>JAIUSX010000006.1:2490329-3735493 GCA_026573805.1 Hesperophylax magnus | reverse complement strand
GGGTTTTCTGTTCCCAAGCGGGCTGAAATTTTCGAATCGTGATCATACTCATTGTCCAAACCGAAATCAGTCACAAAATCTGAATAAAGTTGCATTTCTGGAAAATTCTTTATTTTAATGGGTGCTTATTTGGAACTTGGGTTCGAACTTTAAAAGCCATTTTTTCAGGCTCTATTGTCTCAAACGGGCTGAAATTTCGTAATTATCATCAGACTCATGGTCCGACCCGAAATCAGTCACAAAATCTGAATAAAATTGCATTTCTGGAAAAATCATTATTTTTATGGGCGCTTATTTAAGACTTGGGTTCGAATTTTTATAGCCATTTTTCGGGTTTTCTGTTCCCAAGCGGGCTGAAATTTTCGAATCGTGATCATACTCATTGTCCAAACTGAAATCAGTCACAAAATCTGAATAAAGTTGCATTTCTGGAAAATTCTTTATTTTAATGGGTGCTTATTTGGAACTTGGGTTCGAACTTTAAAAGCCATTTTTTCAGGCTCCATTGTCTCAAACGGGCTGAAATTTCGTAATTCTCATCAGACTCATGGTCCGACCCGAAATCAGTCACAAAATCTGAATAAAGTTGCATTTCTGGAAAAATCATTATTTTTTTGGGCGCTTATTTGAGACTTGGTTTCGAATTTTTTTAGCGATTTTTCGGGTTTTCTGTTCCCAAGCGGGCTGAAATTTTCGAATCGTGATCATACTCATTGTCCAAACCGAAATCAGTCACAAAATCTGAATAAAGTTGCATTTCTGTAAAAATCATCATTCTGATGGGCGCTACTTTGAGACTTGGGTTCGAACTTTAAAAGCCAATTTTTCCGGCTTCATGTTTCCAAACTTGTTAAATATCCGAATTTTCATCAGACTCATGGTCCGACCCGAAATCAGTCACAAAATCTGAATAAAATTGCATTTCTGGAAAAATAATTATTTTTATGGGCGCTTATTTGAGACTTGGGTTCGAATTTTTTTAGCGATTTTTCGGGTTTTCTGTTCCCAAGCGGGCTGAAATTTTCGAATCGTGATCATACTCATTGTCCAAACCAAAATCAGTCACAAAATCTGAATTAACTTGCATTTCTGGAAAAATCATCATTCTTATGGGCGCTACTTGAGACTTGGGTTCGAACATTAAAAGCCATTTTTTCAGGCTCTATTGTCTCAAACGGGCTGAAATTTCCTTATTGTCATCAGACTAATGGTCCGACCCGAAATCAGTCACAAAATCTGAATAAAATTGCATTTCTGGAAAAATAATTATTTTTTTGGGCGCTTATTTGAGACTTGGGTTCGAATTTTTTTAGCGATTTTTCGGGTTTTCTGTTCCCAAGCGGGCTGAAATTTTCGAATCGTGATCATACTCATTGTCCAAACTGAAATCAGTCACAAAATCTGAATAAAGTTGCATTTCTGGAAAATTCTTTATTTTAATGGGCGCTTATTTGAGACTTGGGTTCGAATTTTTTTAGCGATTTTTCGGGTTTTCTGTTCCCAAGCGGGCTGAAATTTTCGAATCGTGATCATACTCATTGTCCAAACCAAAATCAGTCACAAAATCTGAATTAACTTGCATTTCTGGAAAAATCATCATTCTTATGGGCGCTACTTGAGACTTGGGTTCGAACATTAAAAGCCATTTTTTCAGGCTCTATTGTCTCAAACGGGCTGAAATTTCCTTATTGTCATCAGACTAATGGTCCGACCCGAAATCAGTCACAAAATCTGAATAAAATTGCATTTCTGGAAAAATAATTATTTTTTTGGGCGCTTATTTGAGACTTGGGTTCGAATTTTTTTAGCGATTTTTCGGGTTTTCTGTTCCCAAGCGGGCTGAAATTTTCGAATCGTGATCATACTCATTGTCCAAACTGAAATCAGTCACAAAATCTGAATAAAGTTGCATTTCTGGAAAATTCTTTATTTTAATGGGCGCTTATTTGAAACTTGGGTTCGAACTTTAAAAGCCAATTTATCAGGCTTTACGGTCTCAATCAAGCTTAAATTTCGCAATCGTTATCAGAATCATGGTCCAAACCGAAATCTCACACAAAATCTGCATAAAGTTGCATTTCTGGAATAATCATTATTCGTATGGGCGCTACTTGACACTTGGGTTCGAATTTGAAAAGCCAATTTTTCAGGCTCTATGGACCCAAACGGGTTTATATTTCGGAATCGTTATCAGAATCATGGTCCAAACCGAAATCTCTCACAATATCTGCAAAAAGTTTAAATTCTGGGAAACTCATTATTCTTATGGGCGCTACTTTGAGACTTGCGTTCGAACATTAAAAGACATTTTTTCAGGCTTCATGGTCCGAAACTTGCTGAAATATCCGAATTGTCATCAGATTCATGGTCCGACCCGAAATCAGTCACAAAATCTGAATAAAGTTGCATTTCTGGAAAAATCTTTATTTTTATGGGTGCTTATTTGAAACTTGGGTTCGAACTTTAAAAGCCATTTTTTCAGGCTCTATGGTCCCAAATGGGCTGAAATTTCCCAATTTTCATCAGACTTATGGTCCGACCCGAAATCAGTCACAAAATCTGAATAAAGTTGCATTTCTGGAAAAATCATTATTTTTATGGGCGCTTATTTGACACTTGGGTTCGAATTTTTTTAGCGATTTTTCGGGTTTTCTGTTCCCAAGCGGGCTGAAATTTTCGAATCGTGATCATACTCATTGTCCAAACCGAAATCAGTCACAAAATCTGAATATAATTGCATTTCTGAAAAATTCTTTATTTTAATGGGCGCTTATTTGAAACTTGGGTTCGAATTTTTATAGCCATTTTTCGGGTTTTCTGTTCCCAAGCGGGCTGAAATTTTCGAATCGTGATCATACTCATTGTCCAAACCGAAATCAGTAACAAAATCTGAATAAACTTGCATTTCTGGAAAAATCTTTATTTTTATGGGCGCTTATTTGAAACTTGGGTTCGAACTTTAAAAGCCATGTTTTCAGGCTCTATGGTTCCAAATGGGCTGAAATTTCCTAATTGTCATCAGACTTATGGTCCGACCCGAAATCAGTCACAAAATCTGAATAAAGTTGCATTTCTGGAAAAATCATTATTTTTTGGGGCGCTTATTTGAGACTTGGGTTCGAATTTTTTTAGCGATTATTTGGGTTTTCTGTTTCCAAGCGGGCTGAAATTTTCCAATCGTGATCATACTCATTGTCCAAACCGAAATCAGTCACAAAATCTGAATAAAGTTGCATTTCTGAAAAATTCTTTTTTTTAATGGGCTCTTATTTGAAACTTGGGTTCGAATTTTTATAGCCATTTTTCGGGTTTTCTGTTCCCAAGCGGGCTGAAATTTTCGAATCGTGATCATACTCATTGTACAAACGGAAATCAGTCACAAAATCTGAATAAAGTTGCATTTCTGGAAAAATCTTTATTTTAATGGGCGCTTATTTGGAACTTGGGTTCGAACTTTAAAAGCCATTTTTTCAGGCTCTATTGTCTCAAACGGGCTGAAATTTCCTTATTGTCATCAGACTAATGGTCCGACCCGAAATCAGTCACAAAATCTGAATAAAATTGCATTTCTGGAAAAATAATTATTTTTATGGGCGCTTATTTGAGACTTGGGTTCGAATTTTTTTAGCGATTTTTCGGGTTTTCTGTTCCCAGCGGGATGAAATTTTCGAATCGTGATCATACTCATTGTCCAAACGGAAATCAGTCACAAAATCTGAATAAAGTTGAATTTCTGAAAAATTCTTTATTTTAATGGGCGCTTATTTGAAACTTGGGTTCGAATTTTTATAGACATTTTTCGGGTTTTCTGTTTTCAAGCGGGCTGAAATTTTCGAATCGTGATCATACTCATTGTCCAAACTGAAATAAGTCACAAAATCTGAATAAAGTTGCATTTCTGGAAAATTCTTTATTTTAATGGGCGCTTATTTGAAACTTGGGTTCGAACTTTAAAAGCCAATTTATCAGGCTTTACGGTCTCAATCGGGCTTAAATTTCGCAATCGTTATCAGAATCATGGTCCAAACCGAAATCTCACACAAAATCTGCATAAAGTTGCATTTCTGGAATAATCATTAATCGTATGGGCGCTACTTGACACTTGGGTTCGAATTTGAAAAGCCAATTTTTCAGGCTCTATGGACCCAAACGGGTTTATATTTCGGAATCGTTATCAGAATCATGGTCCAAACCGAAATCTCTCACAATATCTGCAAAAAGTTTAATTTCTGGGAAACTCATTATTCTTATGGGCGCTACTTTGAGACTTGAGTTCGAACTTTAAAAGCCATTTTTTCAGGCTTCATGGTCTGAAATTTGCTGAAATATCCGAATTGTTATCAGATTCATGGTCCGAAACCGAAATCAGTCACAAAATCTGAATTATGTTGCATTTCTGGAAAAATCATTATTTTTATGGGCGCTTATTTGAAACTTGGGTTCGAACTTTAAAAGCCATTTTTTCAGGCTCTATGGTCCCAAATGGGCTGAAATTTCCCAATTGTCATCAGACTTATGGTCCGACCCGAAATCAGTCACAAAATCTGAATAAAGTTGCATTTCTGGAAAATTCTTTATTTTAATGGGCGCTTATTTGGAACTTGGGTTCGAACTTTAAAAGCCATTTTTTCAGGCTCTATTGTCTCAAACGGGCTGAAATTTCGTAATTGTCATCAGACTCATGGTCCGACCCGAAATCAGTCACAAAATCTGAATAAAATTGCATTTCTGAAAAATTCTTTATTTTTATGGGCGCTTATTTAAGACTTGGGTTCGAATTTTTATAGCCATTTTTAGGGGTTTTCTGTTCCCAAGGGGGCTGAAATTTTCGAATCGTGATCATACTCATTGTCCAAACCGAAATCAGTCACAAAATCTGAATAAAGTTGCATTTCTGTAAAAATCATCATTCTGATGGGCGCTTCTTTGAGACTTGGGTTCGAACTTTAAAAGCCAATTTTTCCGGCTTCATGGTTCCAAACTTGTTAAATATCCGAATTTTCATCAGACTCATGGTCCGACCCGAAATCAGTCACAAAATCTGAATAAAATTGCATTTCTGGAAAAATAATTATTTTTATGGGCGCTTATTTGAGACTTGGGTTCGAATTTTTTTAGCGATTTTTCGGGTTTTCTGTTCCCAAGCGGGCTGAAATTTTCGAATCGTGATCATACTCATTGTCCAAACCGAAATCAGTCACAAAATCTGAATAAAGTTGAATTTCTGAAAAATTCTTTATTTTAATGGACGCTTATTTGAAACTTGGGTTCGAATTTTTATAGACATTTTTCGGGTTTTCTGTTTTCAAGCGGGCTGAAATTTTCGAATCGTGTTCATACTCATTGTCCAAACCGAAATAAGTCACAAAATCTGAATAAAGTTGCATTTTTGAAAAAATCTTTATTTTTATGGGCGCTTATTTGAGACTTGGAATCAAACTTTAAAAGCCATTTTTTCAGGCTCTATGTTCACAAACTGGCTGAAATTTCCAAATTGTCATCAGACTCATGGTCCGAAACCGAAATCAGTCACAAAATCTGAATTAAGTTGCATTTCTGGAAAAATCATCATTCTTATGGGCGCTACTTGAGACTTGGGTTCGAACATTAAAAGCCAATTTTTCCGGCTTTATTGTCCCAAACTTGCTAAATATCCGAATTGTCATCAAACTCATGGTCCGAAACCGAAATCAGTCACTAAATCTGAATAAAGTTGAATTTCTGTAAAAATCATCAGTCTTATGGGCGCTACTTTGAGACTTGGGTTCGAACTTTAAAAGCCAATTTTTCCGGCTTCATGGTTCCAAACTTGTTAAATATCCGAATTTTCATCAGACTCATGGTCCGACCCGAAATCAGTCACAAAATCTGAATAAAATTGCATTTCTGGAAAAATAATTATTTTTATGGGCGCTTATTTGAGACTTGGGTTCGAATTTTTTTAGCGATTTTTCGGGTTTTCTGTTCCCAAGCGGGCTGAAATTTTCGAATCGTGATCATACTCATTGTCCAAACCGAAATCAGTCACAAAATCTGAATTAACTTGCATTTCTGGAAAAATCATCATTCTTATGGGCGCTACTTGAGACTTGGGTTCGAACATTAAACGCCATTTTTTCAGGCTCTATTGTCTCAAACGGGCTGAAATTTCCTTATTGTCATCAGACTAATGGTCCGACCCGAAATCAGTCACAAAATCTGAATAAAATTGCATTTCTGGAAAAATAATTATTTTTTTGGGCGCTTATTTGAGACTTGGGTTCGTATTTTTTTAGCGATTTTTCGGGTTTTCTGTTCCCAAGCGGGCTGAAATTTTCGAATCGTGATCATACTCATTGTCCAAACTGAAATCAGTCACAAAATCTGAATAAAGTTGCATTTCTGGAAAATTCTTTATTTTAATGGGCGCTTATTTGACACTTGGGTTCGAATTTGAAAAGCCAATTTTTCAGGCTCTATGGACCCAAACGGGTTTATATTTCGGAATCATTATCAGAATCATGGTCCAAACCGAAATCTCTCACAATATCTGCAAAAAGTTTAATTTCTGGGAAACTCATTATTCTTATGGGCGCTACTTTGAGACTTGCGTTCGAACTTTAAAAGCCATTTTTTCAGGCTTCATGGTCCGAAACTTGCTGAAATATCCGAATTGTCATCAGATTCATGGTCCGAAACCGAAATCAGTCACAAAATCTGAATAAAGTTGCATTTCTGGAAAAATCATTATTTTTTGGGGCGCTTATTTGAGACTTGGGTTCGAATTTTTTTAGCGATTATTCTGGTTTTCTGTTTCCAAGCGGGCTGAAATTTTCCAATCGTGATCATACTCATTGTCCAAACCGAAATCAGTCACAAAATCTGAATAAAGTTGCATTTCTGAAAAATTCTTTTTTTTAATGGGCTCTTATTTGAAACTTGGGTTCGAATTTTTATAGCCATTTTTCGGGTTTTCTGTTCCCAAGCGGGCTGAAATTTTCGAATCGTGATCATACTCATTGTACAAACGGAAATCAGTCACAAAATCTGAATAAAGTTGCATTTCTGGAAAAATCTTTATTTTAATGGGCGCTTATTTGGAACTTGGGTTCGAACTTTAAAAGCCATTTTTTCAGGCTCTATTGTCTCAAACGGGCTGAAATTTCCTTATTGTCATCAGACTAATGGTCCGACCCGAAATCAGTCACAAAATCTGAATAAAATTGCATTTCTGGAAAAATAATTATTTTTATGGGCGCTTATTTGAGACTTGGGTTCGAAATTTTTTAGCGATTTTTCGGGTTTTCTGTTCCCAGCGGGATGCAATTTTCGAATCGTGATCATACTCATTGTCCAAACGGAAATCAGTCACAAAATCTGAATAAAGTTGAATTTCTGAAAAATTCTTTATTTTAATGGGCGCTTATTTGAAACTTGGGTTCGAATTTTTATAGACATTTTTCGGGTTTTCTGTTTTCAAGCGGGCTGAAATTTTCGAATCGTGATCATACTCATTGTCCAAACTGAAATAAGTCACAAAATCTGAATAAAGTTGCATTTCTGGAAAATTCTTTATTTTAATGGGCGCTTATTTGAAACTTGGGTTCAAACTTTAAAAGCCAATTTATCAGGCTTTACGGTCTCAATCGGGCTTAAATTTCGCAATCGTTATCAGAATCATGGTCCAAACCGAAATCTCACACAAAATCTGCATAAAATTGCATTTCTGGAATAATCATTAATCGTATGGGCGCTACTTGACACTTGGGTTCGAATTTGAAAAGCCAATTTTTCAGGCTCTATGGACCCAAACGGGTTTATATTTCGGAATCGTTATCAGAATCATGGTCCAAACCGAAATCTCTCACAATATCTGCAAAAAGTTTAATTTCTGGGAAACTCATTATTCTTATGGGCGCTACTTTGAGACTTGAGTTCGAACTTTAAAAGCCATTTTTTCAGGCTTCATGGTCTGAAATTTGCTGAAATATCCGAATTGTTATCAGATTCATGGTCCGAAACCGAAATCAGTCACAAAATCTGAATTATGTTGCATTTCTGGAAAAATAATTATTTTTATGGGCGCTTATTTAAGACTTGGGTTCGAATTTTTTTAGCGATTTTTCGGGTTTTCTGTTCCCAAGCGGGCTGAAATTTTCGAATCGTGATCATACTCATTGTCCAAACCGAAATCAGTCACAAAATCTGAATAAAGTTGAATTTCTGAAAAATTCTTTATTTTAATGGACGCTTATTTGAAACTTGGGTTCGAATTTTTATAGACATTTTTCGGGTTTTCTGTTTTCAAGCGGGCTGAAATTTTCGAATCGTGTTCATACTCATTGTCCAAACCGAAATAAGTCACAAAATCTGAATAAAGTTGCATTTTTGAAAAAATCTTTATTTTTATGGGCGCTTATTTGAGACTTGGAATCAAACTTTAAAAGCCATTTTTTCAGGCTCTATGTTCACAAACTGGCTGAAATTTCCAAATTGTCATCAGACTCATGGTCCGAAACCGAAATCAGTCACAATATCTGAATTAAGTTGCATTTCTGGAAAAATCATCATTCTTATGGGCGCTACTTGAGACTTGGGTTCGAACATTAAAAGCCAATTTTTCCGGCTTTATTGTCCCAAACTTGCTAAATATCCGAATTGTCATCAAACTCATGGTCCGAAACCGAAATCAGTCACTAAATCTGAATAAAGTTGAATTTCTGTAAAAATCATCAGTCTTATGGGCGCTACTTTGAGACTTGGGTTCGAACTTTAAAAGCCAATTTTTCCGGCTTCATGGTTCCAAACTTGTTAAATATCCGAATTTTCATCAGACTCATGGTCCGACCCGAAATCAGTCACAAAATCTGAATAAAATTGCATTTCTGGAAAAATAATTATTTTTATGGGCGCTTATTTGAGACTTGGGTTCGAATTTTTTTAGCGATTTTTCGGGTTTTCTGTTCCCAAGCGGGCTGAAATTTTCGAATCGTGATCATACTCATTGTCCAAACCGAAATCAGTCACAAAATCTGAATTAACTTGCATTTCTGGAAAAATCATCATTCTTATGGGCGCTACTTGAGACTTGGGTTCGAACATTAAAAGCCATTTTTTCAGGCTCTATTGTCTCAAACGGGCTGAAATTTCCTTATTGTCATCAGACTAATGGTCCGACCCGAAATCAGTCACAAAATCTGAATAAAATTGCATTTCTGGAAAAATAATTATTTTTTTGGGCGCTTATTTGAGACTTGGGTTCGAATTTTTTTAGCCATTTTTCGGGTTTTCTGTTCCCAAGCGGGCTGAAATTTTCGAATCGTGATCATACTCATTGTCCAAACTGAAATCAGTCACAAAATCTGAATAAAGTTGCATATCTGGAAAATTCTTTATTTTAATGGGCGCTTATTTGAAACTTGGGTTCGAACTTTAAAAGCCAATTTATCAGGCTTTACGGTCTCAATCAAGCTTAAATTTCGCAATCGTTATCAGAATCATGGTCCAAACCGAAATCTCACACAAAATCTGCATAAAGTTGCATTTCTGGAATAATCATTATTCGTATGGGCGCTACTTGACACTTGGGTTCGAATTTGAAAAGCCAATTTTTCAGGCTCTATGGACCCAAACGGGTTTATATTTCGGAATCGTTATCAGAATCATGGTCCAAACCGAAAACTCTCACAATATCTGCAAAAAGTTTAAATTCTGGGAAACTCATTATTCTTATGGGCGCTACTTTGAGACTTGCGTTCGAACTTTAAAAGCCATTTTTTCCGGCTTCATGGTCCGAAACTTGCTGAAATATCCGAATTGTCATCAGATTCATGGTCCGACCCGAAATCAGTCACAAAATCTGAATAAAGTTGCATTTCTGGAAAAATCTTTATTTTTATGGGTGCTTATTTGAAACTTGGGTTCGAACTTTAAAAGCCATTTTTTCAGGCTCTATGGTCCCAAATGGGCTGAAATTTCCCAATTTTCATCAGACTTATGGTCCGACCCGAAATCAGTCACAAAATCTGAATAAAGTTGCATTTCTGGAAAAATCATTATTTTTATGGGCGCTTATTTGACACTTGGGTTCGAATTTTTTTAGCGATTTTTCGGGTTTTCTGTTCCCAAGCGGGCTGAAATTTTCGAATCGTGATCATACTCATTGTCCAAACCGAAATCAGTCACAAAATCTGAATATAATTGCATTTCTGAAAAATTCTTTATTTTAATGGGCGCTTATTTGAAACTTGGGTTCGAATTTTTATAGCCATTTTTCGGGTTTTCTGTTCCCAAGCGGGCTGAAATTTTCGAATCGTGATCATACTCATTGTCCAAACCGAAATCAGTCACAAAATCTGAATAAACTTGCATTTCTGGAAAAATCTTTATTTTTATGGGCGCTTATTTGAAACTTGGGTTCGAACTTTAAAAGCCATGTTTTCAGGCTCTATGGTTCCAAATGGGCTGAAATTTCCTAATTGTCATCAGACTTATGGTCCGACCCGAAATCAGTCACAAAATCTGAATAAAGTTGCATTTCTGGAAAAATCATTATTTTTTGGGGCGCTTATTTGAGACTTGGGTTCGAATTTTTTTAGCGATTATTTGGGTTTTCTGTTTCCAAGCGGGCTGAAATTTTCCAATCGTGATCATACTCATTGTCCAAACCGAAATCAGTCACAAAATCTGAATAAAGTTGCATTTCTGAAAAATTCTTTTTTTTAATGGGCTCTTATTTGAAACTTGGGTTCGAATTTTTATAGCCATTTTTCGGGTTTTCTGTTCCCAAGCGGGCTGAAATTTTCGAATCGTGATCATACTCATTGTACAAACGGAAATCAGTCACAAAATCTGAATAAAGTTGCATTTCTGGAAAAATCTTTATTTTAATGGGCGCTTATTTGGAACTTGGGTTCGAACTTTAAAAGCCATTTTTTCAGGCTCTATTGTCTCAAACGGGCTGAAATTTCCTTATTGTCATCAGACTAATGGTCCGACCCGAAATCAGTCACAAAATCTGAATAAAATTGCATTTCTGGAAAAATAATTATTTTTATGGGCGCTTATTTGAGACTTGGGTTCGAATTTTTTTAGCGATTTTTCGGGTTTTCTGTTCCCAGCGGGATGAAATTTTCGAATCGTGATCATACTCATTGTCCAAACGGAAATCAGTCACAAAATCTGAATAGTTGAATTTCTGAAAAATTCTTTATTTTAATGGGCGCTTATTTGAAACTTGGGTTCGAATTTTTATAGACATTTTTCGGGTTTTCTGTTTTCAAGCGGGCTGAAATTTTCGAATCGTTATCATACTCATTGTCCAAACTGAAATAAGTCACAAAATCTGAATAAAGTTGCATTTCTGGAAAATTTTTTATTTTAATGGGCGCTTATTTGAAACTTGGGTTCGAACTTTAAAAGCCAATTTATCAGGCTTTACGGTCTCAATCGGGCTTAAATTTCGCAATCGTTATCAGAATCATGGTCCAAACCGAAATCTCACACAAAATCTGCATAAAGTTGCATTTCTGGAATAATCATTATTCGTATGGGCGCTACTTGACACTTGGGTTCGAATTTGAAAAGCCAATTTTTCAGGCTCTATGGACCCAAACGGGTTTATATTTCGGAATCGTTATCAGAATCATGGTGCAAACCGAAATCTCTCACAATATCTGCAAAAAGTTTAATTTCTGGGAAACTCATTATTCTTATGGGCGCTACTTTGAGACTTGCGTTCGAACTTTAAAAGCCATTTTTTCAGGCTTCATGGTCCGAAACTTGCTGAAATATCCGAATTGTCATCAGATTCATGGTCCGAAACCGAAATCAGTCACAAAATCTGAATTTAGTTGCATTTCTGGAAAAATCATTATTTTTTTGGGCGCTTATTTGAGACTTGGGTTCAAATTTTTTTAGTGATTTTTCGGGTTTTCTGTTCCCAAGCGGGCTGAAATTTTCGAATTGTGATCATACTCATTGTCCAAACCGAAATCAGTCACAAAATCTGAATAAAGTTGCATTTCTGTAAAAATCATCATTCTGAGGGGCGCTACTTTGAGACTTGGGTTCGAACATTAAAAGCCAATTTTTCCGGCTTCATGGTCCCAAACTTGTAAAATATCCGAATTATCATCAGACTCATGGTCCGACCCGAAATCAGTCACAAAATCTGAATAAAATTGCATTTCTGGAAAAATCATTATTTTTATGGGCGCTTATTTGAGACTTGGGTTGGAATTTTTATAGCAATTTTTAGGGGTTTTCTGTTCCCAAGCGGGCTGAAATTTTCGTATCGTGATCATACTCATTGTCCAAACCGAAATCAGTCACAAAATCTGAATACAGTTGCATTTCTGAAATTTTTTTTATTTTAATGGGCGCTTATTTGAGACTTGGGTTCGAACTTTAAAAGCCATTTTTTCAGGCTCAATGTTCCCAAACTGGCTGAAATTTCCAAATTTTCATCAGACTCATGGTCCGAAACCGAAATCAGTCACAAAATCTGAATAAAGTTGCATTTCTGTAAAAATCATCATTCTGATGGGCGCTTCTTTGAGACTTGGGTTCGAACTTTAAAAGCCAATTTTTCCGGCTTCATGGTTCCAAACTTGTTAAATATCCGAATTTTCATCAGACTCATGGTCCGACCCAAAATCAGTCACAAAATCTGAATAAAATTGCATTTCTGGAAAAATCATTACTTTTATGGGCGCTTATTTGGGACTTGGGTTCGAATTTTTTTAGCGATTTTTCGGGTTTTCTGTTCCCAGCGGGATGAAATTTTCGAATTGTGAACATACTCATTGTCCAAACCGAAATCAGTCACAAAATCTGAATAAAGTTGAATTTCTGAAAAATTCTTTATTTTAATGGACGCTTATTTGAAACTTGGGTTCGAATTTTTATAGACATTTTTCGGGTTTTCTGTTTTCAAGCGGGCTGAAATTTTCGAATCGTGTTCATACTCATTGTCCAAACCGAAATAAGTCACAAAATCTGAATAAAGTTGCATTTTTGAAAAAATCTTTATTTTTATGGGCGCTTATTTGAGACTTGGAATCAAACTTTAAAAGCCATTTTTTCAGGCTCTATGTTCACAAACTGGCTGAAATTTCCAAATTGTCATCAGACTCATGGTCCGAAACCGAAATCAGTCACAAAATCTGAATTAAGTTGCATTTCTGGAAAAATCATCATTCTTATGGGCGCTACTTGAGACTTGGGTTCGAACATTAAAAGCCAATTTTTCCGGCTTTATTGTCCCAAACTTGCTAAATATCCGAATTGTCATCAAACTCATGGTCCGAAACCGAAATCAGTCACTAAATCTGAATAAAGTTGAATTTCTGTAAAAATCATCAGTCTTATGGGCGCTACTTTGAGACTTGGGTTCGAACTTTAAAAGCCAATTTTTCCGGTTTCATCGTACCAAACTTGCTAAATATCCGAATTGTCATCAGACTCATGGTACGAAACCGAAATCAGTCACAAAATCTGAATAAAATTGCATTTCTGGAAAAATCATTATTTTTAAGGGCGCTTATTTGAGACTTGGGTTCGAATTTTTATAGCCATTTTTAGGGGTTTTCTGTTCCCAAGCGGGCTGAAATTTTCGAATCGTGATCATACTCATTGTCCAAACCGAAATCAGTCACAAAATCTGAATAAAGTTGCATTTCTGGAAAATTCTTTATTTTAATGGGCGCTTATTTGAGACTTGGGTTCGAACTTTAAAAGCCATTTTTTCAGGCTCTATTGTCTCAAACGGGCTGAAATTTCCCTATTGTCATCAGACTAATGGTCCGACCCGAAATCAGTCACAAAATCTGAATTACGTTGCATTTCTGGAAAAATCATCATTTTTATGGGCGCTACTTGAGACTTGGGTTCGAACATTGAAAGCCAATTATTCCGGCTTTATGGTCCCAAACTTGCTAAATATCCGAATTGTCATCAAACTCATGGTGCGAAACCGAAATCAGTCACTAAATCTGAATAAAGTTGTATTTCTGTAAAAATCATCAGTCTGATGGGCGCTACTTTGAGACTTGGGTTCGAACTTTAAAAGCCAATTGTTCCGGCTTCATGGTCCCAAACTTGCTTAATATCCGAATTGTCATCATACTCATGGTCCGACCCGAAATCAGTCACAAAATCTGAATAAAATTGCATTTCTGGAAAAATCATTATTTTTATGGGCGCTTATTTGAGACTTGGGTTCGAATTTTTATAGCCATTTTTAGGGGTTTTCTGTTCCCAAGCGGGCTGAAATTTTCGAATCGTAATCATACTCATTGTCCAAACCGAAATCAGTCACAAAATCTGAATAAAGTTGCATTTCTGGAAAATTCTTAATTTTAATGGGCGCTTATTTAAAACTTGGGTTCGAATTTTAAAAGCCATTTTTTCAGGCTCTATTGTCTCAAACGGGCTGAAATTTCCTAATTGTCATCAGACTCATGGTCCGACCCGAAATCAGTCACAAAATCTGAATAAAATTGCATTTCTGGAAAATTCTTTATTTTAATGGGCGCTTATTTGGAACTTGGGTTCGAACTTTAAAAGCCATTTTTTCAGGCTCTATTGTCTCAAACGGGCTGAAATTTCGTAATTGTCATCAGACTCATGGTCCGACCCGAAATCAGTCACAAAATCTGAATAAAATTGCATTTCTGGAAAATTCTTTATTTTTATGGGCGCTTATTTAAGACTTGGGTTCGAATTTTTATAGCCATTTTTAGGGGTTTTCTGTTCCCAAGCGGGCTGAAATTTTCGAATCGTGATCATACTCATTGTAAAAACCGAAATCAGTCACAAAATCTGAATAAAGTTGCATTTCTGTAAAAATCATCATTCTGATGGGCGCTTCTTTGAGACTTGGGTTCGAACTTTAAAAGCCAATTTTTCCGGCTTCATGGTTCCAAACTTGTTAAATATCCGAATTTTCATCAGACTCATGGTCCGACCCAAAATCAGTCACAAAATCTGAATAAAATTGCATTTCTGGAAAAATCTTTACTTTTATGGGCGCTTATTTGGGACTTGGGTTCGAATTTTTTTAGCGATTTTTCGGGTTTTCTGTTCCCAGCGGGATGAAATTTTCGAATCGTGTTCATACTCATTGTCCAAACCGAAATAAGTCACAAAATCTGAATAAAGTTGCATTTTTGAAAAAATCTTTATTTTTATGGGCGCTTATTTGAGACTTGGGTTCAAACTTTAAAAGCCATTTTTTCAGGCTCTATGTTCACAAACTGGCTGAAATTTCCAAATTGTCATCAGACTCATGGTCCGAAACCGAAATCAGTCACAAAATCTGAATTAAGTTGCATTTCTGGAAAATTCATCATTCTTATGGGCGCTACTTGAGACTTGGGTTCGAACATTAAAAGCCAATTTTTCCGGCTTTATTGTCCCAAACTTGCTAAATATCCGAATTGTCATCAAACTCATGGTCCGAAACCGAAATCAGTCACTAAATCTGAATAAAGTTGTATTTCTCTAAAAATCATCAGTCTGATGGGCGCTACTTTGAGACTTGGGTTAGAACTTTAAAAGCCAATTGTTCCGGCTTCATGGTCCCAAACTTGCTAAATATCCGAATTGTCATCATACTCATGGTCCGACCCGAAATCAGTCACAAAATCTGAATAAAATTGCATTTCTGGAAAAATCATTATTTTTATGGGCGCTTATTTGAGACTTGGGTTCGAATTTTTATAGCCATTTTTAGGGGTTTTCTGTTCCCAAGCGGGCTGAAATTTTCGAATCGTGATCAGACTCATTGTCCAAACCGAAATCAGTCACAAAATCTGAATAAAGTTGCATTTCTGGAAAATTCTTTATTTTAATGGGCGCTTATTTAAAACTTGGGTTCGAATTTTAAAAGCCATTTTTTCAGGCTCTATTGTCTCAAACGGGCTGAAATTTCCTAATTGTCATCAGACTCATGGTCCGACCCGAAATCAGTCACAAAATCTGAATAAAATTGCATTTCTGGAAAAATCATTATTTATATGGGCGCTTATTTGAGACTTGGGTTCGAATTTTTATAGCCATTTTTCGGGTTTTCTGTTCCCAAGCGCGCTGAAATTTTCAAATCGTGATCATACTCATTGTCCAAACTGAAATCAGTCACAAAATCTGAATAAAGTTGCATTTCTGGAAAATTCTTTATTTTAATTGGCGCTTATTTGAAACTTGGGTTCGAACTTTAAAAGCTAATTTATCAGGCCTTACGGTCTCAATCGGGCTTAAATTTCGCAATCGTTATCAGAATCATGGTCCAAACCGAAATCTCACACAAAATCTGCATAAAGTTGCATTTCTGGAATAATCATTATTCGTATGGGCGCTACTTGACACTTGGGTTCGAATTTGAAAAGCCAATTTTTCAGGCTCTATGGACCCAAACGGGTTTATATTTCGGAATCGTTATCAGAATCATGGTCCAAACCGAAATCTCTCACAATATCTGCAAAAAGTTTAATTTCTGAGAAACTCATTATTCTTATGGGCGCTACTTTGAGACTTGCGTTCGAACTTTAAAAGCAATTTTTTCAGGCTTCATGGTCCGAAACTTGCTGAAATATCCGAATTGTCATCAGATTCATGGTCCGAAACCGAAATCAGTCACAAAATCTAAATAAAGTTGCATTTCTGGAAAAATCATTATTTTTTTGGGCGCTTATTTGAGACTTGGGTTCGAACTTTAAAAGCCATTTTTTCAGGCTCTATGGTCCCAAATGAGCTGAAATTTCTTAATTGTCATCAGACTTATGGTCCGACCCGAAATCAGTCACAAAATCTGAATAAAGTTTCATTTCTGGAAAAATCATTATTTTTATGGGCGCTTATTTGAGACTTGGGTTCGAATTTTATAAGCGATTTTTCGGGTTTTCTGTTCCCAAGCGGGCTGAAATTTTCGAATCGTGATCATACTCATTGTCCAAACCGAAATCAGTCACAAAATCTGAATACAGTTGCATTTCTGAAATTTTTTTTATTTTAATGGGCGCTTATTTGAGACTTGGGTTCGAACTTTAAAAGCCATTTTTTCAGGCTCAATGTTCCCAAACTGGCTGAAATTTCCAAATTTTCATCAGACTCATGGTCCGAAACCGAAATCAGTCACAAAATCTGAATTAAGATGCATTTCTGGAAAAATCATCATTCTTATGGGCGCTACTTGAGACTTGGATTCGAACTTTAAAAGCCAATTTTTCCGGCTTCATGGTACCAAACTTGCTAAATATCCGAATTGTCATCAGACTCATGGTCCGAAACCGAAATCAGTCACTAAATCTGAATAAAGTTGTATTTCTGTAAAAATCATCATTCTGATGGGCGCTACTTTGAGACTTGGGTTCGAACTTTAAAAGCCATTTTTTCAGGCTCTATTGTCTCAAACGGGCTGAAATTTCCTTATTGTCATCAGACTCATGGTCCGACCCGAAATCAGTCACAAAATCTGAATAAAGTTGCATTTCTGGAAAAATCTTTATTTTTATGGGCGCTTATTTGAAACTTGGGTTCGAACTTTAAAAGCCATTTTTTCAGGCTTCATGGTCCGAAACTTGCTGAAATATCCGAATTGTCATCAGATTCATTGTCCGAAACCGAAATCAGTCACAAAATCTGAATTAAGTTGCATTTCTGGAAAAATCATTATTTTTATGGGCGCTTATTTGAGACTTGGGTTGGAATTTTTATAGCCATTTTTAGGGGTTTTCTGTTCCCAAGCGGGCTAAAATTTTCGAATCGTGATCATACTCATTGTCCAAACCGAAATCAGTCACAAAATCTGAATAAAGTTGCATTTCTGGAAAATTCTTTATTTTAATGGGCGCTTATTTGAGACTTGGGTTCGAACTTTAAAAGCCATTTTTTCAGGCTCTATTGTCTCAAACGGGCTGAAATTTCCTTATTGTCATCAGACTAATGGTCCGACCCGAAATCAGTCACAAAATCTGAATTAAGTTGGATTTCTGGTAAAATCATCATTCTTATGGGCGCTACTTGAGACTTGGGTTCGAACATTGAAAGCCAATTTTTCCGGCTTTATGGTCCCAAACTTGCTAAATATCCGAATTGACATCAAACTCATGGTCCGAAACCGAAATCAGTCACTAAATCTGAATAAAGTTGTATTTCTGGAAAAATCATTATTTTTATGGGCGCTTATTTGAGACTTGGGTTCAAATTTTTATAGCCATTTTTCGGGTTTTCTGTTCCCAAGCGGGCTGAAATTTTCGAATCGTGATCATACTCATTGTCCAATCTGAAATCAGTCACAAAATCTGAATAAAGTTGCATTTCTGGAAAATTCTTTATTTTAATGGGCGCTTATTTGAAACTTGGGTTCGAAATTTAAAAGCCAATTTATCAGGCTTTACGGTCTCAATCGGGCTTAAATTTCGCAATCGTTATCAGAATCATGGTCCAAACCGAAATCTCACACAAAATCTGCATAAAGTTGCATTTCTGGAATAATCATTATTCGTATGGGCGCTACTTGACACTTGGGTTCGAATTTGAAAAGCCAATTTTTCAGGCTCTATGGACCCAAACGGGTTTATATTTCGGAATCGTTATCAGAATCATGGTCCAAACCGAAATCTCTCACAATATCTGCAAAAAGTTTAATTTCTGGGAAACTCATTATTCTTATGGGCGCTACTTTGAGACTTGCGTTCGAACTTTAAAAGCCATTTTTTCAGGCTTCATGGTCCGAAACTTGCTGAAATATCCGAATTGTCATCAGATTCATGGTCCGAAACCGAAATCAGTCACAAAATCTGAATTTAGTTGCATTTCTGGAAAAATCATTATTTTTTTGGGCGCTTATTTGAGACTTGGGTTCGAATTTTTTTAGTGATTTTTCGGGTTTTCTGTTCCCAAGCGGGCTGAAATTTTCGAATTGTGATCATACTCATTGTCCAAACCGAAATCAGTCACAAAATCTGAATAAAGTTGCATTTCTGTAAAAATCATCATTCTGAGGGGCGCTACTTTGAGACTTGGGTTCGAACATTAAAAGCCAATTTTTCCGGCTTCATGGTCCCAAACTTGTAAAATATCCGAATTTTCATCAGACTCATGGTCCGACCCGAAATCAGTCACAAAATCTGAATAAAATTGCATTTCTGGAAAAATCATTATTTTTATGGGCGCTTATTTGAGACTTGGGTTGGAATTTTTATAGCCATTTTTAGGGGTTTTCTGTTCCCAAGCGGGCTGAAATTTTCGAATCGTGATCATACTCATTGTCCAAACCGAAATCAGTCACAAAATCTGAATACAGTTGCATTTCTGAAAATTTTTTTATTTTAATGGGCGCTTATTTGAGACTTGGGTTCGAACTTTAAAAGCCATTTTTTCAGGCTCAATGTTCCCAAACTGGCTGAAATTTCCAAATTTTCATCAGACTCATGGTCCGAAACCGAAATCAGTCACAAAATCTGAATTAAGATGCATTTCTGGAAAAATCATCATTCTTATGGGCGCTACTTGAGACTTGGATTCGAACTTTAAAAGCCATTTTTTCAGGCTCAATGTTCCCAAACTGGCTGAAATTTCCAAATTGTCATCAGACTCATGGTCCGAAACCGAAATCAGTCACAAAATCTGAATTAAGTTGCATTTCTGGAAAAATCATCATTCTTATGGGCGCTACTTGAGACTTGGGTTCGAACATTAAAAGCCAATTTTTCCGGCTTTATGGTCCCAAACTTGCAAAATATCCGAAGTGTCATCAGATTCATGGTCCGACCCGAAATCAGACACAAAATCTGAATAAAGTTGCATTTCTGGAAAAATCTTTATTTTTATGGGCGCTTATTTGAAACTTGGGTTCGAACTTTAAAAGCCATTTTTTCAGGCTTCATGGTCCGAAACTTGCTGAAATATCCGAATTGTCTTCAGATTCATGGTCCGAAACCGAAATCAGTCACAAAATCTGAATTAAGTTGCATTTCTGGAAAAATCATTATTTTTATGGGCGCTTATTTGAGACTTGGGTTGGAATTTTTATAGCCATTTTTAGGGGTTTTCTGTTCCCAAGCGGGCTAAAATTTTCGAATCGTGATCATACTCATTGTCCAAACCGAAATCAGTCACAAAATCTGAATAAAGTTGCATTTCTGGAAAATTCTTTATTTTAATGGGCGCTTATTTGAGACTTGGGTTCGAACTTTAAAAGCCATTTTTTCAGGCTCTATTGTCTCAAACGGGCTGAAATTTCCTTATTGTCATCAGACTAATGGTCCGACCCGAAATCAGTCACAAAATCTGAATTAAGTTGGATTTCTGGTAAAATCATCATTCTTATGGGCGCTACTTGAGACTTGGGTTCGAACATTGAAAGCCAATTTTTCCGGCTTTATGGTCCCAAACTTGCTAAATATCCGAATTGACATCAAACTCATGGTCCGAAACCGAAATCAGTCACTAAATCTGAATAAAGTTGTATTTCTGTAAAAATCATCAGTCTGATGGGCGCTACTTTGAGACTTGGGTTCGAACTTTAAAAGCCAATTTTTCCGGATTCATGGTCCCAAACTTGCTAAATATCCGAATTGTCATCAGACTCATGGTCCGACCCGAAATCAGTCACAAAATCTGAATAAAATTGCATTTCTGGAAAAATCATTATTTTTATTGGCGCTTATTTGAGACTTGGGTTGGAATTTTTATAGCCATTTTTAGGGGTTTACTGTTCCCAAGCGGGCTGAAATTTTCGAATCGTGATCATACTCATTGTCCAAACCGAAATCAGTCACAAAATCTGAATAAAGTTGCATTTCTGGAAAATTCTTTATTTTAATGGGCGCTTATTTGAGACTTGGGTTCGAACTTTAAAAGCCATTTTTTCAGGCTCTATTGTCTCAAACGGGCTGAAATTTCCTTATTGTCATCAGACTAATGGTCCGACCCGAAATCAGTCACAAAATCTGAATTAAGTTGGATTTCTGGTAAAATCATCATTCTTATGGGCGCTACTTGAGACTTGGGTTCGAACATTGAAAGCCAATTTTTCCGGCTTCATGGTACCAAACTTGCTAAATATCCGAATTGTCATCAGACTCATGGTCCGAAACCGAAATCAGTCACTAAATCTGAATAAAGTTGTATTTCTGTAAAAATCATCATTCTGATGGGCGCTACTTTGAGACTTGGTTTCGAACTTTAAAAGCCATTTTTTCAGGCTCTATTGTCTCAAACGGGCTGAAATTTCCTTATTGTCATCAGACTCATGGTCCGACCCGAAATCAGTCACAAAATCTGAATAAAATTGCATTTCTGGAAAAATCTTTATTTTTATGGGCGCTTATTTGAAACTTGGGTTCGAACTTTAAAAGCCATTTTTTAAGGCTCTATGGTCCCAAATGGGCTGAAATTTCCTAATTGTCATCAGACTTATGGTCCGACCCGAAATCAGTCACAAAATCTGAATAAAGTTGCATTTCTGGAAAAATCATTATTTTTATGGGCGCTTATTTGAGACTTGGGTTCGAATTTTTTTAGCGATTTTTTGGGTTTTCTGTTCCCAAGCGGGCTGAAATTTTCGAATCGTGATCATACTCATTGTCCAAACCGAAATCAGTCACAAAATCTGAATAAAGTTGCATTTCTGGAAAAATCTTTATTTTAATGGGCGCTTATTTGAGACTTGGGTTCGAACTTTAAAAGCCAATTTATCAGGCTTTACGGTCTCAATCGGGCTTAAATTTCGCAATCGTTATCAGAATCATGGTCCAAACTGAAATCTCACACAAAATCTGCATAAAGTTGCATTTCTGGAAAAATCATCATTCTTATGGGCGCTACTTGACACTTGGGTTCGAATTTGAAAAGCCAATTTTTCAGGCTCTATGGACCCAAACGGGTTTATATTTCGGAATCGTTATCAGAATCATGGTCCAAACCGAAATCTCTCACAATATCTGCAAAAAGTTTAATTTCTGGGAAACTCATTATTCTTATGGGCGCTACTTTGAGACTTGCGTTCGAACTTTAAAAGCCATTTTTTCAGGCTTCATGGTCCGAAACTTGATGAAATATCCGAATTGTCATCAGATTCATGGTCCGAAACCGAAATCAGTCACAAAATCTGAATTTAGTTGCATTTCTGGAAAAATAATTATTTTTTTGGGCGCTTATTTGAGACTTGGGTTCGAATTTTTTTAGTGATTTTTCGGGTTTTCTGTTCCCAAGCGGGCTGAAATTTTCGAATCGTGATCATACTCATTGTCCAAACCGAAATCAGTCACAAAATCTGAATAAAGTTGCATTTCTGTAAAAATCATCATTCTGAGGGGCGCTACTTTGAGACTTGGGTTCGAACATTAAAAGCCAATTTTTCCGGCTTCATGGTCCCAAACTTGTAAAATATCCGAATTTTCATCAGACTCATGGTCCGACCCGAAATCAGTCACAAAATCTGAATAAAATTGCATTTCTGGAAAAATCATTATTTTTATGGGCGCTTATTTGAGACTTGGGTTGGAATTTTTATAGCCATTTTTAGGGGTTTTCTGTTCCCAAGCGGGCTGAAATTTTCGAATCGTGATCATACTCATTGTCCAAACCGAAATCAGTCACAAAATCTGAATAAAGTTGCATTTCTGGAAAATTCTTTATTTTAATGAGCGCTTATTTGGAACTTGGGTTCGAACTTTAAAAGCCATTTTTTCAGGCTCTATTGTCTCAAACGGGCTGAAATTTCCTTATTGTCATCAGACTAATGGTCCGACCCGAAATCAGTCACAAAATCTGAATAAAATTGCATTTCTGGAAAAATCATTATTTTTATGGGCGCTTATTTGGGACTTGGGTTCGAATTTTTTTAGCGATTTTTCGGGTTTTCTTTTCCCAGCGGGATGAAATTTTCGAATCGTTATCATACGCATTGTCCAAACCGAAATCAGTCACAAAATCTGAATAAAGTTGAATTTCTGAAAAATTCTTTATTTTAATGGGCGCTTATTTGAAACTTGGGTTCGAATTTTTATAGACATTTTTCGTGTTTTCTGTTTTCAAGCCGGCTGAAATTTTCGAATCGTGTTCATACTCATTGTCCAAACCGAAATAAGTCACAAAATCTGAATAAAGTTGCATTTCTGGAAAAATCTTTATTTTTATGGGCGCTTATTTGAGACTTGGGTTCAAACTTTAAAAGCCATTTTTTCAGGCTCTATGTTCCCAAACTGGCCGAAATTTCCAAATTTTCATCAGACTCATGGTCCGAAACCGAAATCAGTCACAAAATCTGAATAAAGTTGCATTTCTGGAAAAATCATTATTTTTATGGGCGCTTATTTGATACTTGGGTTCGAATTTTTTTAGCGATTTTTTGGGTTTTCTGTTCCCAAGCGGGCTGAAATTTTCGAATCGTGATCATACTCATTGTCCAAACCGAAATCAGTCACAAAATCTGAATAAATTTGCTTTTCTGGAAAATTCTTTATTTTAATGGGCGCTTATTTGGAACTTGGGTTCGAACTTTAAAAGCCATTTTTTCAGGCTCTATTGTCTCAAACGGGCTGAAATTTCCTAATTGTCATCAGATTCATGGTCCGACCCGAAATCAGTCACAAAAAATGAATAAAATTGCATTTCTGGAAAAATCATTATTTTTATGGGCGCTTATTTGAGACTTGGGTTCGAATTTTTATAGCCATTTTTCGGGTTTTCTGTTCCCAAGCGGGCTGAAATTTTCAAATCGTGATCATACTCATTGTCCAAACTGAAATCAGTCACAAAATCTGAATAAAGTTGCATTTCTGGAAAATTCTTTATTTTAATATGCGCTTATTTGAAACTTGGGTTCGAACTTTAAAAGCCAATTTATCAGGCCTTACGGTCTCAATCGGGCTTAAATTTCGCAATCGTTATCAGAATCATGGTCCAAACCGAAATCTCACACAAAATCTGCATAAAGTTGCATTTCTGGAATAATCATTATTCGTATGGGCGCTACTTGACACTTGGGTTCGAATTTGAAAAGCCAATTTTTCAGGCTCTATGGACCCAAACGGGTTTATATTTCGGAATCGTTATCAGAATCATGGTCCAAACCGAAATCTCTCACAATATCTGCAAAAAGTTTAATTTCTGAGAAACTCATTATTCTTATGGGCGCTACTTTGAGACTTGCGTTCGAACTTTAAAAGCCATTTTTTCAGGCTTCATGGTCCGAAACTTGCTGAAATATCCGAATTGTCATCAGATTCATGGTCCGAAACCGAAATCAGTCACAAAATCTAAATAAAGTTGCATTTCTGGAAAAATCATTATTTTTTTGGGCGCTTATTTGAGACTTGGGTTCGAACTTTAAAAGCCATTTTTTCAGGCTCTATGGTCCCAAATGGGCTGAAATTTCCTAATTGTCATCAGACTTATGGTCCGACCCGAAATCAGTCACAAAATCTGAATAAAGTTGCATTTCTGGAAAAATCATTATTTTTATGGGCGCTTATTTGAGACTTGGGTTCGAATTTTATAAGCGATTTTTCGGGTTTTCTGTTCCCAAGCGGGCTGAAATTTTCGAATCGTGATCATACTCATTGTCCAAACCGAAATCAGTCACAAAATCTGAATAATGTTGCATTTCTGAAATTTTTTTTATTTTAATGGGCGCTTATTCTAGACTTGGGTTCGAACTTTAAAAGCCATTTTTTCAGGCTCAATGTTCCCAAACTGGCTGAAATTTCCAAATTTTCATCAGACTCATGGTCCGAAACCGAAATCAGTCACAAAATCTGAATTAAGTTGCATTTCTGGAAAAATCATCATTCTTATGGGCGCTACTTGAGACTTGGATTCGAACTTTAAAAGCCAATTTTTCCGGCTTCATGGTACCAAACTTGCTAAATATCCGAATTGTCATCAGACTCATGGTCCGAAACCGAAATCAGTCACTAAATCTGAATAAAGTTGTATTTCTGTAAAAATCATCATTCTGATGGGCGCTACTTTGAGACTTGGGTTCGAAATTTAAAAGCCATTTTTTCAGGCTCTATTGTCTCAAACGGGCTGAAATTTCCTTATTGTCATCAGACTCATGGTCCGACCCGAAATCAGTCACAAAATCTGAATAAAATTGCATTTCTGGATAAATCTTTATTTTTATGGGCGCTTATTTGAAACTTGGGTTCGAACTTTAAAAGCCATTTTTTAAGGCTCTATGGTCCCAAATGGGCTGAAATTTCCTAATTGTCATCAGACTTATGGTCCGACCCGAAATCAGTCACAAAATCTGAATAAAATTGCATTTCTGGAAAAATCATTATTTTTAGGGGCGCTTATTTGAGACTTGGGTTCGAATTTTATAAGCGATTTTTCGGGTTTTCTGTTCCCAAGCAGGCTGAAATTTTCGAATCGTGATCATACTCATTGTCCAAACCGAAATCAGTCACAAAATCTGAATAAAGTTGCATTTCTGAAAAATTCTTTATTTTAATGGGCGCTTATTTGAAACTTGGGTTCGAATTTTTATAGCCATTTTTCGGGTTTTCTGTTCCCAAGCGGGCTGAAATTTTCGAATCGTGATCATACTCATTGTCCAAACCGAAATCAGTCACAAAATCTGAATAAAGTTGCATTTCTGGAAAAATCTTTATTTTTATGGGCGCTTATTTGAAACTTGGGTTCGAACTTTAAAAGCCATTTTTTCAGGCTCTATGGTCCCAAATGGGCTGAAATTTCCTAATTGTCATCAGACTTATGGTCCGACCCGAAATCAGTCACAAAATCTGAATAAAGTTGCATTTCTGGAAAAATCATTATTTTTTTGGTTGCTTATTTGAGACTTGGGTTCGAATTTTTTTAGCGATTTTTCGGGTTTTCTGTTCCCAAGCGGGCTGAAATTTTCGAAACGTGATCATACTCATTGTCCAAACCGAAATCAGTCACAAAATCTGAATAAAGTTGCATTTCTGTAAAAATCATCATTCTGATGGGCGCTTCTTTGAGACTTGGGTTCGAACTTTAAAAGCCAATTTTTCCGGCTTCATGGTTCCAAACTTGTTAAATATCCGAATTTTCATCAGACTCATGGTCCGACCCAAAATCAGTCACAAAATCTGAATAAAATTGCATTTCTGGAAAAATCATTACTTTTATGGGCGCTTATTTGGGACTTGGGTTCGAATTTTTTTAGCGATTTTTCGGGTTTTCTGTTCCCAGCGGGATGAAATTTTCGAATTGTGAACATACTCATTGTCCAAACCGAAATCAGTCACAAAATCTGAATAAAGTTGCATTTCTGGAAAATTCTTTATTTTAATGGGCGCTTATTTGAAACTTGGGTTCGAATTTTAAAAGCCATTTTTTCAGGCTCTATGTTCACAAACTGGCTGAAATTTCCAAATTGTCATCAGACTCATGGTCCGAAACCGAAATCAGTCACAAAATCTGAATTAAGTTGCATTTCTGGAAAAATCATCATTCTTATGGGCGCTACTTGAGACTTGGGTTCGAACATTAAAAGCCAATTTTTCCGGCTTTATGGTCCCAAACTTGCTAAATATCCGAATTGTCATCAAACTCATGGTCCGAAACCGAAATCAGTCACAAAATCTGAATAAAGTTGTATTTCTGGAAAAATCATCAGTCTGATGGGCGCTACTTTGAGACTTGGGTTCGAACTTTAAAAGCCAATTGTTCCGGCTTCATGGTCCCAAACTTGCTAAATATCCGAATTGTCATCATACTCATGGTCCGACCCGAAATCAGTCACAAAATCTGAATAAAATTGCATTTCTGGAAAAATCATTATTTTTATGGGCGCTTATTTGAGACTTGGGTTCGAATTTTTATAGCCATTTTTAGGGGTTTTCTGTTCCCAAGCGGGCTGAAATTTTCGAATCGTGATCATACTCATTGTCCAAACCGAAATCAGTCACAAAATCTGAATAAAGTTGCATTTCTGGAAAATTCTTTATTTTAATGGGCGCTTATTTGAAACTTGGGTTCGAATTTTAAAAGCCATTTTTTCAGGCTCTATTGTCTCAAACGGGCTGAAATTTCCTAATTGTCATCAGACTCATGGTCCGACCCGAAATCAGTCACAAAATCTGAATAAAATTGCATTTCTGGAAAAATCATTATATTTATGGGCGCTTATTTGAGACTTGGGTTCGAATTTTTATAGCCATTTTTCGGGTTTTCTGTTCCCAAGCGCGCTGAAATTTTCAAATCGTGATCATACTCATTGTCCAAACTGAAATCAGTCACAAAATCTGAATAAAGTTGCATTTCTGGAAAATTCTTTATTTTAATTGGCGCTTATTTGAAACTTGGGTTCGAACTTTAAAAGCTAATTTATCAGGCCTTACGGTCTCAATCGGGCTTAAATTTCGCAATCGTTATCAGAATCATGGTCCAAACCGAAATCTCACACAAAATCTGCATAAAGTTGCATTTCTGGAAAATTCTTTATTTTAATGGGCGCTTATTTGAGACTTGGGTTCGAATTTTAAAAGCCATTTTTTCAGGCTCTATTGTCTCAAACGGGCTGAAATTTCCTAATTGTCATCAGACTCATGGTCCGACCCGAAATCAGTCACAAAATCTGAATAAAATTGCATTTCTGGAAAAATCATTATTTTTATGGGCGCTTATTTGAGACTTGGGTTCGAATTTTTATAGCCATTTTTCGGGTTTTCTGTTCCCAAGCGCGCTGAAATTTTCAAATCGTGATCATACTCATTGTCCAAACTGAAATCAGTCACAAAATCTGAATAAAGTTGCATTTCTGGAAAATTCTTTATTTTAATTGGCGCTTATTTGAAACTTGGGTTCGAACTTTAAAAGCTAATTTATCAGGCCTTACGGTCTCAATCGGGCTTAAATTTCGCAATCGTTATCAGAATCATGGTCCAAACCGAAATCTCACACAAAATCTGCATAAAGTTGCATTTCTGGAAAATTCTTTATTTTAATGGGCGCTTATTTGAGACTTGGGTTCGAATTTTAAAAGCCATTTTTTCAGGCTCTATTGTCTCAAACGGGCTGAAATTTCCTAATTGTCATCAGACTCATGGTCCGACCCGAAATCAGTCACAAAATCTGAATAAAATTGCATTTCTGGAAAAATCATTATTTTTATGGGCGCTTATTTGAGACTTGGGTTCGAATTTTTATAGCCATTTTTCGGGTTTTCTGTTCCCAAGCGGGCTGAAATTTTCGAATCGTGATCATACTCATTGTCCAAACCGAAATCAGTCACAAAATCTGAATAAAGTTGCATTTCTGGAAAATTCTTTATTTTAATGAGCGCTTATTTGGAACTTGGGTTCGAACTTTAAAAGCCATTTTTTCAGGCTCTATTGTCTCAAACGGGCTGAAATTTCCTTATTGTCATCAGACTAATGGTCCGACCCGAAATCAGTCACAAAATCTGAATAAAATTGCATTTCTGGAAAAATAATTATTTTTATGGGCGCTTATTTGAGACTTGGGTTCGAATTTTTTTAGCGATTTTTCGGGTTTTCTTTTCCCAGCGGGATGAAATTTTCGAATCGTTATCATACGCATTGTCCAAACCGAAATCAGTCACAAAATCTGAATAAAGTTGAATTTCTGAAAAATTCTTTATTTTAATGGGTGCTTATTTGAAACTTGGGTTCGAATTTTTATAGACATTTTTCGGGTTTTCTGTTTTCAAGCGGGCTGAAATTTTCGAATCGTGTTCATACTCATTGTCCAAACCGAAATAAGTCACAAAATCTGAATAAAGTTGCATTTCTGAAAAAATCTTTATTTTTATGGGCGCTTATTTGAGACTTGGGTTCAAACTTTAAAAGCCATTTTTTCAGGCTCTATGTTCACAAACTGGCTGAAATTTCCAAATTGTCATCAGACTCATGGTCCGAAACCGAAATCAGTCACAAAATCTGAATTAAGTTGCATTTCTGGAAAAATCATCATTCTTATGGGCGCTACTTGAGACTTGGGTTCGAACATTAAAAGCCAATTTTTCCGGCTTTATGGTCCCAAACTTGCTAAATATCCGAATTGTCATCAAACTCATGGTCCGAAACCGAAATCAGTCACTAAATCTGAATAAAGTTGTATTTCTGTAAAAATCATCAGTCTGATGGGCGCTACTTTGAGACTTGGGTTCGAACTTTAAAAGCCAATTGTTCCGGCTTCATGGTCCCAAACTTGCTAAATATCCGAATTGTCATCATACTCATGGTCCGACCCGAAATCAGTCACAAAATCTGAATAAAATTGCATTTCTGGAAAAATCATTATTTTTATGGGCGCTTATTTGAGACTTGGGTTCGACTTTTTATAGCCATTTTTAGGGGTTTTCTGTTCCCAAGCGGGCTGAAATTTTCGAATCGTGATCATACTCATTGTCCAAACCGAAATCAGTCACAAAATCTGAATAAAGTTGCATTTCTGGAAAATTCTTTATTTTAATGGGCGCTTATTTGAAACTTGGGTTCGAATTTTAAAAGCCATTTTTTCAGGCTCTATTGTCTCAAACGGGCTGAAATTTCCTAATTGTCATCAGACTCATGGTCCGACCCGAAATCAGTCACAAAATCTGAATAAAATTGCATTTCTGGAAAAATGATTATTTTTATGGGCGCTTATTTGAGACTTGGGTTCGAATTTTTATAGCCATTTTTCGGGTTTTCTGTTCCCAAGCGCGCTGAAATTTTCAAATCGTGATCATACTCATTGTCCAAACTGAAATCAGTCACAAAATCTGAATAAAGTTGCATTTCTGGAAAATTCTTTATTTTAATTGGCGCTTATTTGAAACTTGGGTTCGAACTTTAAAAGCTAATTTATCAGGCCTTACGGTCTCAATCGGGCTTAAATTTCGCAATCGTTATCAGAATCATGGTCCAAACCGAAATCTCACACAAAATCTGCATAAAGTTGCATTTCTGGAAAATTCTTTATTTTAATGGGCGCTTATTTGAGACTTGGGTTCGAATTTTAAAAGCCATTTTTTCAGGCTCTATTGTCTCAAACGGGCTGAAATTTCCTAATTGTCATCAGACTCATGGTCCGACCCGAAATCAGTCACAAAATCTGAATAAAATTGCATTTCTGGAAAAATCATTATTTTTATGGGCGCTTATTTGAGACTTGGGTTCGAATTTTTATAGCCATTTTTCGGGTTTTCTGTTCCCAAGCGGGCTGAAATTTTCGAATCGTGATCATACTCATTGTCCAAACCGAAATCAGTCACAAAATCTGAATAAAGTTGCATTTCTGGAAAATTCTTTATTTTAATGAGAGCTTATTTGGAACTTGGGTTCGAACTTTAAAAGCCATTTTTTCAGGCTCTATTGTCTCCAACGGGCTGAAATTTCCTTATTGTCATCAGACTAATGGTCCGACCCGAAATCAGTCACAAAATCTGAATAAAATTGCATTTCTGGAAAAATAATTATTTTTATGGGCGCTTATTTGAGACTTGGGTTCGAATTTTTTTAGCGATTTTTCGGGTTTTCTTTTCCCAGCGGGATGAAATTTTCGAATCGTTATCATACGCATTGTCCAAACCGAAATCAGTCACAAAATCTGAATAAAGTTGAATTTCTGAAAAATTCTTTATTTTAATGGGCGCTTATTTGAAACTTGGGTTCGAATTTTTATAGACATTTTTCGGGTTTTCTGTTTTCAAGCGGGCTGAAATTTTCGAATCGTGTTCATACTCATTGTCCAAACCGAAATAAGTCACAAAATCTGAATAAAGTTGCATTTCTGGAAAAATCTTTATTTTTATGGGCGCTTATTTGAGACTTGGGTTCAAACTTTAAAAGCCATTTTTTCAGGCTCTATGTTCCCAAACTGGCTGAAATTTCCATATTTTCATCAGACTCATGGTCCGAAACCGAAATCAGTCACAAAATCTGAATAAAGTTGCATTTCTGGAAAAATCATTATTTTTATGGGCGCTTATTTGAGACTTGGGTTCGAATTTTTATAGCCATTTTTCGGGTTTTCTGTTCCCAAGCGGGCTGAAATTTTCAAATCGTGATCATACTCATTGTCCAAACTGAAATCAGTCACAAAATCTGAATAAAGTTGCATTTCTGGAAAATTCTTTATTTTAATATGCGCTTATTTGAAACTTGGGTTCGAACTTTAAAAGCCAATTTATCAGGCCTTACGGTCTCAATCGGGCTTAAATTTCGCAATCGTTATCAGAATCATGGTCCAAACCGAAATCTCACACAAAATCTGCATAAAGTTGCATTTCTGGAATAATGATTATTCTTATGGGCGCTACTTGACACTTGGGTTCGAATTTGAAAAGCCAATTTTTCAGGCTCTATGGACCCAAACGGGTTTATATTTCGGAATCGTTATCAGAATCATGGTCCAAACCGAAATCTCTCACAATATCTGCAAAAAGTTTAATTTCTGAGAAACTCATTATTCTTATGGGCGCTACTTTGAGACTTGCGTTCGAACTTTAAAAGCCATTTTTTCAGGCTTCATGGTCCGAAACTTGCTGAAATATCCGAATTGTCATCAGATTCATGGTCCGAAACCGAAATCAGTCACAAAATCTAAATAAAGTTGCATTTCTGGAAAAATCATTATTTTTTTGGGCGCTTATTTGAGACTTGGGTTCGAACTTTAAAAGCAATTTTTTCAGGCTCTATGGTCCCAAATGGGCTGAAATTTCCTAATTGTCATCAGACTTATGGTCCGACCCGAAATCAGTCACAAAATCTGAATAAAGTTACATTTCTGGAAAAATCATTATTTTTATGGGCGCTTATTTGAGATTGGGTTCGAATTTTTTTAGCGATTTTTTGGGTTTTCTGTTCCCAAGCGGGCCGAAATTTTCGAATCGTGATCATACTCATTGTCCAAACCGAAATCAGTCACAAAATCTGAATAAAGTTGCATTTCTGGAAAAATCTTTATTTTTATGGGCGCTTATTTGAGACTTGGGTTCGAACTTTAAAAGCCATTTTTTCAGGCTCTATGTTCCCAAACTGGCTGAAATTTCCAAATTGTCATCAGACTCATGGTCCGAAACCGTAATCAGTCACAAAATCTGAATTAAGTTGCATTTCTGGAAAAATCATCATTCTTATGGGCGCTACTTGAGACTTGGGTTCGAACATTAAAAGCCAATTTTTCCGGCTTTATGGTCCCAAACTTGCTAAATATCCGAATTGTCATCAAACTCATGGTCCGAAACCGAAATCAGTCACTAAATCTGAATAAAGTTGTATTTCTGTAAAAATCATCAGTCTGATGGGCGCTACTTTGAGACTTGGGTTCGAACTTTAAAAGCCAATTTTTCCGGCTTTATTGTCCCAAACTTGCTAAATATCCGAATTGTCATCAAACTCATGGTCCGAAACCGAAATCAGTCACTAAATCTGAATAAAGTTGAATTTCTGTAAAAATCATCAGTCTTATGGGCGCTACTTTGAGACTTGGGTTCGAACTTTAAAAGCCAATTTTTCCGGCTTCATGGTACCAAACTTGCTAAATATCCGAATCGTCATCAGACTCATGGTACGAAACCGAAATCAGTCACAAAATCTGAATAAAATTGCATTTCTGGAAAAATCATTATTTTTAGGGGCGCTTATTTGAGACTTGGGTTCGAATTTTATAAGCGATTTTTCGGGTTTTCTGTTCCCAAGCAGGCTGAAATTTTCGAATCGCGATCATACTCATTGTCCAAACCGAAATCAGTCACAAAATCTGAATAAAGTTGCATTTCTGAAAAATTCTTTATTTTAATGGGCGCTTATTTGAAACTTGGGTTCGAATTTTTATAGCCATTTTTCGGGTTTTCTGTTCCCAAGCGGGCTGAAATTTTCGAATCGTGATCATACTCATTGTCCAAACCGAAATCAGTCACAAAATCTGAATAAAGTTGCATTTCTGGAAAAATCTTTATTTTTATGGGCGCTTATTTGAAACTTGGGTTCGAACTTTAAAAGCCATTTTTTCAGGCTCTATGGTCCCAAATGGGCTGAAATTTCCTAATTGTTATCAGACTTATGGTCCGACCCGAAATCAGTCACAAAATCTGAATAAAGTTGCATTTCTGGAAAAATCATTATTTTTTTGGTTGCTTATTTGAGACTTGGGTTCGAATTTTTTTAGCGATTTTTCGGGTTTTCTGTTCCCAAGCGGGCTGAAATTTTCGAATCGTGATCATACTCATTGTCCAAACCGAAATCAGTCACAAAATCTGAATAAAGTTGCATTTCTGTAAAAATCATCATTCTGATGGGCGCTTCTTTGAGACTTGGGTTCGAACTTTAAAAGCCAATTTTTCCGGCTTCATGGTTCCAAACTTGTTAAATATCCGAATTTTCATCAGACTCATGGTCCGACCCAAAATCAGTCACAAAATCTGAATAAAATTGCATTTCTGGAAAAATCATTACTTTTATGGGCGCTTATTTGGGACTTGGGTTCGAATTTTTTTAGCGATTTTTCGGGTTTTCTGTTCCCAGCGGGATGACATTTTCGAATCGTGAACATACTCACTGTCCAAACCGAAATCAGTCACAAAATCTGAATAAAGTTGAATTTCTGAAAAATTCTTTATTTTAATGGACGCTTATTTGAAACTTGGGTTCGAATTTTTATAGACATTTTTCGGGTTTTCTGTTTTCAAGCGGGCTGAAATTTTCGAATCGTGTTCATACTCATTGTCCAAACCGAAATAAGTCACAAAATCTGAATAAAGTTGCATTTCTGAAAAAATCTTTATTTTTATGGGCGCTTATTTGAGACTTGGGTTCAAACTTTAAAAGCCATTTTTTCAGGCTCTATGTTCACAAACTGGCTGAAATTTTCAAATTGTCATCAGACTCATGGTCCGAAACCGAAATCAGTCACAAAATCTGACTTAAGTTGCATTTCTGGAAAAATCATCATTCTTATGGGCGCTACTTGAGACTTGGGTTCGAACATTAAAAGCCAATGTTTCCGGCTTTATTGTCCTAAACTTGCTAAATATTCGAATTGTCATCAAACTCATGGTCCGAAACCGAAATCAGTCACTAAATCTGAATAAAGTTGAATTTCTGTAAAAATCATCAGTCTTATTTGCGCTACTTTGAGACTTGGGTTCGAACTTTAAAAGCCAATTTTTCCGGCTTCATGGTACCAAACTTGCTAAATATCCGAATTGTCATCAGACTCATGGTACGAAACCGAAATCAGTCACAAAATCTGAATAAAATTGCATTTCTGGAAAAATCATTATTTTTAAGGGCGCTTTTTTGAGACTTGGGTTCGAATTTTTATAGCCATTTTTAGGGGTTTTCTGTTCCCAAGCGGGCTGAAATTTTCGAATCGTGATCATACTCATTGTCCAAACCGAAATCAGTCACAAAATCTGAATAAAGTTGCATTTCTGGAAAATTCTTTATTTTAATGGGCGCTTATTTGAGACTTGGGTTCGAACTTTAAAAGCCATTTTTTCAGGCTCTATTGTCTCAAACGGGCTGAAATTTCCCTATTGTCATCAGACTAATGGTCCGACCCGAAATCAGTCACAAAATCTGAATTACGTTGCATTTCTGGAAAAATCATCATTCTTATGGGCGCTACTTGAGACTTGGGTTCGAACATTGAAAGCCAATTTTTCCGGCTTTATGGTCCCAAACTTGCTAAATATCCGAATTGTCATCAAACTCATGGTCCGAAACCGAAATCAGTCACTAAATCTGAATAAAGTTGAATTTCTGTAAAAATCATCAGTCTTATTTGCGCTACTTTGAGACTTGGGTTCGAACTTTAAAAGCCAATTTTTCCGGCTTCATGGTACCAAACTTGCTAAATATCCGAATTGTCATCAGACTCATGGTACGAAACCGAAATCAGTCACAAAATCTGAATAAAATTGCATTTCTGGAAAAATCATTATTTTTATGGGCGCTTATTTGAGACTTGGGTTCGAATTTTTATAGCCATTTTTAGGGGTTTTCTGTTCCCAAGCGGGCTGAAATTTTCGAATCGTGATCATACTCATTGTCCAAAACGAAATCAGTCACAAAATCTGAATAAAGTTGCATTTCTGGAAAATTCTTTATTTCAATGGGCGCTTATTCTAAACTTGGGTTCGAATTTTAAAAGTCATTTTTTCAGGCTCTATTGTCTCAAACGGGCTGAAATTTCCTAATTGTCATCAGACTCATGGTCCGACCCGAAATCAGTCACAAAATCTGAATAAAATTGCATTTCTGGAAAAATCATTATTTTTATGGGCGCTTATTTGAGACTTGGGTTCGAATTTTTATAGCCATTTTTCGGGTTTTCTGTTCCCAAGCGCGCTGAAATTTTCAAATCGTGATCATTCTCATTGTCCAAACTGAAATCAGTCACAAAATCTGAATAAAGTTGCATTTCTGGAAAATTCTTTATTTTAATTGGCGCTTATTTGAAACTTGGGTTCGAACTTTAAAAGCTAATTTATCAGGCCTTACGGTCTCAATCGGGCTTAAATTTCGCAATCGTTATCAGAATCATGGTCCAAACCGAAATCTCACACAAAATCTGCATAAAGTTGCATTTCTGGAATAATCATTATTCGTATGGGCGCTACTTGACACTTGGGTTCGAATTTGAAAAGCCAATTTTTCAGGCTCTATGGACCCAAACGGGTTTATATTTCGGAATCGTTATCAGAATCATGGTCCAAACCGAAATCTCTCACAATATCTGCAAAAAGTTTAATTTCTGAGAAACTCATTATTCTTATGGGCGCTACTTTGAGACTTGCGTTCGAACTTTAAAAGCCATTTTTTCAGGCTTCATGGTCCGAAACTTGCTGAAATATCCGAATTGTCATCAGATTCATGGTCCGAAACCGAAATCAGTCACAAAATCTAAATAAAGTTGCATTTCTGGAAAAATCTTTATTTTTATGGGCGCTTATTTGAGACTTGGGTTCGAACTTTAAAAGCCATTTTTTCAGGCTCTATTGTCTCAAACGGGCTGAAATTTCCTTATTGTCATCAGACTCATGGTCCGACCCGAAATCAGTCACAAAATCTGAATAAAATTGCATTTCTGGAAAAATCTTTATTTTTATGGGCGCTTATTTGAAACTTGGGTTCGAACTTTAAAAGCCATTTTTTAAGGCTCTATGGTCCCAAATGGGCTGAAATTTCCTAATTGTCATCAGACTTATGGTCCGACCCGAAATCAGTCACAAAATCTGAATAAAGTTGCATTTCTGGAAAAATCATTATTTTTTTGGTTGCTTATTTGAGACTTGGGTTCGAATTTTTTTAGCGATTTTTCGGGTTTTCTGTTCCCAAGCGGGCTGAAATTTTCGAATCGTGATCATACTCATTGTCCAAACCGAAATCAGTCACAAAATCTGAATAAAGTTGCATTTCTGTAAAAATCATCATTCTGATGGGCGCTTCTTTGAGACTTGGGTTCGAACTTTAAAAGCCAATTTTTCCGGCTTCATGGTTCCAAACTTGTTAAATATCCGAATTTTCATCAGACTCATGGACCGACCCAAAATCAGTCACAAAATCTGAATAAAATTGCATTTCTGGAAAAATCATTATTTTTATGGGCGCTTATTTGAGACTTGGGTTCGAATTTTTATAGCCATTTTTCGGGTTTTCTGTTCCCAAGCGGGCTGAAATTTTCAAATCGTGATCATACTCATTGTCCAAACTGAAATCAGTCACAAAATCTGAATAAAGTTGCATTTCTGGAAAATTCTTTATTTTAATATGCGCTTATTTGAAACTTGGGTTCGAACTTTAAAAGCCAATTTATCAGGACTTACGGTCTCAATCGGGCTTAAATTTCGCAATCGTTATCAGAATCATGGTCCAAACCGAAATCTCACACAAAATCTGCATAAAGTTGCATTTCTGGAATAATCATTATTCGTATGGGCGCTACTTGACACTTGGGTTCGAATTTGAAAAGCCAATTTTTCAGGCTCTATGGACCCAAACGGGTTTATATTTCGGAATCGTTATCAGAATCATGGTCCAAACCGAAATCTCTCACAATATCTGCAAAAATTTTAATTTCTGAGAAACTCATTATTCTTATGGGCGTTACTTTGAGACTTGCGTTCGAACTTTAAAAGCCATTTTTTCAGGCTTCATGGTCCGAAACTTGCTGAAATATCCGAATTGTCATCAGATTCATGGTCCGAAACCGAAATCAGTCACAAAATCTAAATAAAGTTGCATTTCTGGAAAAATCATTATTTTTTTGGGCGCTTATTTGAGACTTGGGTTCGAACTTTAAAAGCAATTTTTTCAGGCTCTATGGTCCCAAATGGGCTGAAATTTCCTAATTGTCATCAGACTTATGGTCCGACCCGAAATCAGTCACAAAATCTGAATAAAGTTACATTTCTGGAAAAATCATTATTTTTATGGGCGCTTATTTGAGATTGGGTTCGAATTTTTTTAGCGATTTTTTGGGTTTTCTGTTCCCAAGCGGGCCGAAATTTTCGAATCGTGATCATACTCATTGTCCAAACCGAAATCAGTCACAAAATCTGAATAAAGTTGCATTTCTGGAAAAATCTTTATTTTTATGGGCGCTTATTTGAGACTTGGGTTCGAACTTTAAAAGCCATTTTTTCAGGCTCTATGGTCCCAAATGGGCTGAAATTTCCTAATTGTCATCAGACTTATGGTCCGACCCGAAATCAGTCACAAAATCTGAATAAAGTTGAATTTCTGTAAAAATCATCAGTCTTATGGGCGCTACTTTGAGACTTGGGTTCGAACTTTAAAAGCCAATTTTTCCGGCTTCATGGTACCAAACTTGCTAAATATCCGAATCGTCATCAGACTCATGGTACGAAACCGAAATCAGTCACAAAATCTGAATAAAATTGCATTTCTGGAAAAATCATTATTTTTAGGGGCGCTTATTTGAGACTTGGGTTCGAATTTTATAAGCGATTTTTCGGGTTTTCTGTTCCCAAGCAGGCTGAAATTTTCGAATCGCGATCATACTCATTGTCCAAACCGAAATCAGTCACAAAATCTGAATAAAGTTGCATTTCTGAAAAATTCTTTATTTTAATGGGCGCTTATTTGAAACTTGGGTTCGAATTTTTACAGCCATTTTTCGGGTTTTCTGTTCCCAAGCGGGCTGAAATTTTCGAATCGTGATCATACTCATTGTCCAAACCGAAATCAGTCACAAAATCTGAATAAAGTTGCATTTCTGGAAAATTCTTTATTTTAATGGGCGCTTATTTGAGACTTGGGTTCGAACTTTAAAAGCCATTTTTTCAGGCTCTATTGTCTCAAACGGGCTGAAATTTCCTTATTGTCATCAGACTAATGGTCCGACCCGAAATCAGTCACAAAATCTGAATTAAGTTGGATTTCTGGTAAAATCATCATTCTTATGGGCGCTACTTGAGACTTGGGTTCGAACATTGAAAGCCAATTTTTCCGGCTTTATGGTCCCAAACTTGCTAAATATCCGAATTGACATCAAACTCATGGTCCGAAACCGAAATCAGTCACTAAATCTGAATAAAGTTGTATTTCTGTAAAAATCATCAGTCTGATGGGCGCTACTTTGAGACTTGGGTTCGAACTTTAAAAGCCAATTTTTCCGGATTCATGGTCCCAAACTTGCTAAATATCCGAATTGTCATCAGACTCATGGTCCGACCCGAAATCAGTCACAAAATCTGAATAAAATTGCATTTCTGGAAAAATCATTATTTTTATTGGCGCTTATTTGAGACTTGGGTTGGAATTTTTATAGCCATTTTTAGGGGTTTTCTGTTCCCAAGCGGGCTGAAATTTTCGAATCGTGATCATACTCATTGTCCAAACCGAAATCAGTCACAAAATCTGAATAAAGTTGCATTTCTGGAAAATTCTTTATTTTAATGGGCGCTTATTTGAGACTTGGGTTCGAACTTTAAAAGCCATTTTTTCAGGCTCTATTGTCTCAAACGGGCTGAAATTTCCTAATTGTCATCAGACTCATGGTCCGACCCGAAATCAGTCACAAAATCTGAATAAAATTGTATTTCTGTAAAAATCATCAGTCTGATGGGCGCTACTTTGAGACTTGGGTTCGAACTTTAAAAGCCAATTTTTCCGGATTAATGGTCCCAAACTTGCTAAATATCCGAATTGTCATCAGACTCATGGTCCGACCCGAAATCAGTCACAAAATCTGAATAAAATTGCATTTCTGGAAAAATCATTATTTTTATTGGCCCTTATTTGAGACTTGGGTTGGAATTTTTATAGCCATTTTTAGGGGTTTTCTGTTCCCAAGCGGGCTGAAATTTTCGAATCGTGATCATACTCATTGTCCAAACCGAAATCAGTCACAAAATCTGAATAAAGTTGCATTTCTGGAAAATTCTTTATTTTAATGGGCGCTTATTTGAGACTTGGGTTCAAACTTTAAAAGCCATTTTTTCAGGCTCTATGTTCACAAACTGGCTGAAATTTTCAAATTGTCATCAGACTCATGGTCCGAAACCGAAATCAGTCACAAAATCTGACTTAAGTTGCATTTCTGGAAAAATCATCATTCTTATGGGCGCTACTTGAGACTTGGGTTCGAACATTAAAAGCCAATGTTTCCGGCTTTATTGTCCTAAACTTGCTAAATATCCGAATTGTCATCAAACTCATGGTCCGAAACCGAAATCAGTCACTAAATCTGAATAAAGTTGAATTTCTGTAAAAATCATCAGTCTTATTTGCGCTACTTTGAGACTTGGGTTCGAACTTTAAAAGCCAATTTTTCCGGCTTCATGGTACCAAACTTGCTAAATATCCGAATTGTCATCAGACTCATGGTACGAAACCGAAATCAGTCACAAAATCTGAATAAAATTGCATTTCTGGAAAAATCATTATTTTTAAGGGCGCTTTTTTGAGACTTGGGTTCGAATTTTTATAGCCATTTTTAGGGGTTTTCTGTTCCCAAGCGGGCTGAAATTTTCGAATCGTGATCATACTCATTGTCCAAACCGAAATCAGTCACAAAATCTGAATAAAGTTGCATTTCTGGAAAATTCTTTATTTTAATGGGCGCTTATTTGAGACTTGGGTTCGAACTTTAAAAGCCATTTTTTCAGGCTCTATTGTCTCAAACGGGCTGAAATTTCCCTATTGTCATCAGACTAATGGTCCGACCCGAAATCAGTCACAAAATCTGAATTACGTTGCATTTCTGGAAAAATCATCATTCTTATGGGCGCTACTTGAGACTTGGGTTCGAACATTGAAAGCCAATTTTTCCGGCTTTATGGTCCCAAACTTGCTAAATATCCGAATTGTCATCAAACTCATGGTCCGAAACCGAAATCAGTCACTAAATCTGAATAAAGTTGAATTTCTGTAAAAATCATCAGTCTTATTTGCGCTACTTTGAGACTTGGGTTCGAACTTTAAAAGCCAATTTTTCCGGCTTCATGGTACCAAACTTGCTAAATATCCGAATTGTCATCAGACTCATGGTACGAAACCGAAATCAGTCACAAAATCTGAATAAAATTGCATTTCTGGAAAAATCATTATTTTTATGGGCGCTTATTTGAGACTTGGGTTCGAATTTTTATAGCCATTTTTAGGGGTTTTCTGTTCCCAAGCGGGCTGAAATTTTCGAATCGTGATCATACTCATTGTCCAAAACGAAATCAGTCACAAAATCTGAATAAAGTTGCATTTCTGGAAAATTCTTTATTTCAATGGGCGCTTATTCTAAACTTGGGTTCGAATTTTAAAAGCCATTTTTTCAGGCTCTATTGTCTCAAACGGGCTGAAATTTCCTAATTGTCATCAGACTCATGGTCCGACCCGAAATCAGTCACAAAATCTGAATAAAATTGCATTTCTGGAAAAATCATTATTTTTATGGGCGCTTATTTGAGACTTGGGTTCGAATTTTTATAGCCATTTTTCGGGTTTTCTGTTCCCAAGCGCGCTGAAATTTTCAAATCGTGATCATTCTCATTGTCCAAACTGAAATCAGTCACAAAATCTGAATAAAGTTGCATTTCTGGAAAATTCTTTATTTTAATTGGCGCTTATTTGAAACTTGGGTTCGAACTTTAAAAGCTAATTTATCAGGCCTTACGGTCTCAATCGGGCTTAAATTTCGCAATCGTTATCAGAATCATGGTCCAAACCGAAATCTCACACAAAATCTGCATAAAGTTGCATTTCTGGAATAATCATTATTCGTATGGGCGCTACTTGACACTTGGGTTCGAATTTGAAAAGCCAATTTTTCAGGCTCTATGGACCCAAACGGGTTTATATTTCGGAATCGTTATCAGAATCATGGTCCAAACCGAAATCTCTCACAATATCTGCAAAAAGTTTAATTTCTGAGAAACTCATTATTCTTATGGGCGCTACTTTGAGACTTGCGTTCGAACTTTAAAAGCCATTTTTTCAGGCTTCATGGTCCGAAACTTGCTGAAATATCCGAATTGTCATCAGATTCATGGTCCGAAACCGAAATCAGTCACAAAATCTAAATAAAGTTGCATTTCTGGAAAAATCTTTATTTTTATGGGCGCTTATTTGAGACTTGGGTTCGAACTTTAAAAGCCATTTTTTCAGGCTCTATTGTCTCAAACGGGCTGAAATTTCCTTATTGTCATCAGACTCATGGTCCGACCCGAAATCAGTCACAAAATCTGAATAAAATTGCATTTCTGGAAAAATCTTTATTTTTATGGGCGCTTATTTGAAACTTGGGTTCGAACTTTAAAAGCCATTTTTTAAGGCTCTATGGTCCCAAATGGGCTGAAATTTCCTAATTGTCATCAGACTTATGGTCCGACCCGAAATCAGTCACAAAATCTGAATAAAGTTGCATTTCTGGAAAAATCATTATTTTTTTGGTTGCTTATTTGAGACTTGGGTTCGAATTTTTTTAGCGATTTTTCGGGTTTTCTGTTCCCAAGCGGGCTGAAATTTTCGAATCGTGATCATACTCATTGTCCAAACCGAAATCAGTCACAAAATCTGAATAAAGTTGCATTTCTGTAAAAATCATCATTCTGATGGGCGCTTCTTTGAGACTTGGGTTCGAACTTTAAAAGCCAATTTTTCCGGCTTCATGGTTCCAAACTTGTTAAATATCCGAATTTTCATCAGACTCATGGACCGACCCAAAATCAGTCACAAAATCTGAATAAAATTGCATTTCTGGAAAAATCATTATTTTTATGGGCGCTTATTTGAGACTTGGGTTCGAATTTTTATAGCCATTTTTCGGGTTTTCTGTTCCCAAGCGGGCTGAAATTTTCAAATCGTGATCATACTCATTGTCCAAACTGAAATCAGTCACAAAATCTGAATAAAGTTGCATTTCTGGAAAATTCTTTATTTTAATATGCGCTTATTTGAAACTTGGGTTCGAACTTTAAAAGCCAATTTATCAGGCCTTACGGTCTCAATCGGGCTTAAATTTCGCAATCGTTATCAGAATCATGGTCCAAACCGAAATCTCACACAAAATCTGCATAAAGTTGCATTTCTGGAATAATCATTATTCGTATGGGCGCTACTTGACACTTGGGTTCGAATTTGAAAAGCCAATTTTTCAGGCTCTATGGACCCAAACGGGTTTATATTTCGGAATCGTTATCAGAATCATGGTCCAAACCGAAATCTCTCACAATATCTGCAAAAATTTTAATTTCTGAGAAACTCATTATTCTTATGGGCGTTACTTTGAGACTTGCGTTCGAACTTTAAAAGCCATTTTTTCAGGCTTCATGGTCCGAAACTTGCTGAAATATCCGAATTGTCATCAGATTCATGGTCCGAAACCGAAATCAGTCACAAAATCTAAATAAAGTTGCATTTCTGGAAAAATCATTATTTTTTTGGGCGCTTATTTGAGACTTGGGTTCGAACTTTAAAAGCAATTTTTTCAGGCTCTATGGTCCCAAATGGGCTGAAATTTCCTAATTGTCATCAGACTTATGGTCCGACCCGAAATCAGTCACAAAATCTGAATAAAGTTACATTTCTGGAAAAATCATTATTTTTATGGGCGCTTATTTGAGATTGGGTTCGAATTTTTTTAGCGATTTTTTGGGTTTTCTGTTCCCAAGCGGGCCGAAATTTTCGAATCGTGATCATACTCATTGTCCAAACCGAAATCAGTCACAAAATCTGAATAAAGTTGCATTTCTGGAAAAATCTTTATTTTTATGGGCGCTTATTTGAGACTTGGGTTCGAACTTTAAAAGCCATTTTTTCAGGCTCTATGGTCCCAAATGGGCTGAAATTTCCTAATTGTCATCAGACTTATGGTCCGACCCGAAATCAGTCACAAAATCTGAATAAAGTTGAATTTCTGTAAAAATCATCAGTCTTATGGGCGCTACTTTGAGACTTGGGTTCGAACTTTAAAAGCCAATTTTTCCGGCTTCATGGTACCAAACTTGCTAAATATCCGAATCGTCATCAGACTCATGGTACGAAACCGAAATCAGTCACAAAATCTGAATAAAATTGCATTTCTGGAAAAATCATTATTTTTAGGGGCGCTTATTTGAGACTTGGGTTCGAATTTTATAAGCGATTTTTCGGGTTTTCTGTTCCCAAGCAGGCTGAAATTTTCGAATCGCGATCATACTCATTGTCCAAACCGAAATCAGTCACAAAATCTGAATAAAGTTGCATTTCTGAAAAATTCTTTATTTTAATGGGCGCTTATTTGAAACTTGGGTTCGAATTTTTACAGCCATTTTTCGGGTTTTCTGTTCCCAAGCGGGCTGAAATTTTCGAATCGTGATCATACTCATTGTCCAAACCGAAATCAGTCACAAAATCTGAATAAAGTTGCATTTCTGGAAAATTCTTTATTTTAATGGGCGCTTATTTGAGACTTGGGTTCGAACTTTAAAAGCCATTTTTTCAGGCTCTATTGTCTCAAACGGGCTGAAATTTCCTTATTGTCATCAGACTAATGGTCCGACCCGAAATCAGTCACAAAATCTGAATTAAGTTGGATTTCTGGTAAAATCATCATTCTTATGGGCGCTACTTGAGACTTGGGTTCGAACATTGAAAGCCAATTTTTCCGGCTTTATGGTCCCAAACTTGCTAAATATCCGAATTGACATCAAACTCATGGTCCGAAACCGAAATCAGTCACTAAATCTGAATAAAGTTGTATTTCTGTAAAAATCATCAGTCTGATGGGCGCTACTTTGAGACTTGGGTTCGAACTTTAAAAGCCAATTTTTCCGGATTCATGGTCCCAAACTTGCTAAATATCCGAATTGTCATCAGACTCATGGTCCGACCCGAAATCAGTCACAAAATCTGAATAAAATTGCATTTCTGGAAAAATCATTATTTTTATTGGCGCTTATTTGAGACTTGGGTTGGAATTTTTATAGCCATTTTTAGTGGTTTTCTGTTCCCAAGCGGGCTGAAATTTTCGAATCGTGATCATACTCATTGTCCAAACCGAAATCAGTCACAAAATCTGAATAAAGTTGCATTTCTGGAAAATTCTTTATTTTAATGGGCGCTTATTTGAGACTTGGGTTCGAACTTTAAAAGCCATTTTTTCAGGCTCTATTGTCTCAAACGGGCTGAAATTTCCTAATTGTCATCAGACTCATGGTCCGACCCGAAATCAGTCACAAAATCTGAATAAAATTGTATTTCTGTAAAAATCATCAGTCTGATGGGCGCTACTTTGAGACTTGGGTTCGAACTTTAAAAGCCAATTTTTCCGGATTAATGGTCACAAACTTGCTAAATATCCGAATTGTCATCAGACTCATGGTCCGACCCGAAATCAGTCACAAAATCTGAATAAAATTGCATTTCTGGAAAAATCTTTATTTTTATGGGCGCTTATTTGAAACTTGGGTTCGAACTTTAAAAGCCATTTTTTAAGGCTCTATGGTCCCAAATGGGCTGAAATTTCCTAATTGTCATCAGACTTATGGTCCGACCCGAAATCAGTCACAAAATCTGAATAAAGTTGCATTTCTGGAAAAATCATTATTTTTATGGGCGCTTATTTGAGACTTGGGTTCGAATTTTTTTAGCGATTTTTTGGGTTTTCTGTTCCCAAGCGGGCTGAAATTTTCGAATCGTGATCATACTCATTGTCCAAACCGAAATCAGTCACAAAATCTGAATAAAGTTGCATTTCTGGAAAAATCTTTATTTTAATGGGCGCTTATTTGAGACTTGGGTTCGAACTTTAAAAGCCAATTTATCAGGCTTTACGGTCTCAATCGGGCTTAAATTTCGCAATCGTTATCAGAATCATGGTCCAAACTGAAATCTCACACAAAATCTGCATAAAGTTGCATTTCTGGAAAAATCATCATTCTTATGGGCGCTACTTGACACTTGGGTTCGAATTTGAAAAGCCAATTTTTCAGGCTCTATGGACCCACACGGGTTTATATTTCGGAATCGTTATCAGAATCATGGTCCAAACCGAAATCTCTCACAATATCTGCAAAAAGTTTAATTTCTGGGAAACTCATTATTCTTATGGGCGCTACTTTGAGACTTGCGTTCGAACTTTAAAAGCCATTTTTTCAGGCTTCATGGTCCGAAACTTGATGAAATATCCGAATTGTCATCAGATTCATGGTCCGAAACCGAAATCAGTCACAAAATCTGAATTTAGTTGCATTTCTGGAAAAATAATTATTTTTTTGGGCGCTTATTTGAGACTTGGGTTCGAATTTTTTTAGTGATTTTTCGGGTTTTCTGTTCCCAAGCGGGCTGAAATTTTCGAATCGTGATCATACTCATTGTCCAAACCGAAATCAGTCACAAAATCTGAATAAAGTTGCATTTCTGTAAAAATCATCATTCTGAGGGGCGCTACTTTGAGACTTGGGTTCGAACATTAAAAGCCAATTTTTCCGGCTTCATGGTCCCAAACTTGTAAAATATCCGAATTTTCATCAGACTCATGGTCCGACCCGAAATCAGTCACAAAATCTGAATAAAATTGCATTTCTGGAAAAATCATTATTTTTATGGGCGCTTATTTGAGACTTGGGTTGGAATTTTTATAGCCATTTTTAGGGGTTTTCTGTTCCCAAGCGGGCTGAAATTTTCGAATCGTGATCATACTCATTGTCCAAACCGAAATCAGTCACAAAATCTGAATAAAGTTGCATTTCTGGAAAATTCTTTATTTTAATGAGCGCTTATTTGGAACTTGGGTTCGAACTTTAAAAGCCATTTTTTCAGGCTCTATTGTCTCAAACGGGCTGAAATTTCCTTATTGTCATCAGACTAATGGTCCGACCCGAAATCAGTCACAAAATCTGAATAAAATTGCATTTCTGGAAAAATCATTATTTTTATGGGCGCTTATTTGGGACTTGGGTTCGAATTTTTTTAGCGATTTTTCGGGTTTTCTTTTCCCAGCGGGATGAAATTTTCGAATCGTTATCATACGCATTGTCCAAACCGAAATCAGTCACAAAATCTGAATAAAGTTGAATTTCTGAAAAATTCTTTATTTTAATGGGCGCTTATTTGAAACTTGGGTTCGAATTTTTATAGACATTTTTCGTGTTTTCTGTTTTCAAGCCGGCTGAAATTTTCGAATCGTGTTCATACTCATTGTCCAAACCGAAATAAGTCACAAAATCTGAATAAAGTTGCATTTCTGGAAAAATCTTTATTTTTATGGGCGCTTATTTGAGACTTGGGTTCAAACTTTAAAAGCCATTTTTTCAGGCTCTATGTTCCCAAACTGGCCGAAATTTCCAAATTTTCATCAGACTCATGGTCCGAAACCGAAATCAGTCACAAAATCTGAATAAAGTTGCATTTCTGGAAAAATCATTATTTTTATGGGCGCTTATTTGAGACTTGGGTTCGAATTTTTTTAGCGATTTTTTGGGTTTTCTGTTCCCAAGCGGGCTGAAATTTTCGAATCGTGATCATACTCATTGTCCAAACCGAAATCAGTCACAAAATCTGAATAAATTTGCTTTTCTGGAAAATTCTTTATTTTAATGGGCGCTTATTTGGAACTTGGGTTCGAACTTTAAAAGCCATTTTTTCAGGCTCTATTGTCTCAAACGGGCTGAAATTTCCTAATTGTCATCAGATTCATGGTCCGACCCGAAATCAGTCACAAAAAATGAATAAAATTGCATTTCTGGAAAAATCATTATTTTTATGGGCGCTTATTTGAGACTTGGGTTCGAATTTTTATAGCCATTTTTCGGGTTTTCTGTTCCCAAGCGGGCTGAAATTTTCAAATCGTGATCATACTCATTGTCCAAACTGAAATCAGTCACAAAATCTGAATAAAGTTGCATTTCTGGAAAATTCTTTATTTTAATATGCGCTTATTTGAAACTTGGGTTCGAACTTTAAAAGCCAATTTATCAGGCCTTACGGTCTCAATCGGGCTTAAATTTCGCAATCGTTATCAGAATCATGGTCCAAACCGAAATCTCACACAAAATCTGCATAAAGTTGCATTTCTGGAATAATCATTATTCGTATGGGCGCTACTTGACACTTGGGTTCGAATTTGAAAAGCCAATTTTTCAGGCTCTATGGACCCAAACGGGTTTATATTTCGGAATCGTTATCAGAATCATGGTCCAAACCGAAATCTCTCACAATATCTGCAAAAAGTTTAATTTCTGAGAAACTCATTATTCTTATGGGCGCTACTTTGAGACTTGCGTTCGAACTTTAAAAGCCATTTTTTCAGGCTTCATGGTCCGAAACTTGCTGAAATATCCGAATTGTCATCAGATTCATGGTCCGAAACCGAAATCAGTCACAAAATCTAAATAAAGTTGCATTTCTGGAAAAATCATTATTTTTTTGGGCGCTTATTTGAGACTTGGGTTCGAACTTTAAAAGCCATTTTTTCAGGCTCTATGGTCCCAAATGGGCTGAAATTTCCTAATTGTCATCAGACTTATGGTCCGACCCGAAATCAGTCACAAAATCTGAATAAAGTTGCATTTCTGGAAAAATCATTATTTTTATGGGCGCTTATTTGAGACTTGGGTTCGAATTTTATAAGCGATTTTTCGGGTTTTCTGTTCCCAAGCGGGCTGAAATTTTCGAATCGTGATCATACTCATTGTCCAAACCGAAATCAGTCACAAAATCTGAATAATGTTGCATTTCTGAAATTTTTTTTATTTTAATGGGCGCTTATTCTAGACTTGGGTTCGAACTTTAAAAGCCATTTTTTCAGGCTCAATGTTCCCAAACTGGCTGAAATTTCCAAATTTTCATCAGACTCATGGTCCGAAACCGAAATCAGTCACAAAATCTGAATTAAGTTGCATTTCTGGAAAAATCATCATTCTTATGGGCGCTACTTGAGACTTGGATTCGAACTTTAAAAGCCAATTTTTCCGGCTTCATGGTACCAAACTTGCTAAATATCCGAATTGTCATCAGACTCATGGTCCGAAACCGAAATCAGTCACTAAATCTGAATAAAGTTGTATTTCTGTAAAAATCATCATTCTGATGGGCGCTACTTTGAGACTTGGGTTCGAAATTTAAAAGCCATTTTTTCAGGCTCTATTGTCTCAAACGGGCTGAAATTTCCTTATTGTCATCAGACTCATGGTCCGACCCGAAATCAGTCACAAAATCTGAATAAAATTGCATTTCTGGATAAATCTTTATTTTTATGGGCGCTTATTTGAAACTTGGGTTCGAACTTTAAAAGCCATTTTTTAAGGCTCTATGGTCCCAAATGGGCTGAAATTTCCTAATTGTCATCAGACTTATGGTCCGACCCGAAATCAGTCACAAAATCTGAATAAAATTGCATTTCTGGAAAAATCATTATTTTTAGGGGCGCTTATTTGAGACTTGGGTTCGAATTTTATAAGCGATTTTTCGGGTTTTCTGTTCCCAAGCAGGCTGAAATTTTCGAATCGTGATCATACTCATTGTCCAAACCGAAATCAGTCACAAAATCTGAATAAAGTTGCATTTCTGAAAAATTCTTTATTTTAATGGGCGCTTATTTGAAACTTGGGTTCGAATTTTTATAGCCATTTTTCGGGTTTTCTGTTCCCAAGCGGGCTGAAATTTTCGAATCGTGATCATACTCATTGTCCAAACCGAAATCAGTCACAAAATCTGAATAAAGTTGCATTTCTGGAAAAATCTTTATTTTTATGGGCGCTTATTTGAAACTTGGGTTCGAACTTTAAAAGCCATTTTTTCAGGCTCTATGGTCCCAAATGGGCTGAAATTTCCTAATTGTCATCAGACTTATGGTCCGACCCGAAATCAGTCACAAAATCTGAATAAAGTTGCATTTCTGGAAAAATCATTATTTTTTTGGTTGCTTATTTGAGACTTGGGTTCGAATTTTTTTAGCGATTTTTCGGGTTTTCTGTTCCCAAGCGGGCTGAAATTTTCGAAACGTGATCATACTCATTGTCCAAACCGAAATCAGTCACAAAATCTGAATAAAGTTGCATTTCTGTAAAAATCATCATTCTGATGGGCGCTTCTTTGAGACTTGGGTTCGAACTTTAAAAGCCAATTTTTCCGGCTTCATGGTTCCAAACTTGTTAAATATCCGAATTTTCATCAGACTCATGGTCCGACCCAAAATCAGTCACAAAATCTGAATAAAATTGCATTTCTGGAAAAATCATTACTTTTATGGGCGCTTATTTGGGACTTGGGTTCGAATTTTTTTAGCGATTTTTCGGGTTTTCTGTTCCCAGCGGGATGAAATTTTCGAATTGTGAACATACTCATTGTCCAAACCGAAATCAGTCACAAAATCTGAATAAAGTTGCATTTCTGGAAAATTCTTTATTTTAATGGGCGCTTATTTGAAACTTGGGTTCGAATTTTAAAAGCCATTTTTTCAGGCTCTATGTTCACAAACTGGCTGAAATTTCCAAATTGTCATCAGACTCATGGTCCGAAACCGAAATCAGTCACAAAATCTGAATTAAGTTGCATTTCTGGAAAAATCATCATTCTTATGGGCGCTACTTGAGACTTGGGTTCGAACATTAAAAGCCAATTTTTCCGGCTTTATGGTCCCAAACTTGCTAAATATCCGAATTGTCATCAAACTCATGGTCCGAAACCGAAATCAGTCACAAAATCTGAATAAAGTTGTATTTCTGGAAAAATCATCAGTCTGATGGGCGCTACTTTGAGACTTGGGTTCGAACTTTAAAAGCCAATTGTTCCGGCTTCATGGTCCCAAACTTGCTAAATATCCGAATTGTCATCATACTCATGGTCCGACCCGAAATCAGTCACAAAATCTGAATAAAATTGCATTTCTGGAAAAATCATTATTTTTATGGGCGCTTATTTGAGACTTGGGTTCGAATTTTTATAGCCATTTTTAGGGGTTTTCTGTTCCCAAGCGGGCTGAAATTTTCGAATCGTGATCATACTCATTGTCCAAACCGAAATCAGTCACAAAATCTGAATAAAGTTGCATTTCTGGAAAATTCTTTATTTTAATGGGCGCTTATTTGAAACTTGGGTTCGAATTTTAAAAGCCATTTTTTCAGGCTCTATTGTCTCAAACGGGCTGAAATTTCCTAATTGTCATCAGACTCATGGTCCGACCCGAAATCAGTCACAAAATCTGAATAAAATTGCATTTCTGGAAAAATCATTATATTTATGGGCGCTTATTTGAGACTTGGGTTCGAATTTTTATAGCCATTTTTCGGGTTTTCTGTTCCCAAGCGCGCTGAAATTTTCAAATCGTGATCATACTCATTGTCCAAACTGAAATCAGTCACAAAATCTGAATAAAGTTGCATTTCTGGAAAATTCTTTATTTTAATTGGCGCTTATTTGAAACTTGGGTTCGAACTTTAAAAGCTAATTTATCAGGCCTTACGGTCTCAATCGGGCTTAAATTTCGCAATCGTTATCAGAATCATGGTCCAAACCGAAATCTCACACAAAATCTGCATAAAGTTGCATTTCTGGAAAATTCTTTATTTTAATGGGCGCTTATTTGAGACTTGGGTTCGAATTTTAAAAGCCATTTTTTCAGGCTCTATTGTCTCAAACGGGCTGAAATTTCCTAATTGTCATCAGACTCATGGTCCGACCCGAAATCAGTCACAAAATCTGAATAAAATTGCATTTCTGGAAAAATCATTATTTTTATGGGCGCTTATTTGAGACTTGGGTTCGAATTTTTATAGCCATTTTTCGGGTTTTCTGTTCCCAAGCGCGCTGAAATTTTCAAATCGTGATCATACTCATTGTCCAAACTGAAATCAGTCACAAAATCTGAATAAAGTTGCATTTCTGGAAAATTCTTTATTTTAATTGGCGCTTATTTGAAACTTGGGTTCGAACTTTAAAAGCTAATTTATCAGGCCTTACGGTCTCAATCGGGCTTAAATTTCGCAATCGTTATCAGAATCATGGTCCAAACCGAAATCTCACACAAAATCTGCATAAAGTTGCATTTCTGGAAAATTCTTTATTTTAATGGGCGCTTATTTGAGACTTGGGTTCGAATTTTAAAGGCCATTTTTTCAGGCTCTATTGTCTCAAACGGGCTGAAATTTCCTAATTGTCATCAGACTCATGGTCCGACCCGAAATCAGTCACAAAATCTGAATAAAATTGCATTTCTGGAAAAATCATTATTTTTATGGGCGCTTATTTGAGACTTGGGTTCGAATTTTTATAGCCATTTTTCGGGTTTTCTGTTCCCAAGCGGGCTGAAATTTTCGAATCGTGATCATACTCATTGTCCAAACCGAAATCAGTCACAAAATCTGAATAAAGTTGCATTTCTGGAAAATTCTTTATTTTAATGAGCGCTTATTTGGAACTTGGGTTCGAACTTTAAAAGCCATTTTTTCAGGCTCTATTGTCTCAAACGGGCTGAAATTTCCTTATTGTCATCAGACTAATGGTCCGACCCGAAATCAGTCACAAAATCTGAATAAAATTGCATTTCTGGAAAAATAATTATTTTTATGGGCGCTTATTTGAGACTTGGGTTCGAATTTTTTTAGCGATTTTTCGGGTTTTCTTTTCCCAGCGGGATGAAATTTTCGAATCGTTATCATACGCATTGTCCAAACCGAAATCAGTCACAAAATCTGAATAAAGTTGAATTTCTGAAAAATTCTTTATTTTAATGGGTGCTTATTTGAAACTTGGGTTCGAATTTTTATAGACATTTTTCGGGTTTTCTGTTTTCAAGCGGGCTGAAATTTTCGAATCGTGTTCATACTCATTGTCCAAACCGAAATAAGTCACAAAATCTGAATAAAGTTGCATTTCTGAAAAAATCTTTATTTTTATGGGCGCTTATTTGAGACTTGGGTTCAAACTTTAAAAGCCATTTTTTCAGGCTCTATGTTCACAAACTGGCTGAAATTTCCAAATTGTCATCAGACTCATGGTCCGAAACCGAAATCAGTCACAAAATCTGAATTAAGTTGCATTTCTGGAAAAATCATCATTCTTATGGGCGCTACTTGAGACTTGGGTTCGAACATTAAAAGCCAATTTTTCCGGCTTTATGGTCCCAAACTTGCTAAATATCCGAATTGTCATCAAACTCATGGTCCGAAACCGAAATCAGTCACTAAATCTGAATAAAGTTGTATTTCTGTAAAAATCATCAGTCTGATGGGCGCTACTTTGAGACTTGGGTTCGAACTTTAAAAGCCAATTGTTCCGGCTTCATGGTCCCAAACTTGCTAAATATCCGAATTGTCATCATACTCATGGTCCGACCCGAAATCAGTCACAAAATCTGAATAAAATTGCATTTCTGGAAAAATCATTATTTTTATGGGCGCTTATTTGAGACTTGGGTTCGACTTTTTATAGCCATTTTTAGGGGTTTTCTGTTCCCAAGCGGGCTGAAATTTTCGAATCGTGATCATACTCATTGTCCAAACCGAAATCAGTCACAAAATCTGAATAAAGTTGCATTTCTGGAAAATTCTTTATTTTAATGGGCGCTTATTTGAAACTTGGGTTCGAATTTTAAAAGCCATTTTTTCAGGCTCTATTGTCTCAAACGGGCTGAAATTTCCTAATTGTCATCAGACTCATGGTCCGACCCGAAATCAGTCACAAAATCTGAATAAAATTGCATTTCTGGAAAAATGATTATTTTTATGGGCGCTTATTTGAGACTTGGGTTCGAATTTTTATAGCCATTTTTCGGGTTTTCTGTTCCCAAGCGCGCTGAAATTTTCAAATCGTGATCATACTCATTGTCCAAACTGAAATCAGTCACAAAATCTGAATAAAGTTGCATTTCTGGAAAATTCTTTATTTTAATTGGCGCTTATTTGAAACTTGGGTTCGAACTTTAAAAGCTAATTTATCAGGCCTTACGGTCTCAATCGGGCTTAAATTTCGCAATCGTTATCAGAATCATGGTCCAAACCGAAATCTCACACAAAATCTGCATAAAGTTGCATTTCTGGAAAATTCTTTATTTTAATGGGCGCTTATTTGAGACTTGGGTTCGAATTTTAAAAGCCATTTTTTCAGGCTCTATTGTCTCAAACGGGCTGAAATTTCCTAATTGTCATCAGACTCATGGTCCGACCCGAAATCAGTCACAAAATCTGAATAAAATTGCATTTCTGGAAAAATCATTATTTTTATGGGCGCTTATTTGAGACTTGGGTTCGAATTTTTATAGCCATTTTTCGGGTTTTCTGTTCCCAAGCGGGCTGAAATTTTCGAATCGTGATCATACTCATTGTCCAAACCGAAATCAGTCACAAAATCTGAATAAAGTTGCATTTCTGGAAAATTCTTTATTTTAATGAGAGCTTATTTGGAACTTGGTTTCGAACTTTAAAAGCCATTTTTTCAGGCTCTATTGTCTCCAACGGGCTGAAATTTCCTTATTGTCATCAGACTAATGGTCCGACCCGAAATCAGTCACAAAATCTGAATAAAATTGCATTTCTGGAAAAATAATTATTTTTATGGGCGCTTATTTGAGACTTGGGTTCGAATTTTTTTAGCGATTTTTCGGGTTTTCTTTTCCCAGCGGGATGAAATTTTCGAATCGTTATCATACGCATTGTCCAAACCGAAATCAGTCACAAAATCTGAATAAAGTTGAATTTCTGAAAAATTCTTTATTTTAATGGGCGCTTATTTGAAACTTGGGTTCGAATTTTTATAGACATTTTTCGGGTTTTCTGTTTTCAAGCGGGCTGAAATTTTCGAATCGTGTTCATACTCATTGTCCAAACCGAAATAAGTCACAAAATCTGAATAAAGTTGCATTTCTGGAAAAATCTTTATTTTTATGGGCGCTTATTTGAGACTTGGGTTCAAACTTTAAAAGCCATTTTTTCAGGCTCTATGTTCCCAAACTGGCTGAAATTTCCATATTTTCATCAGACTCATGGTCCGAAACCGAAATCAGTCACAAAATCTGAATAAAGTTGCATTTCTGGAAAAATCATTATTTTTATGGGCGCTTATTTGAGACTTGGGTTCGAATTTTTATAGCCATTTTTCGGGTTTTCTGTTCCCAAGCGGGCTGAAATTTTCAAATCGTGATCATACTCATTGTCCAAACTGAAATCAGTCACAAAATCTGAATAAAGTTGCATTTCTGGAAAATTCTTTATTTTAATATGCGCTTATTTGAAACTTGGGTTCGAACTTTAAAAGCCAATTTATCAGGCCTTACGGTCTCAATCGGGCTTAAATTTCGCAATCGTTATCAGAATCATGGTCCAAACCGAAATCTCACACAAAATCTGCATAAAGTTGCATTTCTGGAATAATGATTATTCTTATGGGCGCTACTTGACACTTGGGTTCGAATTTGAAAAGCCAATTTTTCAGGCTCTATGGACCCAAACGGGTTTATATTTCGGAATCGTTATCAGAATCATGGTCCAAACCGAAATCTCTCACAATATCTGCAAAAAGTTTAATTTCTGAGAAACTCATTATTCTTATGGGCGCTACTTTGAGACTTGCGTTCGAACTTTAAAAGCCATTTTTTCAGGCTTCATGGTCCGAAACTTGCTGAAATATCCGAATTGTCATCAGATTCATGGTCCGAAACCGAAATCAGTCACAAAATCTAAATAAAGTTGCATTTCTGGAAAAATCATTATTTTTTTGGGCGCTTATTTGAGACTTGGGTTCGAACTTTAAAAGCAATTTTTTCAGGCTCTATGGTCCCAAATGGGCTGAAATTTCCTAATTGTCATCAGACTTATGGTCCGACCCGAAATCAGTCACAAAATCTGAATAAAGTTACATTTCTGGAAAAATCATTATTTTTATGGGCGCTTATTTGAGATTGGGTTCGAATTTTTTTAGCGATTTTTTGGGTTTTCTGTTCCCAAGCGGGCCGAAATTTTCGAATCGTGATCATACTCATTGTCCAAACCGAAATCAGTCACAAAATCTGAATAAAGTTGCATTTCTGGAAAAATCTTTATTTTTATGGGCGCTTATTTGAGACTTGGGTTCGAACTTTAAAAGCCATTTTTTCAGGCTCTATGGTCCCAAATGGGCTGAAATTTCCTAATTGTCATCAGACTTATGGTCCGACCCGAAATCAGTCACAAAATCTGAATAAAGTTGCATTTCTGGAAAAATCATTATTTTTATGGGCGCTTATTTGAGACTTGGGTTCGAATTTTTTTAGCGATTTTTTGGGTTTTCTGTTCCCAAGCGGGCTGAAATTTTCGAATCGTGATCATACTCATTGTCCAAACCGAAATCAGTCACAAAATCTGAATAAAGTTGCATTTCTGGAAAAATCTTTATTTTTATGGGCGCTTATTTGAGACTTGGGTTCGAACTTTAAAAGCCATTTTTTCAGGCTCTATGTTCCCAAACTGGCTGAAATTTCCAAATTGTCATCAGACTCATGGTCCGAAACCGTAATCAGTCACAAAATCTGAATTAAGTTGCATTTCTGGAAAAATCATCATTCTTATGGGCGCTACTTGAGACTTGGGTTCGAACATTAAAAGCCAATTTTTCCGGCTTTATGGTCCCAAACTTGCTAAATATCCGAATTGTCATCAAACTCATGGTCCGAAACCGAAATCAGTCACTAAATCTGAATAAAGTTGTATTTCTGTAAAAATCATCAGTCTGATGGGCGCTACTTTGAGACTTGGGTTCGAACTTTAAAAGCCAATTTTTCCGGCTTTATTGTCCCAAACTTGCTAAATATCCGAATTGTCATCAAACTCATGGTCCGAAACCGAAATCAGTCACTAAATCTGAATAAAGTTGAATTTCTGTAAAAATCATCAGTCTTATGGGCGCTACTTTGAGACTTGGGTTCGAACTTTAAAAGCCAATTTTTCCGGCTTCATGGTACCAAACTTGCTAAATATCCGAATCGTCATCAGACTCATGGTACGAAACCGAAATCAGTCACAAAATCTGAATAAAATTGCATTTCTGGAAAAATCATTATTTTTAGGGGCGCTTATTTGAGACTTGGGTTCGAATTTTATAAGCGATTTTTCGGGTTTTCTGTTCCCAAGCAGGCTGAAATTTTCGAATCGCGATCATACTCATTGTCCAAACCGAAATCAGTCACAAAATCTGAATAAAGTTGCATTTCTGAAAAATTCTTTATTTTAATGGGCGCTTATTTGAAACTTGGGTTCGAATTTTTATAGCCATTTTTCGGGTTTTCTGTTCCCAAGCGGGCTGAAATTTTCGAATCGTGATCATACTCATTGTCCAAACCGAAATCAGTCACAAAATCTGAATAAAGTTGCATTTCTGGAAAAATCTTTATTTTTATGGGCGCTTATTTGAAACTTGGGTTCGAACTTTAAAAGCCATTTTTTCAGGCTCTATGGTCCCAAATGGGCTGAAATTTCCTAATTGTTATCAGACTTATGGTCCGACCCGAAATCAGTCACAAAATCTGAATAAAGTTGCATTTCTGGAAAAATCATTATTTTTTTGGTTGCTTATTTGAGACTTGGGTTCGAATTTTTTTAGCGATTTTTCGGGTTTTCTGTTCCCAAGCGGGCTGAAATTTTCGAATCGTGATCATACTCATTGTCCAAACCGAAATCAGTCACAAAATCTGAATAAAGTTGCATTTCTGTAAAAATCATCATTCTGATGGGCGCTTCTTTGAGACTTGGGTTCGAACTTTAAAAGCCAATTTTTCCGGCTTCATGGTTCCAAACTTGTTAAATATCCGAATTTTCATCAGACTCATGGTCCGACCCAAAATCAGTCACAAAATCTGAATAAAATTGCATTTCTGGAAAAATCATTACTTTTATGGGCGCTTATTTGGGACTTGGGTTCGAATTTTTTTAGCGATTTTTCGGGTTTTCTGTTCCCAGCGGGATGACATTTTCGAATCGTGAACATACTCACTGTCCAAACCGAAATCAGTCACAAAATCTGAATAAAGTTGAATTTCTGAAAAATTCTTTATTTTAATGGACGCTTATTTGAAACTTGGGTTCGAATTTTTATAGACATTTTTCGGGTTTTCTGTTTTCAAGCGGGCTGAAATTTTCGAATCGTGTTCATACTCATTGTCCAAACCGAAATAAGTCACAAAATCTGAATAAAGTTGCATTTCTGAAAAAATCTTTATTTTTATGGGCGCTTATTTGAGACTTGGGTTCAAACTTTAAAAGCCATTTTTTCAGGCTCTATGTTCACAAACTGGCTGAAATTTTCAAATTGTCATCAGACTCATGGTCCGAAACCGAAATCAGTCACAAAATCTGACTTAAGTTGCATTTCTGGAAAAATCATCATTCTTATGGGCGCTACTTGAGACTTGGGTTCGAACATTAAAAGCCAATGTTTCCGGCTTTATTGTCCTAAACTTGCTAAATATCCGAATTGTCATCAAACTCATGGTCCGAAACCGAAATCAGTCACTAAATCTGAATAAAGTTGAATTTCTGTAAAAATCATCAGTCTTATTTGCGCTACTTTGAGACTTGGGTTCGAACTTTAAAAGCCAATTTTTCCGGCTTCATGGTACCAAACTTGCTAAATATCCGAATTGTCATCAGACTCATGGTACGAAACCGAAATCAGTCACAAAATCTGAATAAAATTGCATTTCTGGAAAAATCATTATTTTTAAGGGCGCTTTTTTGAGACTTGGGTTCGAATTTTTATAGCCATTTTTAGGGGTTTTCTGTTCCCAAGCGGGCTGAAATTTTCGAATCGTGATCATACTCATTGTCCAAACCGAAATCAGTCACAAAATCTGAATAAAGTTGCATTTCTGGAAAATTCTTTATTTTAATGGGCGCTTATTTGAGACTTGGGTTCGAACTTTAAAAGCCATTTTTTCAGGCTCTATTGTCTCAAACGGGCTGAAATTTCCCTATTGTCATCAGACTAATGGTCCGACCCGAAATCAGTCACAAAATCTGAATTACGTTGCATTTCTGGAAAAATCATCATTCTTATGGGCGCTACTTGAGACTTGGGTTCGAACATTGAAAGCCAATTTTTCCGGCTTTATGGTCCCAAACTTGCTAAATATCCGAATTGTCATCAAACTCATGGTCCGAAACCGAAATCAGTCACTAAATCTGAATAAAGTTGAATTTCTGTAAAAATCATCAGTCTTATTTGCGCTACTTTGAGACTTGGGTTCGAACTTTAAAAGCCAATTTTTCCGGCTTCATGGTACCAAACTTGCTAAATATCCGAATTGTCATCAGACTCATGGTACGAAACCGAAATCAGTCACAAAATCTGAATAAAATTGCATTTCTGGAAAAATCATTATTTTTATGGGCGCTTATTTGAGACTTGGGTTCGAATTTTTATAGCCATTTTTAGGGGTTTTCTGTTCCCAAGCGGGCTGAAATTTTCGAATCGTGATCATACTCATTGTCCAAAACGAAATCAGTCACAAAATCTGAATAAAGTTGCATTTCTGGAAAATTCTTTATTTCAATGGGCGCTTATTCTAAACTTGGGTTCGAATTTTAAAAGCCATTTTTTCAGGCTCTATTGTCTCAAACGGGCTGAAATTTCCTAATTGTCATCAGACTCATGGTCCGACCCGAAATCAGTCACAAAATCTGAATAAAATTGCATTTCTGGAAAAATCATTATTTTTATGGGCGCTTATTTGAGACTTGGGTTCGAATTTTTATAGCCATTTTTCGGGTTTTCTGTTCCCAAGCGCGCTGAAATTTTCAAATCGTGATCATTCTCATTGTCCAAACTGAAATCAGTCACAAAATCTGAATAAAGTTGCATTTCTGGAAAATTCTTTATTTTAATTGGCGCTTATTTGAAACTTGGGTTCGAACTTTAAAAGCTAATTTATCAGGCCTTACGGTCTCAATCGGGCTTAAATTTCGCAATCGTTATCAGAATCATGGTCCAAACCGAAATCTCACACAAAATCTGCATAAAGTTGCATTTCTGGAATAATCATTATTCGTATGGGCGCTACTTGACACTTGGGTTCGAATTTGAAAAGCCAATTTTTCAGGCTCTATGGACCCAAACGGGTTTATATTTCGGAATCGTTATCAGAATCATGGTCCAAACCGAAATCTCTCACAATATCTGCAAAAAGTTTAATTTCTGAGAAACTCATTATTCTTATGGGCGCTACTTTGAGACTTGCGTTCGAACTTTAAAAGCCATTTTTTCAGGCTTCATGGTCCGAAACTTGCTGAAATATCCGAATTGTCATCAGATTCATGGTCCGAAACCGAAATCAGTCACAAAATCTAAATAAAGTTGCATTTCTGGAAAAATCTTTATTTTTATGGGCGCTTATTTGAGACTTGGGTTCGAACTTTAAAAGCCATTTTTTCAGGCTCTATTGTCTCAAACGGGCTGAAATTTCCTTATTGTCATCAGACTCATGGTCCGACCCGAAATCAGTCACAAAATCTGAATAAAATTGCATTTCTGGAAAAATCTTTATTTTTATGGGCGCTTATTTGAAACTTGGGTTCGAACTTTAAAAGCCATTTTTTAAGGCTCTATGGTCCCAAATGGGCTGAAATTTCCTAATTGTCATCAGACTTATGGTCCGACCCGAAATCAGTCACAAAATCTGAATAAAGTTGCATTTCTGGAAAAATCATTATTTTTTTGGTTGCTTATTTGAGACTTGGGTTCGAATTTTTTTAGCGATTTTTCGGGTTTTCTGTTCCCAAGCGGGCTGAAATTTTCGAATCGTGATCATACTCATTGTCCAAACCGAAATCAGTCACAAAATCTGAATAAAGTTGCATTTCTGTAAAAATCATCATTCTGATGGGCGCTTCTTTGAGACTTGGGTTCGAACTTTAAAAGCCAATTTTTCCGGCTTCATGGTTCCAAACTTGTTAAATATCCGAATTTTCATCAGACTCATGGACCGACCCAAAATCAGTCACAAAATCTGAATAAAATTGCATTTCTGGAAAAATCATTATTTTTATGGGCGCTTATTTGAGACTTGGGTTCGAATTTTTATAGCCATTTTTCGGGTTTTCTGTTCCCAAGCGGGCTGAAATTTTCAAATCGTGATCATACTCATTGTCCAAACTGAAATCAGTCACAAAATCTGAATAAAGTTGCATTTCTGGAAAATTCTTTATTTTAATATGCGCTTATTTGAAACTTGGGTTCGAACTTTAAAAGCCAATTTATCAGGCCTTACGGTCTCAATCGGGCTTAAATTTCGCAATCGTTATCAGAATCATGGTCCAAACCGAAATCTCACACAAAATCTGCATAAAGTTGCATTTCTGGAATAATCATTATTCGTATGGGCGCTACTTGACACTTGGGTTCGAATTTGAAAAGCCAATTTTTCAGGCTCTATGGACCCAAATGGGCTGAAATTTCCTAATTGTTATCAGACTTATGGTCCGACCCGAAATCAGTCACAAAATCTGAATAAAGTTGCATTTCTGGAAAAATCATTATTTTTTTGGTTGCTTATTTGAGACTTGGGTTCGAATTTTTTTAGCGATTTTTCGGGTTTTCTGTTCCCAAGCGGGCTGAAATTTTCGAATCGTGATCATACTCATTGTCCAAACCGAAATCAGTCACAAAATCTGAATAAAGTTGCATTTCTGGAAAAATCTTTATTTTTATGGGCGCTTATTTGAAACTTGGGTTCGAACTTTAAAAGCCATTTTTTCAGGCTCTATGGTCCCAAATGGGCTGAAATTTCCTAATTGTTATCAGACTTATGGTCCTACCCGAAATCAGTCACAAAATCTGAATAAAGTTGCATTTCTGGAAAAATTATTATTTTTTTGGTTGCTTATTTGAGACTTGGGTTCGAATTTTTTTAGCGATTTTTCGGGTTTTCTGTTCCCAAGCGGGCTGAAATTTTCGAATCGTGATCATACTCATTGTCCAAACCGAAATCAGTCACAAAATCTGAATAAAGTTGCATTTCTGTAAAAATCATCATTCTGATGGGCGCTTCTTTGAGACTTGGGTTCGAACTTTAAAAGCCAATTTTTCCGGCTTCATGGTTCCAAACTTGTTAAATATCCGAATTTTCATCAGACTCATGGTCCGACCCAAAATCAGTCACAAAATCTGAATAAAATTGCATTTCTGGAAAAATCATTACTTTTATGGGCGCTTATTTGGGACTTGGGTTCGAATTTTTTTAGCGATTTTTCGGGTTTTCTGTTCCCAGCGGGATGACATTTTCGAATCGTGAACATACTCACTGTCCAAACCGAAATCAGTCACAAAATCTGAATAAAGTTGAATTTCTGAAAAATTCTTTATTTTAATGGACGCTTATTTGAAACTTGGGTTCGAATTTTTATAGACATTTTTCGGGTTTTCTGTTTTCAAGCGGGCTGAAATTTTCGAATCGTGTTCATACTCATTGTCCAAACCGAAATAAGTCACAAAATCTGAATAAAGTTGCATTTCTGAAAAAATCTTTATTTTTATGGGCGCTTATTTGAGACTTGGGTTCAAACTTTAAAAGCCATTTTTTCAGGCTCTATGTTCACAAACTGGCTGAAATTTTCAAATTGTCATCAGACTCATGGTCCGAAACCGAAATCAGTCACAAAATCTGACTTAAGTTGCATTTCTGGAAAAATCATCATTCTTATGGGCGCTACTTGAGACTTGGGTTCGAACATTAAAAGCCAATGTTTCCGGCTTTATTGTCCTAAACTTGCTAAATATCCGAATTGTCATCAAACTCATGGTCCGAAACCGAAATCAGTCACTAAATCTGAATAAAGTTGAATTTCTGTAAAAATCATCAGTCTTATTTGCGCTACTTTGAGACTTGGGTTCGAACTTTAAAAGCCAATTTTTCCGGCTTCATGGTACCAAACTTGCTAAATATCCGAATTGTCATCAGACTCATGGTACGAAACCGAAATCAGTCACAAAATCTGAATAAAATTGCATTTCTGGAAAAATCATTATTTTTAAGGGCGCTTATTTGAGACTTGGGTTCGAATTTTTATAGCCATTTTTAGGGGTTTTCTGTTCCCAAGCGGGCTGAAATTTTCGAATCGTGATCATACTCATTGTCCAAACCGAAATCAGTCACAAAATCTGAATAAAGTTGCATTTCTGGAAAATTCTTTATTTTAATGGGCGCTTATTTGAGACTTGGGTTCGAACTTTAAAAGCCATTTTTTCAGGCTCTATTGTCTCAAACGGGCTGAAATTTCCCTATTGTCATCAGACTAATGGTCCGACCCGAAATCAGTCACAAAATCTGAATTACGTTGCATTTCTGGAAAAATCATCATTCTTATGGGCGCTACTTGAGACTTGGGTTCGAACATTGAAAGCCAATTTTTCCGGCTTTATGGTCCCAAACTTGCTAAATATCCGAATTGTCATCAAACTCATGGTCCGAAACCGAAATCAGTCACTAAATCTGAATAAAGTTGAATTTCTGTAAAAATCATCAGTCTTATTTGCGCTACTTTGAGACTTGGGTTCGAACTTTAAAAGCCAATTTTTCCGGCTTCATGGTACCAAACTTGCTAAATATCCGAATTGTCATCAGACTCATGGTACGAAACCGAAATCAGTCACAAAATCTGAATAAAATTGCATTTCTGGAAAAATCATTATTTTTATGGGCGCTTATTTGAGACTTGGGTTCGAATTTTTATAGCCATTTTTAGGGGTTTTCTGTTCCCAAGCGGGCTGAAATTTTCGAATCGTGATCATACTCATTGTCCAAACCGAAATCAGTCACAAAATCTGAATAAAGTTGCATTTCTGGAAAATTCTTTATTTCAATGGGCGCTTATTCTAAACTTGGGTTCGAATTTTAAAAGCCATTTTTTCAGGCTCTATTGTCTCAAACGGGCTGAAATTTCCTAATTGTCATCAGACTCATGGTCCGACCCGAAATCAGTCACAAAATCTGAATAAAATTGCATTTCTGGAAAAATCATTATTTTTATGGGCGCTTATTTGAGACTTGGGTTCGAATTTTTATAGCCATTTTTCGGGTTTTCTGTTCCCAAGCGCGCTGAAATTTTCAAATCGTGATCATTCTCATTGTCCAAACTGAAATCAGTCACAAAATCTGAATAAAGTTGCATTTCTGGAAAATTCTTTATTTTAATTGGCGCTTATTTGAAACTTGGGTTCGAACTTTAAAAGCTAATTTATCAGGCCTTACGGTCTCAATCGGGCTTAAATTTCGCAATCGTTATCAGAATCATGGTCCAAACCGAAATCTCACACAAAATCTGCATAAAGTTGCATTTCTGGAATAATCATTATTCGTATGGGCGCTACTTGACACTTGGGTTCGAATTTGAAAAGCCAATTTTTCAGGCTCTATGGACCCAAACGGGTTTATATTTCGGAATCGTTATCAGAATCATGGTCCAAACCGAAATCTCTCACAATATCTGCAAAAAGTTTAATTTCTGAGAAACTCATTATTCTTATGGGCGCTACTTTGAGACTTGCGTTCGAACTTTAAAAGCCATTTTTTCAGGCTTCATGGTCCGAAACTTGCTGAAATATCCGAATTGTCATCAGATTCATGGTCCGAAACCGAAATCAGTCACAAAATCTAAATAAAGTTGCATTTCTGGAAAAATCTTTATTTTTATGGGCGCTTATTTGAGACTTGGGTTCGAACTTTAAAAGCAATTTTTTCAGGCTCTATTGTCTCAAACGGGCTGAAATTTCCTTATTGTCATCAGACTCATGGTCCGACCCGAAATCAGTCACAAAATCTGAATAAAATTGCATTTCTGGAAAAATCTTTATTTTTATGGGCGCTTATTTGAAACTTGGGTTCGAACTTTAAAAGCCATTTTTTAAGGCTCTATGGTCCCAAATGGGCTGAAATTTCCTAATTGTCATCAGACTTATGGTCCGACCCGAAATCAGTCACAAAATCTGAATAAAGTTGCATTTCTGGAAAAATCATTATTTTTTTGGTTGCTTATTTGAGACTTGGGTTCGAATTTTTTTAGCGATTTTTCGGGTTTTCTGTTCCCAAGCGGGCTGAAATTTTCGAATCGTGATCATACTCATTGTCCAAACCGAAATCAGTCACAAAATCTGAATAAAGTTGCATTTCTGTAAAAATCATCATTCTCATGGGCGCTTCTTTGAGACTTGGGTTCGAACTTTAAAAGCCAATTTTTCCGGCTTCATGGTTCCAAACTTGTTAAATATCCGAATTTTCATCAGACTCATGGACCGACCCAAAATCAGTCACAAAATCTGAATAAAATTGCATTTCTGGAAAAATCATTATTTTTATGGGCGCTTATTTGAGACTTGGGTTCGAATTTTTATAGCCATTTTTCGGGTTTTCTGTTCCCAAGCGGGCTGAAATTTTCAAATCGTGATCATACTCATTGTCCAAACTGAAATCAGTCACAAAATCTGAATAAAGTTGCATTTCTGGAAAATTCTTTATTTTAATATGCGCTTATTTGAAACTTGGGTTCGAACTTTAAAAGCCAATTTATCAGGCCTTACGGTCTCAATCGGGCTTAAATTTCGCAATCGTTATCAGAATCATGGTCCAAACCGAAATCTCACACAAAATCTGCATAAAGTTGCATTTCTGGAATAATCATTATTCGTATGGGCGCTACTTGACACTTGGGTTCGAATTTGAAAAGCCAATTTTTCAGGCTCTATGGACCCAAACGGGTTTATATTTCGGAATCGTTATCAGAATCATGGTCCAAACCGAAATCTCTCACAATATCTGCAAGAAGTTTAATTTCTGAGAAACTCATTATTCTTATGGGCGTTACTTTGAGACTTGCGTTCGAACTTTAAAAGCCATTTTTTCAGGCTTCATGGTCCGAAACTTGCTGAAATATCCGAATTGTCATCAGATTCATGGTCCGAAACCGAAATCAGTCACAAAATCTAAATAAAGTTGCATTTCTGGAAAAATCATTATTTTTTTGGGCGCTTATTTGAGACTTGGGTTCGAACTTTAAAAGCCATTTTTTCAGGCTCTATGGTGCCAAATGGGCTGAAATTTCCTAATTGTCATCAGACTTATGGTCCGACCCGAAATCAGTCACAAAATCCTAATAAAGTTGCATTTCTGGAAAAATCATTATTTTTATGGGCGCTTATTTGAGACTTGGGTTCGAATTTTATAAGCGATTTTTCGGGTTTTCTGTTCCCAAGCAGGCTGAAATTTTCGAATCGTGATCATACTCATTGTCCAAACCGAAATCAGTCACAAAATCTGAATAATGTTGCATTTCTGAAAAAAAATTTTATTTTAATGGGCGCTTATTTGAGACTTGGGTTCGAACTTTAAAAGCCATTTTTTCAGGCTCAATGTTCCCAAACTGGCTGAAATTTCCAAATTTTCATCAGACTCATGGTCCGAAACCGAAATCAGTCACAAAATCTGAATTAAGTTGCATTTCTGGAAAAATCATCATTCTTATGGGCGCTACTTGAGACTTGGATTCGAACTTTAAAAGCCAATTTTTCCGGCTTCATGGTACCAAACTTGCTAAATATCCGAATTGTCATCAGACTCATGGTCCGAAACCAAAATCAGTCACTAAATCTGAATAAAGTTGTATTTCTGTAAAAATCATCATTCTGATGGGCGCTACTTTGAGACTTGGGTCCGAACTTTAAAAGCCATTTTTTCAGGCTCTATTGTCTCAAACGGGCTGAAATTTCCTTATTGTCATCAGACTCATGGTCCGACCCGAAATCAGTCGCAAAATCTGAATAAAATTGCATTTCTGGAAAAATCTTTATTTTTATGGGCGCTTATTTGAAACTTGGGTTCGAACTTTAAAAGCCATTTTTTAAGGCTCTATGGTCCCAAATGGGCCGAAATTTCCTAATTGTCATCAGACTTATGGTCCGACCCGAAATCAGTCACAAAATCTGAATAAAGTTGCATTTCTGGAAAAATCATTATTTTTATGGGCGCTTATTTGAGACTTGGGTTCGATTTTTTTTAGCGATTTTTTGGGTTTTCTGTTCCCAAGCGGGCTGAAATTTTCGAATCGTGATCATACTCATTGTCCAAACCGAAATCAGTCTCAAAATCTGAATAAAGTTGCATTTCTGGAAAAATCTTTATTTTTATGGGCGCTTATTTGAGACTTGGGTTCGAACTTTAAAAGCCATTTTTTCAGGCTCTATGTTCCCAAACTGGCTGAAATTTCCAAATGGTCATCAGACTCATGGTCCGAAACCGAAATCAGTCACAAAATCTGAATAAAGTTGCATTTCTGGAAAAATCATCATTCTTATGGGCGCTACTTGAGACTTGGGTTCGAACATTAAAAGCCAATTTTTCCGGCTTTATGGTCCCAAACTTGCTAAATATCCGAATTGTCATCAAACTCATGGTCCGAAACCGAAATCAGTCACTAAATCTGAATAAAGTTGTATTTCTGTAAAAATCATCAGTCTGATGGGCGCTACTTTGAGACTTGGGTTCGAACTTTAAAAGCCAATTTTTCCGGCTTCATGGTCCCAAACTTGCTTAATATCCGAATTAACATCAGATTCATGGTCCGACCCGAAATCAGACACAAAATCTGACTAAAGTTGCATTTCTGGAAAAATCTTTATTTTTATGGGCGCTTATTTGAAACTTGGGTTCGAACTTTAAAAGCCATTTTTTCAGGCTTCATGGTCTGAAACTTGCTGAAATATCCGAATAGTCATCAGATTCATGGTCCGAAACCGAAATCAGTCACAAAATCTGAATTAAGTTGCATTTCTGGAAAAATCATAATTCTTATGGCCGCTACTTGAGACTTGGGCTCGAACATTAAAAGCCAATTTTTCCGGCTTCATGGTCCCAAACTTGCTAAATATCCGAATTGTCATCAAACTCATGGTCCGAAACCGAAATCAGTCACTAAATCTGAATAAAGTTGTATTTCTGTAAAAATCATCAGTCTGATGGGCGCTACTTTGAGACTTGGGTTCGAACTTTAAAAGCCATTTTTTCCGGCTTCATGGTCCCAAACTTGCTAAATATCCGAATTGTCATCAGACTCATGGTCCGACCCGAAATCAGTCACAAAATCTGAATAAAATTGCATTTCTGGAAAAATCATTATTTTTATGGGCGCTTATTTGAGACTTGGGTTCGAATTTTTATAGCCATTTTTATGGGTTTTCTGTTCCCAAGCGGGCTGAAATTTTCGAATCGTGATCATACTCATTGTCCAAACCGAAATCAGTCACAAAATCTGAATAAAGTTGCATTTCTGGAAAATTCTTTATTTTAATGGGCGCTTATTTGGAACTTGGGTTCGAACTTTAAAAGCCATTTTTTCAGGCTCTATTGTCTCAAACGGGCTGAAATTTCCTTATTGTCATCAGACTCATGGTCCGACCCGAAATCAGTCACAAAATCTGAATAAAATTGCATTTCTGGAAAAATCATTATTTTTTTGCGCGCTTATTTTAGACTTGGGTTCGAACTTTAAAAGCCAATTTATCAGGCTTTACGGTCTCAATCGGGCTTAAATTTCGCAATCGTTATCAGAATCATAGTCCAAACCGAAATCTCACACAAAATCTGCATAAAGTTGCATTTCTGGAATAATCATTATTCGTATGGGCGCTACTTGACACTTGGGTTCGAATTTGAAAAGCCAATTTTTCAGGCTCTATGGACCCAAACGGGTTTTTATTTCGGAATCGTTATCAGAATCATGGTTCAAACCGAAATCTCTCACAATATCTGCAAAAAGTTTAATTTCTGGGAAACTCATTATTCTTATGGGCGCTACTTTGAGACTTGCGTTCGAACTTTAAAAGCCATTTTTTCAGGCTTCATGGTCCGAAACTTGCTGAAATATCCGAATTGTCATCAGATTCATGGTCCGACCCGAAATCAGACACAAAATCTGAATAAAGTTGCATTTCTGGAAAAATCTTTATTTTTATGGGCGCTTATTTGAAACTTGGGTTCGAATTTTAAAAGCCATTTTTTCAGGCTCTATGGTCCCAAATGGGCTGAAATTTCCTAATTGTCATCAGACTTATGGTCCGACCCGAAATCAGTCACAAAATCTGAATAAAGTTACATTTCTGGAAAAATCATTATTTTTAGGGGCGCTTATTTGAGACTTGGGTTCGAATTTTATAAGCGATTTTTCGGGTTTTCTGTTCCCAAGCAGGCTGAAATTTTCGAATCGTGATCATACTCATTGTCCAAACCGAAATCAGTCACAAAATCTGAATAAAGTTGCATTTCTGAAAAATTCTTTATTTTAATGGGCGCTTATTTGAAACTTGGGTTCGAATTTTTATAGCCATTTTTCGGGTTTTCTGTTCCCAAGCGGGCTGAAATTTTCGAATCGTGATCACACTCATTGTCCAAACTGAAATCAGTCACAAAATCTGAATAAAGTTGCATTTCTGGAAAATTCTTTATTTTAATGGGCGCTTATTTGAAACTTGGGTTCGAACTTTAAAAGCCAATTTATCAGGCTTTACGGTCTCAATCGGGCTATAATTTCGCAATCGTTATCAGAATCATGGTCCAAACCGAAATCTCGGCGCTTATTTGAGACTTGGGTTCGAACTTTAAAAGCCATTTTTTCAGGCTCTATTGTCTCAAACGGGCTGAAATTTCCTAATTGTCATCAGACTCATGGTCCGACCCGAAATCAGTCACAAAATCTGAATAAAATTGCATTTCTGGAAAAATCATCATTCTTATGGGCGCTACTTGAGACTTGGGTTCGAACATTGAAAGCCAATTTTTCCGGCTTTATGGTCCCAAACTTGCTAAATATCCGAATTGTCATCAAACTCATGGTCCGAAACCGAAATCAGTCACTAAATCTGAATAAAGTTGTATTTCTGTAAAAATCATCAGTCTGATGGGCGCTACTTTGAGACTTGGGTTCGAACTTTAAAAGCCAATTTTTCCGGCTTCATGGTCCCAAACTTGCTAAATATCCGAATTGTCATCAGACTCATGGTCCGACCCGAAATCAGTCACAAAATCTGAATAAAATTGCATTTCTGGAAAAATCATTATTTTTATGGGCGCTTATTTGAGACTTGGGTTCGAATTTTTATAGCCATTTTTAGGGGCTTTCTGTTCCCAAGCGGGCTGAAATTTTCGAATCGTGATCATACTCATTGTCCAAACCGAAATCAGTCACAAAATCTGAATAAAGTTGCATTTCTGGAAAATTCTTTATTTTAATGGGCGCTTATTTGGAACTTGGGTTCGAAATTTAAAAGCCATTTTTTCAGGTTCTATTGTCTCAAACGGGCTGAAATTTCCTAATTGTCATCAGACTCATGGTCCGACCCGAAATCAGTCACAAAATCTGAATAAAATTGCATTTCTGGAAAAATCATTATTTTTATGGGCGCTTATTTGAGACTTGGGTTCGAATTTTTATAGCCATTTTTCGGGTTTTCTGTTCCCAAGCGGGCTGAAATTTTCGAATCGTCATCATACTCATTGTCCAAACTGAAATCAGTCACAAAATCTGAATAAAGTTGCATTTCTGGAAAATTCTTTATTTTAATGGGCGCTTATTTGAATCTTGGGTTCGAACTTTAAAAGCCAATTTATCAGGCCTTACGGTCTCAATCGGGCTTAAATTTCGCAATCGTTATCAGAATCATGGTCCAAACCGAAATCTCACACAAAATCTGCATAAAGTTGCATTTCTGGAATAATCATTATTCGTATGGGCGCTACTTGACACTTGGGTTCGAATTTGAAAAGCCAATTTTTCAGGCTCTATGGACCCAAACGGGTTTATATTTCGGAATCGTTATCAGAATCATGGTCCAAACCGAAATCTCTCACAATATCTGCAAAAAGTTTAATTTCTGGGAAACTCATTATTGTTATGGGCGCTACTTTGAGACTTGCGTTCGAACTTTAAAAGCCATTTTTTCAGGCTTCATGGTCCGAAACTTGCTGAAATATCCGAATTGTCATCAGATTCATGGTCCGAAACCGAAATCAGTCACAAAATCTGAATAAAGTTACATTTCTGGAAAAATCATTATTTTTATTGGCGCTTATTTGAGACTTGGGTTCGAATTTTATAAGAGATTTTTCGGGTTTTCTGTTCCCAAGCAGGCTGAAATTTTCGAATCGTGATCATACTCATTGTCCAAACCGAAATCAGTCACAAAATCTGAATAAAGTTGCATTTCTGAAAAATTCTTTATTTTAATGGGCGCTTATTTGAAACTTGGGTTCGAATTTTTATAGCCATTTTTCGGGTTTTCTGTTCCCAAGCGGGCTGAAATTTTCGAATCGTGATCACACTCATTGTCCAAACTGAAATCAGTCACAAAATCTGAATAAAGTTGCATTTCTGGAAAATTCTTTATTTTTATGGGCGCTTATTTGAAACTTGGGTTCGAACTTTAAAAGCCAATTTATCAGGCTTTACGGTCTCAATCGGGCTATAATTTCGCAATCGTTATCAGAATCATGGTCCAAACCGAAATCTCGGCGCTTATTTGAGACTTGGGTTCGAACTTTAAAAGCCATTTTTTCAGGCTCTATTGTCTCAAACGGGCTGAAATTTCCTAATTGTTATCAGACTCATGGTCCGACCCGAAATCAGTCACAAAATCTGAATAAAATTTCATTTCTGGAAAAATCATCATTCTTATGGGCGCTACTTGAGACTTGGGTTCGAACATTGAAAGCCAATTTTTCCGGCTTTATGGTCCCAAACTTGCTAAATATCCGAATTGTCATCAAACTCATGGTCCGAAACCGAAATCAGTCACTAAATCTGAATAAAGTTGTATTTCTGTAAAAATCATCAGTCTGATGGGCGCTACTTTGAGACTTGGGTTCGAACTTTAAAAGCCAATTTTTCCGGCTTCATGGTCCCAAACTTGCTAAATATCCGAATTGTCATCAGACTCATGGTCCGACCCGAAATCAGTCACAAAATCTGAATAAAATTGCATTTCTGGAAAAATCATTATTTTTATGGGCGCTTATTTGAGACTTGTGTTCGAATTTTTTAGCCATTTTTCGGGTTTTCTGTTCCCAAGCGGGCTGAAATTTTCGAATCGTGATCATACTCATTGTCCAAACTGAAATCAGTCACAAAATCTGAATAAAGTTGCATTTCTGGAAAATTCTTTATTTTAATGGGCGCTTATTTGAAACTTGGGTTCGAACTTTAAAAGCCAATTTATCAGGCTTTACGGTCTCAATCGGGCTTAAATTTCGCAATCGTTATCAGAATCATGGTCCAAACCGAAATCTCACACAAAATCTGCATAAAGTTGCATTTCTGGAATAATCATTATTCGTATGGGCGCTACTTGACACTTGGGTTCGAATTTGAAAAGCCAATTTTTCAGGCTCTATGGACCCAAACGGGTTTATATTTCGGAATCGTTATCAGAATCATGGTCCAAACCGAAATCTCTCACAATATCTGCAAAAAGTTTAATTTCTGGGAAACTCATTATTCTTATGGGCGCTACTTTGAGACTTGCGTTCGAACTTTAAAAGCCATTTTTTCAGGCTTCATGGTCCGAAACTTGCTGAAATATCCGAATTGTCATCAGATTCATGGTCCGACCCGAAATCAGACACAAAATCTGAATAAAGTTGCATTTCTGGAAAAATCTTTATTTTTATGGGCGCTTATTTGAAACTTGGGTTCGAACTTTAAAAGCCATTTTTTCAGGCTCTATGGTCATAAATGGGCTGAAATTTCCTAATTGTCATCAGACTTATGGTCCGACCCGAAATCAGTAACAAAATCTGAATAAAGTTGCATTTCTGGAGAATTCTTTATTTTAATGGGCGCTTATTTGAAACTTGGGTTCGAATTTTTATAGACATTTTTCGGGTTTTATGTTTTCAAGCGGGCTGAAATTTTCGAATCGTGTTCATACTCATTGTCCAAACCGAAATAAGTCACAAAATCTGAATAAAGTTGCATTTCTGGAAAAATCTTTATTTTTATGGGCGCTTATTTGAGACTTGGGTTCAAACTTTAAAAGCCATTTTTTCAGGCTCTATGTTCCCAAACTGGCTGAAATTTCCAAATTGTCATCAGACTCATGGTCCAAAACCGAAATTCGTCACAAAATCTGAATTAAGTTGCATTTCTGGAAAAACCATCATTCTTATGGGCGCTACTTGAGACTTGGGTTCGAACATTAAAAGCCAATTTTTCCGGCTTTATGGTCCCAAACTTGCTAAGTATCCAAATTGTCATCAAACTCATGGTCCGAAACCGAAATCAGTCACTAAATCTGAATAAAGTTGTATTTCTGGAAAAATCATTATTTTTATGGGCGCTTATTTGAGACTTGGGTTCGAATTTTTATAGCCATTTTTAGGGGTTTTCTGTTCCCAAGCGGGCTGAAATTTTCGAATCGTGATCATACTCATTGTCCAAAACGAAATCAGTCACAAAATCTGAATAAAGTTGCATTTCTGGAAAATTCTTTATTTCAATGGGCGCTTATTCTAAACTTGGGTTCGAATTTTAAAAGCCATTTTTTCAGGCTCTATTGTCTCAAACGGGCTGAAATTTCCTAATTGTCATCAGACTCATGGTCCGACCCGAAATCAGTCACAAAATCTGAATAAAATTGCATTTCTGGAAAAATCATTATTTTTATGGGCGCTTATTTGAGACTTGGGTTCGAATTTTTATAGCCATTTTTCGGGTTTTCTGTTCCCAAGCGCGCTGAAATTTTCAAATCGTGATCATTCTCATTGTCCAAACTGAAATCAGTCACAAAATCTGAATAAAGTTGCATTTCTGGAAAATTCTTTATTTTAATTGGCGCTTATTTGAAACTTGGGTTCGAACTTTAAAAGCTAATTTATCAGGCCTTACGGTCTCAATCGGGCTTAAATTTCGCAATCGTTATCAGAATCATGGTCCAAACCGAAATCTCACACAAAATCTGCATAAAGTTGCATTTCTGGAATAATCATTATTCGTATGGGCGCTACTTGACACTTGGGTTCGAATTTGAAAAGCCAATTTTTCAGGCTCTATGGACCCAAACGGGTTTATATTTCGGAATCGTTATCAGAATCATGGTCCAAACCGAAATCTCTCACAATATCTGCAAAAAGTTTAATTTCTGAGAAACTCATTATTCTTATGGGCGCTACTTTGAGACTTGCGTTCGAACTTTAAAAGCCATTTTTTCAGGCTTCATGGTCCGAAACTTGCTGAAATATCCGAATTGTCATCAGATTCATGGTCCGAAACCGAAATCAGTCACAAAATCTAAATAAAGTTGCATTTCTGGAAAAATCTTTATTTTTATGGGCGCTTATTTGAGACTTGGGTTCGAACTTTAAAAGCCATTTTTTCAGGCTCTATTGTCTCAAACGGGCTGAAATTTCCTTATTGTCATCAGACTCATGGTCCGACCCGAAATCAGTCACAAAATCTGAATAAAATTGCATTTCTGGAAAAATCTTTATTTTTATGGGCGCTTATTTGAAACTTGGGTTCGAACTTTAAAAGCCATTTTTTAAGGCTCTATGGTCCCAAATGGGCTGAAATTTCCTAATTGTCATCAGACTTATGGTCCGACCCGAAATCAGTCACAAAATCTGAATAAAGTTGCATTTCTGGAAAAATCATTATTTTTTTGGTTGCTTATTTGAGACTTGGGTTCGAATTTTTTTAGCGATTTTTCGGGTTTTCTGTTCCCAAGCGGGCTGAAATTTTCGAATCGTGATCATACTCATTGTCCAAACCGAAATCAGTCACAAAATCTGAATAAAGTTGCATTTCTGTAAAAATCATCATTCTGATGGGCGCTTCTTTGAGACTTGGGTTCGAACTTTAAAAGCCAATTTTTCCGGCTTCATGGTTCCAAACTTGTTAAATATCCGAATTTTCATCAGACTCATGGACCGACCCAAAATCAGTCACAAAATCTGAATAAAATTGCATTTCTGGAAAAATCATTATTTTTATGGGCGCTTATTTGAGACTTGGGTTCGAATTTTTATAGCCATTTTTCGGGTTTTCTGTTCCCAAGCGGGCTGAAATTTTCAAATCGTGATCATACTCATTGTCCAAACTGAAATCAGTCACAAAATCTGAATAAAGTTGCATTTCTGGAAAATTCTTTATTTTAATATGCGCTTATTTGAAACTTGGGTTCGAACTTTAAAAGCCAATTTATCAGGCCTTACGGTCTCAATCGGGCTTAAATTTCGCAATCGTTATCAGAATCATGGTCCAAACCGAAATCTCACACAAAATCTGCATAAAGTTGCATTTCTGGAATAATCATTATTCGTATGGGCGCTACTTGACACTTGGGTTCGAATTTGAAAAGCCAATTTTTCAGGCTCTATGGACCCAAATGGGCTGAAATTTCCTAATTGTTATCAGACTTATGGTCCGACCCGAAATCAGTCACAAAATCTGAATAAAGTTGCATTTCTGGAAAAATCATTATTTTTTTGGTTGCTTATTTGAGACTTGGGTTCGAATTTTTTTAGCGATTTTTCGGGTTTTCTGTTCCCAAGCGGGCTGAAATTTTCGAATCGTGATCATACTCATTGTCCAAACCGAAATCAGTCACAAAATCTGAATAAAGTTGCATTTCTGGAAAAATCTTTATTTTTATGGGCGCTTATTTGAAACTTGGGTTCGAACTTTAAAAGCCATTTTTTCAGGCTCTATGGTCCCAAATGGGCTGAAATTTCCTAATTGTTATCAGACTTATGGTCCGACCCGAAATCAGTCACAAAATCTGAATAAAGTTGCATTTCTGGAAAAATCATTATTTTTTTGGTTGCTTATTTGAGACTTGGGTTCGAATTTTTTTAGCGATTTTTCGGGTTTTCTGTTCCCAAGCGGGCTGAAATTTTCGAATCGTGATCATACTCATTGTCCAAACCGAAATCAGTCACAAAATCTGAATAAAGTTGCATTTCTGTAAAAATCATCATTCTGATGGGCGCTTCTTTGAGACTTGGGTTCGAACTTTAAAAGCCAATTTTTCCGGCTTCATGGTTCCAAACTTGTTAAATATCCGAATTTTCATCAGACTCATGGTCCGACCCAAAATCAGTCACAAAATCTGAATAAAATTGCATTTCTGGAAAAATCATTACTTTTATGGGCGCTTATTTGGGACTTGGGTTCGAATTTTTTTAGCGATTTTTCGGGTTTTCTGTTCCCAGCGGGATGACATTTTCGAATCGTGAACATACTCACTGTCCAAACCGAAATCAGTCACAAAATCTGAATAAAGTTGAATTTCTGAAAAATTCTTTATTTTAATGGACGCTTATTTGAAACTTGGGTTCGAATTTTTATAGACATTTTTCGGGTTTTCTGTTTTCAAGCGGGCTGAAATTTTCGAATCGTGTTCATACTCATTGTCCAAACCGAAATAAGTCACAAAATCTGAATAAAGTTGCATTTCTGAAAAAATCTTTATTTTTATGGGCGCTTATTTGAGACTTGGGTTCAAACTTTAAAAGCCATTTTTTCAGGCTCTATGTTCACAAACTGGCTGAAATTTTCAAATTGTCATCAGACTCATGGTCCGAAACCGAAATCAGTCACAAAATCTGACTTAAGTTGCATTTCTGGAAAAATCATCATTCTTATGGGCGCTACTTGAGACTTGGGTTCGAACATTAAAAGCCAATGTTTCCGGCTTTATTGTCCTAAACTTGCTAAATATCCGAATTGTCATCAAACTCATGGTCCGAAACCGAAATCAGTCACTAAATCTGAATAAAGTTGAATTTCTGTAAAAATCATCAGTCTTATTTGCGCTACTTTGAGACTTGGGTTCGAACTTTAAAAGCCAATTTTTCCGGCTTCATGGTACCAAACTTGCTAAATATCCGAATTGTCATCAGACTCATGGTACGAAACCGAAATCAGTCACAAAATCTGAATAAAATTGCATTTCTGGAAAAATCATTATTTTTAAGGGCGCTTATTTGAGACTTGGGTTCGAATTTTTATAGCCATTTTTAGGGGTTTTCTGTTCCCAAGCGGGCTGAAATTTTCGAATCGTGATCATACTCATTGTCCAAACCGAAATCAGTCACAAAATCTGAATAAAGTTGCATTTCTGGAAAATTCTTTATTTTAATGGGCGCTTATTTGAGACTTGGGTTCGAACTTTAAAAGCCATTTTTTCAGGCTCTATTGTCTCAAACGGGCTGAAATTTCCCTATTGTCATCAGACTAATGGTCCGACCCGAAATCAGTCACAAAATCTGAATTACGTTGCATTTCTGGAAAAATCATCATTCTTATGGGCGCTACTTGAGACTTGGGTTCGAACATTGAAAGCCAATTTTTCCGGCTTTATGGTCCCAAACTTGCTAAATATCCGAATTGTCATCAAACTCATGGTCCGAAACCGAAATCAGTCACTAAATCTGAATAAAGTTGAATTTCTGTAAAAATCATCAGTCTTATTTGCGCTACTTTGAGACTTGGGTTCGAACTTTAAAAGCCAATTTTTCCGGCTTCATGGTACCAAACTTGCTAAATATCCGAATTGTCATCAGACTCATGGTACGAAACCGAAATCAGTCACAAAATCTGAATAAAATTGCATTTCTGGAAAAATCATTATTTTTATGGGCGCTTATTTGAGACTTGGGTTCGAATTTTTATAGCCATTTTTAGGGGTTTTCTGTTCCCAAGCGGGCTGAAATTTTCGAATCGTGATCATACTCATTGTCCAAACCGAAATCAGTCACAAAATCTGAATAAAGTTGCATTTCTGGAAAATTCTTTATTTCAATGGGCGCTTATTCTAAACTTGGGTTCGAATTTTAAAAGCCATTTTTTCAGGCTCTATTGTCTCAAACGGGCTGAAATTTCCTAATTGTCATCAGACTCATGGTCCGACCCGAAATCAGTCACAAAATCTGAATAAAATTGCATTTCTGGAAAAATCATTATTTTTATGGGCGCTTATTTGAGACTTGGGTTCGAATTTTTATAGCCATTTTTCGGGTTTTCTGTTCCCAAGCGCGCTGAAATTTTCAAATCGTGATCATTCTCATTGTCCAAACTGAAATCAGTCACAAAATCTGAATAAAGTTGCATTTCTGGAAAATTCTTTATTTTAATTGGCGCTTATTTGAAACTTGGGTTCGAACTTTAAAAGCTAATTTATCAGGCCTTACGGTCTCAATCGGGCTTAAATTTCGCAATCGTTATCAGAATCATGGTCCAAACCGAAATCTCACACAAAATCTGCATAAAGTTGCATTTCTGGAATAATCATTATTCGTATGGGCGCTACTTGACACTTGGGTTCGAATTTGAAAAGCCAATTTTTCAGGCTCTATGGACCCAAACGGGTTTATATTTCGGAATCGTTATCAGAATCATGGTCCAAACCGAAATCTCTCACAATATCTGCAAAAAGTTTAATTTCTGAGAAACTCATTATTCTTATGGGCGCTACTTTGAGACTTGCGTTCGAACTTTAAAAGCCATTTTTTCAGGCTTCATGGTCCGAAACTTGCTGAAATATCCGAATTGTCATCAGATTCATGGTCCGAAACCGAAATCAGTCACAAAATCTAAATAAAGTTGCATTTCTGGAAAAATCTTTATTTTTATGGGCGCTTATTTGAGACTTGGGTTCGAACTTTAAAAGCAATTTTTTCAGGCTCTATTGTCTCAAACGGGCTGAAATTTCCTTATTGTCATCAGACTCATGGTCCGACCCGAAATCAGTCACAAAATCTGAATAAAATTGCATTTCTGGAAAAATCTTTATTTTTATGGGCGCTTATTTGAAACTTGGGTTCGAACTTTAAAAGCCATTTTTTAAGGCTCTATGGTCCCAAATGGGCTGAAATTTCCTAATTGTCATCAGACTTATGGTCCGACCCGAAATCAGTCACAAAATCTGAATAAAGTTGCATTTCTGGAAAAATCATTATTTTTTTGGTTGCTTATTTGAGACTTGGGTTCGAATTTTTTTAGCGATTTTTCGGGTTTTCTGTTCCCAAGCGGGCTGAAATTTTCGAATCGTGATCATACTCATTGTCCAAACCGAAATCAGTCACAAAATCTGAATAAAGTTGCATTTCTGTAAAAATCATCATTCTCATGGGCGCTTCTTTGAGACTTGGGTTCGAACTTTAAAAGCCAATTTTTCCGGCTTCATGGTTCCAAACTTGTTAAATATCCGAATTTTCATCAGACTCATGGACCGACCCAAAATCAGTCACAAAATCTGAATAAAATTGCATTTCTGGAAAAATCATTATTTTTATGGGCGCTTATTTGAGACTTGGGTTCGAATTTTTATAGCCATTTTTCGGGTTTTCTGTTCCCAAGCGGGCTGAAATTTTCAAATCGTGATCATACTCATTGTCCAAACTGAAATCAGTCACAAAATCTGAATAAAGTTGCATTTCTGGAAAATTCTTTATTTTAATATGCGCTTATTTGAAACTTGGGTTCGAACTTTAAAAGCCAATTTATCAGGCCTTACGGTCTCAATCGGGCTTAAATTTCGCAATCGTTATCAGAATCATGGTCCAAACCGAAATCTCACACAAAATCTGCATAAAGTTGCATTTCTGGAATAATCATTATTCGTATGGGCGCTACTTGACACTTGGGTTCGAATTTGAAAAGCCAATTTTTCAGGCTCTATGGACCCAAACGGGTTTATATTTCGGAATCATTATCAGAATCATGGTCCAAACCGAAATCTCTCACAATATCTGCAAGAAGTTTAATTTCTGAGAAACTCATTATTCTTATGGGCGTTACTTTGAGACTTGCGTTCGAACTTTAAAAGCCATTTTTTCAGGCTTCATGGTCCGAAACTTGCTGAAATATCCGAATTGTCATCAGATTCATGGTCCGAAACCGAAATCAGTCACAAAATCTAAATAAAGTTGCATTTCTGGAAAAATCATTATTTTTTTGGGCGCTTATTTGAGACTTGGGTTCGAACTTTAAAAGCCATTTTTTCAGGCTCTATGGTGCCAAATGGGCTGAAATTTCCTAATTGTCATCAGACTTATGGTCCGACCCGAAATCAGTCACAAAATCCTAATAAAGTTGCATTTCTGGAAAAATCATTATTTTTATGGGCGCTTATTTGAGACTTGGGTTCGAATTTTATAAGCGATTTTTCGGGTTTTCTGTTCCCAAGCAGGCTGAAATTTTCGAATCGTGATCATACTCATTGTCCAAACCGAAATCAGTCACAAAATCTGAATAATGTTGCATTTCTGAAAAAAATTTTTATTTTAATGGGCGCTTATTTGAGACTTGGGTTCGAATTTTAAATGCCAATTTTTCAGGCTTACATGCTAACATAGGTTCCCATACGGGTTTAAATTATGGAATCGTAATCAGAGATTTGAGACTTGGGTTCGAACTTTAAAAGCCATATTTTTAGGCTTCATGGTCCCAAACTGGCTGAAATATCCGAATTGTCATCAGACTCATGGTCCAAACCGAAATCTTACACAAAGTCTGCATAAAGTTGCATTTCTGGAATAATCATCATTCTTATGGGCGCTACTTGAGACTTGGGTTCGAACTTTAAAAGCCAATTTTTCCGGCTTCATGGTCCCAAACTTGCTAAATATCCGAATTGTCATCAGACTCATTGTCCGAAACCGAAATCAGACACTAAATCTGAATAAAGTTGTATTTCTGTAAAAATTATCATTCTGATGGACGCTACTTTGAGACTTGGGTTCGAACTTTTAAAGCCATTTTTTCAGGCTCTATTGTTTCAAACGGGCTGAAATTTCCTTATTGTCATCAGACTCATTGTCCAAACCGAAATCAGTCACAAAATCTGAATAAAGTTGCATTTCTGAAAAATTCTTTATTTTAATGGGCGCTTATTTGAAACTTTGGTTCGAACTTTAAAAGCCATTTTTTCAGGCTCTATTGTCTCAAACGGGCTGAAATTTCCTAATTGTCATCAGACTCATGGTCCGACCCGAAATCAGTCACAAAATCTGAATAAAATTGCTTTTCTGTAAAAATCATCATTCTGATGGGCGCTACTTTGAGACTTGGGTTCGAACTTTAAAAGCCATTTTTTCAGGCTCTATTGTCTCAAACGGGCTGAAATTTCCTTATTGTCATCAGACTCATGGTCCGACCCGAAATCAGTCACAAAATCTGAATAAAATTGCATTTCTGGAAAAATCTTTATTTTTATGGGCGCTTATTTGAAACTTGGGTTCGAACTTTAAAAGCCATTTTTTAAGGCTCTATGGTCCCAAATGGGCCGAAATTTCCTAATTGTCATCAGACTTATGGTCCGACCCGAAATCAGTCACAAAATCTGAATAAAGTTGCATTTCTGGAAAAATCATTATTTTTATGGGCGCTTATTTGAGACTTGGGTTCGAATTTTTTTAGCGATTTTTTGGGTTTTCTGTTCCCAAGCGGGCTGAAATTTTCGAATCGTGATCATACTCATTGTCCAAACCGAAATCAGTCTCAAAATCTGAATAAAGTTGCATTTCTGGAAAAATCTTTATTTTTATGGGCGCTTATTTGAGACTTGGGTTCGAACTTTAAAAGCCATTTTTTCAGGCTCTATGTTCCCAAACTGGCTGAAATTTCCAAATGGTCATCAGACTCATGGTCCGAAACCGAAATCAGTCACAAAATCTGAATAAAGTTGCATTTCTGGAAAAATCATCATTCTTATGGGCGCTACTTGAGACTTGGGTTCGAACATTAAAAGCCAATTTTTCCGGCTTTATGGTCCCAAACTTGCTAAATATCCGAATTGTCATCAAACTCATGGTCCGAAACCGAAATCAGTCACTAAATCTGAATAAAGTTGTATTTCTGTAAAAATCATCAGTCTGATGGGCGCTACTTTGAGACTTGGGTTCGAACTTTAAAAGCCAATTTTTCCGGCTTCATGGTCCCAAACTTGCTTAATATCCGAATTAACATCAGATTCATGGTCCGACCCGAAATCAGACACAAAATCTGACTAAAGTTGCATTTCTGGAAAAATCTTTATTTTTATGGGCGCTTATTTGAAACTTGGGTTCGAACTTTAAAAGCCATTTTTTCAGGCTTCATGGTCTGAAACTTGCTGAAATATCCGAATAGTCATCAGATTCATGGTCCGAAACCGAAATCAGTCACAAAATCTGAATTAAGTTGCATTTCTGGAAAAATCATAATTCTTATGGCCGCTACTTGAGACTTGGGCTCGAACATTAAAAGCCAATTTTTCCGGCTTCATGGTCCCAAACTTGCTAAATATCCGAATTGTCATCAAACTCATGGTCCGAAACCGAAATCAGTCACTAAATCTGAATAAAGTTGTATTTCTGTAAAAATCATCAGTCTGATGGGCGCTACTTTGAGACTTGGGTTCGAACTTTAAAAGCCATTTTTTCCGGCTTCATGGTCCCAAACTTGCTAAATATCCGAATTGTCATCAGACTCATGGTCCGACCCGAAATCAGTCACAAAATCTGAATAAAATTGCATTTCTGGAAAAATCATTATTTTTATGGGCGCTTATTTGAGACTTGGGTTCGAATTTTTATAGCCATTTTTATGGGTTTTCTGTTCCCAAGCGGGCTGAAATTTTCGAATCGTGATCATACTCATTGTCCAAACCGAAATCAGTCACAAAATCTGAATAAAGTTGCATTTCTGGAAAATTCTTTATTTTAATGGGCGCTTATTTGGAACTTGGGTTCGAACTTTAAAAGCCATTTTTTCAGGCTCTATTGTCTCAAACGGGCTGAAATTTCCTTATTGTCATCAGACTCATGGTCCGACCCGAAATCAGTCACAAAATCTGAATAAAATTGCATTTCTGGAAAAATCTTTATTTTTATGGGCGCTTATTTGAAACTTGGGTTCGAACTTTAAAAGCCATTTTTTAAGGCTCTATGGTCCCAAATGGGCCGAAATTTCCTAATTGTCATCAGACTTATGGTCCGACCCGAAATCAGTCACAAAATCTGAATAAAGTTGCATTTCTGGAAAAATCATTATTTTTATGGGCGCTTATTTGAGACTTGGGTTCGAATTTTTTTAGCGATTTTTTGGGTTTTCTGTTCCCAAGCGGGCTGAAATTTTCGAATCGTGATCATACTCATTGTCCAAACCGAAATCAGTCTCAAAATCTGAATAAAGTTGCATTTCTGGAAAAATCTTTATTTTTATGGGCGCTTATTTGGAACTTGGGTTCGAACTTTAAAAGCCATTTTTTCAGGCTCTATTGTCTCAAACGGGCTGAAATTTCCTTATTGTCATCAGACTCATGGTCCGACCCGAAATCAGTCACAAAATCTGAATAAAATTGCATTTCTGGAAAAATCTTTATTTTTATGGGCGCTTATTTGGAACTTGGGTTCGAATTTTAAAAGCCATTTTTTCAGGCTCTATGGTCCCAAATGGGCTGAAATTTCCTAATTGTCATCAGACTTATGGTCCGACCCGAAATCAGTCACAAAATCTGAATAAAGTTACATTTCTGGAAAAATCATTATTTTTAGGGGCGCTTATTTGAGACTTGGGTTCGAATTTTATAAGCGATTTTTCGGGTTTTCTGTTCCCAAGCAGGCTGAAATTTTCGAATCGTGATCATACTCATTGTCCAAACCGAAATCAGTCACAAAATCTGAATAAAGTTGCATTTCTGAAAAATTCTTTATTTTAATGGGCGCTTATTTGAAACTTGGGTTCGAATTTTTATAGCCATTTTTCGGGTTTTCTGTTCCCAAGCGGGCTGAAATTTTCGAATCGTGATCACACTCATTGTCCAAACTGAAATCAGTCACAAAATCTGAATAAAGTTGCATTTCTGGAAAATTCTTTATTTTAATGGGCGCTTATTTGAAACTTGGGTTCGAACTTTAAAAGCCAATTTATCAGGCTTTACGGTCTCAATCGGGCTATAATTTCGCAATCGTTATCAGAATCATGGTCCAAACCGAAATCTCGGCGCTTATTTGAGACTTGGGTTCGAACTTTAAAAGCCATTTTTTCAGGCTCTATTGTCTCAAACGGGCTGAAATTTCCTAATTGTCATCAGACTCATGGTCCGACCCGAAATCAGTCACAAAATCTGAATAAAATTGCATTTCTGGAAAAATCATCATTCTTATGGGCGCTACTTGAGACTTGGGTTCGAACATTGAAAGCCAATTTTTCCGGCTTTATGGTCCCAAACTTGCTAAATATCCGAATTGTCATCAAACTCATGGTCCGAAACCGAAATCAGTCACTAAATCTGAATAAAGTTGTATTTCTGTAAAAATCATCAGTCTGATGGGCGCTACTTTGAGACTTGGGTTCGAACTTTAAAAGCCAATTTTTCCGGCTTCATGGTCCCAAACTTGCTAAATATCCGAATTGTCATCAGACTCATGGTCCGACCCGAAATCAGTCACAAAATCTGAATAAAATTGCATTTCTGGAAAAATCATTATTTTTATGGGCGCTTATTTGAGACTTGGGTTCGAATTTTTATAGCCATTTTTAGGGGCTTTCTGTTCCCAAGCGGGCTGAAATTTTCGAATCGTGATCATACTCATTGTCCAAACCGAAATCAGTCACAAAATCTGAATAAAGTTGCATTTCTGGAAAATTCTTTATTTTAATGGGCGCTTATTTGGAACTTGGGTTCGAAATTTAAAAGCCATTTTTTCAGGTTCTATTGTCTCAAACGGGCTGAAATTTCCTAATTGTCATCAGACTCATGGTCCGACCCGAAATCAGTCACAAAATCTGAATAAAATTGCATTTCTGGAAAAATCATTATTTTTATGGGCGCTTATTTGAGACTTGGGTTCGAATTTTTATAGCCATTTTTCGGGTTTTCTGTTCCCAAGCGGGCTGAAATTTTCGAATCGTCATCATACTCATTGTCCAAACTGAAATCAGTCACAAAATCTGAATAAAGTTGCATTTCTGGAAAATTCTTTATTTTAATGGGCGCTTATTTGAATCTTGGGTTCGAACTTTAAAAGCCAATTTATCAGGCCTTACGGTCTCAATCGGGCTTAAATTTCGCAATCGTTATCAGAATCATGGTCCAAACCGAAATCTCACACAAAATCTGCATAAAGTTGCATTTCTGGAATAATCATTATTCGTATGGGCGCTACTTGACACTTGGGTTCGAATTTGAAAAGCCAATTTTTCAGGCTCTATGGACCCAAACGGGTTTATATTTCGGAATCGTTATCAGAATCATGGTCCAAACCGAAATCTCTCACAATATCTGCAAAAAGTTTAATTTCTGGGAAACTCATTATTGTTATGGGCGCTACTTTGAGACTTGCGTTCGAACTTTAAAAGCCATTTTTTCAGGCTTCATGGTCCGAAACTTGCTGAAATATCCGAATTGTCATCAGATTCATGGTCCGAAACCGAAATCAGTCACAAAATCTGAATAAAGTTACATTTCTGGAAAAATCATTATTTTTATTGGCGCTTATTTGAGACTTGGGTTCGAATTTTATAAGAGATTTTTCGGGTTTTCTGTTCCCAAGCAGGCTGAAATTTTCGAATCGTGATCATACTCATTGTCCAAACCGAAATCAGTCACAAAATCTGAATAAAGTTGCATTTCTGAAAAATTCTTTATTTTAATGGGCGCTTATTTGAAACTTGGGTTCGAATTTTTATAGCCATTTTTCGGGTTTTCTGTTCCCAAGCGGGCTGAAATTTTCGAATCGTGATCACACTCATTGTCCAAACTGAAATCAGTCACAAAATCTGAATAAAGTTGCATTTCTGGAAAATTCTTTATTTTTATGGGCGCTTATTTGAAACTTGGGTTCGAACTTTAAAAGCCAATTTATCAGGCTTTACGGTCTCAATCGGGCTATAATTTCGCAATCGTTATCAGAATCATGGTCCAAACCGAAATCTCGGCGCTTATTTGAGACTTGGGTTCGAACTTTAAAAGCCATTTTTTCAGGCTCTATTGTCTCAAACGGGCTGAAATTTCCTAATTGTTATCAGACTCATGGTCCGACCCGAAATCAGTCACAAAATCTGAATAAAATTTCATTTCTGGAAAAATCATCATTCTTATGGGCGCTACTTGAGACTTGGGTTCGAACATTGAAAGCCAATTTTTCCGGCTTTATGGTCCCAAACTTGCTAAATATCCGAATTGTCATCAAACTCATGGTCCGAAACCGAAATCAGTCACTAAATCTGAATAAAGTTGTATTTCTGTAAAAATCATCAGTCTGATGGGCGCTACTTTGAGACTTGGGTTCGAACTTTAAAAGCCAATTTTTCCGGCTTCATGGTCCCAAACTTGCTAAATATCCGAATTGTCATCAGACTCATGGTCCGACCCGAAATCAGTCACAAAATCTGAATAAAATTGCATTTCTGGAAAAATCATTATTTTTATGGGCGCTTATTTGAGACTTGGGTTCGAATTTTTTAGCCATTTTTCGGGTTTTCTGTTCCCAAGCGGGCTGAAATTTTCGAATCGTGATCATACTCATTGTCCAAACTGAAATCAGTCACAAAATCTGAATAAAGTTGCATTTCTGGAAAATTCTTTATTTTAATGGGCGCTTATTTGAAACTTGGGTTCGAACTTTAAAAGCCAATTTATCAGGCTTTACGGTCTCAATCGGGCTTAAATTTCGCAATCGTTATCAGAATCATGGTCCAAACCGAAATCTCACACAAAATCTGCATAAAGTTGCATTTCTGGAATAATCATTATTCGTATGGGCGCTACTTGACACTTGGGTTCGAATTTGAAAAGCCAATTTTTCAGGCTCTATGGACCCAAACGGGTTTATATTTCGGAATCGTTATCAGAATCATGGTCCAAACCGAAATCTCTCACAATATCTGCAAAAAGTTTAATTTCTGGGAAACTCATTATTCTTATGGGCGCTACTTTGAGACTTGCGTTCGAACTTTAAAAGCCATTTTTTCAGGCTTCATGGTCCGAAACTTGCTGAAATATCCGAATTGTCATCAGATTCATGGTCCGACCCGAAATCAGACACAAAATCTGAATAAAGTTGCATTTCTGGAAAAATCTTTATTTTTATGGGCGCTTATTTGAAACTTGGGTTCGAACTTTAAAAGCCATTTTTTCAGGCTCTATGGTCATAAATGGGCTGAAATTTCCTAATTGTCATCAGACTTATGGTCCGACCCGAAATCAGTAACAAAATCTGAATAAAGTTGCATTTCTGGAGAATTCTTTATTTTAATGGGCGCTTATTTGAAACTTGGGTTCGAATTTTTATAGACATTTTTCGGGTTTTATGTTTTCAAGCGGGCTGAAATTTTCGAATCGTGTTCATACTCATTGTCCAAACCGAAATAAGTCACAAAATCTGAATAAAGTTGCATTTCTGGAAAAATCTTTATTTTTATGGGCGCTTATTTGAGACTTGGGTTCAAACTTTAAAAGCCATTTTTTCAGGCTCTATGTTCCCAAACTGGCTGAAATTTCCAAATTGTCATCAGACTCATGGTCCAAAACCGAAATTCGTCACAAAATCTGAATTAAGTTGCATTTCTGGAAAAACCATCATTCTTATGGGCGCTACTTGAGACTTGGGTTCGAACATTAAAAGCCAATTTTTCCGGCTTTATGGTCCCAAACTTGCTAAGTATCCAAATTGTCATCAAACTCATGGTCCGAAACCGAAATCAGTCACTAAATCTGAATAAAGTTGTATTTCTGTAAAAATCATCAGTCTGATGGGCGCTACTTTGATAATTGGGTTCGAACTTTAAAAGCCATTTTTTCAGGCTCTATGTTCCCAAACTGGCTGAAATTTCCAAATTGTCATCAGACTCATGGTCCGAAACCGAAATCAGTCACAAAATCTGAATTAAGTTGTATTTCTGGAATAATCATCATTCTTATGGGCGCTACTTGAGACTTGGGTTCGAACATTAAAAGCCAATTTTTCCGGCTTTATGGTCCCAAACTTGCTAAGTATCCGAATTGTCATCAAACTCATGGTCCGAAACCGAAATCAGTCACTAAATCTGAATAAAGTTGTATTTCTGTAAAAATCATCAGTCTGATGGGCGCTACTTTGAGACTTGGGTTCGAACTTTAAAAGCCAATTGTTCCGGCTTCATGGTCCCAAACTTGCTAAATATCCGAATTGTCATCAGACTCATGGTCCGACCCGAAATCAGTCACAAAATCTGAATAAAATTGCATTTCTGGAAAAATCATTATTTTTATGGGCGCTTATTTGAGACTTGGGTTCCAATTTTTATAGCCATTTTTCGGGTTTTCTGTTCCCAAGCTGGCTGAAATTTTCGAATCGTGATCATACTCATTGTCCAAACTGAAATCAGTCACAAAATCTGAATAAAGTTGAATTTCTGGAAAATTCTTTTTTTTAATGGGCGCTTATTTGAGACTTGGGTTCCAATTTTTATAGCCATTTTTCGGGTTTTCTGTTCCCAAGCTGGCTGAAATTTTCGAATCGTGATCATACTCATTGTCCAAACTGAAATCAGTCACAAAATCTGAATAAAGTTGCATTTCTGGAAAATTCTTTATTTTAATGGGCGCTTATTTGAAACTTGGGTTCGAACTTTAAAAGCCAATTTATCAGGCTTTACGGTCTCAATCGGGCTTAAATTTCGCAATCGTTATCAGAATCATGGTCCAAACCGAAATCTCACACAAAATCTGCATAAAGTTGCATTTCTGGAATAATCATTATTCGTATGGGCGCTACTTGACACTTGGGTTCGAATTTGAAAAGCCAATTTTTCAGGCTCTATGGACCCAAACGGGTTTATATTTCGGAATCGTTATCAGAATCATGGTCCAAACCGAAATCTCTCACAATATCTGCAAAAAGTTTAATTTCTGGGAAACTCATTATTCTTATGGGCGCTACTTTGAGACTTGCGTTCGAACTTTAAAAGCCATTTTTTCAGGCTTCATGGTCCGAAACTTGCTGAAATATCCGAATTGTCATCAGATTCATGGTCCGACCCGAAATCAGTCACAAAATCTGAATAAAGTTGCATTTCTGGAAAAAATTTCATTCTTATGGGCGCTACTTTGAGACTTGGGTTCGGTCTTTTATAGCCATTTTTCGGGTTTTCTGTTCCCAAGCTGGCTGAAATTTTCGAATCGTGATCATACTCATTGTCCAAACTGAAATCAGTCACAAAATCTGAATAAAATTGCATTTCTGGAAAAATCATTATTTTTATGGGCGCTTATTTGAGACTTGGGTTCCAATTTTTATAGCCATTTTTCGGGTTTTCTGTTCCCAAGCTGGCTGAAATTTTCGAATCGTGATCATACTCATTGTCCAAACTGAAATCAGTCACAAAATCTGAATAAAATTGCATTTCTGGAAAAATCATTATTTTTATGGGCGCTTATTTGAGACTTGGGTTCCAATTTTTATAGCCATTTTTCGGGTTTTCTGTTCCCAAGCTGGCTGAAATTTTCGAATCGTGATCATACTCATTGTCCAAACTGAAATCAGTCACAAAATCTGAATAAAGTTGCATTTCTGGAAAATTCTTTATTTTAATGGGCGCTTATTTGAAACTTGGGTTCGAACTTTAAAAGCCAATTTATCAGGCTTTACGGTCTCAATCGGGCTTAAATTTCGCAATCGTTATCAGAATCATGGTCCAAACCGAAATCTCACACAAAATCTGCATAAGTTTCCATTTCTGGAATAATCATCATTCTTATGGGCGCTACTTGAGACTTGGGTTCGAACTTCAAAAGCCATTTTTTCAGGCTCTATGTTCCCAACCTGGCTGAAATTTCCAAATTGTCATCAGACTCATGGTCCAACACGAAATCAGTCATAATATCTGAATAAAGTTGCATTTCTAGAAAAATCTTTATTTTTATGGGCGCTTATTTGAGACTTTGGTTCGAACTTTAAAAGCCATTTTTTCTGGCTCTATGTTCCCAAACTGGCTGAAATTTCAGAATTGTCATCAGACTCATGGTCCGAAACCAAAATCAGTCACAAAATCTGAATTAAGTTGCATTTCTGGAAAAATCATCATTCTGATGGGCGCCACTTTGAGACTTGGGTTCGGTCTTTTATAGCCATTTTTCGGGTTTTCTGTTCCCAAACGGGCTGAAATTTTCAAATCGTGATCAAACTCATTGTCCCAACTCTGAAAATCTCCCAGTCACAAAATCTGAATAAAGTTGCATTTCTGGAAAATTCTTTATTTTAATCGGCGCTTATTTGAAACTCATCAGACTAATGGTCCAAACCGAAATCTCACACCAAATCTGCATAAAGTTGCATTTCTGGAATAATCATCATTCTTATGGGCGCTACTTGACACTTGGGTTCGAATTTTAAATGCCAATTTTTCAGGCTTACATGCTAACATAGGTTCCCATACGGGTTTAAATTATGGAATCGTAATCAGAGATTTGAGACTTGGGTTCGAACTTTAAAAGCCATATTTTTAGGCTTCATGGTCCCAAACTGGCTGAAATATCCGAATTGTCATCAGACTCATGGTCCAAACCGAAATCTTACACAAAGTCTGCATAAAGTTGCATTTCTGGAATAATCATCATTCTTATGGGCGCTACTTGAGACTTGGGTTCGAACTTTAAAAGCCAATTTTTCCGGCTTCATGGTCCCAAACTTGCTAAATATCCGAATTGTCATCAGACTCATTGTCCGAAACCGAAATCAGACACTAAATCTGAATAAAGTTGTATTTCTGTAAAAATTATCATTCTGATGGACGCTACTTTGAGACTTGGGTTCGAACTTTTAAAGCCATTTTTTCAGGCTCTATTGTTTCAAACGGGCTGAAATTTCCTTATTGTCATCAGACTCATTGTCCAAACCGAAATCAGTCACAAAATCTGAATAAAGTTGCATTTCTGAAAAATTCTTTATTTTAATGGGCGCTTATTTGAAACTTTGGTTCGAACTTTAAAAGCCATTTTTTCAGGCTCTATTGTCTCAAACGGGCTGAAATTTCCTAATTGTCATCAGACTCATGGTCCGACCCGAAATCAGTCACAAAATCTGAATAAAATTGCTTTTCTGGAAAAATCATTATTTTTATGGGCGCTTATTTGAGACTTGGGTTCGAATTTTTATAGCCATTTTTCGGGTTTTCTGTTCCCAAGCGGGCTGAAATTTTCGAATCGTGATCATACTCATTGTCCAAACTGAAATCAGTCACAAAATCTGAATAAAGTTGCATTTCTGGAAAATTCTTTATTTTTATGGGCGCTTATTTGAAACTTGGGTTCGAACTTTAAAAGCCAATTTATCAGGCTTTGCGGTCTCAATCGGGCTTAAATTTCGCAATCGTTATCAGAATCATGGTCCAAGCCGAAATCTCACACAAAATCTGCATAAAGTTGCATTTCTGGAATAATTATTATTAGTATGGGCGCTACTTGACACTTGGGTTCGAATTTGAAAAGCCAATTTTTCAGGCTCTATGGACCCAAACGGGTTTATATTTCGGAATCGTTATCAGAATCATGGTCCAAACCGAAATCTCTCACAATATCTGCAAAAAGTTTAATTTCTGGGAAACTCATTATTCTTATGGGCGCTACTTTGAGACTTGCGTTCGAACTTTAAAAGCCATTTTTTCAGGCTTCATGGTCCGAAACTTGCTGAAATATCCGAATTGTCATCAGATTCATGGTCCGAAACCGAAATCAGTCACAAAATCTGAATTAAGTTGCATTTCTGGAAAAATCATTATTTTTTTGGGCGCTTATTTGAGACTTGGGTTCGAATTTTTTTAGCGATTTTTCGGGTTTTCTGTTCCCAAGCGGGCTGAAATTTTCGAATCGTGATCATACTCATTGTCCAAACCGATATCAGTCACAAAATCTGAATAAAGTTGCATTTCTGTAAAAATCATCATTCTGATGGGCGCTACTTTGAGACTTGGGTTCGAACTTTAAAAGCCAATTTTTCCGGCTTCATGGTCCCAAACTTGTTAAATATCCGAATTTTCATCAGACTCATGGTCCGACCCGAAATCAGTCACAAAATCTGAATAAAATTGCATTTCTGGAAAAATCATTATTTTTATGGGCGCTTATTTGAGACTTGGGTTGGAATTTTTATAGCCATTTTTAGGGGTTTTCTGTTCCCAAGCGGGCTGAAATTTTCGAATCGTGATCATACTCATTGTCCAAACCGAAATCAGTCACAAAATCTGAATAAAGTTGCATTTCTGGAAAATTCTTTATTTTAATGAGCGCTTATTTGGAACTTGGGTTCGAACTTTAAAAGCCTTTTTTTCAGGCTCTATTGTCTCAAACGGGCTGAAATTTCCTTATTGTCATCAGACTAATGGTCCGACCCGAAATCAGTCACAAAATCTGAATAAAATTGCATTTCTGGAAAAATAATTATTTTTATGGGCGCTTATTTAAGACTTGGGTTCGAATTTTTTTAGCGATTTTTCGGGTTTTCTGTTCCCAGCGGGATGAAATTTTCGAATCGTGATCATACTCATTGTCCAAACCGAAATCAGTCACAAAATCTGAATAAAGTTGAATTTCTGAAAAATTCTTTATTTTAATGGGCGCTTATTTGAAACTTGGGTTCGAATTTTTATAGACATTTTTCGGGTTTTCTGTTTTCAAGCGGGCTGAAATTTTCGAATCGTGTTCATAATCATTGTCCAAACCGAAATAAGTCACAAAATCTGAATAAAGTTGCATTTCTGGAAAAATCTTTATTTTTATGGGCGCTTATTTGAGACTTGGGTTCAAACTTTTAAAGCCATTTTTTCAGGCTCTATGTTCCCAAACTGGCTGAAATTTCCAAATTTTCATCAGACTCATGGTCCGAAACCGAAATCAGTCACAAAATCTGAATAAAGTTGCATTTCTGGAAAAATCATTATTTTTATGGGCGCTTATTTGAGACTTGGGTTCGAATTTTTTTAGCGATTTTTTGGGTTTTCTGTTCCCAAGTGGGCTGAAATTTTCGAATCGTGATCATACTCATTGTCCAAACCGAAATCAGTCACAAAATCTGAATAAAGTTGCATTTCTGGAAAATTCTTTATTTTATTTGGCGCTTATTTGGAACTTGGGTTCGAACTTTAAAAGCCATTTTTTCAGGCTCTATTGTCTCAAACGGGCTGAAATTTCCTAATTGTCATCAGACTCATGGTCCTACCCGAAATCAGTCACAAAATCTGAATAAAATTGCATTTCTGGAAAAATCATTATTTTTATGGGCGCTTATTTGAGACTTGGGTTCAAACTTTTAAAGCCATTTTTTCAGGCTCTATGTTCCCAAACTGGCTGAAATTTCCAAATTTTCATCAGACTCATGGTCCGAAACCGAAATCAGTCACAAAATCTGAATAAAGTTGCATTTCTGGAAAAATCATTATTTTTATGGGCGCTTATTTGAGACTTGGGTTCGAATTTTTTTAGCGATTTTTTGGGTTTTCTGTTCCCAAGTGGGCTGAAATTTTCGAATCGTGATCATACTCATTGTCCAAACCGAAATCAGTCACAAAATCTGAATAAAGTTGCATTTCTGGAAAATTCTTTATTTTATTTGGCGCTTATTTGGAACTTGGGTTCGAACTTTAAAAGCCATTTTTTCAGGCTCTATGTTCCCAAACTGGATGAAATTTCCAAATTGTCATCAGACTCATGGTCCGAAACCGAAATCAGTCACAAAATCTGAATTAAGTTGCATTTCTGGAAAAATCATCATTCTTATGGGCGCTACTTGAGACTTGGGTTCGAACATTAAAAGCCAATTTTTCCGGCTTTATGGTCCCAAACTTGCTAAGTATCCGAATTGTCATCAAACTCATGGTCCGAAACCGAAATCAGTCACTAAATCTGAATAAAGTTGTATTTCTGTAAAAATCATCAGTCTGATGGGCGCTACTTTGAGACTTGGGTTTGAACTTTAAAAGCCAATTTTTTCGGCTTCATGGTCCCAAACTTGCTTAATATCCGAATTGTTATCAGACTCATGGTCCGACCCGAAATCAGTCACAAAATCTGAATAAAATTGCATTTCTGGAAAAATCATTATTTTTATGGGCGCTTATTTGATACTTGGGTTCGAATTTTTATAGCCATTTTTCGGGTTTTCTGTTCCCAAGCTGGCTGAAATTTTCGAATCGTGATCATACTCATTGTCCAAACTGAAATCAGTCACAAAATCTGAATAAAGTTACATTTCTGGAAAATTCTTTATTTTAATGGGCGCTTATTTGAAACTTGGGTTCGAACTTTAAAAGCCATTTTTTCAGGCTTCATGGTCCGAAACTTGCTGAAATATCCGAATTGTCATCAGATTCATGGTCCGACCCGAAATCAGACACAAAATCTGAATAAAGTTACATTTCTGGAAAAATCTTTATTTTTATGGGCGCTTATTTGAAACTTGGGTTCGAACTTTAAAAGCCATTTTTTCAGGCTCTATGGTCCCAAATGGGCTGAAATTTCCTAATTGTCATCAGACTTATGGTCCGACCCGAAATCAGTCACAAAATCCGAATAAAGTTGCATTTCTGAAAAATTCTTTATTTTAATGGGCGCTTATTTGAAACTTGGGTTCGAATTTTTATAGCCATTTTTCGGGTTTTCTGTTCCCAAGCGAGCTGAAATTTTCGAATCGTGATCATACTCATTGTCCAAACCGAAATCAGTCACAAAATCTGAATAAAGTTGCATTTCTGGAAAAATCTTTATTTTTATGTTCGCTTATTTGAGACTTGGGTTCGAACTTTGAAAGCCATTTTTTCAGGCTCTATGTTCCCAATTTGGCTGAAATTTCCAAATTTTCATCAGACTCATGGTCCGAAACCGAAATCAGTCACAAAATCTGAATTAAGTTGCATTTCTGGAAAAATCATCATTCTTATGGGCGCTACTTGAGACTTGGATTCGAACTTTAAAAGCCAATTTTTCCGGCTTCATGGTACCAAACTTGCTAAATATCCGAATTTTCATCAGACTCATGGTCCGAAACCGAAATTCGTCACAAAATCTGAATTAAGTTGCATTTCTGGAAAAATCATCATTCTTATGGGCGCTACTTGAGACTTGGGTTCGAACATTAAAAGCCAATTTTTCCGGCTTTATGGTCCCAAACTTGCTAAGTATCCGAATTGTCATCAAACTCATGGTCCGAAACCGAAATCAGTCACTAAATCTGAATAAAGTTGTATTTCTGTAAAAATCATCAGTCTGATGGGCGCTACTTTGAGACTTGGGTTCGAACTTTAAAAGCCATTTTTTCAGGCTCTATGTTCCCAAACTTGCTGAAATTTCCAAATTGTCATCAGACTCATGGTCCGAAACCGAAATCAGTCACTAAATCTAAATTAAGTTGCATTTCTGGAAAAATCATCATTCTTATGGGCGCTACTTGAGACTTGGGTTCGAACATTAAAAGACAATTTTTCCGGCTTTATGGTCCCAAACTTGCTAAATATCCGAATTAACATCAGACTCATGGTCCGACCCGAAATCAGTCACAAAATCTGAATAAAATTGCATTTCTGGAAAAATCATTATTTTTATGGGCGCTTATTTGAGACTTGGGTTCGAATTTTTTTAGCGATTTTTTGGGTTTTCTGTTCCCAAGCGGGCTGAAATTTTCGAATCGTGATCATACTCATTGTCCAAACCGAAATCAGTCACAAAATCTGAATAAAGTTGAATTTCTGGAAAAATCTTTATTTTTATGGGCGCTTATTTGAGACTTGGGTTCGAACTTTAAAAGCCATTTTTTCAGGCTCTATGTTCCCAAACTGGATGAAATTTCCAAATTGTCATCAGACTCATGGTCCGAAACCGTAATCAGTCACAAAATCTGAATTAAGTTGCATTTCTGGAAAAATCATCATTCTTATGGGCGCTACTTGAGACTTGGGTTCGAACATTAAAAGCCAATTTTTCCGGCTTTATGGTCCCAAACTTGCTAAGTATCCGAATTGTCATCAAACTCATGGTCCGAAACCGAAATCAGTCACTAAATCTGAATAAAGTTGTATTTCTGTAAAAATCATCAGTCTGATGGGCGCTACTTTGAGACTTGGGTTTGAACTTTAAAAGCCAATTTTTTCGGCTTCATGGTCCCAAACTTGCTTAATATCCGAATTGTTATCAGACTCATGGTCCGACCCGAAATCAGTCACAAAATCTGAATAAAATTGCATTTCTGGAAAAATCATTATTTTTATGGGCGCTTATTTGATACTTGGGTTCGAATTTTTATAGCCATTTTTCGGGTTTTCTGTTCCCAAGCTGGCTGAAATTTTCGAATCGTGATCATACTCATTGTCCAAACTGAAATCAGTCACAAAATCTGAATAAAGTTACATTTCTGGAAAATTCTTTATTTTAATGGGCGCTTATTTGAAACTTGGGTTCGAACTTTAAAAGCCATTTTTTCAGGCTTCATGGTCCGAAACTTGCTGAAATATCCGAATTGTCATCAGATTCATGGTCCGACCCGAAATCAGACACAAAATCTGAATAAAGTTACATTTCTGGAAAAATCTTTATTTTTATGGGCGCTTATTTGAAACTTGGGTTCGAACTTTAAAAGCCATTTTTTCAGGCTCTATGGTCCCAAATGGGCTGAAATTTCCTAATTGTCATCAGACTTATGGTCCGACCCGAAATCAGTCACAAAATCTGAATAAAGTTGCATTTCTGAAAAATTCTTTATTTTAATGGGCGCTTATTTGAAACTTGGGTTCGAATTTTTATAGCCATTTTTCGGGTTTTCTGTTCCCAAGCGAGCTGAAATTTTCGAATCGTGATCATACTCATTGTCCAAACCGAAATCAGTCACAAAATCTGAATAAAGTTGCATTTCTGGAAAAATCTTTATTTTTATGTTCGCTTATTTGAGACTTGGGTTCGAACTTTGAAAGCCATTTTTTCAGGCTCTATGTTCCCAAACTGGCTGAAATTTCCAAATTTTCATCAGACTCATGGTCCGAAACCGAAATCAGTCACAAAATCTGAATTAAGTTGCATTTCTGGAAAAATCATCATTCTTATGGGCGCTACTTGAGACTTGGATTCGAACTTTAAAAGCCAATTTTTCCGGCTTCATGGTACCAAACTTGCTAAATATCCGAATTTTCATCAGACTCATGGTCCGAAACCGAAATTCGTCACAAAATCTGAATTAAGTTGCATTTCTGGAAAAATCATCATTCTTATGGGCGCTACTTGAGACTTGGGTTCGAACATTAAAAGCCAATTTTTCCGGCTTTATGGTCCCAAACTTGCTAAGTATCCGAATTGTCATCAAACTCATGGTCCGAAACCGAAATCAGTCACTAAATCTGAATAAAGTTGTATTTCTGTAAAAATCATCAGTCTGATGGGCGCTACTTTGAGACTTGGGTTCGAACTTTAAAAGCCATTTTTTCAGGCTCTATGTTCCCAAACTTGCTGAAATTTCCAAATTGTCATCAGACTCATGGTCCGAAACCGAAATCAGTCACAAAATCTGAATTAAGTTGCATTTCTGGAAAAATCATCATTCTTATGGGCGCTACTTGAGACTTGGGTTCGAACATTAAAAGCCAATTTTTCCGGCTTTATGGTCCCAAATTTGCTAAGTATCCGAATTGTCATCAAACTCATGGTCCGAAACCGAAATCAGTCACTAAATCTGAATAAAGTTGTATTTCTGTAAAAATCATCAGTCTGATGGGCGCTACTTTGAGACTTGGGTTCGAACTTTAAAAGCCAATTTTTCCGGCTTCATCGTCCCAAACTTGCTAAATATCCGAATTGTAATCAGACTCATGGTCCGACCCGAAATCAGTCACAAAATCTGAATAAAATTGCATTTCTGGAAAAATCATTATTTTTATGGGCGCTTATTTGAGACTTGGGTTCGAATTTTTATAGCCATTTTTCGGGTTTTCTGTTCCCAAGCTGGCTGAAATTTTCGAATCGTGATCATACTCACTGTCCAAACTGAAATCAGTCACAAAATCTGAATAAAGTTGCATTTCTGGAAATTTCTTTATTTTAATGGGCGCTTATTTGAAACTTGGGTTCGAACTTTAAAAGCCAATTTATCAGGCTTTACGGTCTCAATCGGGCTTAAATTTCGCAATCGTTATCAGAATCATGGTCCAAACCGAAATCTCACACAAAATCTGCATAAACTTGCATTTCTGGAATAATCATTATTTGTATGGGCGCTACTTGACACTTGGGTTCGAATTTGAAAAGCCAATTTTTCAGGCTCTATGGACCCAAACGGGTTTATATTCGGAATCGTTATCAGAATCATGGTCCAAAACGAAATCTCTCACAATATCTGCAAAAAGTTTAATTTCTGGGAAACTCATTATTCTTACGGGCGCTACTTTGAGACTTGCGTTCGAACTTTAAAAGCCATTTTTTCAGGCTTCATGGTCCGAAACTTGCTGAAATATCCGAATTGTCATCAGATTCATGTTCCGACCCGAAATCAGACACAAAATCTGAATAAAGTAGCATTTCTGGAAAAATCTTTATTTTTATGGGCGCTTATTTGAGACTTGGGTTCGAATTTTTATAGCCATTTTTCGGGTTTTCTGTTTTTTTTTTTTTTTTTTTTTTTTTTATAGTGAATACCTCACAAGAGTCCCAACTGCTCCCGTCTGGAGCCAGTGAGACTATGGCATCCCCAATTGGGGGATGTTGTGAGGCTGAAGGTAAGTGGGGAAGGGAAAGAGGAAGGTGGGGAAGTACCTGGCTATTCAGATCTAGTCACTAAACACGGCTAAAGCCATTTGGAGCAACGTTTCAATTCTGAATGGTGGTCTTACACCAGGGCGATACTGGTAGTATCTTCCACTCTGGAACGTGCCGCAAATATACTATATATTATTTAAATTAATTAATTGTGAAATAACACAAATTAATCAAATAAAATTTATTTGCGCACGCCGGGTTCGAACCCGCGACCTTCGGAATGGCAGTCCAATGCGTTACCACTGGACTATGCCGGCCGTCAAATGTTCCCAAGCTGGCTGAAATTTTCGAATCGTGATCATACTCATTGTCCAAACTGAAATCAGTCACAAAATCTGAATAAAGTTGCATTTCTGGAAAATTCTTTATTTTAATGGGCGCTTATTTGAAACTTGCGTTCGAACTTTAAAAGCCATTTTTTCAGGCTTCATGGTCCGAAACTTGCTGAAATATCCGAATTGTCATCAGATTCATGGTCCGACCCGAAATCAGACACAAAATCTGAATAAAGTTGCATTTCTGGAAAAATCTTTATTTTTATGGGCGCTTATTTGAAACTTGGGTTCGAACTTTAAAAGCCATTTTTTCAGGCTCTATGGTCCCAAATGGGCTGAAATTTCCTAATTGTCATCAGACTTATGGTCCGACCCGAAATCAGTCACAAAATCCGAATAAAGTTGCATTTCTGGAAAAATCATTATTTTTATGGGCGCTTATTTGAGACTTGGGTTCGAATTTTATAAGCGATTTTTCGGGTTTTCTGTTCCCAAGCGGGCTGAAATTTTCGAATCGTGATCATACTCATTGTCCAAACCGAAATCAGTCACAAAATCTGAATAAAGTTGCATTTCTGATAAATTCTTTATTTTAATGGGCGCTTATTTGAAACTTGGGTTCGAATTTTTATAACCATTTTTCGGGTTTTCTGTTCCCAAGCGGGCTGAAATTTTCGAATCGTGATCATACTCATTGTCCAAACAGAAATCAGTCACAAAATCTGAATAAAGTTGCATTTCTGGAAAAATCTTTATTTTTATGTTCGCTTATTTGAGACTTGGGTTCGAACTTTAAAAGCCATTTTTTCAGGCTCTATGTTCCTAAACTGGCTGAAATTTCCAAATTTTCATCAGACTCATGGTCCGAAACCGAAATCAGTCACAAAATCTGAATTAAGTTGCATTTCTGGAAAAATCATCATTCTTATGGGCGCTACTTGAGACTTGGATTCGAACTTTAAAAGCCAATTTTTCCGGCGTCATGGTACCAAACTTGCTAAATATCCGAATTGTCATCAGACTCATGGTCCGAAACCGAAATCAGTCACTAAATCTGAATAAAGTTGTATTTCTGTAAAAATCATCAGTCTGATGGGCGCTACTTTGAGACTTGGATTCGAACTTTAAAAGTCAATTTTTCCGGCTTCATGGTCCCAAACTTGCTAAATATCCGAATTGTCATCAGACTCATGGTCCGACCCGAAATCAGTCACAAAATCTGAATAAAATTGCATTTCTGGAAAAATCATTATTTTTATGGGCGCTTATTTGAGACTTGGGTTCGAATTTTTATAGCCATTTTTCGGGTTTTCTGTTCCCAAGCTGGCTGAAATTTTCGAATCGTGATCATACTCATTGTCCAAACTGAAATCAGTCACAAAATCTGAATAAAGTTGCATTTCTGGAAAATTCTTTATTTTAATGGGCGCTTATTTGAAACTTGGGTTCGAACTTTAAAAGCCAATTTATCAGGCTTTACGGTCTCAATCGGGCTTAAATTTCGGAATCGTTATCAGAATAATGGTCCAAACCGAAATCTCACACAACATCTGCATAAAGTTGCATTTCTGGAATAATCATCATTCTTATGGGCGCTACTTGACACTTGGGTTCGAATTTTAAAAGCCAATTTTTCAGGCTTTTCTATCTCAAACGGGCTTAAATTTCGGAATCGTTATCAGAATCATGGTCCAAACCGAAATCTCACACAAAATCTGCATAAGTTTCCATTTCTGGAATAATCATCATTCTTATGGGCGCTACTTGAGACTGGGGTTCGAACTTCAAAAGCCATTTTTTCAGGCTCTATGTTCCCGACCTGGCTGAAATTTCCAAATTGTCATCAGACTCATGGTCCAACACGAAATCAGTCATAATATCTGAATAAAGTTGCATTTCTAGAAAAATCTTTATTTTTATGGGCGCTTATTTGAGACTTGGGTTCGAACTTTAAAAGCCATTTTTTCAGGCTCTATGTTCCTAAACTGGCTGAAATTTCCAAATTTTCATCAGACTCATGGTCCGAAACCGAAATCAGTCACAAAATCTGAATTAAGTTGCATTTCTGGAAAAATCATCATTCTTATGGGCGCTACTTGAGACTTGGATTCGAACTTTAAAAGCCAATTTTTCCGGCGTCATGGTACCAAACTTGCTAAATATCCGAATTGTCATCAGACTCATGGTCCGAAACCGAAATCAGTCACTAAATCTGAATAAAGTTGTATTTCTGTAAAAATCATCAGTCTGATGGGCGCTACTTTGAGACTTGGATTCGAACTTTAAAAGTCAATTTTTCCGGCTTCATGGTCCCAAACTTGCTAAATATCCGAATTGTCATCAGACTCATGGTCCGACCCGAAATCAGTCACAAAATCTGAATAAAATTGCATTTCTGGAAAAATCATTATTTTTATGGGCGCTTATTTGAGACTTGGGTTCGAATTTTTATAGCCATTTTTCGGGTTTTCTGTTCCCAAGCTGGCTGAAATTTTCGAATCGTGATCATACTCATTGTCCAAACTGAAATCAGTCACAAAATCTGAATAAAGTTGCATTTCTGGAAAATTCTTTATTTTAATGGGCGCTTATTTGAAACTTGGGTTCGAACTTTAAAAGCCAATTTATCAGGCTTTACGGTCTCAATCGGGCTTAAATTTCGGAATCGTTATCAGAATAATGGTCCAAACCGAAATCTCACACAACATCTGCATAAAGTTGCATTTCTGGAATAATCATCATTCTTATGGGCGCTACTTGACACTTGGGTTCGAATTTTAAAAGCCAATTTTTCAGGCTTTTCTATCTCAAACGGGCTTAAATTTCGGAATCGTTATCAGAATCATGGTCCAAACCGAAATCTCACACAAAATCTGCATAAGTTTCCATTTCTGGAATAATCATCATTCTTATGGGCGCTACTTGAGACTGGGGTTCGAACTTCAAAAGCCATTTTTTCAGGCTCTATGTTCCCGACCTGGCTGAAATTTCCAAATTGTCATCAGACTCATGGTCCAACACGAAATCAGTCATAATATCTGAATAAAGTTGCATTTCTAGAAAAATCTTTATTTTTATGGGCGCTTATTTGAGACTTTGGTTCGAACTTTAAAAGCCATTTTTTCAGGCTCTATGTTCCCAAACTGGCTGAAATTTCAGAATTGTCATCAGACTCATGGTCCGAAACCGAAATCAGTCACAAAATCTGAATTAAGTTGCATTTCTGGAAAAATCATCATTCTGATGGGCGCTACTTTGAGACTTGGGTTCGGTCTTTTATAGCCATTTTTCGGGTTTTCTGTTCCCAAACGGGCTGAAATTTTCAAATCGTGATCAAACTCATTGTCCCAACTCTGAAAATCTCCCAGTCACAAAATCTGCATAAAGTTGCATTTCTGGAAAATTCTTTATTTTAATGGGCGCTTATTTGAAACTCATCAGAGTAATGGTCCAAACCGAAATCTCACACAAAATCTGCATAAAGTTGCATTTCTGGAATAATCATCATTCTTATGGGCGCTACTTGACACTTGGGTTCGAATTTTAAATGCCAATTTTTCAGGCTTACATGCTAACATAGGTTCCCATACGGGTTTAAATTATGGAATCGTAATCAGAGATTTGAGACTTGGGTTCGAACTTTAAAAGCCATATTTTCAGGCTTCATGGTCCCAAACTGGCTGAAATATCCGAATTGTCATCAGACTCATGGTCCAAACCGAAATCTTACACAAAATCTGCATAAAGTTGCATTTCTGGAATAATCATCATTCTTATGGGCGCTACTTGAGACTTGGGTTCGAACATTAAAAGCCAATTTTTCCGGCTTCATGGTCCCAAACTTGCTAAATATCCGAATTGTCATCAAACTCATGGTCCGAAACCGAAATCAGTCACTAAATCTGAATAAAGTTGTATTTCTGTAAAAATCATCAGTCTGATGGGCGCTACTTTGAGACTTGGGTTCGAACTTTAAAAGCCAATTTTTCCGGCTTCATGGTCCCAAACTTGCTAAATATCCGAATTGTCATCAGACTCATGGTCCGACCCGAAAACAGTCACAAAATCTGAATAAAATTGCATTTCTGGAAAAATTATTATTTTTATGGGCGCTTATTTGAGACTTGGGTTCGAATTTTTATAGCCAGTTTTATGGGTTTTCTGTTCCCAAGCGGGCTGAAATTTTCGAATCGTGATCATACTCATTGTCCAAACCGAAATCAGTCACAAAATCTGAATAAAGTTGCATTTCTGGAAAATTCTTTATTTTAATGGGCGCTTATTTGGAACTTGGGTTCGAACTTTAAAAGCCATTTTTTCAGGCTCTATTGTCTCAAACGGGCTGAAATTTCCTAATTGTCATCAGACTCATGGTCCGACCCGAAATCAGTCACAAAATCTGAATAAAATTGCATTTCAGGAAAAATCATTATTTTTATGGGCGCTTATTTGAGACTTGGGTTCGAACTTTAAAAGCCATTTTTTCAGGCTCTATGTTCCCAAACTGGATGAAATTTCCAAATTGTCATCAGACTCATGGTCCGAAACCGAAATCAGTCACAAAATCTGAATTAAGTTGCATTTCTGGAAAAATCATCATTCTTATGGGCGCTACTTGAGACTTGGGTTCGAACATTAAAAGCCAATTTTTCCGGCTTTATGGTCCCAAACTTGCTAAGTATCCGAATTGTCATCAAACTCATGGTCCGAAACCGAAATCAGTCACCAAATCTGAATAAAGTTGTATTTCTGTAAAAATCATCAGTCTGATGGGCGCTACTTTGAGACTTGGGTTCGAACTTTAAAAGCCAATTGTTCCGGCTTCATGGTCCCAAACTTGCTAAATATCCGAATTGTCATCAGACTCATGGTCCGACCCGAAATCAGTCACAAAATCTGAATAAAATTGCATTTCTGGAAAAATCATTATTTTTATGGGCGCTTATTTGAGACTTGGGTTCCAATTTTTATAGCCATTTTTCGGGTTTTCTGTTCCCAAGCTGGCTGAAATTTTCGAATCGTGATCATACTCATTGTCCAAACTGAAATCAGTCACAAAATCTGAATAAAGTTACATTTCTGGAAAATTCTTTATTTTAATGGGCGCTTATTTGAAACTTGGGTTCGAACTTTAAAAGCCATTTTTTCAGGCTTCATGGTCCGAAACTTGCTGAAATATCCGAATTGTCATCAGATTCATGGTCCGACCCGAAATCAGACACAAAATCTGAATAAAGTTACATTTCTGGAAAAATCTTTATTTTTATGGGCGCTTATTTGAAACTTGGGTTCGAACTTTAAAAGCCATTTTTTCAGGCTCTATGGTCCCAAATGGGCTGAAATTTCCTAATTGTCATCAGACTTATGGTCCGACCCGAAATCAGTCACAAAATCCGAATAAAGTTGCATTTCTGAAAAATTCTTTATTTTAATGGGCGCTTATTTGAAACTTGGGTTCGAATTTTTATAGCCATTTTTCGGGTTTTCTGTTCCCAAGCGAGCTGAAATTTTCGAATCGTGATCATACTCATTGTCCAAACCGAAATCAGTCACAAAATCTGAATAAAGTTGCATTTCTGGAAAAATCTTTATTTTTATGTTCGCTTATTTGAGACTTGGGTTCGAACTTTGAAAGCCATTTTTTCAGGCTCTATGTTCCCAATTTGGCTGAAATTTCCAAATTTTCATCAGACTCATGGTCCGAAACCGAAATCAGTCACAAAATCTGAATTAAGTTGCATTTCTGGAAAAATCATCATTCTTATGGGCGCTACTTGAGACTTGGATTCGAACTTTAAAAGCCAATTTTTCCGGCTTCATGGTACCAAACTTGCTAAATATCCGAATTTTCATCAGACTCATGGTCCGAAACCGAAATTCGTCACAAAATCTGAATTAAGTTGCATTTCTGGAAAAATCATCATTCTTATGGGCGCTACTTGAGACTTGGGTTCGAACATTAAAAGCCAATTTTTCCGGCTTTATGGTCCCAAACTTGCTAAGTATCCGAATTGTCATCAAACTCATGGTCCGAAACCGAAATCAGTCACTAAATCTGAATAAAGTTGTATTTCTGTAAAAATCATCAGTCTGATGGGCGCTACTTTGAGACTTGGGTTCGAACTTTAAAAGCCATTTTTTCAGGCTCTATGTTCCCAAACTTGCTGAAATTTCCAAATTGTCATCAGACTCATGGTCCGAAACCGAAATCAGTCACAAAATCTGAATTAAGTTGCATTTCTGGAAAAATCATCATTCTTATGGGCGCTACTTGAGACTTGGGTTCGAACATTAAAAGCCAATTTTTCCGGCTTTATGGTCCCAAATTTGCTAAGTATCCGAATTGTCATCAAACTCATGGTCCGAAACCGAAATCAGTCACTAAATCTAAATTAAGTTGCATTTCTGGAAAAATCATCATTCTTATGGGCGCTACTTGACACTTGGGTTCGAATTTTAAAAGCCAATTTTTCAGGCTTTTCTATCTCAAACGGGCTTAAATTTCGGAATCGTTATCAGAATCATGGTCCAAACCGAAATCTCACACAAAATCTGCATAAGTTTCCATTTCTGGAATAATCATCATTCTTATGGGCGCTACTTGAGACTGGGGTTCGAACTTCAAAAGCCATTTTTTCAGGCTCTATGTTCCCGACCTGGCTGAAATTTCCAAATTGTCATCAGACTCATGGTCCAACACGAAATCAGTCATAATATCTGAATAAAGTTGCATTTCTAGAAAAATCTTTATTTTTATGGGCGCTTATTTGAGACTTTGGTTCGAACTTTAAAAGCCATTTTTTCAGGCTCTATGTTCCCAAACTGGCTGAAATTTCAGAATTGTCATCAGACTCATGGTCCGAAACCGAAATCAGTCACAAAATCTGAATTAAGTTGCATTTCTGGAAAAATCATCATTCTGATGGGCGCTACTTTGAGACTTGGGTTCGGTCTTTTATAGCCATTTTTCGGGTTTTCTGTTCCCAAACGGGCTGAAATTTTCAAATCGTGATCAAACTCATTGTCCCAACTCTGAAAATCTCCCAGTCACAAAATCTGCATAAAGTTGCATTTCTGGAAAATTCTTTATTTTAATGGGCGCTTATTTGAAACTCATCAGAGTAATGGTCCAAACCGAAATCTCACACAAAATCTGCATAAAGTTGCATTTCTGGAATAATCATCATTCTTATGGGCGCTACTTGACACTTGGGTTCGAATTTTAAATGCCAATTTTTCAGGCTTACATGCTAACATAGGTTCCCATACGGGTTTAAATTATGGAATCGTAATCAGAGATTTGAGACTTGGGTTCGAACTTTAAAAGCCATATTTTCAGGCTTCATGGTCCCAAACTGGCTGAAATATCCGAATTGTCATCAGACTCATGGTCCAAACCGAAATCTTACACAAAATCTGCATAAAGTTGCATTTCTGGAATAATCATCATTCTTATGGGCGCTACTTGAGACTTGGGTTCGAACATTAAAAGCCAATTTTTCCGGCTTCATGGTCCCAAACTTGCTAAATATCCGAATTGTCATCAAACTCATGGTCCGAAACCGAAATCAGTCACTAAATCTGAATAAAGTTGTATTTCTGTAAAAATCATCAGTCTGATGGGCGCTACTTTGAGACTTGGGTTCGAACTTTAAAAGCCAATTTTTCCGGCTTCATGGTCCCAAACTTGCTAAATATCCGAATTGTCATCAGACTCATGGTCCGACCCGAAAACAGTCACAAAATCTGAATAAAATTGCATTTCTGGAAAAATTATTATTTTTATGGGCGCTTATTTGAGACTTGGGTTCGAATTTTTATAGCCAGTTTTATGGGTTTTCTGTTCCCAAGCGGGCTGAAATTTTCGAATCGTGATCATACTCATTGTCCAAACCGAAATCAGTCACAAAATCTGAATAAAGTTGCATTTCTGGAAAATTCTTTATTTTAATGGGCGCTTATTTGGAACTTGGGTTCGAACTTTAAAAGCCATTTTTTCAGGCTCTATTGTCTCAAACGGGCTGAAATTTCCTAATTGTCATCAGACTCATGGTCCGACCCGAAATCAGTCACAAAATCTGAATAAAATTGCATTTCAGGAAAAATCATTATTTTTATGGGCGCTTATTTGAGACTTGGGTTCGAACTTTAAAAGCCATTTTTTCAGGCTCTATGTTCCCAAACTGGCTGAAATATCCGAATTGTCATCAGACTCATGGTCCAAACCGAAATCTTACACAAAATCTGCATAAAGTTGCATTTCTGGAATAATCATCATTCTTATGGGCGCTACTTGAGACTTGGGTTCGAACTTTAAAAGCCAATTTTTCCGGCTTCATGGTCCCAAACTTGCTAAATATCCGAATTGTCATCAGACTCATGGTCCGAAACCGAAATCAGTCACTAAATCTGAATAAAGTTGTATTTCTGTAAAAATTATCATTCTGATGGGCGCTACTTTGAGACTTGGGTTCGAACTTTTAAAGCCATTTTTTCAGGCTCTAATAATAATAATAATAATAATAATAATAATAATAATAATTGGATAATTTGTAGAGCGCCGTTTTTGTGAAAAATCACCTCAACGCTCTATTGTCTCAAACGGGCTGAAATTTCCTTATTGTCATCAGACTCATCGTCCGACCCGAAATCAGTGACAAAATCTGAATAAAATTGCATTTCTGGAAAAATAATTATTTTTATGGGCGCTTATTTGAGACTTGGGTTCGAATTTTTTTAGCGATTTTTCGGGTTTTCTGTTCCCAGCGGGCTGAAATTTTCGAATCGTGATCATACTCATTGTCCAAACCGAAATCAGTCACAAAATCTGAATAAAGTTGCATTTCTGAAAAATTCTTTATTTTTATTTATTTATTTATTTATTTCATTCAAAATACAGTTTTTACATAAAAAGCATACTCTGCACATCTCACTAGGGCATTCCTGTATCAAGATGTGCAGCTTTACAATAATATCATTTAAAAAAATACATTTATGTAAATTAAAAATAATAACAACATTAAATTAAATTTAAACCAAAAAAGAAAAGTTTATGACACGGACGTTTCGAGACCGGTAGACAAAAATAAACAAAATTTTAGTAACAAATGTATGAAAAAAATAAAAACAAAAGAAGCATTATTAAGTAAGTTGGCAACAATAATATTCTTCTGTTAACTAAAGTACAAGGTACCTGTGCTGGCTTATCAGACACAAGCATAGGGTAACCATACTAACAATTACAACATGGAAAGTATGAATAATAGATTATAAGAAAAAATAAAAATAACTAAATAAAAAAAGGTAAATAATAACCGATAGGTAAGTAGATAATATTATAATAAAAAGTAAGTAAGTAAATAATTTAGCTAGACAATAATTAAAGTAAATATTAATACGATAATTAAGTAGATAATAATAATAATAAGTAACATAATAATAAATAACCAAAAGTTATTTTAGAAGTAAATAAGTACATGCGCAGTAAGTAAATAAGGATTGTATCGAAACAGAGCTTCCACAAGGAATTATGATATAAGCGACAACATGGGTGATCTAAAATCATCACTCTCAGCTAGTACGGAGATTTTGACCATTTTCTTGAATGAATTTAACGTACCTATAGTTTTTATATTTTCTCCAAGCATATTATATAGCAACGGAGCTTTATATGAAAAACTCCTTTGTCCGAAGGATGTTCTGGTATACACCGGCTGATACATTAAAGAAGAACCCATTCTAGTGCTGCGCACTTGTTGAGATCTTTTAGCAGTAATAGTGTTGTTGAAAAATTTACAGAGAGCCTGTATTATGTACAACTGCCTTATTGTCATAATTTTGCTTTCACTATATAATAACTTTGATGGATACATAAAATTTCTCTTATACATTATTTTTAAAATTAATTTTTGTGCAACATTCAAAGGCTCTAAGGTAGTCTTGTTACAAGAACCCCAACAGACAACATTATATGAAAGCATTGATTGAACAAGAGCATAATATACAGTTTTTAATGTAACTTTGTCCAATATGTTTCTTAGATTTTTGAAAATGTAGGCTAGCCTTCTTATTTTGTTTCTTAATATAGTAATGTGATTGTTCCATTTTAAATTTTTATCAATAATTAAACCCAGGTATTTGATGTTGTCTACTCTTTCCAAAGATTGACAGTTACACTCCTGCACACAACAATGTAATTTTAATGAACGTTCCAAAGATGGTTGATTTACAGAGGAAATGCTAAAAGTAATATATTTAGTTTTGTTCATGTTTAAGGTTAACAAGTTTTGATCAAGCCAATTTTTGACTGCCCTTAATCCTGCCTCGCACTGAGCATACGTTTTTTTCCATGTGTCAGCAGCAAACACCAAGACAGTGTCATCTGCAAATACAATTGAAGATCCAGAAAATTTCAGTTTACAGAGGTCGTTAATATATAACAAAAATAGAATTGGACCCAGAACACTACCTTGAGGAACACCATATACAATTGATTTATTTGAGCTAATGTGATCATTAATTATTACTCTCTGTGTTCTATTTTCAAGATATGATCTGAACCAATCTAAAGATTTATTAACAATACCCATTGAACTGAGTTTTTTTAAGAGTAAACCGTGGGATACGGTATCAAATGCCTTAGACAAGTCTAAAAAGACGGCCATTGCTTTATTGCCAGTATCAAGAGCTTCTACGACTGTGGTGATCATTTTTAATGCAGCATCACTTGTTCCCATGTTCTCTCGGAAGCCAAATTGATTATCTGAGAGAATTTCATATCTTTTTACATAAGACATCAACCTAATTTTAGCTAATTTCTCTATTATTTTTGATAACGTATTTAGCAAGGAGATAGGTCGATAGTTATTTACATCTTCGTTATCTCCTCCTTTAAATAAAGGAATAACTTTGGAATTTTTGCAATGATTAGGGAACAAGCCATTCTCAAAACTAACATTTACAATGTGTGTAATAGGTATTACTAGTTCAGAAGCATTTTGTTTGTAGACCATTGCACTTATATTGTCATTTCCACTCGAAAAACCTGATTTTAGCTCATTAATCACATTTAAAACTTCATTACAATTCGTTGGTTTGAATTCAAAGCAGGCATTTTGCATAGATTGTGTTGGATTATAATTTTTTACTAAAGATTCTTCACTGGTGCTATTTGCACTACACAAAAGATTAGCAAAATTTTGACCTATATCACTAAAAAAATTATTCACATGGTTAGTAATGACTGTTGGATTATCATTTATGGATACAATGTTATTATTTACTTTCAGTTTATTTATGGGCACTGATTCCTTTTGCAAATCCAATGCTTGTTTTATTATTTTCCATTCTTGCTTTATGTTTCCTTTTACCTCGTGAAGCTTCCCTTTATAATATGTTTGTTTGGTCGTTTTTATAATTTTAGAACACCAATTTCTGTATCTTTTATAATGTGCAAACAGTTCGATATTATTTGGTTCTTTACGACAACTCTTGTGTAATTTGTCACGTTTAATGAGGCAGTTAACAATTCCAGAAGTTATCCACGGTTTCAAGTGCTTTTTATTACAATGGATTCTCTTAGTATATGAGCAATTTCCAATATGTAATTTTAGACGTCTTATGAAATTATCAGCTGCAGTATTGACATCACTGGTGGATAAGACTGTATCCCATGTTTCCTCTTTCAGTGTCGAATTTAGTAGGTCATTATCCACAGTTAGTCTAAGCTTAACGTCTATTTTTTTTGATTTTGTTACTCTGGATTTAGGATATTTCAATAATGTAGCAAAATGGTCTGTAATACTGGTCCTGAATACAGCACTCTGAGGATCGTCTTTTGACTTAACCATAATGTGATCAATACAACTCTCAGTACTTGATGTTACTCTAGTCGGTGAAATAATAAATGGTTTTAGACCGTGGTAAATCAAAAGTGAAAGATATTGTTCACTTTTTATGTTGTTCATATCCAGAATATTTATATTTATATCACCACATAAAATCACTTCATGGTTATGTGTTGATACAGAACGTAGTAAGTCATTTAGGTGGTCAAGAAAGGTATCAATGTGTGCTTGAGAAGGAGATCTATAAACTGCTAAAACACATACATTATAAGGTAGTTGTAATTTAAGACAGTTGGCATGTGGAATAGTTATTTCTTCAACAGAAACTATGACATCATTCCGAGTGTAAACGACAACTACATCATTTTGTAAATAATTTATATTTGTGCTATGTGATGAATATCCAGTAATACTTGGGATATAGATTGAATCTTTCAACCAAGCCTCACTAAAAACGATAATGCCAAATCTATGTTGTATTGCGTCGAGAACAGCTATAGTATCATTGAAATTTTTTTTTATGCATCTTATATTCATACAATATATAGAGAGAGCAGAATGGTTAAGAAATTCATTACATACTGATGGGTCATCTATGTTGATATTGATTTCCTTGTCGTCATTTAGTTCTTCATCGAATATAGAATCCATATTAATACTTTTTTATACATGTTGCTGTTGGTGGTGTGACTCATAAAACAAAAGCAAATAATATGCGATGTAATTAATAATAATAATAAGAATAATAATGGGTGTATATTAATTTGAGCCTGTGAAAACTTGTCGAAAATGTAGGTATATCCCGTGAAGGTACAAACGAAGGAAATTATGTTTACATAATTATCAATCTTAAAGTATATATTTATAATAAAGTGAATAATAGCAATAAAAGTGGTTATAGAGTGGTAGTAGATCTTTTGGTGGTAATAGATTGGTAAGATAAATAAGTTAGCATCAAGAACGCAACTAAAATGACAAATACATTCAATAACATTAGAAATACACAGAATGTGACTAAAATAATGCGCAGGTATTTGCAATGATTTTATGATATTAACAAAACAACAATTATTAAATGATATTAACAAAAAAATATAGCTCAGAGCATGGAGCGTACTTAAGTTGTAAAGATGTTGCAAAGAATATGTTGACATAAAATAAATACATACAAAAACATTTGAAATACACAGCGATGTGGCCAAAATAGTGCGTAGGTATTTGCAATGAAAATTTTTTTTTTCTTCTGGTATATGCACAGTTGTTATTTGTATGTTATTACCTAATGACAAATTATATGTGATAACAACAGCTAAGGGTGGTAGGTAAATATAGAATACATCACATTGCTTATTCACTATCCTATTGAAAATTATTTTAATGGGCGCTTATTTGAAACTTGGGTTCGAATTTTTATAGACATTTTTCGGGTTTTCTGTTTTCAAGTGGGCTGAAATTTTCGAATCGTGATCATACTCATTGTCCAAACCGAAATAAATCACAAAATCTGAATAAAGTTGCATTTCTGGAAAAATCTTTATTTTTATGGGCACTTATTTGAGACTTGGGTTCGAACTTTAAAAGCCATTTTTTCAGGCTCTATGTTCCCAAACTGGCTAAAATTTCCAAATTGTCATCAGACTCATGGTCCGAAACCGAAATCAGTCACAAAATCTGAATTAAGTTGCATTTCTGGAAAAATCATCATTCTTATGGGCGCTACTTGAGACTTGGGTTCGAACATTAAAAGCCAATTTTTCCGGCTTCATGGTCCCAAACTTGCTAAATATCCGAATTGTCATCAAACTCATGGTCCGAAACCGAAATCAGTCACTAAATCTGAATAAAGTTGTATTTCTGTAAAAATCATCAGTCTGATGGGCGCTACTTTGAGACTTGGGTTCGAACTTTAAAAGCCAATTTATCAGGCTTTACGGTCTCAATCGGGCTTAAATTTCGCAATCGTTATCAGAATCATGGTCCAAACCGAAATCTCACACAAAATCTGCATAAAGTTGCATTTCTGGAATAATCATTATTCGTATGGGCGCTACTTGACACTTGGGTTCGAATTTGAAAAGCCAATTTTTCAGGCTCTATGGACCCAAACGGGTTTATATTTCGGAATCGTTATCAGAATCATGGTCCAAACCGAAATCTCTCACAATATCTGCAAAAAGTTTAATTTCTGGGAAACTCATTATTCTTATGGGCGCTACTTTGAGACTTGCGTTCGAACTTTAAAAGCCATTTTTTCAGGCTTCATGGTCCGAAACTTGCTGAAATATCCGAATTGTCATCAGATTCATGGTCCGACCCGAAATCAGTGACAAAATCTGAATAAAGTTGCATTTCTGGATAAAATTTCATTCATATGGGCGCTCATTTGAGACTTGGGTTCGAACTTTAAAAGTCAATTTTTCAGGCTCTATGGTCCCAAACATTCGAAAATTTTTGAATTGTCATCAGACTCATGGACCAAACCAAAATCTCACACAAAATCTGCATAAGTTTCCATTTCTGGAATAATCATCATTCTTATGGGCGCTACTTGAGACTTGGGTTCGAATTTTTATAGCCATTTTTCGGATTTTCTGATCCCAAGCGGGCTGAAATTTTCGAATCGTGATCATACTCATTGTCCAAACTGAAATCAGTCACAAAATCTGAATAAAGTTGCATTTCTGGAAAAAAATTTATTTTAATTGGCGATTATTTAAGTCTTGGGTTCGAACCTTAAAAGACAATTTTTCAGGCTTTTCTATCTCAAACGGGCTTAAATTTCGGAATCGTTATCAGAATCATGGTCCAAACCGAAATCTCACACAAAATCTGCATAAGTTTCCATTTCTGGAATAATCATCATTCTTATGGGCGCTACTTGAGACTTGGGTTCGAACTTCAATAGCCATTTTTTCAGGCTCTATGTTCCCAACCTGGCTGAAATTTCCAAATTGTCATCAGACTCATGGTCCGACCCGAAATCAGTCATAATATCTGAATAAAGTTGCATTTCTAGAAAAATCTTTATTTTTATGGGCGCTTATTTGAGACTTGTGTTCGAATTTTTTTAGCGATTTTTCGGGTTTTCTGTTCCCAGCGGGCTGAAATTTTCGAATCGTGATCATACTCATTGTCCAAACCGAAATCAGTCACAAAATCTGAATAAAGTTGCATTTCTGAAAAATTCTTTATTTTAATGGGCGCTTATTTGAAACTTGGGTTCGAATTTTTATAGACATTTTTCGGGTTTTCTGTTTTCAAGCGGGCTGAAATTTTCGAATCGTGATCATACTCATTGTCCAAACCGAAATAAGTCACAAAATCTGAATAAAGTTGCATTTCTGGAAAAATCTTTATTTTTATGGGCGCTTATTTGAGACTTGTGTTCGAACTTTAAAAGCCATTTTTTCAGGCTCTATGTTCCCAAACTGGCTGAAATTTCCAAATTGTCATCAGACTCATGGTCCGAAACCGAAATCAGTCACAAAATCTGAATTAAGTTGCATTTCTGGAAAAATCATCATTCTTATGGGCGCTACTTGAGACTTGGGTTCGAACATTAAAAGCCAATTTTTCCGGCTTCATGGTCCCAAACTTGCTAAATATCCGTATTGTCATCAAACTCATGGTCCGAAACCGAAATCAGTCACTAAATCTGAATAAAGTTGTATTTCTGTAAAAATCATCAGTCTGATGGGCGCTACTTTGAAACTTGGGTTCGAGCTTTAAAAGCCAATTTTTCCGGCTTCATGGTCCCAAACTTGCTAAATATCCGAATTGTCATCAGACTCATGGTCCGACCCGAAATCAGTCACAAAATCTGAATAAAATTGCATTTCTGGAAAAATCATTATTTTATGGGCGCTTATTTGAGACTTGGGTTCGAATTTTTATAGCCATTTTTAGGGGTTTTCTGTTCCCAAGCGGGCAGAAATTTTCGAATCGTGATCATACTCATTGTCCAAACCGAAATCAGTCACAAAATCTGAATAAAGTTGCATTTCTGGAAAATTCTTTATTTTAATGGGCGCTTATTTGGAACTTGGGTTCGAACTTTAAAAGCCATTTTTTCAGGCTCTATTGTCTCAAACGGGCTGAAATTTCCTAATTGTCATCAGACTCATGGTCCGACCCGAAATCAGTCACAAAATCTGAATAAAATTGCTTTTCTGGAAAAATCATTATTTTATGGGCGCTTATTTGAGACTTGGGTTCGAATTTTTATAGCCATTTTTCGGGTTTTCTGTTCCCAAGCGGGCTGAAATTTTCGAATCGTGATCATACTCATTGTCCAAACTGAAATCAGTCACAAAATCTGAATAAAGTTGCATTTCTGGAAAATTCTTTATTTTAATGGGCGCTTATTTGAAACTTGGGTTCGAACTTTAAAAGCCAATTTATCAGGCTTTACGGTCTCAATCGGGCTTAAATTTCGCAATCGTTATCAGAATCATGGTCCAAGCCGAAATCTCACACAAAATCTGCATAAAGTTGCATTTCTGGAATAATCATTATTCGTATGGGCGCTACTTGACACTTGGGTTCGAATTTGAAAAGCCAATTTTTCAGGCTCTATGGACCCAAACGGGTTTATATTTCGGAATCGTTATCAGAATCATGGTCCAAACCGAAATCTCTCACAATATCTGCAAAAAGTTTAATTTCTGGGAAACTCATTATTCTTATGGGCGCTACTTTGAGACTTGCGTTCGAACTTTAAAAGCCATTTTTTCAGGCTTCATGGTCCGAAACTTGCTGAAATATCCGAATTGTCATCAGATTCATGGTCCGAAACCGAAATCAGTCACAAAATCTGAATTAAGTTGCATTTTTGGAAAAATCATTATTTTTTGGGCGCTTATTTGAGACTTGGGTTCGAATTTTTTTAGCGATTTTTCGGGTTTTCTGTTCCCAAGCGGGCTGAAATTTTCGAATCGTGATCATACTCATTGTCCAAACCGATATCAGTCACAAAATCTGAATAAAGTTGCATTTCTGTAAAAATCATCATTCTGATGGGCGCTACTTTGAGACTTGGGTTCGAACTTTAAAAGCCAATTTTTCCGGCTTCATGGTCCCAAACTTGTTAAATATCCGAATTTTCATCAGACTCATGGTCCGACCCGAAATCAGTCACAAAATCTGAATAAAATTGCATTTCTGGAAAAATCATTATTTTTATGGGCGCTTATTTGAGACTTGGGTTGGAATTTTTATAGCCATTTTTAGGGGTTTTCTGTTCCCAAGCGGGCTGAAATTTTCGAATCGTGATCATACTCATTGTCCAAACCGAAATCAGTCACAAAATCTGAATAAAGTTGCATTTCTGGAAAATTCTTTATTTTAATGAGCGCTTATTTGGAACTTGGGTTCGAACTTTAAAAGCCTTTTTTTCAGGCTCTATTGTCTCAAACGGGCTGAAATTTCCTTATTGTCATCAGACTAATGGTCCGACCCGAAATCAGTCACAAAATCTGAATAAAATTGCATTTCTGGAAAAATAATTATTTTTATGGGCGCTTATTTAAGACTTGGGTTCGAATTTTTTTAGCGATTTTTCGGGTTTTCTGTTCCCAGCGGGATGAAATTTTCGAATCGTGATCATACTCATTGTCCAAACCGAAATCAGTCACAAAATCTGAATAAAGTTGAATTTCTGAAAAATTCTTTATTTTAATGGGCGCTTATTTGGAACTTGGGTTCGAACTTTAAAAGCCATTTTTTCAGGCTCTATTGTCTCAAACGGGCTGAAATTTCCTAATTGTCATCAGACTCATGGTCCGACCCGAAATCAGTCACAAAATCTGAATAAAATTGCTTTTCTGGAAAAATCATTATTTTATGGGCGCTTATTTGAGACTTGGGTTCGAATTTTTATAGCCATTTTTCGGGTTTTCTGTTCCCAAGCGGGCTGAAATTTTCGAATCGTGATCATACTCATTGTCCAAACTGAAATCAGTCACAAAATCTGAATAAAGTTGCATTTCTGGAAAATTCTTTATTTTAATGGGCGCTTATTTGAAACTTGGGTTCGAACTTTAAAAGCCAATTTATCAGGCTTTACGGTCTCAATCGGGCTTAAATTTCGCAATCGTTATCAGAATCATGGTCCAAGCCGAAATCTCACACAAAATCTGCATAAAGTTGCATTTCTGGAATAATCATTATTCGTATGGGCGCTACTTGACACTTGGGTTCGAATTTGAAAAGCCAATTTTTCAGGCTCTATGGACCCAAACGGGTTTATATTTCGGAATCGTTATCAGAATCATGGTCCAAACCGAAATCTCTCACAATATCTGCAAAAAGTTTAATTTCTGGGAAACTCATTATTCTTATGGGCGCTACTTTGAGACTTGCGTTCGAACTTTAAAAGCCATTTTTTCAGGCTTCATGGTCCGAAACTTGCTGAAATATCCGAATTGTCATCAGATTCATGGTCCGAAACCGAAATCAGTCACAAAATCTGAATTAAGTTGCATTTTTGGAAAAATCATTATTTTTTGGGCGCTTATTTGAGACTTGGGTTCGAATTTTTTTAGCGATTTTTCGGGTTTTCTGTTCCCAAGCGGGCTGAAATTTTCGAATCGTGATCATACTCATTGTCCAAACCGATATCAGTCACAAAATCTGAATAAAGTTGCATTTCTGTAAAAATCATCATTCTGATGGGCGCTACTTTGAGACTTGGGTTCGAACTTTAAAAGCCAATTTTTCCGGCTTCATGGTCCCAAACTTGTTAAATATCCGAATTTTCATCAGACTCATGGTCCGACCCGAAATCAGTCACAAAATCTGAATAAAATTGCATTTCTGGAAAAATCATTATTTTTATGGGCGCTTATTTGAGACTTGGGTTGGAATTTTTATAGCCATTTTTAGGGGTTTTCTGTTCCCAAGCGGGCTGAAATTTTCGAATCGTGATCATACTCATTGTCCAAACCGAAATCAGTCACAAAATCTGAATAAAGTTGCATTTCTGGAAAATTCTTTATTTTAATGAGCGCTTATTTGGAACTTGGGTTCGAACTTTAAAAGCCTTTTTTTCAGGCTCTATTGTCTCAAACGGGCTGAAATTTCCTTATTGTCATCAGACTAATGGTCCGACCCGAAATCAGTCACAAAATCTGAATAAAATTGCATTTCTGGAAAAATAATTATTTTTATGGGCGCTTATTTAAGACTTGGGTTCGAATTTTTTTAGCGATTTTTCGGGTTTTCTGTTCCCAGCGGGATGAAATTTTCGAATCGTGATCATACTCATTGTCCAAACCGAAATCAGTCACAAAATCTGAATAAAGTTGAATTTCTGAAAAATTCTTTATTTTAATGGGCGCTTATTTGAAACTTGGGTTCGAATTTTTATAGACATTTTTCGGGTTTTCTGTTTTCAAGCGGGCTGAAATTTTCGAATCGTGTTCATAATCATTGTCCAAACCGAAATAAGTCACAAAATCTGAATAAAGTTGCATTTCTGGAAAAATCTTTATTTTTATGGGCGCTTATTTGAGACTTTGGTTCAAACTTTTAAAGCCATTTTTTCAGGCTCTATGTTACCAAACTGGCTGAAATTTCCAAATTTTCATCAGACTCATGGTCCGAAACCGAAATCAGTCACAAAATCTGAATAAAGTTGCATTTCTGGAAAAATCATTATTTTTATGGGCGCTTATTTGAGACTTGGGTTCGAATTTTTTTAGCGATTTTTTGGGTTTTCTGTTCCCAAGTGGGCTGAAATTTTCGAATCGTGATCATACTCATTGTCCAAACCGAAATCAGTCACAAAATCTGAATAAAGTTGCATTTCTGGAAAATTCTTTATTTTAATGGGCGCTTATTTGGAACTTGGGTTCGAACTTTAAAAGCCATTTTTTCAGGCTCTATTGTCTCAAACGGGCTGAAATTTCCTAATTGTCATCAGACTCATGGTCCTACCCGAAATCAGTCACAAAATCTGAATAAAATTGCATTTCTGGAAAAATCATTATTTTTATGGGCGCTTATTTGAGACTTGGGTTCGAATTTTTATAGCCATTTTTCGGGTTTTCTGTTCCCAAGCGGGCTGAAATTTTCGAATCGTGATCATACTCATTGTCCAAACTAAAATCAGTCACAAAATCTGAATAAAGTTGCATTTCTGGAAAATTCTTTATTTTAATTGGCGCCTATTTGAAACTTGGGTTCGAACTTTAAAAGCCAATTTATCAGGCTTTACGGTCTCAATCGGGCTTAAATTTCGCAATCGTTATCAGAATCATGGTCTAAACCGAAATCTCACACAAAATCTGCATAAAGTTGCATTTCTGGAATAATAATTATTCGTATGGGCGCTACTTGACACTTGGGTTCGAATTTGAAAAGCCAATTTTTCAGGCTCTATGGTCCCAAACGGGTTTATATTTCGGAATCGTTATCAGAATCATGGTCCAAACCGAAATCTCTCACAATATCTGCAAAAATTTTAATTTCTGAGAAACTCATTATTCTTATGGGCGCTACTTTGAGACTTGCGTTCGAACTTTAAAAGCCATTTTTTCAGGCTTCATGGTCCGAAAATTGCTGAAATATCCGAATTGTCATCAGATTCATGGTCCGAAACCGAAATCAGTCACAAAATCTAAATTAAGTTGCATTTCTGGAAAAATCATCATTCTTATGGGCGCTACTTGAGACTTGGGTTCGAACATTAAAAGACAATTTTTCCGGCTTTATGGTCCCAAACTTGCTAAATATCCGAATTAACATCAGACTCATGGTCCGACCCGAAATCAGTCACAAAATCTGAATAAAATTGCATTTCTGGAAAAATCATTATTTTTATGGGCGCTTATTTGAGACTTGGGTTCGAATTTTTTTAGCGATTTTTTGGGTTTTCTGTTCCCAAGCGGGCTGAAATTTTCGAATCGTGATCATACTCATTGTCCAAACCGAAATCAGTCACAAAATCTGAATAAAGTTGAATTTCTGGAAAAATCTTTATTTTTATGGGCGCTTATTTGAGACTTGGGTTCGAACTTTAAAAGCCATTTTTTCAGGCTCTATGTTCCCAAACTGGATGAAATTTCCAAATTGTCATCAGACTCATGGTCCGAAACCGAAATCAGTCACAAAATCTGAATTAAGTTGCATTTCTGGAAAAATCATCATTCTTATGGGCGCTACTTGAGACTTGGGTTCGAACATTAAAAGCCAATTTTTCCGGCTTTATGGTCCCAAACTTGCTAAGTATCCGAATTGTCATCAAACTCATGGTCCGAAACCGAAATCAGTCACTAAATCTGAATAAAGTTGTATTTCTGTAAAAATCATCAGTCTGATGGGCGCTACTTTGAGACTTGGGTTTGAACTTTAAAAGCCAATTTTTTCGGCTTCATGGTCCCAAACTTGCTAAATATCCGAATTGTCATCAGACTCATGGTCCGACCCGAAATCAGTCACAAAATCTGAATAAAATTGCATTTCTGGAAAAATCATTATTTTTATGGGCGCTTATTTGATACTTGGGTTCGAATTTTTATAGCCATTTTTCGGGTTTTCTGTTCCCAAGCTGGCTGAAATTTTCGAATCGTGATCATACTCATTGTCCAAACTGAAATCAGTCACAAAATCTGAATAAAGTTACATTTCTGGAAAATTCTTTATTTTAATGGGCGCTTATTTGAAACTTGGGTTCGAACTTTAAAAGCCAATTTATCAGGCTTTACGGTCTCAATCGGGCTTAAATTTCGCAATCGTTATCAGAATCATGGTCCAAACCGAAATCTCACACAAAATCTGCATAAAGTTGCATTTCTGGAATAATCATTATTCGTATGGGCGCTACTTGACACTTGGGTTCGAATTTGAAAAGCCAATTTTTCAGGCTCTATGTACCCAAACGGGTTTATATTTCGGAATCGTTATCAGAATCATGGTCCAAACCGAAATCTCTCACAATATCTGCAAAAAGTTTAATTTCTGGGAAACTCATTATTCTTATGGGCGCTACTTTGAGACTTGCGTTCGAACTTTAAAAGCCATTTTTTCAGGCTTCATGGTCCGAAACTTGCTGAAATATCCGAATTGTCATCAGATTCATGGTCCGACCCGAAATCAGACACAAAATCTGAATAAAGTTACATTTCTGGAAAAATCTTTATTTTTATGGGCGCTTATTTGAAACTTGGGTTCGATTTTTAGAAGCCATTTTTTCAGGCTCTATGGTCCCAAATGGGCTGAAATTTCCTAATTGTCATCAGACTTATGGTCCGACCCGAAATCAGTCACAAAATCCGAATAAAGTTGTATTTCTGGAAAAATCTTTATTTTTATGGGCGCTTATTTGAGACTTGTGTTCGAATTTTATAAGCGATTTTTCGGGTTTTCTGTTCCCAAGCGGGCTGAAATTTTCGAATCGTGATCATACTCATTGTCCAAACCGAAATCAGTCACAAAATCTGAATAAAGTTGCATTTCTGAAAAATTCTTTATTTTAATGGGCGCTTATTTGAAACTTGGGTTCGAATTTTTATAGCCATTTTTCGGGTTTTCTGTTCCCAAGCGGGCTGAAATTTTCGAATCGTGATCATACTCATTGTCCAAACCGAAATCAGTCACAAAATCTGAATAAAGTTGCATTTCTGGAAAAATCTTTATTTTTATGTTCGCTTATTTGAGACTTGGGTTCGAACTTTAAAATCCATTTTTTCAGGCTCTATGTTCCCAAACTGGCTGAAATTTCCAAATTTTCATCAGACTCATGGTCCGAAACCGAAATCAGTCACAAAATCTGAATTAAGTTGCATTTCTGGAAAAATCATCATTCTTATGGGCGCTACTTGAGACTTGGTTTCGAACTTTAAAAGCCAATTTTTCCGGCTTCATGGTACCAAACTTGCTAAATATCCGAATTTTCATCAGACTCATGGTCCGAAACCGAAATTCGTCACAAAATCTGAATTAAGTTGCATTTCTGGAAAAATCATCATTCTTATGGGCGCTACTTGAGACTTGGGTTCGAACATTAAAAGCCAATTTTTCCGGCTTTATGGTCCCAAACTTACTAAGTATCCGAATTGTCATCAAACTCATGGTCCGAAACCGAAATCAGTCACTAAATCTGAATAAAGTTGTATTTCTGTAAAAATCATCAGTCTGATGGGCGCTACTTTGAGACTTGGGTTCGAACTTTAAAAGCCATTTTTTCAGGCTCTATGTTCCCAAACTGGCTGAAATTTCCAAATTGTCATCAGACTCATGGTCCGAAACCGAAATCAGTCACAAAATCTGAATTAAGTTGCATTTCTGGAAAAATCATCATTCTTATGGGCGCTACTTGAGACTTGGGTTCGAACATTAAAAGCCAATTTTTCCGGCTTTATGGTCCCAAACTTGCTAAGTATCCGAATTGTCATCAAACTCATGGTCCGAAACCGAAATCAGTCACTAAATCTGAATAAAGTTGTATTTCTGTAAAAATCATCAGTCTGATGGGCGCTACTTTGAGACTTGGGTTCGAACTTTAAAAGCCAATTTTTCCGGCTTCATCGTCCCAAACTTGCTAAATATCCGAATTGTCATCAGACTCATGGTCCGACCCGAAATCAGTCACAAAATCTGAATAAAATTGCATTTCTGGAAAAATCATTATTTTTATGGGCGCTTATTTGAGACTTGGGTTCGAATTTTTATAGCCATTTTTCGGGTTTTCTGTTCCCAAGCTGGCTGAAATTTTCGAATCGTGATCATACTCACTGTCCAAACTGAAATCAGTCACAAAATCTGAATAAAGTTGCATTTCTGGAAATTTCTTTATTTTAATGGGCGCTTATTTGAAACTTGGGTTCGAACTTTAAAAGCCAATTTATCAGGCTTTACGGTCTCAATCGGGCTTAAATTTCGCAATCGTTATCAGAATCATGGTCAAAACCGAAATCTCACACAAAATCTGCATAAACTTGCATTTCTGGAATAATCATTATTCGTATGGGCGCTACTTGACACTTGGGTTCGAATTTGAAAAGCCAATTTTTCAGGCTCTATGGACCCAAACGGGTTTATATTTCGGAATCGTTATCAGAATCATGGTCCAAACCGAAATCTCTCACAATATCTGCAAAAATTTTAATTTCTGGGAAACTCATTATTCTTACGGGCGCTACTTTGAGACTTGCGTTCGAACTTTAAAAGCCATTTTTTCAGGCTTCATGGTCCGAAACTTGCTGAAATATCCGAATTGTCATCAGATTCATGGTCCGACCCGAAATCAGACACAAAATCTGAATAAAGTAGCATTTCTGGAAAAATCTTTATTTTTATGGGCGCTTATTTGAGACTTGGGTTCGAATTTTTATAGCCATTTTTCGGGTTTTCTGTTCCCAAGCTGGCTGAAATTTTCGAATCGTGATCATACTCATTGTCCAAACTGAAATCAGTCACAAAATCTGAATAAAGTTGCATTTCTGGAAAATTCTTTATTTTAATGGGCGCTTATTTGAAACTTGCGTTCGAACTTTAAAAGCCATTTTTTCAGGCTTCATGGTCCGAAACTTGCTGAAATATCCGAATTGTCATCAGATTCATGGTCCGACCCGAAATCAGACACAAAATCTGAATAAAGTTGCATTTTTGGAAAAATCTTTATTTTTATGGGCGCTTATTTGAAACTTGGGTTCGAACTTTAAAAGCCATTTTTTCAGGCTCTATGGTCCCAAATGGGCTGAAATTTCCTAATTGTCATCAGACTTATGGTCCGACCCGAAATCAGTCACAAAATCCGAATAAAGTTGCATTTCTGGAAAAATCATTATTTTTATGGGCGCTTATTTGAGACTTGGGTTCGAATTTTATAAGCGATTTTTCGGGTTTTCTGTTCCCAAGCGGGCTGAAATTTTCGAATCGTGATCATACTCATTGTCCAAACCGAAATCAGTCACAAAATCTGAATAAAGTTGCATTTCTGATAAATTCTTTATTTTAATGGGCGCTTATTTGAAACTTGGGTTCGAATTTTTATAGCCATTTTTCGGGTTTTCTGTTCCCAAGCGGGCTGAAATTGTCGAATCGTGATCATACTCATTGTCCAAACAGAAATCAGTCACAAAATCTGAATAAAGTTGCATTTCTGGAAAAATCTTTATTTTTATGTTCGCTTATTTGAGACTTGGGTTCGAACTTTAAAAGCCATTTTTTCAGGCTCTATGTTCCTAAACTGGCTGAAATTTCCAAATTTTCATCAGACTCATGGTCCGAAACCGAAATCAGTCACAAAATCTGAATTAAGTTGCATTTCTGGAAAAATCATCATTCTTATGGGCGCTACTTGAGACTTGGATTCGAACTTTAAAAGCCAATTTTTCCGGCTTCATGGTCCCAAACTTGCTAAATATCCGAATTGTCATCAGACTCATGGTCCGACCCGAAATCAGTCACAAAATCTGAATAAAATTGCATTTCAGGAAAAATCATTATTTTTATGGACGCTTATTTGAGACTTGGGTTCGAATTTTTATAGCCATTTTTCGGGTTTTCTGTTCCCAAGCTGGCTGAAATTTTCGAATCGTGATCATACTCATTGTCCAAACTGAAATCAGTCACAAAATCTGAATAAAGTTACATTTCTGGAAAATTCTTTATTTTAATGGGCGCTTATTTGAAACTTGGGTTCGAACTTTAAATGCCAATTTATCAGGCTTTACGGTCTCAATCGGGCTTAAATTTCGCAATCGTTATCAGAATCATGGTCCAAACCGAAATCTCACACAAAATCTGCATAAAGTTGCATTTCTGGAATAATCATTATTCGTATGGGCGCTACTTGACACTTGGGTTCGAATTTGAAAAGCCAATTTTTCAGGCTCTATAGACCCAAACGGGTTTATATTTCGGAATCGTTATCAGAATCATGGTCCAAACCGAAATCTCTCACAATATCTGCAAAAAGTTTAATATCTGGGAAACTCATTATTCTTATGGGCGCTACTTTGAGACTTGCGTTCGAACTTTAAAAGCCATTTTTTCAGGCTTCATGGTCCGAAACTTGCTGAAATATCCGAATTGTAATCAGATTCATGGTCCGACCCGAAATCAGTCACAAAATCTGAATAAAGTTGCATTTCTGGAAAAAATTTCATTCATATGGGCGCTCATTTGAGACTTGGGTTCGAACTTTAAAAGTCAATTTTTCAGGCTCTATGGTCCCAAACATTCGAAAATTTTTGAATTGTCATCAGACTCATGGACCGAACCAAAATCAGTCACAAAATCTGCAAAAAAATGCATTTCTGGAAAAATCTTTAATTTTATTGGCGATTATTTAAGTCTTGGGTTCGAACCTTAAAAGACAATTTTTCAGGCTTTTCTAACTCAAACGTTCTTAAATTTCGGAATCGTTATCAGAATCATGGTCCAAACCGAAATCTCACACAAAATCTGCATAAGTTTCCATTTCTGGAATAATCATCATTCTTATTGGCGCTACTTGAGACTTGGGTTCGAACTTCAATAGCCATTTTTTCAGGCTCTATGTTCCCAACCTGGCTGAAATTTCCAAATTGTCATCAGACTCATGGTCCGACCCGAAATCAGTCATAATATCTGAATAAAGTTGCATTTCTAGAAAAATCTTTATTTTTATGGGCGCTTATTTGAGACTTTGGTTCGAACTTTAAAAGACATTTTTTCAGGCTCTATGTTCCCAAACTGGCTGAAATTTCCGAATTGTCATCAGACTCATGGTCCGAAACCGAAATCAGTCACAAAATCTGAATTAAGTTGCATTTCTGGAAAAATCATCATTCTGATGGGCGCTACTTTGAGACTTGGGTTCGGTCTTTTATAGCCATTTTTCGGGTTTTCTGTTCCCAAACGGGCTGAAATTTTCAAATCGTGATCAAACTCATTGTCCCAACTGAAATCAGTCACAAAATCTGAATAAAGTTGCATTTCTGGAAAATTCTTTATTTTAATGGGCGCTTATTTGGAACTTGGGTTCGAACTTTAAAAGCCATTATTTCAGGCTCTATTGTCTCAAACGGGCTGAAATTTCCTTATTGTCATCAGACTCATGGTCCGACCCGAAATCAGTCACAAAATCTGAATAAAATTGCATTTCTGGAAAAATCATTATTTTTATGCGCGCTTATTTGAGACTTGGGTTCGAATTTTTATAGCCATTTTTCGGGTTTTCTGTTCCCAAGTGGGATGAAATTTTCGAATCGTGATCATACTCATTGTCAAAACTGAAATCAGTCACAAAATCTGAATAAAGTTGCATTTCTGGAAAATTCTTTATTTTAATGGGCGCTTATTTGAAACTTGGGTTCGTACTTTAAAAGCCAATTTATCAGGCTTTACGGTCTCAATCGGGCTTAAATTTCGCAATCGTTATCAGAATCATGGTCCAAACCGAAATCTCACACAAAATCTGCATAAAGTTGCATTTCTGGAATAATCATTATTCGTATGGGCGCTACTCTACACTTGGGTTCGAATTTTAAATGCCAATTTTTCAGGCTTACATGCTAACATAGGTTCCCATACGGGTTTAAATTATGGAATCGTAATCAGAGATTTGAGACTTGGGTTCGAACTTTAAAAGCCATATTTTTAGGCTTCATGGTCCCAAACTGGCTGAAATATCCGAATTGTCGTCAGACTCATGGTCCAAACCGAAATCTTACACAAAATCTGCATAAAGTTGCATTTCTGGAATAATCATCATTCTTATGGGCGCTACTTGAGACTTGGGTTCGAACTTTAAAAGCCAATTTTTCCGGCTTCATGGTCCCAAACTTGCTAAATATCCGAATTGTCATCAGACTCATGGTCCGAAACCGAAATCAGTCACTAAATCTGAATAAAGTTGTATTTCTGTAAAAATTATAATTCTGATGGGCGCTACTTTGAGACTTGGGTTCGAACTTTTAAAGCCATTTTTTCAGGCTCTATTGTCTCAAACGGGCTGAAATTCCCTTATTGTCATCAGACTCATCGTCCGACCCGAATTCAGTGACAAAATCTGAATAAAATTGCATTTCTGGAAAAATAATTATTTTTATGGGCGCTTATTTGAGACTTGGGTTCGAATTTTTTTCGCGATTTTTCGGGTTTTCTGTTCCCAGCGGGCTGAAATTTTCGAATCGTGATCATACTCATTGTCCAAACCGAAATCAGTCACAAAATCTGAATAAAGTTGTATTTCTGAAAAATTCTTTATTTTAATGGGCGCTTATTTGAAACTTGGGTTCGAATTTTTATAGACATTTTTCGGGTTTTCTGTTTTCAAGCGGGCTGAAATTTTCGAATCGTGATCATACTCATTGTCCAAACCGAAATAAATCACAAAATCTGAATAAAGTTGCATTTCTGGAAAAATCTTTATTTTTATGGGCACTTATTTGAGACTTGGGTTCGAACTTTAAAAGCCATTTTTTCAGGCTCTATGTTCCCAAACTGGCTAAAATTTCCAAATTGTCATCAGACTCATGGTCCGAAACCGAAATCAGTCACAAAATCTGAATTAAGTTGCATTTCTGGAAAAATCATCATTCTTATGGGCGCTACTTGAGACTTGGGTTCGAACATTAAAAGCCAATTTTTCCGGCTTCATGGTCCCAAACTTGCTAAATATCCGAATTTTCATCAAACTCATGGTCCGAAACCGAAATCAGTCACTAAATCTGAATAAAGTTGTATTTCTGTAAAAATCATCAGTCTGATGGGCGCTACTTTGACACTTGGGTTCGAACTTTAAAAGCCAATTTTTCCGGCTTCATGGTCCCAAACTTGCTAAATATCCGAATTGTCATCAGACTCATGGTCCGACCCGAAAACAGTCACAAAATCTGAATAAAATTGCATTTCTGGAAAAATCATTATTTTTATGGGCGCTTATTTGAGACTTGGGTTCGAATTTTTATAGCCAGTTTTATGGGTTTTCTGTTCCCAAGCGGGCTGAAATTTTCGAATCGTGATCATACTCATTGTCCAAACCGAAATCAGTCACAAAATCTGAATAAAGTTGCATTTCTGGAAAATTCTTTATTTTAATGGGCGCTTATTTGGAACTTGGGTTCGAACTTTAAAAGCCATTTTTTCAGGCTCTATTGTCTCAAACGGGCTGAAATTTCCTAATTGTCATCAGACTCATGGTCCGACCCGAAATCAGTCACAAAATCTGAATAAAATTGCATTTCTGGAAAAATCATTATTTTTATGGGCGCTTATTTGAGACTTGGGTTCGAATTTTTATAACCATTTTTCGGGTTTTCTGTTCCCAAGCGGTCTAAAATTTTCGAATCGTGATCATACTCATTGTCCAAACCGAAATCAGTCACAAAATCTGAATAAAGTTACATTTCTGGAAAATTCTTTATTTTAATGGGCGCTTATTTGAAACTTGGGTTCGAACTTTAAAAGCCAATTTATCAGGCTTTACGGTCTCAATCGGGCTTAAATTTCGCAATCGTTATCAGAATCATGGTCCAAACCGAAATCTCACACAAAATCTGCATAAAGTTGCATTTCTGGAATAATCATTATTCGTATGGGCGCTACTTGACACTTGGGTTCGAATTTGAAAAGCCAATTTTTCAGGCTCTATAGACCCAAACGGGTTTATATTTCGGAATCGTTATCAGAATCATGGTCCAAACCGAAATCTCTCACAATATCTGCAAAAAGTTTAATATCTGGGAAACACATTATTCTTATGGGCGCTACTTTGAGACTTGCGTTCGAACTTTAAAAGCCATTTTTTCAGGCTTCATGGTCCGAAACTTGCTGAAATATCCGAATTGTCATCAGATTCATGGTCCGACCCGAAATCAGTCACAAAATCTGAATAAAGTTGCATTTCTGGAAAAAATTTCATTCATATGGGCGCTCATTTGAGACTTGGGTTCGAACTTTAAAAGTCAATTTTTCAGGCTCTATGGTCCCAAACATTCGAAAATTTTTGAATTGTCATCAGACTCATGGACCGAACCAAAATCAGTCACAAAATCTGCAAAAAAATGCATTTCTGGAAAAATCTTTAATTTTATTGGCGATTATTTAAGTCTTGGGTTCGAACCTTAAAAGACAATTTTTCAGGCTTTTCTATCTCAAACGGGCTTAAATTTCGGAATCGTTATCAGAATCATGGTCCAAACCGAAATTTCACACAAAATCTGCATAAGTTTCCATTTCTGGAATAATCATCATTCTTATTGGCGCTACTTGAGACTTGGGTTCGAACTTCAATAGCCATTTTTTCAGGCTCTATGTTCCCAACCTGGCTGAAATTTCCAAATTGTCATCAGACTCATGGTCCGACCCGAAATCAGTCATAATATCTGAATAAAGTTGCATTTCTAAAAAAATCTTTATTTTTATGGGCGCTTATTTGAGACTTTGGTTCGAACTTTAAAAGACATTTTTTCAGGCTCTATGTTCCCAAACTGGCTGAAATTTCCGAATTGTCATCAGACAGAGAATTTTTATAGCCATTTTTCGGGTTTTCTGTTCCCAAGTGGGCTGAAATTTTCGAATCGTGATCATACTCATTGTCAAAACTGAAATCAGTCACAAAATCTGAATAAAGTTGCATTTCTGGAAAATTCTTTATTTTAATGGGCGCTTATTTGAAACTTGGGTTCGAACTTTAAAAGCCAATTTATCAGGCTTTACGGTCTCAATCGGGCTTAAATTTCGCAATCGTTATCAGAATCATGGTCCAAACCGAAATCTCACACAAAATCTGCATAAAGTTGCATTTCTGGAATAATCATTATTCGTATGGGCGCTACTCTACACTTGGGTTCGAATTTTAAATGCCAATTTTTCAGGCTTACATGCTAACATAGGTTCCCATACGGGTTTAGATTATGGAATCGTAATCAGAGATTTGAGACTTGGGTTCGAACTTTAAAAGCCATATTTTTAGGCTTCATGGTCCCAAACTGGCTGAAATATCCGAATTGTCATCAGACTCATGGTCCAAACCGAAATCTTACACAAAATCTGCATAAAGTTGCATTTCTGGAATAATCATCATTCTTATGGGCGCTACTTGAGACTTGGGTTCGAACTTTAAAAGCCAATTTTTCCGGCTTCATGGTCCCAAACTTGCTAAATATCCGAATTGTCATCAGACTCATGGTCCGAAACCGAAATCAGTCACTAAATCTGAATAAAGTTGTATTTCTGTAAAAATTATCATTCTGATGGGCGCTACTTTGAGACTTGGGTTCGAACTTTTAAAGCCATTTTTTCAGGCTCTATTGTCTCAAACGGGCTGAAATTTCCTTATTGTCATCAGACTCATCGTCCGACCCGAAATCAGTGACAAAATCTGAATAAAATTGCATTTCTGGAAAAATAATTATTTTTATGGGCGCTTATTTGAGACTTGGGTTCGAATTTTTTTAGCGATTTTTCGGGTTTTCTGTTCCCAGCGGGCTGAAATTTTCGAATCGTGATCATACTCATTGTCCAAACCGAAATCAGTCACAAAATCTGAATAAAGTTGCATTTCTGAAAAATTCTTTATTTTAATGGGCGCTTATTTGAAACTTGGGTTCGAATTTTTATAGACATTTTTCGGGTTTTCTGTTTTCAAGCGGGCTGAAATTTTCGAATCGTGATCATACTCATGGTCCGACCCGAAAACAGTCACAAAATCTGAATAAAATTGCATTTCTGGAAAAATCATTATTTTTATGGGCGCTTATTTGAGACTTGGGTTCGAATTTTTATAGCCAGTTTTATGGGTTTTCTGTTCCCAAGCGGGTTGAAATTTTCGAATCGTGATCATACTCATTGTCCAAACCGAAATCAGTCACAAAATCTGAATAAAGTTGCATTTCTGGAAAATTCTTTATTTTAATGGGCGCTTATTTGGAACTTGGGTTCGAACTTTAAAAGCCATTTTTTCAGGCTCTATTGTCTCAAACGAGCTGAAATTTCCTAATTGTCATCAGACTCATGGTCCGACCCGAAATCAGTCACAAAATCTGAATAAAATTGCATTTCTGGAAAAATCATTATTTTTATGGGCGCTTATTTGAGACTTGGGTTCGAATTTTTATAGCCATTTTTCGGGTTTTCTGTTCCCAAGCGGTCTAAAATTTTCGAATCGTGATCATACTCATTGTCCAAACCGAAATCAGTCACAAAATCTGAATAAAGTTGCATTTCTGGAAAATTCTTTATTTTAATGGGCGCTTATTTGGAACTTGGTTTCGAACTTTAAAAGCCATTTTTTCAGGCTCTATTGTCTCAAACGGGCTGAAATTTCCTAATTGTCATCAGACTCATGGTCCGACCCGAAATCAGTCACAAAATCTGAATAAAATTGCATTTCAGGAAAAATCATTATTTTTATGGGCGCTTATTTGAGACTTGGGTTCGAATTTTTATAGCCATTTTTCGGGTTTTCTGTTCCCAAGCGGTCTAAAATTTTCGAATCGTGATCATACTCATTGTCCAAACCGAAATCAGTCACAAAATCTGAATAAAGTTGCATTTCTGGAAAATTCTTTATTTTAATGGGCGCTTATTTGGAACTTGGGTTCGAACTTTAAAAGCCATTTTTTCAGGCTCTATTGTCTCAAACGGGCTGAAATTTCCTAATTGTCATCAGACTCATGGTCCGACCCGAAATCAGTCACAAAATCTGAATAAAGTTGCATTTCTGGAAAATTCTTTATTTTAATGGGCGCTTATTTGAAACTTGGGTTCGAACTTTAAAAGCCAATTTATCAGGCTTTACGGTCTCAATCGGGCTTAAATTTCGCAATCGTTATCAGAATCATGGTCCAAACCGAAATCTCACACAAAATCTGCATAAAGTTGCATTTCTGGAATAATCATTATTCGTATGGGCGCTACTTGACACTTGGGTTCGAATTTGAGAAGCCAATTTTTCAGGCTCTATGGACCCAAACGGGTTTATATTTCGGAACCGTTATCGGAATCATGGTCCAAACCGAAATCTCTCACAATATCTGCAAAAAGTTTAATTTCTGGGAAAATCATCATACTTATGGGCGCTACTTTGAGACTTGCGTTCGAACTTTAAAAGCCATTTTTTCAGGCTTCATGGTCCGAAACTTGCTGAAATATCCGAATTGTCATCAGATTCATGGTCCGACCCGAAATCAGTCACAAAATCTGAATAAAGTTGCATTTCTGGAAAAAATTTCATTCATATGGGCGCTCATTTGAGACTTGGGTTCGGACTTTAAAAGTCAGTTTTTCAGGCTCTATGGTCCCAAACATTCGAAAATTTTTCAATTGTCATCAGACTCATGGACCAAACCAAAATCAGTCACAAAATCTGCATAAAAATGCATTTCTGGAAAAATCTTTAATTTTATTGGCGATTATTTAAGTCTTGGGTTCGAACTTTAAAAGTCAATTTTTCAGGCTCTATGGTCCCAAACATTCGAAAATTTTTCAATTGTCATCAGACTCATGGACCAAACCGAAATCAGTCACAAAATCTGAATTAAGTTGCATTTCTGGAAAAATCATCATTCTGATGGGCGCTACTTTGAGACTTGGGTTCGGTCTTTTATAGCCATTTTTCGGGTTTTCTGTTCCCAAACGGGCTGAAATTTTCAAATCGTGATCAAACTCATTGTCCCAACTGAAATCAGTCACAAAATCTGAATAAAGTTGCATTTCTGGAAAATTCTTTATTTTAATGGGCGCTTATTTGGAACTTGGGTTCGAACTTTAAAAGCCATTTTTTCAGGCTTCATGGTCCCAAACTGGCTGAAATATCCGAATTGTCATCAGACTCATGGTCCAAACCGAAATCTCACACAAAATCTGCATAAAGTTGCATTTCTGGAATAATCATCATTCTTATGGGCGCTACTTGAGACTTGGGTTCGAACTTTAAAAGCCAATTTTTCCGGCTTCATGGTCCCAAACTTGCTAAATATCCGAATTGTCATCAGACTCATGGTCCGCAACCGAAATCAGTCACTAAATCTGAATAAAGTTGTATTTCTGTAAAAATTATAATTCTGATGGGCGCTACTTTGAGACTTGGGTACGAACTTTAAAAGCAATTTTTTCAGGCTCTATTGTCTCAAACGGGCTGAAATTTCCTTATTGTCATCAGACTCATCGTCCGACCCGAAATCAGTCACAAAATCTGAATAAAATTGCATTTCTGGAAAAATAATTATTTTTATGAGCGCTTATTTGAGACATGGATTCGAATTTTTTTAGCGATTTTTCGGGTTTTCTGTTCCCAGCGGGCTGAAATTTTCGAATCGTGATCATACTCATTGTCCAAACCGAAATCAGTCACAAAATCTGAATAAAGTTGCATTTCTGGAAAAATCTTTATTTTTATGGGCGCTTATTTGAGACTTGGGTTCGAACTTTAAAAGCCATTTTTTCAGGCTCTATGTTCCCAAACTGGCTGAAATTTCCAAATTGTCATCAGACTCATTGTCCGAAACCGAAATCAGTCACAAAATCTGAATTAAGTTGCATTTCTGGAAAAATCATCATTCTTATGGGCGCTACTTGAGACTTGGGTTCGAACATTAAAAGCCAATTTTTCCGGCTTCATGGTCCCAAACTTGCTAAATATCCGAATTGTCATCAAACTCATGGTCCGAAACCGAAATCAGTCACTAAATCTGAATAAAGTTGTATTTCTGTAAAAATCATCAGTCTGATGGGCGCTACTTTGAGACTTGGGTTCGAACTTTAAAAGCCAATTTTTCCGGCTTCATGGTCCCAAACTTGCTAAATATCCGAATTGTCATCAGACTCATGGTTCGACCCGAAATCAGTCACAAAATCTGAATAAAATTGCATTTCTGGAAAAATCATTATTTTTATGGGCGCTTATTTGAGACTTGGGTTCGAATTTTTATAGCCATTTTTATGGGTTTTCTGTTCCCAAGCGGGCTGAAATTTTCGAATCGTGATCATACTCATTGTCCAAACCGAAATCAGTCACAAAATCTGAATAAAGTTGCATTTCTGGAAAATTCTTTATTTTAATGGGCGCTTATTTGGAACTTGGGTTCGAACTTTAAAACCCATTTTTTCAGGCTCTATTGTCTCAAACGGGCTGAAATTTCCTAATTGTCACCAGACTCATGGTCCGACCCGAAATCAGTCACAAAATCTGAATAAAGTTGCTTTGAACTTTAAAAGCCATTTTTTCAGGCTCTATTGTCTCAAACGGGCTGAAATTTCCTTATTGTCATCATACTCATCGTAAGACCCGAAATCAGTCACAAAATCTGAATAAAATTGCATTTCTGGAAAAATAATTATTTTTATGGGCGCTTAATTGAGACTTGGGTTCGAATTTTTTTAGCGATTTTTCGGGTTTTCTGTTCCCAGCGGGCTGAAATTTTCGAATCGTGATCATACTCATTGTCCAAACCGAAATCAGTCACAAAATCTGAATAATGTTGCATTTCTGGAAAAATCCTTATTTTTATGGGCGCTTATTTGAGACTTGGGTTCGAACTTTAAAAGCCATTTTTTCAGGCTCTATGTTCCCAAACAGGCTGAAATTTCCAAATTGTCATCAGACTCATGGTCCGAAACCGAAATCAGTCACAAAATCTGAATTAAGTTGCATTTCTGGAAAAATCATCATTCTTATGGACGCTACTTGAGACTTGGGTTCGAACATTAAATGCCAATTTTTCCGGCTTCATGGTCCCAAACTTGCTAAATATCCGAATTGTCATCAAACTCATGGTCCGAAACCGAAATCAGTCACTAAATCTGAATAAAGTTGTATTTCTGTAAAAATCATCAGTCTGATGGGCGCTACTTTGAGACTTGGGTTCGAACTTTAAAAGCCAATTTTTCCGGCTTCATGGTCCCAAACTTGCTAAATATCCGAATTGTCATAAGACTCATGGTCCGACCCGAAATCAGTCACAAAATCTGAATAAAATTGCATTTCTGGAAAAATCATTATTTTTATGGGCGCTTATTTGAGACTTGGGTTCGAATTTTTATAGCCATTTTTATGGGTTTTCTGTTCCTAAACGGGCTGAAATTTTCGAATCGTGATCATACTCATTGTCCAAACCGAAATCAGTCACAAAATCTGAATAAAGTTGCATTTCTGGAAAATTCTTTATTTTAATGGGCGCTTATTTGGAACTTGGGTTCGAACTTTAAAACCCATTTTTTCAGGCTCTATTGTCTCAAACGGGCTGAAATTTCCTAATTGTCATCAGACTCATGGTCCGACCCGAAATCAGTCACAAAATCTGAATAAAATTGCATTTCTGGAAAAATCATTATTTTTATGGGCGCTTATTTGAGACTTGGGTTCGAATTTTTATAGCCATTTTTCGGGTTTTCTGTTCCCAAGCGGGCTGAAATTTTCGAATCGTGATCATACTCATTGTCCAAACTGAAATCAGTCACAAAATCTGAATAAAGTTGCATTTCTGGAAAATTCTTTATTTTAATGGGCGCTTATTTGAAACTTGGGTTCGAACTTTAAAAGCCAATTTATCAGGCTTTACGGTCTCAATCGGGCTTAAATTTCGCAATCGTTATCAGAATCATGGTCCAAACCGAAATCTCACACAAAATCTGCATAAAGTTGCATTTCTGGAATAATCATTATTCGTATGGGCGCTACTTGACACTTGGGTTCGAATTTGAAAAGCCAATTTTTCAGGCTCTATGGACCCAAACGGGTTTATATTTCGGAATCGTTATCAGAATCATGGTCCAAACCGAAATCTCTCACAATATCTGCAAAAAGTTTAATTTCTGGGAAACTCATTATTCTTATGGGCGCTACTTTGAGACTTGCGTTCGAACTTTAAAAGCCATTTTTTCAGGCTTCATGGTCCGAAACTTGCTGAAATATCCGAATGGTCATCATATTCATGGTCCGACCCGAAATCAGACACAAAATCTGAATAAAGTTGCATTTCTGGAAAAATCTTTATTTTTATGGGCGCTTATTTGAAACTTGGGTTCGAACTTTAAAAGCCATTTTTTCAGGATCTTTGCTGGTATTCATGGTCCCAAATGGGCTGAAATTTCCTAATTGTCATCAGACCGACCCGACCGGTCCGACCCGAAATCAGTCACAAAATCTAAATAATATTGCATTTGTGGAAAAATCATCATTTTTATGGGCGCTTATTTGAGACTTGGGTTCGAATTGAAAAAGCCAATGTTTCAGGATCTTTGCTTTCAAACGAGCTGAAATTTCCGAATCGTCATCAGACTCATAATCCAAACCGAAATCAGTCACAAAATCTGAATAAAGTTGCATTTCTGGAAAAAACATCTTTCTGATGGGCGCTTCTTTGAGACTTGGGTTCGAACTTAAAAAGCCAATTTTTCAGGATCATTGCTTTCAAACGAGCTGTAATTTCCGAATTGTCATCAGACTCATGGTCCAAACAGAAATCAGTCACAAAATCTGAATAATATTGCATTTGTGAAAAAATCATAATTTTTATGGGTCCTTATTTGAGACTTGGGTTCGAATTGAAAAAGCCAATGTTTCGGGATCTTTGCTTTCAAACGAGCTGAAATTTCCGAATTATCATCAGACTCATGGTCCAAACCGAAATCAGTCACAAAATCTGAATAATATTTCATTTGTTGAAAAATCATCATTTTTATGGGCGCCTATTTGAGACTTGGGTTCGAATTGAAAAAGCCAATGTTTCGGGATATTTGCTTTCAAACGAGCTGAAATTTCCAAATTGTCATCAGACTCATGGTCTAAGCCGAAATCAGTCACAAAATCTGAATAAAGTTGCATGTATGAAAAAATCATCTTTCTGATGGGCACTACTTTGAGATTTGGGTTCGAACTTTAAAAGCCATTTTTCAGGCCCTATGATCCCAAACTGGCTGAAATTTTCGAATTGTGATCAGAATCATAGTCCAAACCGAAATCAGTCACAAAATCTGAATAAAATTGCATTTGTGGAAAAATCATTATTTTTATGGGCGCTTATTTGAGACTTGGGGTCGAATTTTAAAAGACAATTTTTCAGGCTCTATGGTCCTAAACGGGTTTTAATTTCGGAATCGTTATCAAAATCATGGTCCAAACCGAAATCTCTCACAAAATCTGCAAAAAGTTTAATTTCTGGGAAACTCATCATTCTTATGGGCGCTGCTTTGAGACTTGGGTTCGAACTTTAAAAGCAATTTTTTCAGGCTTCATGGTCCCAAACTGGCTGAAATATCCGAATTGTCGTCAGACTCATGGTCGAAACCGAAATCAGTCACAAAATCTTAATAAAGTTGTATTTCTGGAAAACTCATCATTCTTATGGGCGCTACTTTGAGACTTGGGTTCGAACTTACAAAGCCAATTTTTAAGGATCTTTGCTTTCAAACGAGCTGAAATTTCCGAAATGTCATCAGACTCATGGTCCAAACCGAAATCTCTCACAAAATCTGCAAAAAGTGTCATTTCTGGGAAACTCATCATTCTTATGGGCGCTACTTTGAGACTTGGGTTCGAATTTTAAAAGTAATTTTTTCAGGCTTCATGGTCCCAAACTGGCTGAAATATCCGAATTGTCGTCAGACTCATGGTCGAAACCGAAATCAGTCACAAAATCTTAATAAAGTTGTATTTCTGGAAAACTCATCATTCTTATGGGCGCTACTTTGAGACTTGGGTTCGAACTTTAAAAGCCATTTTTTCAGGCTCTATTGTCTCAAACGGGCTGAAATTTCCTAATTGTCATCAGACTCATGGTCCGACCCGAAATCAGTAACAAAATCTGAATAAAATTGCATTTCTGGAAAAATCATTATTTTTATGGGCGCTTATTTGAGACTTGGGTTCGAATTTTTATAGCATTTTTATGGGTTTTCTGTTCCCAAGCGGGCTGAAATTTTCGAAACGTGATCATACTCATTGTCCAAACCGAAATCAGTCACAAAATCTGAATAAAGTTGCATTTCTGGAAAATTCTTTATTTTAATGGGCGCTTATTTGGAACTTGGGTTCGAACTTTAAAACCCATTTTTTCAGGCTCTATTGTCTCAAACGGGCTGAAATTTCCTAATTGTCATCAGACTCATGGTCCGACCCGAAATCAGTAACAAAATCTGAATAAAATTGCATTTCTGGAAAAATCATTATTTTTATGGGCGCTTATTTGAGACTTGGGTTCGAATTTTTTTAGCGATTTTTCGGGTTTTCTGTTCCCAGCGGGCTGAAATTTTCGAATCGTGATCATACTCATTGTCCAAACCGAAATCAGTCACAAAATCTGAATAAAGTTGCATTTCTGAAAAATTCTTTATTTTAATGGGCGCTTATTTGAAACTTGGGTTCGAATTTTTATAGACATTTTTCGGGTTTTCTGTTTTCAAGCGGGCTGAAATTTTCGAATCGTGATCATACTCACTGTCCAAACCGAAGTAAGTCACAAAATCTGAATAAAGTTGCATTTCTGGAAAATTCTTTATTTTAATGGGCGCTTATTTGGAACTTGGGTTCGAACTTTAAAACCCATTTTTTCAGGCTCTATGTTCCCAAACTGGCTTAAATTTCCAAATTGTCATCAGACCCATGGTCCGAAACCGAAATCAGTCACCAAATCTGAATTAAGTTGCATTTCTGGAAAAATCATCATTCTTATGTGCGCTACTTGAGACTTGGGTTCGAACATTAAAAGCCAATTTTTCCGGCTTCATGGTCCCAAACTTGCTAAATATCCGAATTGTCATCAATCTCATGGTCCGAAACCGAAATCAGTCACTAAATCTGAATAAAGTTGTATTTCTGTAAAAATCATCAGTCTGATGGGCGCTACTTTGAGACTTGGGTTCGAACTTTAAAAGCCAATTTTTCCGGCTTCATGGTCCCAAACTTGCTAAATATCCGAATTGTCATCAGACTCATGGTCCGACCCGAAATCAGTCACAAAATCTGAATAAAATTGCATTTCTGGAAAAATCATTATTTTTATGGGCGCTTATTTGAGACTTGGGTTCGAATTTTTATAGCCATTTTTATGGGTTTTCTGTTCCCAAGCGGGCTGAAATTTTCGAATCGTGATCAAACTCATTGTCCAAACCGAAATCAGTCACAAAATCTGAATAAAGTTGCATTTCTGGAAAATTCTTTATTTTAATGGGCGCTTATTTGGAACTTGGGTTCGAACTTTAAAACCCATTTTTTCAGGCTCTATTGTCTCAAACGGGCTGAAATTTCCTAATTGTCATCAGACTCATGGTCCGACCCGAAATCAGTCACAAAATCTGAATAAAATTGCATTTCTGGAAAAATCATTATTTTTATGGGCGCTTATTTGAGACTTGGGTTCGAATTTTTTTAGCCATTTTCGCGTTTTCTGTTCCCAAGCGGGCTGAAATTTTCTAATCGTGATCATACTCATTGTCCAAACTGAAATCAGTCACAAAATCTGAATAAAGTTGCGTTTCTGGAAAATTCTTTATTTTAATGGGCGCTTATTTGAAACTTGGGTTCGAACTTTAAAAGCCAATTTATCAGGCTTTACGGTCTCAATCGGGCTTAAATTTCGCAATCGTTATCAGAATCATGGTCCAAACCGAAATCTCACACAAAATCTGCATAAAGTTGCATTTCTGGAATAATCATTATTCGTATGGGCGCTACTTGACACTTGGGTTCGAATTTGAAAAGCCAATTTTTCAGGCTCTATGGACCCAAACGGGTTTATATTTCGGAATCGTTATCAGAATCATGGTCCAAACCGAAATCTCTCACAATATCTGCAAAAAGTTTAATTTCTGGGAAACTCATTATTCTTATGGGCGCTACTTTGAGACTTGCGTTCGAACTTTAAAAGCCATTTTTTCAGGCTTCATGGTCCGAAACTTGCTGAAATATCCGAATTGTCATCAGATTCATGGTCCGACCCGAAATCAGACACAAAATCTGAATAAAGTTGCATTTCTGGAAAAATCTTTATTTTTATGGGCGCTTATTTGAAACTTGGGTTCGAACTTTAAAAGCCATTTTTTCAGGCTCTATGGTCCCAAATGGGCTGAAATTTCCTAATTGTCATCAGACTTATGATCCGACCCGAAATCAGTCACAAAATCTAAATAATATTGCATTTGTGGAAAAATCATCATTTTTATGGACGCTTATTTGAGACTTGGGTTCGAATTGAAAAAGCCAATGTTTCAGGTTCTTTGCTTTCAAACGAGCTGAAATTTCCGAATTGTCATCAGACTCATGGTCCAAACCGAAATCAGTCACAAAATCTGAATAAAGTTGCATTTCTGGAAAAAACATCTTTCTGATGGGCGCTTCTTTGAGACTTGGGTTCGAACTTAAAAAGCCAATTTTTCAGGATCATTGCTTTCAAACGAGCTGTAATTTCCGAATTGTCATCAGACTCATGGTCCAAACCGAAATCAGTCACAAAATCTGAATAATATAGCATTTGTGGATAATCATCATTTTTATGGGCGCTACTTGAGACTTGTGTTCAAATTGAAAAAGCCAATGTTTCAGGATCTTTGCTTTCAAACGAGCTGAAATTTCCGAATTGTCATCAGACTCATGGTCCAAACCGAAATCAGTCACAAAATCTTAATAAAGTTGCATTTCTGGAAAAATCATCTTTCTGATGGGCGCTACTTTGAGACTTGGGTTCGAACTTAAAAAGCCAATTTTTCAGGATCATTGCTTTCAAACGAGCTGTAATTTCCGAATTGTCATCAGACTCATGGTCCAAACCGAAATCAGTCACACAATCTGAATAATATTGCATTTGTGGATAATCATCATTTTTATGGGCGCTTATTTGAGACTTGGGTTCGAATTGAAAAATCCAATGTTTCAGGATCTTTGCTTTCAAACGAGCTGAAATTTCCGAATTGTCATCAGACTCATGGTCCAAACCGAATTCATTCACAAAATCTGAATAATATTGCATTTGTGGATTATCATCATTTTTATGGGCGCTTATTTGAGACTTGGGTTCAAATTTAAAAAGCCAATGTTTCAGGATCTTTGCTTTCAAACGAGCTGAAATTTCCGAATTGTCATCAGACTCATGGTCCAAACCGAAATCAGTCACAAAATCTTAATAAAGTTGCATTTCTGGAAAACTCATCATTCTTATGGGCGCTACTTTGAGACTTGGGTTCGAACTTTAAAAGCAATTTTTTCTGGCTTCATGGTCCAAAACTGTCTGAAATATCTGAATTGTCATCAGACTCATGGTCAAAACCGAAATCAGTCACAAAATCTTAATAAAGTTGCATTTCTGGAAAACTCATCATTCTTATGGGCGCTACTTTGAGACTTGGGTTCGAACTTAAAAAGCCAATTTTTCAGGATCTTTGCTTTCAAACGAGCTGAAATTTCCGAATTGTCATCAGACTCATGGTCCAAACCGAAATCAGTCACAAAATCTGAATAAAGTTGCATTTACGGAATAATCATCTTTCTGATTGGCGCTACTTTGAGACTTGGGTTCGAACTTAAAAAGCCATTTTTTCAGGCCCTTTGATCCCAAACTGGCTGAAATTTTCGAATTGTGATCAGACTCATGGTCCAAACCGAAATCAGTCACAAAATCTAAATAAAGTTGCATTTCTGGAAAAATCATCATTCTTATGGGCGCTTCTTTGAGACTTGGGTTCGAACTTAAAAAGCCAATTTTTCAGGATCTTTGCTTTCAAACGAGATGAAATTTCCGAATTGTCACCAGACCCATGGTCCAAACCGAAATCAGTCACATAATCTGAATAAAATTGCATTTGTCGAAAAATCATCATTTTTATGGGCGCTTATTTGAGACTTGCGTTCGAACTTTAAAAGCCATTTTTTCAGGCTTTACCGTCTCAAACGGGCTTAAATTTCGGAATCTTTATCAGAATCGTGGTCCAAACTGAAATCTCACACAAAATCTGCATATAGTTGGATTTCTGGAAAAATCATCATTCTTATGGGCGCTATTTGAGCTATGGGTTCAAACTTCAAAAGCCATTTTCTCTGTCTCTATGGTCCCAAACTGGCTGAAATTCGTTATCAGGATTATGGTTCAAACCGAAATCTCACACAAAATCCTCATAAAGTTGCATTTCTGGAATAATCGTCATTCTTATGGGTGCTACTTGAGACATGGGTTCGATCTTCAAAGGCCGTTTTTTCAGGCTCTATGGTCCCATACGGGTTTAAATTTCGGAATCGTTATTAGAATCATGGTCCAAACCGAAATCTCTCACAAAATCTGCAAAAAGTTTCATTTTTGGGAAACTTATCATTCTTATGGGCGCTTCTTTGAGACTTTGGTTTTTTGAGATTTTATTTTATTTATAATGTATTACAAAAAACATGGTAAGTAACACATTATTCCCAATGAGTTGAGATAAAACTCATTACGGGAAGTACAGACACATAAAATACATTTTACAAGGATATTACACTTTTAAAAAAAATACAACATATTCAAAAGGAAAAGAAAAATAAATAAAAAAGTAAAAATACATTGTTAAGAATAGAGATTTTATAAATACTGAGAGACATCTATACACATGAAACATAGTAAACCAACATATGAAAGCGAGCGAAAATTCACTGGTTTAAAAACATTTTCAGGAAATAATCTTTAAGCGTTTTAACTAATATTTTTTTGTTAGTTACTGAGTGCTTTATTTCATTAGGTAATGCATTATATTGTCTATATGCAATATATTGTAATGAGTTAATACCAAATTTTGTTGTGTGGGTAGACGATGCTAGGTGTATTAGATTTTGGGACCGTGTTTTGTGCTGGTGTATGTCTGAATTAAATGCTGGTTTGATGTTAGTGTGTGAGGATCTATGTATGATTTGTAATATTGTACAAGTGATATTGTATTTAGGTAGAACCGTAAAAGGATGTATGTTTGTCTTTAAATATATATCTTTGATATGTGTATCCCACGGTAGACGGTAGATATTCCTTATTGCTCGATTTTGAATCACTTGTATTTCTGATATTTGTTTTTTAGTAATTGTGCCCCAGATACTAAGTAAATAACTCAGATGGGAGTGAATCATCGCATAGTATGTGGCCCGTAGTAGAGATGTAGAGAGAAGACCTTGGAGTCGGTACAGTACGCCGGTTATTGGGGATATTTTAGATTTTACATGCTCAACATGGGAATTCCACGAAAGTTTAGAGTCTATTAATAGCCCTAAATATTTCGTGACTTCTATATTTTGGGGCTTCTCAGTTCCAAGTGTGATATTCATGGGCACATAATCCTTATTACCGAAAGTTAGGTAGTGCGTTTTTTTATATTGAGGCTCAATTTATTAATACGCAGCCAATTAGCTAGAATTGAGACATCTATATTCATTTGAGACTCCAGGTCACTCAGGGTTGTATTGTGATAATAGATTACAGTGTCATCCGCATAAAGTTGGAGGTTTCCAGAGATACCACATTTAGTTATGTCATTGACATATAGCAAGAAAAGCAGAGGCCTAAGAATTGATCCCTGTGGCACTCCACATGTGATTTTACCTAAGCCACTCGAGACACCTTTGACTTCAACAAGACAAAATCTATCATCTAAGTAGCTTCGGAGGAGATTTAGGGGCTTCCCAACAATTCCCAAATATTCCAATTTCTTTAAGAGTATTTCATGATCGACCGTATCAAAGGCTTTTTTGAGATCTATAAATATGGCTGTCACATATTCACCCTGGTCTATATACTGTTGAAGGTTGGAGATAAAATCAAAGGCGGCACATTGAGTACTAGAATTTTTCCGAAAGCCATATTGTTGTGGTGTAAGGATATTATTCGCAGATATGAATTTTAGGAGTCTATCTTTGATTATGGTCTCAAATACTTTTGAAAAAACCGATAGAAGTGATATAGGACGGTAGTTAGAGATACATGTTTTACAGTCTCCTTTGTGTATAGGTATTATCTTCGCTAACTTTAATTCATTTGGAAACTTTCCCGAGGACAGTGACCAATTAAAAAGTTCTGTAAGGTGACCCGCTAATTCTTCTTTACAAGTCTTAAGAACTGATGGTGTTACTCCATCGAGTCCCGGTGCTGCTTTCAGCTTAGTTTTAGAGATGATCCTCAGTACCTCATCTTTGTTTGTCCTAGCCATGTACAAGGATTGGCAAGCCTTCGGTTCCACAAATACGGTATTACAGTCATCCGGGAATGACGGAATGGTAGCTGCTAGCTTTTTTCCTATTGAGAGAAAAAACTCATTAAATGCGGATGCTATTTGGCTCGGATCCTTAATTACGCAGTCATTTACCACGAGGGATTCTATTTCGTTAGTTGGTTTATGTGTTCGGTTTGATAGAATAGAGTTTATGATTTTCCAGGTTTTAGTGGGGTTATTTTGGTTTTGTTGAAAGCTGTTAGCATAATATTTGTGTTTTAGATTTCGCCTATAATTAGTAATGGTATTTCTCAATCTCTTTTTAAGTGTTACAAGAGTAAGATTACCAGGGTCTTGTTTCCACTGCTTGTGAATCTGGTTTCGTTCTTTGATTAATGTATTTAATTTGGAATCAAACCACGGAGTATTCAGTTGTACCCGACTTCTTAATCCTGTTTTTGGTGTAGTTGTACCTGATTCTATTGCCTTTTTAATGTGATAATTGAAACTTTTAAAAGGGTTTTCTGAGTTGCTTAAGTTGATCGTGAAATTGTTATCAAGAAGATAGGATTTTACTGACATACTGTTGATGACAGGTCTCGTAATCCGGGATTTGGTTCTATTATTAAAAAAAAATTTTAAGTTGTTCTTATAATCAACAATAAGTATATTATGGTCACTAAGTGGATCATCAATATTCGATATAGTAGTCTGAATGTTTTGCCTATTTCATAAGATGTGATCTATTAAGGTGCAGCTTGTATCAGTGACTCTCGTGGGAAATGTTTTGTTATGTATTGAAAAATTGTAAGATTGTAAGATGTTGCAAAAATTTAATGAAGAGTGTGTGGATATGGATATGTCAATGTTAAAGTCTCCGAATATTAATGTATCTTGTCTACTTTCGTTCAGTATTTTTTCTAGATGTATTAGAAAATCCTGCATATTTGTGTTGGGTTTTCGATAGATAGCATAGATGTTAACTGGTTTCCTATCACTGCTACTAAGCGTTATACCTAAAAAGAAATTTTCATTTGAGAAATTTTCAATAATTGCACACTTCATAGTATCAATCACATATATTGCTACGCCGCCTCCTCCTTCGTTGGGGCGAGAAGCAAAAACACTTTTGTAACCATTCAGGGAGTAAAACTTTTCCTCTCCAATCTTAAGCCACGTTTCCGTAATGACGAGCACGTGTACAATGTACCGCGAACTTCTTACTTTTTCTTCGATCTCATCAAACTTATTACGGATGCTTCTCGCGTTCATATACATTATTCGTAGACAGTTCGTCACGGGATTATAATTCTCGATGGTGAGGCACTTATGCTCATGTATGTTACACTCCATAATCTATAGTTGCAAGGTCGTTCTTGAGTGCAGCGATGTAGGCCGGGCAGTTGTCCCTATCTCCAGTTGAGTGATCAGCAGGCTTACCAAATCTGGTGCATGTCGCGCAAACTGGTTTGATCGTGGAATTTGGGCAGGACTCACCAGTATGATTCTGTTGAGCACAATGTCCACATGTGGGTTTGGTATCTCTGCAATACTTGTATGAGTGACCAATCATGTGGCATTTGGTGCAGACAGTAAGGCCAATAAAATCTCGGACGCGGCAAATAGTCCAGCTTATAAATACTTTCTCTTGCTCGACTAGAAATTTACGTACGGTAGCGGGTACTGCGTAGATACGGTGACAAGCGTTACCTGTGCGAGCACCAGCCAGGTGACTTAGTTTACAGCCTGCAATAGTTTCTTCAATGTCTTCAACGTTGGGAATACCAGTGAGAGCCATCCTTAAAAAATCTTCGTCGGTCAGGTCCCGGGGAACATTAAAGAATATCATTCTGGAGGAGGCCCACCACTTCCCCGCCCTGTTTTAGGTACTGATGGTACCCCTTCAGAGCTCTCTCAAGGACGCTAATTTTTTGATATAACGAGTCTACATTTAAAATTTCAAAACAAGACCTCCAAAATGTCCATGCATACAATGTTATTCGCAGTATGCAAGTGCTGCGTATTAGTAACCTGTTAGTAAAATCTACTCTATTTGGTTAGTTTAACAGGTCATATGTACAAGGTATCAACAATAACGGGTAAAAATAATAATTTACAGCCACCTGCAAAAATGAAAATTATGAGACAAAAGAAAATGGTGAAATGTACACCTCATTTTTTGTGAGGGGGTGTCGTCACCCGCTCCCAGGCAGTCCTAGGGAGAGAAATCAGGGCATTGGATGGGTTTCACGAGGATCAGGTTCCGCGCCCCTAAGCCAGGAAACCGGTTGTGCCTCGACGAAAGATGTAAGTTGGGGTTGGGAAGATTCCAAAGACCATGAGGAGAAAGCGTCGGAGAACCTGGAGGCAGGGCGGAAGGTCACCAATTAACGATCAGCCCATCTTCAGTCCCGTTCCTGGCCTCAGGGGAGGCACTGATGGCAGGCGACGGCACCAATCCCTCATCGCGAAATGGTCGTCCAAGATGGGTATGCACGGACGAGGTCTTATGCCACCCCAGAGTTGGGGTACACCGGACAGAACAAAAAAAAGAAATCAGTTCAGTTCTGCTACCAGCAAGCACTTAACTCTGTAAAAACAATAATACAAAACACAATAAAAGAAGAAAATTGCGAAATAGATTTATACTGTCGCGTTATTTACAGGTCATCATCGAAAAAAAAAAAGGTAGATCCTTATAAACAATAATTATACATGAAAGAGATATACATAATGCCAATAAAATTAGCAAAAATAAACAGGAAAATCTAATAATAACTATATCAAAAGAATTTTACAAAATTTACATATAGCGGTATGTTTACAGTAATAAAGTCCCGTAGTCCGATGAGGCCAGGAGCAACACCTGGCATTAAAAGCTACTGATTTTAATCTCAATTCTCGACTCTAAGATCAGACCATCTCTCGACCCAGATTTTTGTGTACTTCCTCAAGCACTCGAAATTCACCATGTTCGACACGAGATCAGAATTCCAAACTGGTCTCGTTGTTACTTCCAAACCGGCCAATAATTCATCTCTTGCATCCGTCATAATCTCACAGTGCCACAGAATGTGCTCAGCGGTTTGATCGGAACTACCACACGCGCAGTTCGGGTGTGGGGACAGGGAGAGTCTGTGTAGTCTCCCCCTGAACTCACCATGTCCTGATAATATTTGGGTCATGTGGTGATCCAATTTGATGAAAGCTCCTTCCATTCTGATTTTAACTGATGGGAAGAAGGAGAAGGTCCATCTTCCCATTTTCGACCTATCCCATCGAGACTGCCACTCGTTGAGTGATAAGTCACTCATTTGTTTCAGTAGACCAGGGAGACCAAAGAATATCAGTCTCGGTAGACGCTTTGACGGTAGTCGGGCCTTCAGTTTGCTCGAGTTGTCGAAGCAAGGTGCATTTAATAGCTTTTGTTGTTCGCCCGTGGTTGCCGTATTGATCAAGATACCTTTATTTCTTTTTTTTTATTCCCGTGACCCGAACGCCTAGTTCAGATGGCCGAATTGTATCTTCAATCATTTTTTTCGTACCGTCACTGTCCTTTGTGGCGTCCGCATCCGTTGGAAAGATGCAAACGGCAGGTCTTGGTGGTCCGACGCGATGTCCTTGTTGAGTGATTGGTGGGGGTTGGTGAGCATCATATGGCTGTTTTCGGGCGATGTCAGCAAAAGAGAGGGTAGCCTCCGTTGCCACTGCCACTCTCCGCATTACAGGCCCGAGATCAGACTCTAATTGTATGATTTTTTGCTCAAGGTGCCTTTTTTCCCTCTTCTCGTGGCGTATTTTTATTTCTGCCATTCTAAGTTGTGCTGTAACTGTAGCTAAATCCGCACGCATCGTCTCGCGCTTCAACAACAGCTGAGATACGGATCTGAAAACATCCGATACGTTTCTAGCGATCCTCAGCTGCTGGTCTTTTGAGACCTTAGATTGCTTCTCTGCTAACACAAGTTGAAGAGCTGTCAAATGTGCTTGGGTTTCATTGCGCACATCTACTCCTGAAGCGCAAGGATATTCCGCTTCGGTGACGTCCGAGCCTTTGGATGACGTAACCGAGCTGTTTTCATCCGCATCCTCAATCGTGACGCACTTTCCTCCTATATCCTCTGGACTAGGAGACATCATGGTGCTTATGTGTCGTTTTTTAGGACGATTCATTATTAAACACTACTTTATAAGGACACATAAAAATAAAAAATAAAAATAAAAAAAAATAAAAAAATAAAATAAAAAAAACAATGTTTGAAACAAAGTATTAGTTCTGTTCAGCTTTGCGCCTGAAAATTCGTAGGTGGACAATCGGTGTAGCTCTATGTAAATCAAAACAAAAGTCGCCGTATCGAGTTTTTATATCACGATTTTTTTTTATATTTGCACTAATTGAGCACAAATAACTTTAAACAGTTTATCACTATGAATGTATCTACGAAATCCACTATCGGTTTTACCGAAAAGTTTCTGTTTTATTCACGAAATTATCGGATGTTTTTTTGTAGGTTTTGGATAATTTTATTTAAAAGAAAAAATACACAAATGTATACTAAAAAGTATTTTGCGAGATGAGAGTAATCTCTTTCGACGCACAATTGTCACTTTAAAAGGATTTAATACAGAGAATTTAGATAGTTTCGATTGTAAACAAGGGGTATCACAAATTCACAACACAAACGCAACCAATAGGAGCCCTGAAAGGTGAGCTCATAATTAAAGCAGCCAATCCGCGCACTTTATCCGTTGTACACAACACTTTGGTTTGGGATGCAGTGAATTTTATAGTTTATATTATTAAAAAAACAACTTTAAAAGGTTTTGGTTCGAACTTTAAAAGCCATTTTCTCAGGCTCGATGGTCCCAAACTGGCTGAAATATCCGAATTCTCATCAGACTCATGGTCCAAACCGAAATCAGTCAAAATATCTGAATAAAGTTGCTTTTCTGGAAAAATCTTTATTTTTATGAGCGCTTATTTGAGACTTGGGTTCAAACTTTAAAAGCCATTTTTGAGGCTCTTTTTTCCTAAACGGGCTGAAATTTACGAATCGTGATCACACTCATGGTCCAAACCGCAATCAGTCACAAAATCTGAATTCAATTGCATTTCCGGAAAATTTTTCATTCATATGGGCGTTTATTTGAAACTTGGGTCCGGACTTTTATAGCCATTTTTTCGGGTTTTCTGTTCCCAAACGGGCTGAAATTTTCGAATCATGATCAGACTCATGGTCCAAACCGAAATGAGTAACAAAATCTGCATAACGTTGCATTTCTGGTAAAATCATCATTCTGATCGGCGATACTTTGAGACTTGGGTTCGAACTTTAAAAGCCGTTTTTTCAGGCTCTATGGTCCCAAACGCGCTTAAATTTCGGAATCGTTATCAGACTCATGGTCCAACCCGAAATCAGTCACAAAATCAGAATAAACTTGCATTTCTGGAAAAATCATTATTTTTATTGGCGCTTATTTGAAACTTGGGTTCGAACTTTATAAGCCAATTTTTCAGGCTTTACCGCCTCAAACGTGCTTTAATTTCGGAATCGTTATCAGAATCATGATCCAAACCGAAATCTCACTTAAAATCTGCATAAAGTTGCATTTCTGGAAAAATTATCATTCTTATGGGCGCTACTTGAGACTTTCGTTCGAACTTTAAAAGCCATTTTTTCAGGCTCTATGGTCCCAAATGGGCTTTAATTTCGGAATCGTTATCAGAATCATGGTCCAAACCGAAATCTCACACAAAATCTGCCTAAAGTTGCATTTCTGGAAAAATCATCATACTTATGGGCTCTATTTTGAGACTTGGTTTCGTTTTTTAAAGGCCAACTTGCAGCCAAAACCTGCTTCTGGGAAAATTATCATTCTTACGGGCACAAATGCAATTTTTGGGTTTGAACTTTGAGAGCCGTTTTCTCGGGTTCTATGGCGCCGAACGGAATGAAATTTTGAAATCGTACTAAGAATCACGGTCTGAAGCGAAATCAATATCAAAATCTGCATAAAGTAGAATCTGTGGGAAAGTTTTCATTCTTACTGGCACAAATGCAAGACTTGGGTTCGAACTTTGAAATACTTTTTCTTAGGTTCTATGGCACCGAACGAACTGAATTTTTTTAATCAAAGTAATAATTATTGTTTTGAAGCCAAATCAATATTGAATTCTGCCTAAAGTAGCAATTGTAGGAAAATCTTTAGGCTTAGGGGAATGACTTATATATATAGTTTCTTCACCACATAGGATTCTTGCTGCAGAGTCTCCATCTTCTATCTTACCTATGGGTACTTTGCAATGCTGAAAACTAACTTTATTGTTTATTTAAATAGTCTTTAACTGTTCGGGGCCAGTGGGATTATTGGTATTTTACTAGCATTCCAATGGTGTTTGTTGTGAGATTGAAGGAACAGAGATGGGGAATACTAAACACTGTTACTTGTCGAAATTGCAGGTTCGATTCCTGCACACAGGAGGTCCTGAGCAAACAAATTTCTCTTAGGGCTTATGTCATCTTTGGAAATGCTATTAGGGTCTTTTTATGGAAAGGAAGTTCTGGGAAGGAAAACGGTTTGAGAGGTGGGTAGAAATTCTGGTGTCAATGTATCCAGGTTTGTATTCAATGTATTCAATCTTTGTCCTTCATTAAACAATATATTTTTATTTTATTACAATAGCTTTTTTTAAATAATTTGAAGATTACCACCCATCAATGTAACATATCGCCGCATTAATTCGTAGAATGCGTAACCACCAAATGTAAAATTTTACAGGAGGCACTAAAAACCTCGTAGTGAAAAAAATGAAAGACGGCTCATTCTTTTTATTTATGTTTCGAACATATAATATATTTCGAAATTTATTTTCAATCATTAAACTTTTGTAAGTTAAGGCTTTCTATTTCAAATCGGAGTTAGGAAGTTTACATAAAAACCGAGAATGGAGATACGTATTTTACAAAAGATACATACTTTTCTGCGAACAGTTTTATGAACAACCTAGCGGAAAATTTGGGAGATAGGAATTTTACATTCACAAAATAAAACACGAGAATGTATGTATATGTAGAGGCAGTCTATTAAGATGCATTTTAATGATGCGGAAGGTTATCGTAAAAGGAGTGGTAATCCTTTTCTAATGTCTGTTTTAAGTCTTGTAAATGCTGGTACTTTTCCTTCCTTAAGGGATTAAATCTGACTCTCAAGTGAAATCTTCAAACTCTGGAGATCATTACAGATTCGGCGATGGTTTTGTGCTGGGTGAGATCTACACTGACCGGGAGTAGTCGTGTCAGAGATGCTCGTTAAGTGACGCTTGGGGTTGATGAAGGAGATTGTAGAAGAATTTGATCTGACATTGTCGATCACCCTTGTAGTCCTGTAGAAATAAAACTGATGTACTTACTAGGGTTTGCAAGACCCGGGCAAAGAGTAGCCATGACAGGAAACGTTGTGAAAGAGACTCCTCAGAGTGTGAAGATAGGTGGGAGATACTTGAAAGTGGAACTGGTGAGCAAACATGTGCTTTAAGGGCCCGCTTTCCGCGTAAAGAATTTAGATTTGGGCAACACTCACAAAATAAACAATATTTAGTGTTAAAAGAATCCGACAGAGGTGTCTGAATTCGTATTAGGAATAATTTTGGGGATTATTTAATATTTTAAATAACGAAATTAAATTACCGACATCTATTGCAATTTTAGAAAAACAGACCCATTTTTAGTTAGCACCGAGCAAATCACACTGGCGTGAACTTCGCCCGCTCCAAAAAGTCGCTTCCCGTTTACACAGTATGTTTTTAACAGAAATTGTTTGTCTCTGTTTTTTGTACGTTAATGGAACCGAGCTGAAAGGGAGAGCTTTATTTTGCGAGTATGTCAACGATTTGTACAAATATTAGTGCGGTCTCTAGTTATTATTACTCTAAGGAACGAAGTCGAAATGAAGATGGTTCTCAAAATATGGGTTTTATTACGGATTTAATTAATTAATTTTTTTTTTAAATTTTACAAAAAACATTTACGAAAGTTATTTGTATAGGTATACAAATTACTTTACTTTACTAAAATACTATTATCACTTTTATAAAAGTAATTTATAACTTTTATAAAATCAATAAATATATTTTTACATCAATAAGGTTTTTCTTATATGGTTATCTTTATAGGGTGTCCGGGGGTAAAGTGCTCAAACTTCAGGAGGTTATTCTAAATGCTAGAAGAAGTAAAAAAGAAATGGAAATTATTCGAATTTCCAAATTTTTTCCACAAAAATTTATTTTCCGTAGAAGAAATTGTTTTTTTTTTCTATTCAAAAAATTAAACTTTTTTACTCGAAAACTATCTTAAAACGTTGGAATTCCAAAAAAAGTTTATTTTCTTTTTTACTTGTACTATCAATTAGAATCACCTCCCGAAGTTTGTGCACTTTACCCCCGACATCTTGTATAATATGCGCAATATAATATTTATACACGTGTAATATCTACTTTTGTACATTTATATAAATTATATACACGTTTACATTTTTATGCTCATTAAAATTTATTATATTATAAAGATAGATAGAAAGATCCTTAGTGCTTCCTGAGGACTTACAAATCAGAAGACTTTTTTGTAATTATTTATTTATTCATTTAAACAATTCAATAATTATAAAGAGTAATAAAACATGTAAGCAACATAAAATTACATTCTAAAATGTGAAAGGGGCTCTATTTATTTACATTTTTATGAAATTACTACTTTTAATAGTTTAAGCTTTCAGTGAACTTTCAATTTTATTTTTAACTTCTCTAAATATTATTTGTTTAAATTGTCAAATATAATTTAATCACAAACACAAGATTCACTCAAAATGAAAGATTGGTGGTTCTGAAATGTTCCCATAAATACGGTGAAAGAACCCTAAACTATAAACTTATTACCCTAAACATGCTTCGAGCGAAATGCAGATCTGGAAACCTTATCGTCAATCTGAGCAAAACATACCATGAACGTCAATATAGCAACAGCCTTTGTTCTGCTGCAGTTTCATTAAATGCCGAGAGATCCGTTTACAGTCTCCAAAAAGCAATACTGGGGCACAACCCTAGAAGCAAAGCTAAATGATTGGAATACAGAAAGATAAAAACACACCATTGTCAAAAATATCTTGGCCGTAAATGATTAAATAAAATTAGATTTATTCAGGAAGGCAAGCTATCGATCAAATGATTTGCGAATTCGGAAAAACCGTTATTATTTAGGTTTTATTGATGTTTTGTTTCTCCCGATTTATTCATATAACCCATTAGTCTACATAATTATCTAGCGGGTTTTCCATTACTTGTGCACTTATGTTAATGTATTTTATGACCGTCTTTGTGTTGCTTATATTTGTATCATGTTGTCTCCCTCTATATTTTGTTATATATATGCACACATTATGTACTTCTTGTTTAGTATTAATTTGTACCCTGATGATGCTTAAGTAAAGCGAAACCGGTCGGTTCTTAAATTAATAAATATCGTGGTTTTAAAACAAAAAAGCATTTTATTTTATTAAATTATATTCCCCACAGTTTCAGAACTTTCAATAGCTTCTTTCGCTCGCATGTTCATTATTATTCTGAATTCCACGTTCGAGTATTGTTATTTGAAACAGATGGCCCGTATATTATTATTACATATTATATTATATTTCGGACATCGTTGCATTGTGAATTAATAAGAACTTGCCCTGTAATTTCTAATGTTTTGGAATTAGTTTTATTTCCCAAAGTACGTATTCTGAAAAAAATAAAATAATAATTTTTATAACTTTTTACTACACAATACATAGATAAAAATAATAATTAATTTTTATAATAAATTATCGTTTATCGTATTCTGAAAAAAAATAAAATAATAATTTTTATAACTTTTTACCACACAATACATAAATAAAAATATGAATTACAAATGTTTATAATAAATATAAGCTTTTTTGTATATCTTTGGAGATATATTGTTTTCTTTGGAATACGAGATGTCTTTCGCTTATTTCCCATCTTTGAAAAAACAATATTTATGAACTGATATACGCTTAAAATTATCTATAAATAGGCAATAGATTTATCTCCCAAAGTACGCATTCTGAAAAATAAAACAATACCTGTCACCTTTGTTACACAATATATAAATAATTTATTTTTATAATAAATATTACCTACGTAATAGTAAATAATAATATATTCATCAAATCAAAATTTATATTTTTCTTCTTACCTTACAATGTCCACCATGCGTTTTTGTTTCGAACGAAATAGTCTTTTCTTAGAAATACGAGCACTTTTTCGCTTATTTCCCATTTTCGGAATACAATATTATTATTTACGATAAATATTATTTAGTAGAAATCACGAAACGGAGAACAACACGACCGTCCGCAAAGCTCTCTAAGCAGTGACTGAAAGGCAGATAGCGTACGCGCGTGAGGAAGTGAGAGGGGCTGCAATAATCATGCTTAGAATCATAAGACGTAAGCGACTGTTGTGAAAATGTTTAATAAATCACGGCGTATTTCAAAAATAGCAAAAATCACTTTTGGGGTCTATTGAGTAGCATTAAAAGAAGCATTGTGATTTTTTTCATACATATTCATAACTTGTAAAATAACAGAAATAAACGTGTTAATAATATTTTTCGGAGCATACTTTGCGATTTATTTCTATCGAGGGAATTTCAAATAATTACCGTTTCGGCTTTTGGAACAAATAGATACTATCTTAAAGAATAACATATATTTTTTTAAGAGCTTAAAAACTTCAAACTTTTAAGGAAAATATGTCGGAAATTGGATGAAATTCGAATAGTGGGCCCTTAAGCGTAGAAACTCTTCATGCTCAGCATCACTTTGGAGTAAAGTGAACGCTTCATCTTGCCCGGCTGGTCGATCCCGAGGCGAGAAGAAAGGACGTCGATAGATGCGTGCGTTCCTGCATACAATGCAGGACAATTGACCCTCCGCCATCATCCCATGAAGCGGGTTATCTTAATGTTGTGACAACCTGGAGTCCCTTGGCAGTTGATGTTACTCATTTCGGTAGGAAATGTTTACTCACATTTATCGATTGCGGTCCAAGTAGATTTGCCGTGTGGCGGGAAATCGAGTCAGATAATGCAGCTTCGATTATCAGACATTTGGAAGAAGGGTTTCGGGAAAGAGGCCCGCCCAAAGTAGTTCTCATGGACAATGGTACTGCATTTTATTCCTACAGTGTTACAGATAAGTGTAAGAGATGGAATGTTCGTCAAAGATTTCGCGCGGCATACCGACCATCTGGAAACGGTATAGTTGAACGACATCATCAAACAATAAAGAGAACTGCAGACAGAAGTGGAAGCGATCCCCTGCAGGCAATGTTTTGGTACAATCTTTGGCTGCAAAAAGTCAGGATGATCAAGGTGTTGCGCTGTCTAGTATAGTTCACACTTACTCGTGGAGACACCCTTCTGCGCAAGTGAATATAGAAGAGGAAGTATTTACTGAGTTCTAAGTGGGCGATCTTCTTGCGGTTAAGCCAGTAGATGGGAGATGCACATCGTGCATGGAAGGGTGACAGGACTTACTTCAGTCAACAACATCGAAGTAGATGGCATACCAAGACATGTGCTTGACCGCGGAAGATGCCTGACAGAGAACGGACTGTGTCTGAGGAGAGACGAGATGGAATTGCCGCACGTTCCACCGTCAATATTTTGGGTTTGTTTGAAGAGGACAGTGAAGAACCGGATCCGGATATGCATCAGGAGGAGATCCACTTGCAAAGAGATGGTGAACCTTGAAGAAGAGATAATCACAGAACAACGACCTATTAGGTAGGACGCGAAGGGCTCCGGGTTAGTTAAATCAATTCGTGCGGTGATGATGACATCAGGAGGGCGTGTGATGATAAGCAGGTACCACTGTAAAAGCGGTGAACGCAACCGCAGAGGCACATAAAACAAGAGAGCTACGGCAGAGCGTCACACGGTGCAGAAGACGTCAGTTTAGACTACAGATACAAACACTATTCGTGACTTCACAATTAAAATTAAGGTTATAAAATGTTCAAAATTGATTAATCAACTTATCTCAGTTAATTTCACGGTAAAACTATTACACCGTAAATAAATTTCCTCAGTCAAAAACACAACAAGCGTGCACGGCTCACCTTAGTAAGCATTAAAAATATCTTTATAAATACAGGATTTATAGAGCCTGCTCGCGTCAAGGCAAGAAAAATATCCCAGTTTTCAAGAAGTTCAGCGGCTACGCTAGGTTTGTGTAACATGGTTTGTGATACAAAAGAAAGTGCCCCCTTTATAGCGCCTGCTCGCGTCAAGGCAAGAAAAACATCCCAGTTTTCAAGTAGTTTAGCGGCTACGCTAGGTTTTTGTAACATGGTTTGTGATACAAAAGAAAGTGCCCCCTTTATAGCGCCTGCTCGCGTCAAGGCAAGAAAAACATCCCAGTTTTCAAGTAGTTTAGCGGCTACGCTAGGTTTGTGTAACATGGTTTATGATGAAAAAGAAAATGCCCCCTTTATACCGCCTGCTCGCGTCAAGGCAAGAAAAACATCCCAAAAATTGAACGTAAAAAAATCAAATCCAGCTAATAAATTTCAATCACGACGCACACAATGCATGCATATTAGGTAAATACTAATTTGACGGAATTTTTTAACATTAAAAAAAAACGCCCGCGCGATTATGTCTCTAGCCACTTCTAGCCGTTCGTTTCGTTCTATAGTAACAGAAATACCAACAAAACAAAATGACATTTGACAATAAAGTTTGAAAATGGACGGTCTCGTTTCACAAAACGAAAGCTAATTTTAATTTTACGTAATTGAAACTTTTATTGCAATATTTTCCACCGCCCCGAATGCAAAAAGTTGTGTCGTACAGTAATTAAGGTGAATCTAAAGGTTTTATCTAAAAAATATTCATAATAAGCAAGGCCAGCGCGATCGAAATTTTACCTAATTATTTTTTCGACTAGCAAGCCGGAGGTCAAATGGGGTTCAAATCCCGGTGTGCGCATCAAATTTAGTTTGATTAATTCATGTTATTTCACAATTTAATCACTAAAAATATAATATTGTATATTTGCGGCACGTTCCAGAGCGGGAGATTCTTTCAGTAGCGCCTTGGTGATAAACCACAGGATCGAAAAGTTAATTGAAATGGTGATCAGATCTGAATAGCCAGGTGCTTCCCCACCTTCCTCCTTTCCATCCCCACTTCATAAATACCCCAATCGGGGATGCCATGGTCTCACTGGCTCCAGACAGTTGGGAGCAGTTGGGATTATTTTGCGGTACTCAAATAAAATCTTCAACCTTGCATTCTTACATAAACTACATTACATTATTTGTAACGCGTTCAGACGTGGTTTTAGCAGACGTACGCCTCAGGGATCTCAATTCTACAGCATTCAATCTGCTTGCATCCTTCCTCTGCCAGTTGCATGTTTCACTGCCGTTCATCAGCGTTGGTTTCACTTCCCATTATGGACTGCTGACCTCGCCTCTGTGGATAACTTTTTACTAGCGGCTATTACAGCCCGACTTTACGAAATATACATCTACTAAATACTACATTAAAAATTATTTTAATAATATTTAAGACAAACGGAAAGAACAAATGATAGTACGACATATCATTCGCTTTTTTCACATGACATAAGTACTCATTTATACTTTTTATGGATTGAATATCTGAGTAATATTTGTCGGTCTCAATTTTTATCAAGCGAATATATTTGTAGCTGTTACGTCACCCCCCCCCCATTGTCATCATATCATAACCAGACTGCACGAGTTAAAAAGCTGAGACAGCAATCAGTCTTACTGTATCGAACGCATTGCGCAATGCTACCCAAAGGCCGCAAGCAGCTTTCTGACCATGGGATGATAAGAAAGCTAGTATTTACCCGGCCGGCGAGTACTGAGCGCAACGCGCGTCCGGACACAGTATTTACGTGGTATCCCCTCCCCGGCTGGAGAGCACTGGGCACATCGCAACCCGTGGACCCAGTATTTACGTCGCATCCCCTCTCCTTTGCCCAGGCGAAGCAACGCCAAATACTGAACAGCGATGGTCAGCCAATCAGCGCAAAGCACGATAAACCTAGAAATATTTCTCTTTTTATATATAATTGCGCAAATTAATGTTAGATTTACGTGAGTCTCGCCGCCATAATGCTAAATAAAAATATACAGATTGAAAGGCTGGACTCGCGTCTATGTTGTAAAGTAATATTGAAATATGTAAACATTAATATTAAGTAGTTATAAGAATTTCCTCACACCAATGTCGGTCTGAGGACCCACTGATTCATATTGTACAATTTATTATAAAAACATTAAAAATGCTAGGGAAAAACAGTTTCCATGAGATGAAGCGGCGTAAAGAGTACTACTGAATAAATAATTTTAATATTGACTATTAAAGTCATATGAAAACACACGAAGCTGCACAAAAATGCACCTCGTTTACGCGGGGCGGTTCAGACGCGCGCACATCGATGTGTGCACGCCCCCGCTAGTCCTATATATAACCCGCGTAAAGCGATCTCAAGTCTCTCTCTTCCGACATCTACTCTGACCGCTTCACTCTGGACTGCTTCTCCCGCTGGAACCACTACAACCGTCTTTGACTTCTGACCTCTCGCTTCCTTGGACTACCTACTGCTCTGTCCTTGGATACACGACATCACAGCAACCGGAAAAGGCCCTGAACATAAAGCAGCTCACCGACTAGAAGATTCAGCACCCCTTATTTACAGTCAATGTAAAGGACTTGCGTCTGATACACTTACGAAACTTCAATAAAAATATCGGTACCGCAATACGTAAACTGCTGATATTAGAATGTTTGCATACAGGGTGATGCAAATGCTCATATAATGAACCGAGTCAGCGGTCCTGCGGGTTCGACGTCCAGACGCTATTCCAACCCGTGGCAGACAAGAACAAAGGAATCAGCAGGTATATAAGCGGTGAAGGACCGAAGTACATGATCATTCCACATCGTTCCACTCAACAAGTTCGACGCGACATCATCCCACTCGAGAAGTTCGACTCGGCGTAACGGAGGAATCGGCCATTATGGCCGGTTCCCCCCGCGTCACGCTTCGATCTTTCTTCACCACATCGCTACAAACTTCACCCGACCTTGCGCGGACTACAACCATGGACTCTTTGGGAGCTCACCTCAACGCCCTGGCCCAGGCTATCATTAGACCCTGCGACCAGCTCATCGCCGTCTGCGCCTCGGCTCCACGACCATCGTCGCCAGCCTGTGACTCCCGCTCATCTGCCGACCAGGTCCATCGCGCCTTCGGCTACCTCGTTCACGCTGAAGTACCCGAAAGACTCCTCGCCTTCGTCAGTGCTGAACAAGTCCACAAGTCCGATCTCCATCAACGCGGTGTCGACCCACTGACCCGCATCTTGACCATTCTACCGCAGTCATCGCCGTCTACGCCTGGTGTCATCATCATCATCGATCCAGAGCCATCTCCCAACTGCGCAACTCAACTGATGTGTTATTTTGACTCACAAGTAACGCTGTGACAACAACAACATCATATTTTATTGTCTCACTACCAATTCCCATATATTATACAGGGTGTATCGGCAAGTACCCGACAAACTTTAACCAGCTATTCCTTAGCACATTTGGAGTAAAAAATGTTATGGGCGCTTTGCTGTCCGGTAACATTTTTTTACCATTAAAAACAAAAAATAAATAAAAAATCCACACTCCGTCACTGTTATTTGCATTGTATCTCGTATTCAGCAGCTGTTATTAGCAAGTGTGTCAAAAAGTGTCCTCGCTCTTTCGTACACACTAAATAATAATAGTTAAAAATGAGACGAATGGTGCCGTGCCATTTCGTTGTGATTGTAAAAGCGCGCCAACATAGGTACGTACGTACATTATTCAACGAAACTCGAACAAAATATTGCCAGATGGGTTTTCAAACTATGAAAAAGGATAAAACATTGGTGACATGTGGTGAAAATATGAATAATAATTTTTTTATAAAAAAAAAAATGTTACCGGACAGCAAAGTGCCCATAACATTTTTTACTCCAAATGTGCTAAGGAATAGCTGGTTAAAGTTTGTCGGGTACGTGCCGATACACCCTGTATAATGCAATACCGTGCATATTTTTGATAAAGCGTTAATGAAACGTAATAAAATATATTTGTTTACTTCTTTTGATTTTTTCTTTATTGATGGAAGTGATTAAATAATTTTATCAAATCATAGTTGGCCGTATTGCCAAAAAAATGTATAAATGAACAGATGTTTTAATTGTAAGTCTGTTAGTGTCTTGTCTGAAGTGGTAAACATCTTTAACGGTGAACTCTAGCGTCATGAAACTTTCATGACTATTTCAACAAGCCGCGTTTTTTTTCTGTAATGAAATACAGAGCCTTTCAAATATTTTACAAACATGATTTTTTGTCTCTTAGGCCCCAAACAGGTTGTGGAAATTGGTTATATGCTCTACAAAGAATTTAGATTTTTTTGGGGGAGGTTATGAAAAAAAAATATTTTCTCAGGGTATAATGTCATTTTTGGGATGCTGTGTGGAGGGTCTATCTGTGGAAAAGACGGAGTGAACCTGAGTGATGAAGTGAACCTGGGTCTTGCATGTTACAAATGTCTGGTGCGTCTTTGGCATATTTCTCGACTGCACCGGCGTCGAAAAGATCAGTGACGCTAGTTCCTCCGAGCATCTTCCACTGAAATACCAATAGCGCACGTTTTTGCACGAACTCGAGGGTTTTTTCAGAATATTTTGGGGCTCCAGACCAAATTCAATTATACCAAAATTATGGGAACATTTTACTTGATTCGAGCACACAAACACGCCCACAACGCTTTTCTATCGGTTTATCTCCTTCATATAAGAGTGATAGACCCCTTAGTCCCAGACAGTACATTGAAATTGCTTATCTGCTAAAACAAACAATTTTACGCAAATGTGAGGAAAAAATCAATTCTGGCTCACAGTTCCGGCTGCGAGAGGCATTTCCGTTCTAAGGACGAAACAGAAACAAAAGAGAGCCAGAAATATGAATTTCGAAAGCAAGTCTATTGTACTCTATCCCTCTCTAATAGGGGTGGGACACGGTCAAGCGGCTTGATCGCAAGCACGTAGTTTATTGTCTATGGCACTTTGTGACAAGCATTTTGACCGTGTACCGAAGCTGGCTTGCAAGCATTGCGCAATTCTACGTGCTTGCGGCGGGGCTTGATGCGAATTTATATTTTTGTGGGAATAGACAAACGACAATAGACAAATAAATATCACGTATCATAAACAATGATATAAATTGAATAAAATTATTATTAAATAGGTACTTAGTTATTGTTTTTGTGTTCAATTTGTAGAAATCCATCTAATTTAAAAATTTTGGAAGTATTTTAGTATTTTTTAATAATTATGACAGCGGTTTTCGAGGTCATTAATAATCAAACTGTAGAATAAATAATTTTCTGAATTTTCAATGGAGAAAACATATTTTTTGTATGAATACCGCACAAGATATTCATACAAAAAATAGCTGTAGCCTGTAATACACTTTGCAAATGCTCATGGCTAAAGCGGTACCTTAACTTGTACCATTCTTGACACCAAATTCGTTTCTTTTTATTATATTATTCAAACATAAAGCTAACGTAAGAGCCAAGAACGCTTTGTCTTTGACAGATTCCATTTTGCCGCGAGTCACGAAATGACAGGAAGGCATAGAAGTACATATACATAGACCACCACGAAATCACAGGAAGGCGTGGCCATGCTTGACGGAGAGGCTTGATGCGGGCTGTCAAGCCGCTAAGCATAGACAATAATAGACAACAATAGACAACAATAGACAACAATAGACAAAAAAACTACGTGCTTGCGATCAAGCCGCTTGACCGTGCCCCAGTCCCTTTAGACAAGACCCCCCCCTACCCGGTACATACCCCGGATGGTTTACTTCGTTAAGGGACTGGGACACGGTCAAGCGGCTTGATCGCAAGCACGTAGTTTTTTTGTCTATTGTTGTCTATTGTTGTCTATTGTTGTCTATTATTGTCTATGCTTAGCGGCTTGACAGCCCGCATCAAGCCTCTCCGTCAAGCATGGCCACGCCTTCCTGTGATTTCGTGGTGGTCTATGTATATGTACTTCTATGCCTTCCTGTCATTTCGTGACTCGCGGCAAAATGGAATCTGTCAAAGACAAAGCGTTCTTGGCTCTTACGTTAGCTTTATGTTTGAATAATATAATAAAAAGAAACGAATTTGGTGTCAAGAATGGTACAAGTTAAGGTACCGCTTTAGCCATGAGCATTTGCAAAGTGTATTACAGGCTACAGCTATTTTTTGTATGAATATCTTGTGCGGTATTCATACAAAAAATATGTTTTCTCCATTGAAAATTCAGAAAATTATTTATTCTACAGTTTGATTATTAATGACCTCGAAAACCGCTGTCATAATTATTAAAAAATACTAAAATACTTCCAAAATTTTTAAATTAGATGGATTTCTACAAATTGAACACAAAAACAATAACTAAGTACCTATTTAATAATAATTTTATTCAATTTATATCATTGTTTATGATACGTGATATTTATTTGTCTATTGTCGTTTGTCTATTCCCACAAAAATATAAATTCGCATCAAGCCCCGCCGCAAGCACGTAGAATTGCGCAATGCTTGCAAGCCAGCTTCGGTACACGGTCAAAATGCTTGTCACAAAGTGCCATAGACAATAAACTACGTGCTTGCGATCAAGCCGCTTGACCGTGTCCCACCCCTATAACAACGCGAGCAAGAAAAAAGTTATGTAAGGGGTTAAATAAACGGAAACATTTAGTTTTATTATTTGAAAATTTGCACGATGCCGGAGAACTACCCCTTTCGTTTAGTTCATTCGAAATAGCGTACACAGATATGCGACGCAGACAGTTGCAGGTGTGCCGGTGACGGAAGACAAAAACGATATTTTAGGTGTATGCGTGAATATATTTGTATCAAAACGGGAATTACCCTTTTGTTTATTTCATTCAAATTAGCGGAGAAATATATTGTTGTACGGAAATCGTATGATTGTTTTTTTTTTATATTTTGTAAACAAGTTCGGCTGTCTACAGTTTGTAACTGTTTTTATAAATTAAAAAAGGATCATTAAATATGTATGTAAAATTTTAAAACACAAAATTGAGTTCTGCAAATTGATAACAATAAATAATTGAATGACTTTCCAAACTCCCAAAATCACTAGATGTTACAATCAAAGGCATATTCAATAAACAAAAACAACATTTGGACAAAGAGAATGTATACAGTGGTAATAATTTATATTCGCAAGGCCTGCTGCAAGTGTTATGTAAGCTGGATATTATTTAAACAGAATAAATAAAAATTTCAATAGAAAAATAAAAATAACCATTAAAATAGCAGCACAAAAATAAAACAATGTATATGTTATATTTTAATGTGCTTGTAGCCATATATATATACAGGGTGTATCGGCACTATCCCGACAAACTTTAACCAGCTATTCCTTAGCACATTTGGAGTAAAAAATGTTATGGGCACTTTGCTGTCCGGTAGCATTTTTTTTTCAATTAAAAACAAAAAAAAATTTCCACACTACATCACTGTCATTGGCATTGCTTTTAGTGTTCAACAGCTGTTATAAGCAATCATGTCGAAAAGCGTCTTCGCTCTTTCGCACACACTAAATAATAATAGTTAAAAATGAGACGAATGGTGCGGTGCCATTTCGTTGTGATTGTAAAAGGGCGCGAATATAGGTACACACGTGCATTATTCAACGGAATTCGAATAAAATATTGCCAGATGGGTTTTCAAACTTTGACAAAGGATAAAACAGTGGTGATATGTGGTGAAAATATGAATAGTAAATTTTTTATTAAAAAAAAACGTTACCGGATAGCAAAGTGAACATAAGATTTTTTACTCCAAATATGCTCAGGAATAGCTGGTTAAAGTTTGTCGGGTACGTGCCGATACACCCTGAATATATATTATATTTAAATATATTATTTTATCTACCACAACACGGGCATTAGCCTAGAATGGTAGTTAAAAAAATGACAAAAAATGTAACATGTAAACATTTATTAAATAATAAAAAAAAATAAAATAAAAAAATTATAGCTACAAGCACAATAAGGAAGTTGAGTGAAAAATATTTTGACTTATAAAAAATATGTTCATGTAGATCAAAAAATATCGATTCTAAATATATAAATATATGTCTATATTATTATTCTTAGAATTAGTTAAACGTTCTTGAAAAAGCATTCAATAGCAATAGACTGTATACGCTCCACGATTGGTCGAAAGAATTCTGACGTCACATGTGTCGTGACTTGTACGTACAACGGATCACCTATGGTGCATCTCTTTCTATTACATGAGAGATGGTCGGTTTAGATGAGAGAGGTGTATAGGCCAAACGTTTATTTGGGTTTGTCAAATATATGTACGTATTTGTTGTTATTATTATATGAAATGGATTTCTAAAGATACATATTCGTATAGTGCTTTATAATAATATGTTGTTTATTGCATAACTTAGAAGTTTTTATTATTATACATGTCACATAACATGTAATACACTTCAGGCCGCCGGCCGCCCAGAAAAGTCTCACAGTGAACTGTGCTGTAAACCGTTATTTTACTTTTGGTCTTTACTTTTCTGCGCGGTGGTCCTGAATTCGCGCGGGGCAAGTCAACAAATAGCGACGGCAATACCGTACCGGGCGGGAAAAGCAAATATTCTAACTTAAAATATTAATTTAACTATGAAATCTTAATCAATTTTCTTTTTTTTAATAACATCAATTCTAATAGACGGTTAACATTGGTAAAAAAATTACTGGAATTCCTTATTGAAGAATTTTTTTTTCCATACAAAATCTTCAAGCGACGTGGTTCTTACAGTTTGAATGACGTCACACCCACACCCCGCCTCTTACCGCTCGGATTCCGCTCGTTTTGGCGGGCTTAATAAAATTCAAACTTTGAGAATTAATTTAACTATGAAAACAAACTTTAAAAAAAATAAAAAAATACTCGTATTTAAGTTTGAATGCGAACATTGATAAAAAAAAAATTGGACTCAACTTCCTTATTATAATCTACGTAATCCGAGTGCACGTACACATGTTTAAAAATATAGAAACAGTAGAACAGTTACTAGAGTATCCACTTTCGACCTAAAACACATTGAACATTTTATAACGTATATACCCTAATAAATATTTGATTAATTCATAATATTATTAATTATCATTGTTTAAAGTATTCAAAAAAGCATTACTTACCCATAAAAATAGGCACTGGGCCAACGTTGGTTCTAACCTGCCAACGGCGTTCTCTCGTTGGCGGGTTTGCGCCAACGTTGGTCCGATGCGTTGGGCCAAGGTGGACTAGGGGAAGTACATTATAATAACTCATTGTGTTTTTCAGGTTGATTCTCTCCCAACAGACTAGTTCTACCGCACTCCAGAGAAACTGGAGCTGGAACTTCCGCGAAACTGATTCGCCAACGCTTCTGAGGGAATATATAGGGTGCTCTAGTTTTAAGACTTGCTGTAATTCATATTTTATGTTAGGTTTAAGTTATGTTTAAGTTTAATTTAAGTTATGTTTATGTTAAGTTTAAGTTTAAGTTAAGTTAAAGTTAGGTTTAAGTTTCCACTTTTACCGGATGGGTTTTCTTAGTTATGTTTGTTTTGTAGTTACTTCCGCGTGATTATTTTAGGTTGCATAAATAATGTGGTGAAGGTGCTTTTGGTGTATAATTTGAGCATGTTATTGGTATTTTTGAAGTTCTTACTGAACTAATACATTGAATTTCATAAATTTTGTTTTGCATTTGTTTTTATCTGTTTCAGCCCGAGGTCCAGTAGTCAGCAACATTATTTTACATTTTATTAATCTTTGAATTTTATTTATTTCGTTTGTTTATGTTTCATATATCTTACTAATCTCACTTACATCTTACTAATATCTTGCTAATCCTACTAATTACACTTACATCTTACACTAGCTAATCTTGAATTATATATTTTTTGTTTCTAGAGAATTACAACACCAGTTAGTGTTCTTACTCCAGAAGGTACAATGCGCTGCCCAAAGATATTAGAAGAACGAGATATGCTATGTTGGCCGCCAGACCGTAGGCGGAGTACTAACTAATTAGGGTACTTTGAACGGTATCGGGACGTGTACGCACAGAAATCTGTTCTATGGATTAGTGCGGATACCTTAGCGATGCCTTAGCGTAAGCGAAGGTGTGCAGTAGTATTGGTGAACAAAACCGGCGACACTCGGCAAAAGAATTCCACACAGTATGAACTGCTCATAGCACATCTCGTTCTTCTAATATCTTTGGCGCTGCCAGTGGCCTAAGGATTTGATTTTCCTCAAAGACTCGGTATGTCCAGGTGCCTCCTTTCGCGCAGTTTCGTCCAGGTTAGTTTCTATAGTAATCGCAGTGAGGTGGTTGTTTTAATTTTGTTTTGCCTGACTCTCGATAATTGCCACTATAATGATTATGATGGTTTTTTGGCGAGATAATAATGTTCCTTTGATCAATTGTATAATTTTTACTTACAAATTTTCATGATTTCAGAGGAAATTTTAGTTTTGATTTATTAAATAGAGAAAATTATAATTTTTTGATTAGTGTAAACACTTAAATCAAAATGGAGAGTTTTTTTTAATTTAATTTTAAGAAAATGAAATTCTTTATTGGGATAAACATGCTGGAGAATGAATAAGCATAATAGAAAATTCTATCCTTTTCAGGATGAAGTTCGCGTGTCAACTCTGCGCTCCCGATGGACTAGTTTCCAGCACCCCGAGGAACTAGTATAACTGATGCTAGGAACTGAGGTCTTGATAATTTCCTTTTTTCAAAATCTTTAGTTATTTTTTTAATGAACGAAAGGCCCTCTGTTCCTTTGTGTTCAAAATGGTGAATTTTAAAAATTAAAGTTTTTTTTTCAGAAAAATATTGCATTCGTTTTTTATGCACAAATTATGTAAATAACCCAAACTAAGAACCTAATAACCTAGTTTGTGCATGTGAATAGTTGTTTTTATAGTAATTAAGTTGAAACAAAGTTTAATTTCCAAAACGATGGCCAAGCACATTTGTGTTAAATGCAGTTTTAAGTAAAAACGTATTTTGTAAAGAAATAGATTCTTATAAATTAAACTGCGTGCGCTAAGCTATCGATAATATAGAAGGCAATAAAGGGAGAAAATTTGAATATGAAATATTGTTAATTTATTAAAATACCGGTGAATTTTTTTGTATTCCTGTTAAAACAGGTCATGAAAATTACTTAAATTAAAACTACATTTATTTTTATTTTTTAGCTCCCGTGCTGCTTTCCAAGGTCCTGTCTCAATGGCTGCTTCAGGAGACTTGCGTGCTGAGTGCCCTCAGGGCTTCGGCCTACACTCGCCACAATGCCGAAGTGGAACGCTCAAGGAAGCCATCGAAGGTGAAGTATTTGTCTATATAACTCTGTGTTAGGGCCTTGAAAGACCGATGCAAAGTATAAGATGCCTCAGGGCTTACCTCTGGCGACCCTATGTGGCTTGCTGGCCCGTAGTCATGATATGATCACGGTGAGGTCCAATGTCTAGGCTCTGAAATACAAGCAACTCTTTTGAACAATTTCTTGCCGGCAAGGTTTCCATATTGTCAGTCAAGGTTGCGCAAGATTGTCATGTGTATTGCCCATTCTTGTCAATGTATTGCCCTGACGGGAGTTCGCTCGGCTTCCGACTTCCGATATTATGACAATATTGCCGATACAAATATATCTTCTTCTCGTTCCGTTACATATGTGTATGTTCAGAAATATTACATTTATTTGGATTTTATTGCGAAGCGGAAAAGTACGCAAATTCTGACAGCTTCTTTTAGAAGAAGAAACTGCTTTATACCGTCATGTAATAATTTCTGTCTATTCTGACATTTTGGTATGCTGGTATTCCTGATGCTATATGAAGGACTAGATCATAGCCGAGATATTATAAAACAAATAATTGAAATAAGCTTATATCTTGCATTGAATCATTAGAGAATGTCGTCAATTATTGTTTATGCCTTACAGGTTAAACACTGAATTATGTTTTTCAGGATGCGTCGTGAAATAACACTGTGGGCCTGAAGAACAGGAATCTGGAGTCGGTGATTGTCTCTGTTCCCGTCACCTACTTCTCTGCAACAGTCGTCAGTGGTACCGTATGTACCGTATAGACCAAGGCTGCCCAACCCCAGGCCCGCGGGCCACAATGTGGCCCGCGAACGAATTATAAGTGGCCCGCGTGAAACATTTTCAAAAAACCCGCCAATCTCCGCCAATTTGAAAAAGTGTCGCGGGCCCGCGGTAAAACAAACAATGCAGCTTGCGCGCGGTCACCAGTGTTGCCAACGACGGCGATTTATCGCTATTTAGGCTACTCAGAACGAGAATCAGCGACGAAAAAATCTAACCTGTTGAACTTACTTTTGAAACAAAAATACACCGGTTTTCGACATAATATTCTTTGCGTCGAAATGGAATTCTGTAGCCACCCCCCCTCCCATGGAATTTGAAAAATTGCTGTGGGGTATCACATATGATGTTCGGGTGTGCGGAATTTTTTCTCAGCGAAGTTCCGTAACAACCCCCCCCCCCCCATGGATTTCAAATATTTTGTGGGGAGCACTTATTTAGATTTTTTTTGTGGGGAATTATGTTTTATAGAAATTCTCTAACAACCCCCCCCCCCCCCCATTGAAATAGGAACCGTCAGGTATTCAGTGGCCCGCCAGTGATTCAAAATCGTCAATTTGGCCCAACTGCTAAAAAGGTTGGGCAGCCTTGGTATAGACTGCCAAACAACTCGGTCTTGGCACACACTCCTTAATTCAGTCATATGCATACATCGTTTCACACATACCCACCCTTCCGTTTTCTGTTATTCAGACTCTTGATATGACCCGACTCAAATATTTGATTCACTTGATTGTACCATATCTTCCGAGGAGGTCACCGACTTCTTCTACCATTCACATTAGCATAATACATTCTCCTTACACTCCTTTCTTCATTCATCCGCTAAACATGCCAAAACCATTTAAGCGTCCCTATTCTTAACTTTCTCATGAAGCTTACCTATATCAGCCTTGGATTCTTTGGGGATCTCCACATTTTTCACACTTTATTATTGTTATTTATTAATTATATTTTTTTTTTAAATCACTTGCATATTATTTAAGCCACTATCACCTCCTTGAAATATCCTTTTAATGTACATATAGTTCAGTAGATACTGCTAAAATACCTTAGTATTAGGTAGGCGACACATTATGCAATAAGCATCTTGGCTAGCATCATCGTTTCTATCATCTAGCCATCTTGGTTTCAGCGTATCGCTCGCCATACACTTATATATATTATATAAGTGTATATACATATACTACCATACACTCGCCATATACTTTTATTATTATGGGAATGAATGTAATGCATTGATTTATTATACTAGATTAGCCCTGTCTAGTTAATTTCATTTTAAAAATAACCCCACATAGGAGTAATTTCACAATACAACTCTCCATAGATAATATAAATACATGTTCCATACAATATAAAACAGAGAGAGAAGTTATTCCCCAAATCCCATCAAGTAGTTTGTTCATTTATCAGCCAATAGAGAAGCCCCAACAGCGTACGTCACAAATATGGAGATGAAATTAACAACCCAACTCTGTTTAAACTCGTTGTACAAGTGTTCAAACTCGTAAGCGAAACCACGGAGAATTTGTTTTCAGAGGTGTTGTAATATGGACACAAAGCCCTAAACAAATTAATACTTGCAGCCACTTTTATAGGAAAAGAATTAATAAATAACACAAAATGATTTCAATTTATTTTATTTTTGTTTTTGAATTCTGTACAGGTCCTATAGAACCAAAAACGTTTACATTTTTATTATTGTGCATAGGTTTTTTTTTTTTTATTTACCTAAGTATTTATATAGAATGATTTATAAATTATTGAAGAAAGCAATCACTTTGTGAATTGACATAATAAAATCTCTTTGTGAATTGACATCATTTTTTGGTTTTACACCTAGCCGGGCTTTTACATGCAGTTTAAAACAGAATTCTAGTAAGCCTGAGTAAATCTGACTTCCAAGAAACTGGGCATCTTGTCAATACAGCTCAATAGCTGGCAGATTCTTCAATAGTAACCTGCTGCTAACCCTATACAAATCTGAAGTACGCCCAACAATTGTATTTGGGAGCCACCTCTGGGCTGGAGCACACAATACTTGATAAACCTACTTGATTCTGTGCAAAGGAGGAAGGTTCGTCTGATTGACAATGCATTGTTAACATACCGATTGCCATCCCTAATACGCACACGCAATGTGGGGATGTGAGTCTACAGGTATTCTAACAAAAAAAAATTTTAACCAACACATCAATAATAATCATGTGCCGGTCACATTTTATACCATATTGTGTATATGTATTGGTTGATTGTTTATCCCACACATGTACTGGGTTTTCCAATAAGAGGTGTTATTTTATTTATTTATTTATTTATTGTTTGAAACATTTACAGAGTGTTAACAATTATTACATTTATATTATTTGGGTGGGAATGTGGAGAGATATTAACACCCCAGTTAAAAATGTTCACAGCGTGCGTAAACAAGGTTTAGTTGATATTAGGCGGAGATGCTAGTAGTGAAAGAAAAAAAAATACATATATAATTTTGATATTCAATCGTAAAAGATCAATGGTTTCGTTGCTTGTGTGGCACCTAGTGCCGTCTTGTTGAAAGTAAACGTTGTCCAGATCAATACCATCCAATTCCGGCCATAAAAAATCATTAATCATCTCTCGATAGCGCAATCCATTCACCGTAACTGTTGCTCCAGCCTCATTTTCGAAAAAGTAAGGTCCAATGACTCCGCCGGACCATAAACCGCACCAAACAGTCACACGTTGAGGATAGAGAAGCTTTTTAACAATAACTCTTGGGTTTTCCGAGCTCCAGATGCGACAATTTTGCTTGAAGACGAAGCCACCGAGGTGGAAATGGGCCTCATCACTCAAGATGATTTGCATTTGATTCACTCAAGTGAATTTTAATAATTTCAATGCGTTGTTGAAGCGTGTATCGTTCCATTTTTATCAATGGCGTAGTTTCTACTTGTCAAATGTCAAAAAATGACAACTTCAAAAGTAACATCTACCGAAATAGCGGGCTATTCAAAATAACACCTCTTATTGGAAAACCCGGTATAACGTCATAATTTGAATTAGTGTAAAGGATGATGTCAGAAACTTTGCTTGAAATAAATATAACACTGTGAATTTCTGACATTTGCTAATACGCTGCATTCAAGCTATCTGTAAGGTACTTATATTTTTTTGTATTCAGATAGCATCTAAAATATTTGGAGCTGGGTTATTTTTGTGATTTAAAAAAATAAACTTGCACAGCCATAGCTGCGAAACAAAATAGGTTAACTCTAGACCAACAAAAGGCAAAACGCAATGCACAGTGCCCAATTCGCATTGGGACACATTGCGCGGGCCTTTTCATAAATGTGTACATGAACCAAATCAAAATTGGTTTGGGGTTATTTTTAGGTGAATAGGCCGTGTCTAGTTGTATTTAGTCAGGGGTTACGGGGCTACTAAAGTGACCACTTTCCACAAAATGTTGCTCAAAGATATTAAAATATTAGTAAGCTTTATTTCGGCATCTAACACACTTCGGGCGGGAAGGGTAGTTCTACCTTTTGCGCTGGCCTCATTTCAATGGTAGAAAAGATGGAATTATTCAATTTTTTTATATGAATATTATATACCAATCTCTTTGTAAAGGTCCCGACTGTATGTACATAATTAACGAATCATAATACAAGTCTTCTTTTTATATTTATCTTTGTGCCTTTCGTTTACATCGGTATTTCAACAAAAGGATAGTATATTATTTGTTATTTTAATAATTCAACGAATGAGGACTCTTATGACTGTGAAACCCAATTCAAATCTCTATTTCTGTTCTGCCCCCACTCAACTCCTATGTGCAAGCGAGCGAGAGATGTCGGGCGTATTTAAAGAGTGAAGGTAGGTAATACCGATAGGTGGACCATATTTTACACATATTATAAGGTTCATCGAGTTGCATTTCAAATAATATTCGATTTTCGTTATTAGCTTGGGTATGCCGAGTTACTAAGTAGAAATTTTTATTAAAATATTTTAATTATTTTCGAAGATACAGTGGTTTAAAACAAATTGCCAATGCAAAAAATGCCCGCCAGAAATGTGATAATAATAATTCTCTGAACAATGGAAAGGAATTTTGGTTTGACCATCTAAAACAAGGGTGGCCAACCCGCAGCCCACTGGGTGTCTACTTGTGACCCGCAGAGCATATGCACACATTTTTTTCTTTTAGTGTACATAAAACCACCAAAAAAACATTCCAACGTTCGTAGTTCATATTTATCTCGTATTTGAAAGTATCTCAGTACATTGATTAAACTATCAGTATTGCGCGTCTTGAGGGTATTACGCTTCTTGCGAGTACTGCGAGTCTTTCAAGTCTTGGACGTCTTTTGTGTCCCGTATACGCAATATTCGCCAGCCACAAGACGCTGAGGAGAGTGTTTCTGTAGCCGAAATACGGATTATCTGCAAAGCAAATGCACGAGAGGACATGAAAAAATGTGGGGAATTCTCTAGCTAATTCATTGTGCGGAATCATAAATCGCAAATGCACTCAAAAAAAATATTGTGAGGAATCCAGCACCGAGTGAGCAATACTCCATACAATAATTCCTTTCGGCATACCATTAAATGTAAAAGTACAAGTGTGAAATACTAGGAAACAGGTATTTGGACTAGGTATTTATTCATACTTGTACCAGTTGTTCCAAGTATCAAGACAAGCTAGTACGACTCACCTCTGGTACGGCCCGGCTGCTGAAAAGGTTGACCACCCATGATCTAAAAGGATCGCCAGTTTGCCAATAATAAAAACAAAAAACAGTAATTGCCTATTTTATTATATTATAATAAAAAATATATGGTACATAATTAATTTAAAAAGACTGTTTACATTTTAACAGGTATTATAGTATACAAAAAAAGAATCATTAATCCACGATGTCGCCTAGAAGATGATTTTCTAAATTAGTTTGACAAAGAAGTTCATCTAGGTATTTGGTTTTCACCGGGGTGACCTAAAATGAAAACATAAGAATGTCAAAGCAGAATACCAATCAATCAAAATGACCATACACAGGTCTTAAGGTCTATTCATATCTATCGGTACAGACACGAACATTCACATCTACAGTGCAGCACAGACACAGCACCATTAACCTAAAAAGCCCAGACTTAACGTGATTTAGTATTGAACGACATTGAAGCAAAATGTAGGGTGAGAGGAAATTGCCTGGCGGCCATATTGTACGACACCTGTTTGAAATGATTTGCATGCAAAGTACTATAAAAATAACTAGTTAAATTAATATTGATTTTATATCGTTAATGCATATCACGGCTCATGATTTTTTGGGCTAGGTATTTGATGAGACAGGGAATGGGACATGTCAATATAAAATTAAGAAGCTAAAGGCATTTTTCAAACATCTTCCCCCTTCCCCCTCACCCCGCGGCTTCAAATTGTTCTCGAATGACTCTGTCCAGGCCAATAACGCGATGCGCGAGAATAAAAAACTGTCGCCGTGGCAAAATGAAATAAAGAAAACCGAATCGTCATTTTGCGGTAAACTGCAGACAAGGGCATTTTTTAAAGTCCAAAATTAGGCACACAAATGAACAACTATTATTATGAGGGCCAGCGCAGGATGTTTCAGGATTTTGGCAATTTTTCCTCGAAGAGAAAGTAGGTAGCTAGGAAGTATCTGTACAGAATTCTTTACATCTCTAAATAGTATAAAATAAAGTCGCCGTCCGCGTCTGTCTGTTTGTGCGCTTAGTTCATCTAAACTACTGATTAGTAAAAACTGATTTTGGTTTCATTTATTTTGATTTTGATTTCACTATCATTTAGAGAACTTCTTCCGGAATGTTTATATGTATATAAAATACTTTTTTTTTTTTTTATATTTTTTAAGTAAATAAAAACAATTTGTACAAATTTAGGGTAGTCCCACAATGCTGTCATATGGCAGCTTGTCTGTAGGTTCTACCAATTAAACATTCTACTAAAAACAAGATATGTAGGCAGATACATTAAAAAAAATTAAGGATACATGAAATTTTCATTTATTAACCACAGCTTTACCATTTTAGGGCATAGTCTCTCATTTTTTAATTTTTATTGATTTTATTGAAAATCACTGGAATTATATATTCAAGAGTACGGCTTCCATATTTATTTAATATTCAAGGAGTTTTTAGGCCCTTTCCTTCTTTAAATCTTGTGGTATGTTTGTGTACCAGTGGGTGTTTGTATGAGCTTCCCCCCATGCTATCCATAATAGTAGTGAACCAAAGGAGACCTTTTATTGTAAGTAGGCTCTCTGATCCATATAGTACTTTTAAGTTATGTCTCTGATTGTAAATATTAGATGTGACAATTTTTTTTTAATATTAGATGTGAATTTCTCGAGTTTTCTACTGATTTGGTTCAAAATCGGGATTAAGGAATTTGGATGTGCATTGAACTCAGATCTAACGTCATAACTTCAGCATCCAGCTTGAATTTCTTGAGTTTTCTGCCGATTTGGTGCAAAATCTGGATTACGGAGTTTGGAGATGGACTTTGCGAGACTAGTGTGAAGGTGCTTTCTGAGGTGAAGATTCCTTTCAAACTGTCGCTAAGATTGGGAACAATGTCTATCAGATCCATTGATAAATGCACTGAATTTCGTTGATGGCTAATTCCGGGTAGTAGTATTATAAATAAATTATTAAAAAAATATATATATAAATATATATATGAGAGAGAGAGAAAAATAAATATAAAATAATATATTACCGGTAACATGCACAGTAAGAATTATAGTGTATTTTATACAATGTACAAAAAACTTTTTTAATAGCCTTAACCACAAAGAAAGCCAAAGTTTTGGCACTTTTCGAGGATATTATGCTAAAAACATGAAAGAAGTATTTTTAACCAAGACATTTAGATAATTTTATATCAATTTTTATCAAATTCTTTATATCTATCTTAGACTGTGTTTTTTTCTTAGTTTATGTCCTTCATTCTACTTTTTTGTATATCTAAGTTAATATTGTAAAATATATTCTTTCCCGAGTACGAAAAAAACATTGAAATAAATTTTCAAATTACATTCATGATTTACAAATAAACTTTTTTTCCATTTCTATCGCACTAAATATATAATCAAAAAATATTTGTCGTAACTTAATTTTACGTTTTCCCATTTTTCACACCCATTGCTTTATGGTAATATTATATTAAAAAAAACAGTTATTGTCATTACACAAACCATACAATCAAATTTATGAACCAAAAATCTTTTCCAAGTCAAAACACGATTAGATTCTATGTGACTTTGAGTAAAAAACTGAGACGTCAAAAAAGGTCCAGGGCGTAAAAGATGTGACTGTATATCCATTATTTTGCTAATATGATTTTTATTCTGTCAAGTTGTATCCATTATTTAGTAAATAAATATAAATTTTATAAAGCACGTGTATTTTTATTTCGTATTTTATCAAAACCGTGTCAATCATCCCCCTATCTACTCAAAAGACGCAGGTGTTGGTTTTGAAACCGCAGCTGTTCTGGCGGCCGACCGATTCATTTACAAGTAGCAATAATACCTAACTGTACTGAAGTCGAGATTTGATACCGTCCCCTTAATAATTAGTCCTACATCATGGGTCCATTTGAGAAGCTCGTTAAAGTCTCTTTGTAATTCTTGTAAAGCTATTAAGGGATTTTCATTGGATACTACAAGAGCAGTACCATCAGCAAAAATGAATCTATGAGCTTTTTTGAAAATCTTACACAAGGCAATAACATATATAATATATAATTTTGGACCTAGAATCGACCCTTGCGGTACTCCTGATTTGATATATCTTGATTAACTAATAATATTTTAAAAATTTCACACTCATTTTTCTATTTGATAAATAGTTTTTGAAGAATAAGAGGAGTTTACCCCGGATTCCTATAATTTCAAGTACTTTAATTATTTGTATATGGCTGAGTGTATCGAAAGCTTTTGAGAAATCAATAAATAGAACCAGTACATGTTGTTTATTTAGTTGTGAATTTATATTTATGCATATTATATTTACAGAAAGTAGAGAAAAGTTTGTAATCAAGTTGTAAAAAGATTATTTTCGGGCGTTTACATTGCTAACGCTGGCTAAATCTCATGAGATACATCAAAAGAATGTACTACGGAATTTTATATCTTAAAAAGGCCTACAAAAAAGTCTGTTTTGTATATGTCTATCTCCTAAGGAAAACCCCCGGCAACGCCGGGTACACGTCATCTAGTTATATTATGAAGAACACCGAGAAGATTTTTCAAATATTCAAGAATGGGTCAGTATCAGGGGGTTATAACTCCGATCGAAAATTTGAACCAAAATATTGTGACGTCGGTTCCATGATAACTCAACACAGTGACTATTCAATAAACTTTTAAAAAGTCATCACCTACTTAACCCAGAAAGTTTTTGTTTCATCACTTTCCATGACTTTATATAACTTTTTAAAGATGTGATGAATTATCATTTTGATGATTTATCCGGTCACCTGTGACGTCATATGATTGCCTAACTATATCCACCAGTGAAAAACTCTGAAAGTCAATGGAATAAACTTTCAGAGTTTTTCATTGGTGTATAGTATAATAAGCAGGCTCCGAATGAGAATTTTACTATCTATATATTGACATATCTATGGTTTTTTAGGACCAATTTGTTTCATAAAAAAAAGCCCGAAGATATCGATCTAGTGAGTGGTTTATTTATGGTCAGTATGAGTAAATATAAACAGCTTGGAGGGCTTTAAAGCAGAGAATGGACGGTTACCTTGAGAAGGTTTCATCTCGGGGTAAGAATAACCTCGTTGAATTTAATGTTTCAAAGATCACATCTGATTACATCTAAAAGAGATCGAAATGACAATCTCGACTCCTTCAATGTAAGCAATCTTCTCAACATGCCTTCCATTGATAGGCTTGGTGTAACTCTAAGTGACACAGGTGTCGGGTGGGAATGATGTTCTCGTTCTACTGATATTTTAATGGAAGATGCTCCGAGGACTAGCGTCATTGATCCGTCATTCCCTTCGGAACCAGGAAACAGGAAACACGCCAAACACATGCCCAACATTTGCATACAATTGACATTTCTCATATGAAAACGGGTCGTTTTAACGACTCCTTCTCGAGTTCAACAGTTCGGCTGTTGAATGATTTCCCGGCCTTTATATTTCCTCCCTCTTTCGATATGGGTATCTTCAAGACCCAGGTTCACTCCTTCATTTCTACAAAAAGTCCCTCCACACAGCATCTCCAAAGATGATATACGCGTTAATGTAAAAATGTGTAACAGTTCTTGCCTAATATGCCTTGAAAGGCCAATATTGAAAATGTCGAGAAACCTAGTCATTTAGCTATGCTTGACCAGCACGTCCGATCTGCAATGTAGAATACATAGCGGGTCGTGGTATCGACCCTGGCGGTAGTTGTTCAGTACAAACAATTTATAGCATTTCAGAATAAAACAGTTTTTTTTTTAAATCTCTTTAGTGAAAGGGCCCCATTTCTCCCAGAGTGGAAACAATTGTAATGCGTCTCAGAGAGCCATTCCATGTGACGTATGAATCGCGGGAACTTTTAGTTTATTTAACAGGTAACAAACTCGGCTGGATGACAGGCGGAATCCTTTGCCCTTTTCCATGGACTGGATCAAATGGTTCAGGTGCCTATAAGGGTTCCTGATGTCCAGACTCAATCACCATAATTATCAGACCAATCTGTTAAACCTATTTCTAACCACTCTGCCACACGGATACAGGATTGAGGTCACAGCCCATTTAGGATCGTCCAACCACCGCCTGGTGACGACATCAATCCCTGCTAACTTCAGACCGCCAAACTCAAGGCTGAAGAGAAAAGTGTGGCACTATAGGTCAGCAGATTGGTTTGGTCTGTGGGCACATTTTAATGCTTTCCCGTAGCAGCTGTCTGTTTCAGACTTCGGATCCTTCCACATGTGCCCAGGAAATACAATATTTCGGAAATTTCAGTCGATAATGCTAGGAAGCAATTTGACAAAAAAACGCGTCTTACAGAGCCTAAAACACATCTCCAACGTCGGAAAACAGATCAGCTTAAAACAAAATAGCAAAAGAATGCGAGAGGATTGTAAATAGGTCAAAATCCGAGCAAGACCCGCAGATCAGCAAAAAGCTAGCTGCCTGCCCGCATGGCAGAAGAGTGTTTTGGTCGCTTGCGGGCTCAATAGGTTGTAATTTCTGTAAATCCAATCTACCACCTTTTACCAGACCTGAGGCTAACTAGCAAACACCGCCACCGAAAAGGCCAACTTATTAGGTAAAATGTTTGCAGAAAACTCGACCCTCAATGATCGGGGTACTGTCCCGCCGTCGGTTCCTCACTGCGGTTTCTATATGAAAAACGAGGATCCGGTATCGGGATGTACTCCAAGTCTTACAGGGGCTCGATCTTAGTAAAGCTAATAGGCCAGACGGAAGCTTTTCAAAATGTCCCTGAAATCCGGCTCTGTACCCTCTGGATGGAAAAAATCGGTCATTCATCCTATTCCAAAGAAGGGTGACCACTCCAACCCGGCCAACTAATGCCCCATAGCGATCACATCTATTCTATCCAAGGTGATGGAACATGTGATTAACGACAAACTGCTCACATACCGAGAGAAGAACAAAATTACGACTGTCAATATGGATTCCGGCAGAACCGCTCATGCGGTGATCTTCTCGCGTATGTGACGCATGTTTGGAGGCGGTGCCTGGAACGTTGTGGTGAGTCCTTTGACCGGGTTTGGTACCGAGGACTTGTCCATCCTTTTTTAAGTGGATTGCTGAATTTTTGAGGGAAATGTCAATTCAGATGATTGCCAATGGTTTCACCTCTTCCTCACACTCAAATGCTGGTGTCCCACAGGGATTCATTATGTCTCTGAATTTATTTTTGTTGCACACCAATGACCTTGTGTCGTGTGCACGGAGGGCTTTGAAGCAGAGAATGAACGGTTACCTCGAGAGGGTTTCCTCTTGGGGTAAAAAAAACCTAGTCGAATTTAATGTTTCAAAGACCCAATCATGTCTGATTACGTTTAAAGGGATTGAAATGACAATCTAGGCTTCTTCACTAGAAGCATCAAGATGCCTTCCATTGATATGCTTGTTATAACTCTAAGGACGGGTTGTTGCGAAGAATTTGAACAATTCATCAAATTTCAACATCCACTTTTAAGCTCTGTGAAAGATTTTTTCAAGTTCTGTTTTTAGTTCAGTTCTGTCAAGCAACTAGCCTATAATGATATAATAACAGAACTTGAATAAGACTTTCACAGAACTTGAAAATGAACGTTGAAATTTCATGAATTGTTCAAATTCTCCGAAACAACTCGTCCTAAGTGACCAGCTCAGGCACGAAGGCTCCATTGAAGCCAGTAAAGTTAGCCTCACAGAAGCTGGATGTACCATACAGGGCCTGCAGATACTTTAATATTACACATGTAGAAATCGCAAGTGCACCCCACTGTTGAATTTGGCAGCCACCTTTGGTCTGGAGCCCCAAAATACCTGAAAAAAACCCTCGACTGCAGAAATAGGCGGTCCGTTTGATAGATTCCTCTATCTTAACAGGCGGGCCAAGGGAACAAAATTTCGGCACAGTGATTGGCAAAAACAGCATAATGGCGACAACGAGTACAATGGCGGTGCATCACAAATGATAATGTAGGCGAAGCCGTGTGAACCCGATTTAAATTTATTCCATTTTAATTTAATTCGAATTCTTTTTCATACGAATTTAAATCGCACTCGCATGGACTTTGCCCATGCGGTGTCAAGATTAGCTGTGGATGGGGCGCCATTCTGTACTGAACTGCGCAGGCGCATAAATGCGACAGTACAAATAAAATATTCTACTGTCGGTGCAGACCCATCTCTGTGCCTGTACGCTATGCTATGATGTGAATGTCTTCATACATAATGTAAGAAACAAATTTAGCCGTGTCTGGCACGTTACGTGCTAGTAAATGCGCAGAAAACTCTCTCTAAATCATTGCCATAAGCCAGGAATGGAATGGAATATCTACATGGTTTATTATAATGGTGACGTAATAAATGTGTCTTGTTCTATTTCATGTTTCGTTTAGATTTATGATTATCTTCTTTAATAAAAATAAAAAATTTGGTACTTGTCATAGATAGAAAAAATTTAAGTCTATAAATTAATTACGTACCTTTGTGTTATTGTCGTTGAAAGAATCTTTCAAGAAGCCTACATATTTTCCTTCAATTATTTTAATATTATAATGGCGACAATCGTCCATAACTTGGGAAGGGCTTTCATAAAGAAGTATTTCTTTGATATTTTCAATGGGATACTTCAGGACCTTGCTGTTGTACGCATGACTCATTACTTCAAGTGCATTCCTGAAAAAAGAAATATATATTCTGTGGTTTAATCTCTCCAAAATCATTGATATAGCAATATTAAATTAATGTTTTTTGTTGTATTTAGACTCCACTAGAGTATATCTGAAGTGTTTGGAGTTAGTGAGACTATAATTATTAGCACACTTAATAATGGGGATGTTGTGAAGGAGAAAGTACAGGTAAAGTATGGCATCCCCAATTGGGGTATGTTGCGAGGCTGAAGGTAGTGAGGAGGGGAAGGAGATGGGAAATAGGAAGGTGGGGATGGACCTGGCTATTAAAATCTGGTCAGCAAACATGGCCCAAGCCATTTCAAGCAAGGTTTCAATTCTGAATTGTGGTCTTACACCAGAGCGATACTGAGAGTATCTTCCACTTCTCGTGCCGCAAATATACTATATATTATTTTAAGTGAGTAAATTGTGAAATAACACAAATTAATCCAATGAAATTTTGCTTGCGCATGCCGAGATGTGAACCCGCGACCACCAGCTTGCTAGTCAAGAGCCTTACCAATAGATAGATTCTAATAGGGTTCTAACAGCCCAGTTATTAGGATTATGATATATGATAAATTAAACATCAAAAAGTGAACCTGTTGACAGGAACAAAATACCAGGAGCACAGAAAAGTCATAGGGTAATTTGTGTTAAATTTCAGTGTCAAAAAAATATACAAAATAATAATTGTGTCAAAATGTGTATCTGCCGACTAGAACAACATATCATTTAAAATATAAAATTATTACACACCTCCTTACAGCAGGAAGATATAATATTCCGACGCAGAGAACAAGCGGAGGAAGGGTTTTCAGTATTGTGCATTCTTTTATCCAGTTCCTCGTGATATGACTCACTGAAGCAATGAAACAGGATTTCAGAAGTGGACTCCTGTTAAATGTATCAAATCATTAACAAAAATTTTAATAGATTTTCGATTAATGAATATTGCAGTTTTTTTTTCAATATAACAATAATTTTATGCTAACTTGAATTTTTCTGGAATCCTTAGAAATCTTTCTAGTGGGTGAACATCACCTAAATTACTCATTATATAAATAGCTTCCATTAAAGGCCGTTTATATATAACTTCTTTAGTATAAAAATTTAATGAGGAATTATACTGAGACTTAATGTTTATCTTTTCCACGCCACTAATTAAGTCAGAAGATTGAGCACAATATAAGTTTTCCATTTCATCGTAGCAAACCAATAAGCGCTTGAGGTACTCCAAAAACTGTTTTTTATTTAAAACTGGATCATAATTTATTGTTTTTTCCTCGCATAACCTGAAAAAGAACAGTATGAGTATGTTTATTTTATTTTTAAAGTTTTTCTTTTGTGACAGCTGTTTCAAAAAACATAATTCGTTCGCCACTTCTAGTTATGTTTAAGCCGAATTCAATTTTTATAGAACACAAAAATACAAGTTAGTCAAATAATAATGCAGGAAATAATACAATAACTGTGAGAAACTTTAAAGGGTGATTATTAATAACCATTTATAACCTATACATATTTTACTTGGATATCAATAATGGCACAGGTAATAAAAATTTCATTATTAGTATCATTATGGAAATAATATAAACATATTGTCTGGAAGTGGCTTCACTACATTTTGATGAAGACGAAAGAAGGCGAAATAAATGTCACGCGTAATAATAATTACACAGCAGAACTTGTTTGTAAATAAACTGTTTTTTTGTTGTAAATTGAATAATAATATTATTGAATAGGTACTTTAAAGAAAAACATAAAATTAAAATGGAGTTCTGCAAGTTAAGCTTGATAAGAATAAATATATAAAATAGTGTGATTATTGTATATTTGTATGATGTATGTTAAGCTTGATAGAGTCCTGCAAGTTAAGCTTGATAACAATAATTGTATAAAATAGTGTGATTATTGTATATTTGGATGATGTAAATTAAGCTTGATATAGTTCTATAAGGTAAGCTTGATAACAATAAATATATAAAAATAGTGTGATCATTGTATATTTGGATGATGATGACATGTATTATTAATACTTACTAGCAGTTAAAAACCCGCTCCGCGGGTTTTTTTCTACTAGGCCCTGCGGGCGGCTCTTAGTTGGGCTTCGCCCATTTTAAGTGATATTAACAACAGTTACATTTAATAGATAGATATTAGGACATTCACAGAGAGAGGGTGAGTATATATATTGTTAAAACACGGAACAGGAAGGAGTTAATTAATAATAACATGCTAAATTTACGCATAATAAGAATGACAGTTTTTGAATAAATGAAATTTTACGTATTTGTGATGGATTATTTCAAATGAAACACTATTATTGACTACATGTCTACAACTGATATTAACTGTTATCGTACCTAATATAATTAGCTCATAGGAGACTTGCAGTGCTTAAATATGTGTTACAACCGTCAATGTCTATAAGTTTAATCAATATCGTTTAGTTTGTCACAATTAAAGATAGTTATAACAAAGTTGACTTAAATAATAGATTATTACATATTGATTAATTGTACCCGTGTTTATGAATAAAAGGAGGGTAATCATTTTCGGTAATCATTTGGTAATTCTTTACCTACAACTGTTACTGTATCTAATAAAGTTTAAAGTTAGATTATATATCGTTGCTTCCACCGCAAAATTACCTAACTGCAAAAATGTACTTTTACAGGAAAGCGAAAAAACCTTCCCATTTTAAAATTAGACTAATTTTTTTATTTTAATAAAAGACGTATCTAATGAATATTTTTTTCATTATATTTTATTTGGAAAAAATATATTTTTTTTAAACAGTGTAGTGGCAGTGTTAGATAAGTAATTTTGCTTTGAAAATTTTTTTCACTTATGGAATTTTGCACGTAAAATTTACTACCGAGTAGTACTTCCAGAACAGAATATTTACATAATATTCGTTTTATAACACTAAAGTGATGAAAATAAAATAAATCAACAACAAGATGAACAAAAAATTAAGAAATTAGACGTCTTCGGTCTATCAAATAATAATGATTTTTGATTTTTTTTTATTTTTTTTTTTTATATTTACTCTACACAGGAGGCCCTGAAGAAAATAATTTCCCTCAGGGCCTATGTCATCTTTGGGGATGCTGTGTGGAGGGTCTTTTTGTGGAGAGGAAGGAGTGAACATGGGTCTTGAAGAGTCCCATGTTGTAGGAGGGAGGAAACACAGAGGCCGGCAGTTCGTTCCACAGCCGAGCTGTTGAACTTAAGAACGAATCGTAGAAGCGACCCGTTCTCATGTGACAAGTGTCAACTGTGTACAAATGTTGGGCGCGCGTTTGGCGTGTATCCCGACTACGCACCGGCGCCGAAGGGATCAATGACGCTAGTTCCTCAGAGCATCTTCCATTGTAATACCGATAGAACAAGGACAGCATACCTACCCGACGTCTGTGCTCTAAAGATTGCAGTCCGTTTGTTAAGATTGGGGAATCTATCAAACGGACCGCCCGTTTCTGCACAGAGTCAAGGGTTTTTTTCAGGTATTTTGGGGCTCCAGACCAGAGATGGCTGCCAAATTCGACAGTAGGGCGCACTTGCGATTTGTACAGGGTGAGCAGTTGTGTACTATTAAAGTATCTGCGGGCCCTGTACAGTACGCCCAGCTTCTGAGAGGCCAACTTTACTCTGGCTTCGATGGAGCCCCCGTACCTGAGCTGGTCACTTATAGTTACACCAAGCATATCAATGGAAGGCCTGTTCGGAAGATTGCTTCCGTTGAAGGAGACTAGATTATCATTTGGATCCCTTTTAGACGTAATCAGACAGGATTGGGTCTTTGAAACATTAAATTCGACGAGATTATTTTTACCCCAGGAGGAAATACTCTCGAGATAACCGTCCATTCTCTGCTTCAAAGCCCTCCGAGCCGTTGGAGTTTGTGTGCCCTTTGGGGGCTTGTCAAACAAAAAGCTATCATGAACTGTACTGTCATCCGCGTAACAATGAATCGGTGCACATGTCAAAAGGTCATTGATGTGCAACAAAAACAAAGTCGGAGACAGAACCGATCCCTGTGGGACGCCAGCATTTATGGAGTGCGAGGAAGAGGTGAAACCGTCAGCAACCGCCTGAATCGACCTATCCCTTAAAAAGTCAGCAATCCACGTACACAGGGATGCGGGAAGTCCGTAAGAATGCAATTTGTTGACAAGTCCTCGGTGCCAGACCCGGTCAAAGGCCTTGGATATGTCTAGTGCGACCGTTTGGGTCTCACCGTGACGTTCCAGGCACCGCCCCCAAACATGCGTCACATACGCGAGAAGATCACCGCACGAGCGGTTCCGCCGGAATCCGTATTGACGGTCGTTGATAATTTTGTTATTCTCGAGGTATGTGAGCAGTTTGTCGTTGATCACACGTTCCATCACTTTGGACAGAACTGATGTGATCGCTATGGGGCGGTAGTTGGCCGGGTTGGAGCGGTCACCTTTCTTGGGAATAGGGTGAATTACCGCTTTTTTCCAACCAGAGGGCACAGTGCCACACTTCAGGGACATTTTGAAGAGCTTTGTCAAAACTGGAACTATTTCCGCAGCACACCTCTGCAATACCAAGGCAGGTATTCCATCAGGTCCACTAGCTTTGTTAACATCGAGCCTCCGTATGACGTGGAGTACATCCCGATGCCGGATCCTCAGCTTTTTCATATAGAAGCCGCAGTGAGGAACCGACGGCGGAACAGCACCCCCGTCGTCGAGGGTCGAGTTTTCCGCAAACATTTTCCCTAAAAGGTTTGCCTTTTCGGTGGCGGTGTTTGCTAGTGAGCCGTCAGGTCTGGTAAGAGGTGGCAAACTGGGTTTGCAAAAATTTCGACCTATTGAGCCCGCAAGCGACCAGAATGCTCTGCTGCCATGCGGGCAGGCAGCCAGCTTTTTGCTGATCTGCAGGTCGTGTTCGAATTTTGATCTATTGATGATTCTCTTGCATTCCTTTGCCGATTTGTTGTATGCTGATCTGCTTTCGGGCGTTCGAGATGTGTTGTAGGCTCGGTAAGCCGCGTTTTTTCGTCGAACTGCTTCGGAGCATTGTCGACTGAACCACGGCTTTGAGCCCACACCAGTTTCTTTAGTAGTCGATTGTATGAAGCCATCCATCGCCGATTTGATGACTTCACCAATCTCCTGGGCACATCTTGAAGGGTCCGAAGTCCGAAAACAAACAGCTGACCACGGAAAAGCATTGAAATGGGCCCGCATACCGAACCAATCTGCTGACCTATAGTGCCACACTTTTCTCCTCAGCCTCTCATTGGTTGGTCTGAGGCTAACGGGGATTGATGTCGTCACTAGGCAGTGGTCAGATGATCCCAGAGGCGCTGTGACGTCAATCTTATAACCGTGTGGCACAGTAGTTAAGAATAGGTCTAACAGATTGGAGCGGTGAGTCTGGACATCAGGAACCCTTGTAGGCTCCTGAACCAATTGCTCTAATCCGTAGCAAATGGCAAAGGATTCCGCCTGTCGGCCAGCCGAGTCCGTTGGGCCTGAGAACTTCAACCATGGTTCGTTATGAACGTTGAAGTCCCCCAGAACAACAAACTCGGCCGAAGGGTAGCGGGGCAAGAGATCATCAATAGTATCGCTCAAATGTTTGAAGAGCTCGGAAGTGTCCGATTCGCTATGGTTCGGTGAGCGGTATAGACATGCGTAGAATCTTGCCGTACTGGCAAGATTGACGCGCACCCACATTACGTCGAATCTGGAGTTTTCCAGACTCAATAGTCGCACACAGTTGACGTCAGCTCGACTATAGAGGCAGACTCCTCCTTTCAGCCGGAATTTGCTTGCGAGGGTAAAGCCCGGGCAGTCCAGATAGGAGGAGTCTGGCGGCTCGGCTATCTGAGTTTCGGATAGGAAAAGAAGGTTGGGACGTTGGGACGTTGGGACAAAAGATGGTGATGGACGGAATTTAAATTTGTGTGCAGGCCGCGAACGTTGGCAAAATTTACCAACAGTTCTGGCCCGCACCGGGGACGCCTGCTACTCGCCGCTGTAACGATGTTAAGATTGTTGTTTTGTATGTTCATGAATTTAATTAATTTTTTTTTTTTTTGTAGGTGTAGGAGGTGAAAGGAAAGGTCTGGAAAGGAAAGGTATGAGGGGTGGGTAGGAATCTGGGGTTCAGGCTGTCTAGGAGTGATGAGCGTTTGGTTCCAGCCCACCCACTGCGGTGCTAGGCGATAGGCCGGGAGAGTCCGGCTGGAGAGGGCATCCAATGCGCCCCAAACGCTGCTGCTGGGTCCCCTCCGGTCACGAACCGGCACAACAGCAGTGGCGGGGTTTTTTCACTCGCTGATGGGGCAGCCCACCCTTAGTCGTGAGCCTGAGGGTCGGGCCCCTGTACTATCGAGCGGCCCGGACAGCGGTAACCGGTTGTAAAGGGTCTCCCTCAACCAGCATCTCCCAACCGGCCCGCCACGCAGAAGGTGGGCCGACGCACCCGCCACCAAGACCCGGGCAAACCTTAACCCATGAACCCGGGCACCCCTGCTAAGTCACCAAACGTAGCGAACCACTTGGGGTGACCTGTGGCAGAGGTGTTGGTCATCCAATAAATGGTTCCCAGGGCGGCGGTACCCATTCCCGCCTACCAAATTGTAAAATAATATAAAAAATAACACTGTTCTATGACACTTAAAATAATAATTAATGAAAAAGTTTATCATAAAACTCCCAACAGAATTTCGGAAAGACACTTTTCAAGTTCTGGAGGTGGTCGAATTTTTCAATTTTGTTTAATTTTTATCTGTCTCTTATACAGCTGTGCTGGTTGAGTGTAGTCGTTAAGGTTGAAACTGGTGGCTTTAATAATGGCTTCCACGAATCATTATAATTAAGTTTAAAGTTAAGTCTACCAGCCAAATATTGTTAGCATCTTAAATTGTATGCTATGTATGATTCTAAAACTTTCACAAGTATTGTAGAAAATATATTGGCAATCAAACCCCCTTCACACTCATCCCATAGGTATAGCAAATAGCAATCCTTTGTTACCATGTTATAAATCGTATAATTTTGGACACAAAGTTATTATAATAAAGTGCACTTGCTTTCAAAACAGGGGGCAAGTTTTACAGCTTGCATATCAATAGTGAACGTATGCCCTGCAATAATGTGACGGAAGCTTCGGTAGATTCTTTAAAAAAAATTATCATTACATTTCGCTCTTCTTCCATAATTGTATTATTGATTTGTGTGTGTGCGTACTACTTTTGAAGGCTGTAATTCAATTTGTGACAGTAGCTGGATCTAAATAAAAAATACTGTCAAATGTTTTCTTACAAACTTGCTTTTTTTCTTCACCATTTTTCAAGTAGTAAACATGAGAATATAGCATTCTTGACTCTCACAGGCAGAAGGCCGTTTTGTAGGAATACTATCTGTTAAAGAGCTGATATATATTTTTTTCATATCCCGGTTTATATTTTACCAAAAATAAGTAAACATTTGTTGCCTCTGAATATCATTAAATTCATGACAATGTTTGTTTTTAGAAGTCAGGCATTTCTTTGAAGAACAAATAGGTGCCTGGGATTCACTCAACAAGTATTTTCCATCATTTTGTTTTTTAAACCCATATAATCCTTTCCCTGCATTATCCTTCTTTTGTTAGTTTCTCTTGTAGATATTGTTACTATGTTAGTATAATTTTCCAAACTAACATCTTCAATATTGTCAACACTCGTACTCGGAGGAAATTGTTTTCCTTGGGACATCGCCATCAGAATTTGAATCATCTGAGCTACTGCATTCTAATGCAGCCTTGTAATCAGAATCTAGGTTAACGGCCCTCGCTACTAAATGTTTCTAGCTCGAATTCGAATATCGAACTCGCTGCACCAGCAGCTGGCAGGTGCGTTCCATTCAAAATCAACACGCACAGAGCAAAACAATTTATTATTAATTAAAGATATTGTGATTATGAAAAGTATGTTAAAATATATTTTAGAATGTAATGCAATATAACGATAGCTTGATTCATGGAGGAGGTTCTCAGTAACAACATTTAATATAACTTTTTATTTGGAACTTTTTTTGATACATACATAGATGAGATGTATTACTATGTGTACCATTGTACCCATACAAAGGTACACATAGTAATACATAAAGAGTGACAAAAGGCTTGGCCTTTGTTCCTGCCTGGTTTCGCAGTGCGGCCGGGCACTGTTAATACTAAATTGTCTAGTTTGATTTGAGGTCACGGATTCAAAATAAATTTCATTTAATTTATATGAGTATATCATATGGTAAAATCTTTTTTTTTATGTAGGTACATATAATGAATCTGTACCTAGATCCAAAGTGGAAGATACGTTCAGTATTATCCTGGTGAGAGACCATAATTCAGAATTGAAAGTTGCTTGAGAACGGCGTAGATATGTTTAGTGACTAGATCTGAATACTGAATAGCCAGGAATTTTCCAACCCCCTCTTCCCTGTCTCTAAATATGTGGACTACATACATTAGGAATATAAATAAAATTTCTTTTGAAGACACTTCAATGAAATAAAATGTTATTGATTTCTTCTTAACAATTCCTTCTTACATGTTTTGGTTTTAGCTGAAACCAATTTTACTTTACTTCTTTTCGGTATTATGCACTTTTTTAAATACTCAGGATTTCAAATAGGCATGCAGCGATTATGTCGAGGATCAATTAATTCGGGTAGCATGCAAAAATTGTAAAAGCGTTTCAGCTGTTTAACCATATTAGTCTGCCAAAATTCGTCATCCCGTAAAATTTTTCGATTTTTATTTCGAGTTCAATCCATACAACAAACATACAAATATCTTTTTTGTTCCATGAAATTGGCCCAAATTGAAAACCAGTCGTGAGATGTATTTACTAGCATTCCTCCATTTTTGCTAAGTTTCCAAAAGGTAATTTTTTCGGATTATACTGCTTCATATATGAGCATGCTGCGAAAGGATATTTAATTTTAATCACGGTGTCTTCAGAAGAAATGCCATCTGGGGTCGCACCCATATACGGATACTCTTCATCTATGAAAAGACCACACTTTTCTATGGTAATGCTTTTTAGTCCTGCAAGTTCCTTCAGGACATTGTATTCATGTTTTTGTCCTTGTCAAATTGAAGGAATATTTGATAAGGATTGCTGATACAGTATATTTTTGACTAATGGAGCGCAACTGATATTTTGCCGCCGTTTGCACACTTTTCCAAACCACGATGCCGTAATCATATTGCGGCGCATCTCGATCCACTTTCCACTAGATGCTTGAAGTACTGTCGCCCTTTTAATTGCTTGCCTATCTTTGGCTATGGTAAAAAGCCTTTTAAAAAATCATCTTTGGCTGCCTCATACTGATGCTTGGTCCATATCAGGTTTTTCTGCATTGGAACCATAATGCTGATTTTTTTAATTCTAATTTCTTTATGAGTTTTCCGGGACTATTACCAGTTGCAAATTTATGCAAAGAATAGTGTGGACGATTGGTGTTGAACGCCACTACTGCTGCAGCGCACCTTCCATTGTAGGACCGTTTTAGAAAATAGTTGATACGCTTTCCGCCAACAAATTTAGCCACATCATTATTATAACACTCCACATTTTTGCTGTCTACATCACGTATTAAACTTCGAGCATTAGATGCCAAAAATCGAACGTGCTGCATGATTCTGGGCATTTTCAAGCTCGAAGTCATATTGGGTACGTAATTAGTGTCGCCAGTATCCCGTTTGCAAAAGTATGCCCGTTCCTTGCATAGTGAGTGGTCTCCAAATACGTGTTTTGGACCATTCAATATATCCAAATAAAACTGTTTTATTTTTCCTCTTGACTACAATTCATAGCCTTCCGGTACGTTATTGCACAACGTACAGCCGTTCTCAGGCGTAAAATACGGCTTGACACAATCTTCCTCAATGCTAAGGGATACTTTGTATCTTCTGACAGTGATCTAAGTTTTTTGCAATAATTTCGAAGTAAGTGATTTCGGCATTCGATCTTTTCGACTGAAACATTTTTATACGATGTGTTTCTTTTATTTTATTGTAAGTGCTGGAATATTTTATATACTTTTATATTTTAAAAACATCAAATTGTTTATTACTTTATTTATTAGAAACCCGAAAAAAAGTTAACAATAAATTAATTCTTAATAATATCAAATTGTTTATTACCTAGAAACCCGAAAAAATGTTAACAATATATTAATTCTTAATAATATCAAATTGTTTATTATCTAGAAACCCAAAAAAATGTTAACAATAAATTAATTCTTAATAATACTATTTGACACTACACAGCTTCGACGGAAACGCACAGATGAAACATAAAAAAGGCGACACACTATTATAGTCCCTACGCGCAACGCATAGAGTGGAATATTGTTGAAACGTCACATGGAAGTGTAATAATTACGCGGAATTTCGAACTTTGAAAAAAGATTGACACGACGGACCGTAGGAAGCGTGCATTCACGGCCACCTCATAGAGCCGAATGAGTAGGAGAGTTCTTAGATGTTCATTATATAGTATTTAACGAAAATAAATTGTTAGTAAAAACATATAACTCGACAGAAAAATGTATTTATGATAGCCTAGCGTGGCTACATTATCGATATTTTGACGATTAATAACTTAGATTGTCGTTTGAATCTGACAATTCATGATTCTCCATACAACGATTGAGATCGCTAGTATGGAAGGCCCTTAACAGATACATCTTTCTCTATTATTTTCAGAATTATATGAAATGTTGCATTCTGGTACAGCTTCGTTATCCGGATCTAGATTTTCTGACACTTTTTCCTCAGTGATAATCATTTCATTAGTATTTAATTTCCCAGAATCATCGTAAGGAAATGTAATAATATCATCCATCAGCAGAAGTTGCTCAATATCAACGGCAGACAAGTTATTCTCATTCATTATGTATGATGCAAAATTTGATAACTGCTAAAAAAAATGGCGGTAACAAAAATATTCCAACTTACAAAAATCTATAAATGACAAGTTCAATAAATTGTTATATTTAAACATAACTGACTAGTTATAAGTGTATTTCATGTATAAAATGGATTTATATATTTACCTTATATATTTGTCCTTTTATATTTACCTTATATATTTGTCACAGTTCTCTTTGCAAGGTAAATTCTATTTAAAATTACAATTTCGGTGTTTGAATGCAGCGCAACACAATGCGTGAAATCTCTCAAGTTAAAATGGCAGTTAGATAATTTTGCAGGCACAAATGAGAAGCTGTCAGATAGGTAATTTAGTTTTTGAATTTTGTTTTAAAAACCATATTTATGTTAATTGTATAATTTTGTATGGACGTAAGGGTCATAATTGCAGACAAATTTGCATCATTACTCCAAAAAGTGAAAATTGTCAGTTAGGTAATTTTGCGGTGGAAGCAACGATATACACCTTCATCAGGAGAGTAAAAATCTATATATAAAGGTAGATTATTACAATATAGCGCCCCTGAGGTGATATCTCACAAAAGCGGCGCTATGCAAATTGTCCAATAAATAAATAAATATAATGTTTACATTTTATTGTGTATACACCGAAGTCAAAAATTAAATATAGATTGCAATTGGGAAAAAAGAAGTGGAAGGAGGGGGGAGGGGTAAGAGTAGGCTGGGTTAATAATAATTAGGAATTACAATATCGTTAGACGGGAAAGACCAGTTAAGTGGGAAAATATTTAAAAGAGAGTTTATAAAAAAATTCTTGTTAATTATATCTGCTTTTATATTAACATGTTTCCTCATTTCTAAAATTTCAAAATTATTTATAGTAAAGTATTTTAAGACCTGAAAAAACCAAATAGAATATAACCATAAAACAATATATTCATAAGACAAATAGCATTTAATAACGGTTATTCTAATAAATTGATAGTTGAAATACTAAATAAAAAAAATTAAACATATTCTCTTCAAACGGCCTTTCTAAAGATAGAAATAAACAATGGCGTAGAATTCTGCTTGTGGATAACGATACTTCTAAAATTATATATAAAAACAATTCTGGTACTATTCAACTGGCGTTTTACACTAATAACAATGAAGAAATATATTCTTAATAATAAAGATAGCAAAATTCAAACAAAAAATCAGGAGTTTAAAAACTCAATTGGGATGATTGTAATTTCTTTTACAAAGGTAGAACCAATAGAAACTTTGAAGTCAGAACTAAAGAATATCGCAGGGCTCTAAATGGAAATAGTGAATTTGAGTTTGCAAATCATCTTTTGAATAATGATCACACTTTGGATAAAAATTCAGGTCTTAAAATACTTCACTCAGGATATAAAGCATCGCAAATAAATAATTTTGAAATTTTACAAATTAGAAAACATGTCAATATAAAATCAGATATAATTAATAAGCAAAAAAAATATAAATAATAATGAAAAATGCCATTACAAAGTGATAAGCTTCCAGAAGAAATCTTCCTATTAAATGCTTGTTAAATATTGTGAGCTGCATATTTAAATATTCGCGCCATTCATTTGGTTCGTTTTTAAACCGCCAGAGGTGCGCTCTGTCGGCCATCTATAGCCGTGCGTATCCGCCATATTGAATAAGGAACGCGTGATTTTTTATAAACGTCAAACATAATCACGTAACTGTGGATAATTTTCATTGTAATGTAATTAATCCAATGGATTATGAACTTTCTAAAACATATTTTCTTCGATATTATCCAAAAATTATATGAGCAGAAACGATGCTTTTGAAGAAATCTCGTATTATTATGAGGCGATCCTATTTTAGTATGAAATCGTGTCTTAATTTTCAAGTTATCTGAATTTACCCGAAACAGACAATTTTAATTCGACCAATCAGAGGGCCTAGATCGTCCAGACGCTGGCGTAATAATACTATTTTATTTTACACCATTCAATTGTTAAAAGGTAAAAAACAAGTGCGCAAATTGAATGGTTTAATTATGGGTACATTTATGCAAACATGTGTTTATCATTTTGATTAAATCACAAAGAAATTAGTGAATTTACAAAGAATGCAAAATCAATAACATACCTGTAAGCATAGAGTGTGTGGAATCTAACAATCGGTTCCAGTATTTGTATACAGTCTTCAGGCGGCAAGTCCTGTATCACCATATCTTGCTGTATGGATCTTAGTCTATCCACTATAAAGTCATATACACATATCGGTCTAAATCTAGTGTCATTTACTACACTGAAAATATGCAACAAAATGGTTAAAAAATACAATTTGTTCAACAATTTTAATATAGAAAATAAAAAATGAGGGAATCATTGTGGCTAAAATTTAGGGCTGGTATTTCAGTTGCTTTATAAGCTCAGCTTGAGAGATATTTACTCTCTAGTTGCTAAAGGGAAGGTTTCCTGAGAACCCAATCAGACATTAATTTGTAAATATATAAACACATTTTTGAGTGCGACAGTGCGATTTACAAAAACATAATTTTGCAAAAAACAAGTATAACGAAAATAGAATCAGCTGGCACACGGTGAGCTATACATCTATTTAACGTTGGCACATGACGGTATTTATACATTTATACACGGAGGTATTTGGTTGGTATTCCAAAGGTTTGTAGGGTAAATTATAGGGAGTTTACATCTCCCGAAAATAATAACAACATTACTTTTACCCACATTCATGTGAGACTGGTATCACTGTGAACCTGCGCGCGATACCTCGCGCGGCAAATATTTCAGTCTCTCTCCAGTGGTCTAGCCGCCGGTTTAGCCCTAAATCTCCTCTAACGCGCCCGATCAGTTTTGTTCATAAAATTATTGTAACGTGAGTTTTGTTAAAATAAAAACTAAATTGAATATATCCGAATTCTCATTTGTACACACCGAGAGTAATCACGCAACCTTGGATTCTGCTGATTGGAGAACCACAGAATCATTCAGCCAACAACTCATTTAAATTGGCGATAATCACAATCAGTTTTTTAATTTCCTCCAAGGTTATCTACAAAAAAAACATACCAACACATGGTGTTTTTGCACAAAAACGGCACTATACAAGTCATCCAAGTATTATTATAATGTTTTTTGACTTTAAGCCCATGATTCCTGAGTATACTGAAATACGGGCCCTTCGATATAGTCTTATGCCATCCTCTTGTTCCAAATTTCCCTTATATATTCCGATGTGCACTAAACTTTGTTTTACCATACTAGGGGGCCAGTAGCGGGCGGTATTGAGTCAGCTCAGCCCGCTGAAACGGCGACATGAGCGAGACACCCGATTACACTCCTAATGGCAAATCACTTGTTAAAGCAGTGGAGATATATATGTAACTCATCCCATGCATTATCGACACACGTGTGAAAACGTACTTTGCACTGCCTTCGATCATGCATAATCCAATGCGTCTGGACTTATTCATTTAGGAATACTAATTTACAACATTCATTTAAACGGTTTCGTGAGATTTTCTAACCCTGATGGAGCAGCATTATTGATTCTGTTATTTTACAAATGCAACTTAATAGTGTATGAATTGTAGTATGCCAATTAATTAATTTACTACACCTATATTACATACTAGGAACATTTTAGAAATGAAATGAACTGCTGGCAATATAAGTCACAGGCCGCCTCTGGCCCTCAATGAGTTAGCTACACAAAACACTAGCACACTAACACTAACCACGGATAAGCATGAAGATGATGGATCACTTTTTAAAAATCACATTACATGAAACTTTGAATTAACAACTACACATACATACACAGTTTAAAAACCTTCAATGAAAGTTTCAATAAAAAAATCATGCTAAGTTTAAACTCGCCTATTAATATTTTGTGACAGGTCTAAATTGAATAGTGACCAACCGAAGTTTACAGCTCAGCCGAAACCTGTATTTGCGAAGTGTCAGATCACATCTGTATGCCTTCAGCATAACTTAAATATCGTCAGTATACTGATAAAACCAGTTAAATAAAATAAAATTGTTAAAATCAGTAAAAAATGCAGTTTTGTTTAGCTTTTTTAGCTCTATCGACTGATAAAACCCACTCAATTCTCCGATGATTCGTTTCAAAGTTAGAATCCTCTAAAAACCTCTAAACCTATCGTTTCATAAAAATGCATGCCGTTGAAAACTAATAAATCCCTTTAATGAAAAATTTCTGTAAATACTTTCATTTAAAACACCATAAATAACAATAACTGGTATTATTTGTTAACACGGATGAGTGATAATCGTTTGTTGTTAACATTTAAAACAAGTTAGAGTCTAATAGGTGTTTTAAACAGACCATGTTGGTGATGCTAAAAACAAAAGCGCTGACAGTTTAAAGACATTAAATGCATACTAGCAGCTAAAAACCCGCTCCGCGGGTTTTTTTTGCTGCTAGGCCCTGCGGGCGGCACTTGTTTGGGCTTCGCCCAGTTTAAGTGATACTAACAACAGTTACATTTAATAGGTAGATATTAGGTCATTCACAGAGAGAGGGTGAGAATATATTGTTAAAACACGGAACAGGAGGGAGTTAATGAATAATAACATGCTCAATTTAGGCATAATAAGAATGACAGTTGTTTGAATAAATGAAATTTTATGTATTTGTGATCCTGTGAGTATGAAATCGGGTCTTAATTTTAAAGTCAAATTTTTTTGGATCTGGTCGCCTGCAAACCGAAATGAACCTTACGGTTGGTTAAAATTGAGGGCCAGAGTGGTATTATTTTGCCTGCAGACCACCTATACGATTTGAATTCGACCAATCAGAGGGACTAGACCGTCCAGACGCTAGCGTAATAATATTATAGATAGTGATTTTGACAGATAAGTATTGACTATTGAAATAAAGTATAGGTCATTATCTGCTTTGACAGGTTGTATTTAAGCGAAACTATCTAACAGTTTTTCATTTAGAGGAATATTGCGGTGTGCATGGATAACGGTACGGTTGCAAAGTTGTGACGATGCCACGTTTACTCAGGTTTCATACTGTCCTGTTCACTCCTACGGAATGTCAATAGTGCATGTGCAAGACGGAACTTGTACCGATCGAACCATGAGTTGTAACACACTCTTCGGAGATGATTTTTCAGACGACGACTCATCATTCAAACCTCTTGACTCCTTCTGCGCTATTAGTTTACTTACTTTTGGTGACTCTTTTTTCCACCGGATTGTGAACAACAATCGCCCACGAATAAATTCAACATACATGAAGGTTTAGAAATACATTTTCTGGATTCAAAACAAATAATTGGTGATGTTTTAAAATACCTTCTGGCTCGAGTAGCAAGGAAGATTGGTTCATTAAAGAGATGGTGTGTTACGGACCCTCATGAATGGTTGTGAATACAGCCAAAATGAAAAGGGCTATAGCCTTACACATGTAACATAAAAAAAGAACTTCAAAGGTGCCCAAGCCGGCTAATTGTGATAAATTTCAGTACATATGCAATGAGAAATTTTCTTTGGATGAACGTGGTACACTTTGCAGGCTCTACTGGGAGCTTGACTTCAAAGCCAAGAAAAATTACTTATTAGCTAACGTGCATCTTCAAGAAACAAAACGCCATCTGGTTTTAAGATCCAAAAAACCAATGTTGTATGCAAAAAAAAATGTTTTCTCCCCAAAGGGAATGACAAGATAGCAGTTTGTCAAAAATTCATGGTCAAAACTCCTTGTATATCGCCTGACGTAATAACACTAGCAATAAATAATAAAAACGCATTGGGAATTTACATTCAAGATGACAAGAGAGGCAAAAAAGAGCCTCCACATAAAACTAAGACTTTGACTATATGAAATCACACATTGAATCATTTCCAAGCATGCCGCCTCACTATGTGAGAAAATCATCAAAGCGTAAGTATTTAGAGAGCTCTTTCTCCATTAAGAAAATGCATGATTTGTACTTGGATTATTGCAAAGAAACGGATGTTACCGAGCATGTTACAGAAATAACGTACTGACGAATATTTTATAAAAATTATAATTTAAGTTTCTTCGTACCAAAAAAGGATCATTGCCTAATCTGTACAAACTACGCGAAGGCTAGTAACAATAGTGAATTAAAACAAAACTACAAAGAACACATGGAAAGGAAAGATGTTTGCAATTAGGAGAAGGAAAATGATAAAAAGAGATTGAACAAAGAAAACAACTTCATGTCGCTAACATTTGACCTACAGGCAGTTTTAAAAATTCCAAGTGAAAAAGTCGGCCTTCTCTACTACGCAAGTAAATTTTGTTTGTATAATCTCACATTATATGAGGCCCCTGCCCCTAGCAATGCATACTTTTTTCCATGGTCCGAAATAAATGAAAAGCGTGAGAGTTGCGAAATAGGCACTATCTTGAACTACTACTTAAAAATGACATGCCAGATTATTAGGGAAATAAGCCTGTTCCCCGACACATGTGGAGGGCAGAACTGGAACCAATATGTAGCAATAATATTACTTTGGGCAGTACAACACTTTGAGCACATCCGTATAATTGGGCGGAAATTTCTTGAATCTGGTGACACGCATATGGAAGCAGATTCAATGCATAGTAGCATAGAACATGTTAAGAAAAACTCTGCCGTGTACATTATGAACGAACGAGAAAGATCACAAAAAAGCGCAGAATTGACCAGTTACCGTCAACCGGAATTTATCGATGTGAAAGACCTCGCTAACAAATTTATGATAAATAGAACAAAGGACGACCAAGGTAACCAAGGTAAGTGGTTGAAAATAAAAAGTATACAGTATGTGAAAGGAGAAACTAACAAAATCTTCTTTGATTATGACATGTCGGACACATTATATCACCTAAATATTGCAGACGATTTAAAAGCTTACTCTAATAGAAAGTTAATTAAAAGATAATCTCTTATGTCACCTGGCCCACAGACAAAAAACGTTTCCCATATTATTCTCCGGGACTTGAAATAACTCTATGATGAACCACTGGCGATAAGTCAGGCCAAGAAAAATGACTTACTAAAACTATGTCACAAGGGAGTTAGTTATACCTGAAGAATAGCATGGATGGTACAACAGACTCCGTACTAATGTCTATGTAAAGGATCAAGTTCCTGAGCCTGCTAATCAAATCGAAATAATTTAATTACTTAGTTTTTTGAGTGCCTCATATGATTTGCATTAAAACAAAAAAAGTGTTTTGATCAACATTTTATTCTTAACACTCAATAAAACAATGAGAAGGAGGGTTTAATAAAATAGTTTACGTACAAATAAAATCCTCTAAAGCCATTTAACATTTTCTTGAGCAATAAATTCAAAGTTCTGGCTTACATTGTCTAATGATAAAAACAGTTAAAATCTCACACTTTCATCTACGGAATTTTTTTTTGAGGTTAAACAATGTATTAAGATTAAGGCGATGCACTACGTCGTGTAATATTTTAAATTGAGCCGCTATCAATAACAACCCTTACGTAGATGGCGATAAGGTTTAAATTCCCGCTTAACATCATCCGCCTGTTTTGATTTATGCAAGAAAAAAACATGGCCAAAAAGTGCCTTTTATTTTATTTTGTGGATGTTCAAGCATAAATATTTAATTTTTTTTGTATCATTTTACAAATAACTTAATTTGCCACATTATACAATAAAATCATAACCGAAAATGGGTTCGTAAGAAGGAGATTTTGAACTTTAAAGCAGTTTTCATAGGCCTTTACATTATTTTTTTCTGGGCTTATAAAAAGACTTATCTAAAAAATACTCGATTATTTCAAAGGCCAAGATGTATTCTACTCGCAGTATTTAATTAAAGCATCTGAAACAATTCTAGGCGACCAAATTTTCAAACCAAAACACATGATTTTGCATTACTACGTATATGGCATCGCCTTAAATGATTTGTAAAATAAACTATCAGTTAATAAAACTGTTAATCTAACAGCATTTTACAACATAAAAAATTTATAATGTGAACATGACTTTTAGACAGTCAAACATTCAAATTGATTTATCTCAAATACGTCAATCCTGCATTTAATAGGTTTTATCAGTATACAGACAATATTATTTTAAACAAATCTGTTATAGTATAAATGTTGTCTTAAAATTCAAAGTTTAAAGAGTTAGTAATTATGAAATACTAAAATTCTTATTATTATTATGTATTTGTGAAAGTTTATCGATTAAATAGTAATAAATTTTTGTATTGCTACTGTCTAACATAAAGACTTTTAAAGATTAGACTATTTTGTTTACTATAGTTAGTAGTTCTAAGATCTTTTCTATTTTTTGTAATTCATAGTACCTATAGTGTACATTGAAGAACTGGTACGTAACAATGCACTTAAAAGCGCTAAAAGTAAACCAATTTACTCAAAATTGATATCTTTAATTTTATTTGACACTAACTTTAATGGACTCTTATAAATTTAAGAATAAGAATGCCTAATTTCGAGGTATAGTGTTTTTTAACTTTTTCAAACAAGTTTCTGTTTCGGCCGAAACTAGAACAGAAATCGAATTCGGTTCCAGTTTCGGCTGAAAATCGGTATGTCACTAAAATTGGACGATTCGTATATAAAAAAAGCATGTTGCCCACTTCCCAGGTCAGCGAAAATATTTTTTTACATCACTACAATAGTAATGAGTTATGTTAAAACTTACTGCGTGAAGAGATATTTTATAGTTTTCAGGAGAACTTCAGTGGGTCGCAACTGGTCGGGACAGGTCAAGTTAATGCCAGCTGCAGAGCGGCAAAAACACTTGACTATTCTATACTGATCAGCCTTAGGATGTTTGTTTTTTTCAGTCCCAGCTAGTATTTCTAATGGATGTAACAGTCTCTCTCTTTCCCGCCTAAAAATAAATGTACATTCTATTGGATTGGTTGAATAAAATAAAGAGCACACTATTTAAGACTATAAATAAAAACTAACATTTCTATTTCAAGCACAGGACACATATTGAAACATTTTCCTTTCGTAGCCATTTTAATTTATATCTTAGAACGGCTACTGTATTACAATAAAATAAAATAATAAGGATTGCAAAATAATAAAGATTACTAAAAATTAAATTCAAAGCATCTTGATAATATATATTGTTATAGTAAAATATACACATGTGTATTATTTTTTTATTTATGTTTTTATCAAAAGAACTGTCAATATTTTGAAGAATTGCCAGATCTAAAGAAAAATCATCAATCGCTGGTACCTACCAATCAGGCTTTGACGAGCTATATTGTTTTTGCTCTTATAGTTTTCATGCACCAGATCACCATTAGATGAACATGCAGTCATACTAACAACTACGATCTCATATTATATTTGGTAAAATTCTGGAATTCCGTTTCAATCTTAATACGCAATAAAAATTTAAATAACACTTCACTTCAACTTAATTACTACAAGAAACATCGGCCAAACCAAAGACTGAGTTTTTACTGAACCGCCACAAGCAGACATCAGCGACAGCAATACTGATCTTGCAACAATGATCGGAACAACAGAACAAAATCTAAGAGGGTCCGAACGGCATTCACGCATAAGTCCACGATATTCTTTTGAAACAAATTCATAAAATAAATATACACTAGCCACTAAACTCGTCTATCTTTTCTCAGAACTACGAGACACAACCCATGGATTCCACTTTTTAAACGATAGAGGGGCGCCGATGGAGACGATCTGAATCGGAGGCACTTACCCCTAAGCCCGCGAAAATACCTCTTTGAAAATCATGCAATGTTTAGTATTTAATGAACTGTTCTCTGCGTCCAAAGTATTGTTTTTTAACAAAAATGTGTTTTTCTGAATCCACCTGCCAGTTAAGTACGTTTTCTGTATCTGTTTGTAAATAATTATATAGCGCCTAGGAAGTCATATTTGCAGAGTGATTTTTCACAAAACCATATATGCTCGTGTGATAAATGTGGAGATTCGCAAAGAATGCAAGGCTGATGTAAGCGTAATGAGTTAGATTGAGCAAGGGACGCTTAGATGGACTCGCGAATGAATGGAGAAAGGAGTGGAAGGAGAATGTGAATAGTTGAAGAAGTCGGGAACGCCTGCAGAAGACATGACACAATCAAGTGAACCAAATACTTGACTCGTCCACGTCGAGAGTTAAAATAACAGAAAGGTATCTATGAGGCGACGTATGAATGTGAATGAGGCAAGGAGTGTGTGCCAAGGACGAGTTGTTTGACACTCCATCCTCTCGGCCTACCCTTGCGTTAGAAGAAACTCAAGGCCTGTATATTCTAAGAATCTTGGCCCAGACTAAGCATTTTAAATCATTTAATTATCTATTAACATTATGTTGTTTCCTCAGTATTCTCAATAAAAAGCTTATGTAAAACATGATTTTTATAACCCTCAAAACAGGGTTTTTTTACCCCTTCACATGCTTTTTCATTTTTGGAATATTTTATTTTATTTGTTCATGTTCTCCATAAAACGGTTATGCACCAAGATTACAAATTTGAGGTACGTTTAAGTATGGACGTTCATGAGACGCGACTTATTTGGACGAGTATTATAACAAAACCCTGTAGCAACCCGATACAGAATTTGGTCGTAACACGGACATGTACCTAGCATGAAAGTCAAAAAATCCTCAACTTACAATGAATAAAGAATTTTTTTTTAAATATATATTTTTAAAAAGATGCCATTTGCGTGGTGATCTGTTATAACAAAACACAGTAGGAAAAGTTGCGCCGTTTAGTCATGACATTTTCTATTATTTTCGAGTTATATGGATATTTAAATACTAGTTCATTTTTACTCATGATCCGATTTTTAGAACCCCGACATGTCTGGAGGTAGAGTGGAAAAAAAATGAGGTTTCCTCCACACCATCCGATTTGCAGTGTGGTGATTGGCAAGGGTGTTATGGCTTTCATGTCATTTTCAAAATTTCAACGAATGGCATTGGCGTTGGCTCTATTAAAAAAACACAATAATAAGATTCGTAAAAGAAAATAGTGAACAAAAAATTGCAATATTATATCGATAATTGGTCATTTTGGCCAAATAAACATCGCAAGGGAATTAAAACCTGTTGATTTCAGGAATTTTACTAAAATAAAAAATAAATATTTTATTTGAATACTTTTCCCTGTCTCAAACAACTTGAATGGTTTAGTTAAGTTTTGATAAACAAAAAAGATAACTATCTGTCCAAACAAGTATTTTATATTATTTTTAATGGATTAATTTAGCAAAACGACACAAATTAATTTAATAAAATTTACTTGCGCACGCCGCGACCTGCGGATTCGTAGCCAAGAGCCTTACCCTTCAACCACGGAGGCAGTTCAAATGTACGCACCTACATATTTTAGTAGGTGTACCTATATGGGTTGTAAGATTTTTTTTTAATTTTTAAAAGAAAGACAAACATTCCCTGGTTACGAATAACCTAACATTTGAAAAACTCCTACTACCACCACACTAAGCGGAAGCTATTGCTTGTGTTGTGATGGAGAACTTAGCCAGCCGAGGAATCGAATATGGGACGCCCGGGTGGGACCCAAACGCGAAGCCCACTCAGCCACTGACCGGTCAAGTAAGTAAGAGCAATACAATTAATTAGTAGTACATTATTTTGATATATCTCACAAGGTTTAGCCAGCGTTAGCAATTTAAGCGCCCGAAAATATATTTTAAATCACTTGATTACACAATGACTATCCTCTACTTTTTATAAATATAATACATATTTATAAATTACGTGTGTAAACCTTTCGGAAGAAAATCTTTAAATGATCCTATCAAAATCCATTTCGCCGAGATTATACGCCGAGACAAAATCAGTAACGGAGAATTAAGTTGGAAAGATAACCACAAACACAAGATACATGACGAAGGACGGAAGACGGGAGATGCGGGAGGCGGAGGAGGCGGGATGCGGGAGAGGCGGGAGTCGAGCGTAACATGCACACACACACTCTTAGTTGGGTGGGTACCTACACATCGATAGCGCGCTCGCTGAGCAGAGTGAAATAGCAATGATTTTTAAAATACCTATTGTTCAAATTTCTCAGCGCCCGGGTTTCCTCTTAACACCAAATATATCAGTTCACCGTATTTGTTTGCAAGGTGATGAATTCTTGGAATTGGTGAATACATACAGTAGTTAGTATTGAGGTTATTGTTACATTTAAAAGTGTCTTTGCTTCAAGTTTGTCTGGCAGGTACATTCATATAAATTAATTCCAATAATTCAGGGCTGTCAATGAGAGATTTGATAATTTTGAATAAAAATAATATATCAGTTAGAACTCTTCTATCTGATAGTTTGAGAAGTCTAGTTTCGGTACGTAAGTTATTATAATTTATAAATTCGATGGAAATATTCATTTTAAAATTGATGTACCGAAGAAATTTATTTTGTACCTTTTCTAAGGCTTGAGAATGGACTTTGTAGAACAGTGACCATACTGTTGAATTATATTCTAATTTATTTCGTATTAATGAGCAATATAGATGTTTTAAAGTTAACACATTTTTAAACTTTGCCCCCATTCTCAAGATAAAACGGAGCATTCTCATTGCATCGCTTGTAGTTTCATTGATGTGTAAGTTAAATTGTAGACTTTCGTGGAATTAGACACCGAGATCTAGAATCTGTGAAACTCGAAGAAGATTAGCGCCATTAATGAAATAAGAAAAATGAAGAGGATTTTTACCTTTGTAAAAACTAACAATCTGGCATATACTAATTTAGTTGCAAATCATTTTCTGAACACCAAACAAATAGTTTATTCAGATTCTACTGCAAAATAGCGCGATCATTATCATCTTTAATTATTCTGTAGATCTTCAGATCATCGGCAAATAACAGAACTTTGACTTTGCTAAAAATATTTACTATGTCATTGATGAACAAACAAAATAATATTGGGCTCAGATGAGATCCTTGCGGTACTCCACTTGATGCCGCAAATTTGTAAGAAGTGAATGAATCCACCTTTACGCCAAGTACCTTCCCAACAGATTACTCTTAAACCATTTAAACATGCTCCCTCTTACTCCCAACAATTTTAATTTACGTATTAAGATTCTGTGGTTTACTTTATCAAATGCTTTGCTGAAGTCAGTATATATGGAGTCAGTTTGATATGATGTGATAAAGCCACTAACGATATCATTAGTGTATAATATTAAATTGTAAAGCGTTGATCTTCCTTTAATAAATCCATGTTGAATTTGTGAGATTACTCGTTTAAATTGAGATATCAACTTGTCCAGTACTAGGCTTTCGAAAAGTTTGGGTAAAGAAGACATTATGCGTGCTATAATTTGTTACTTCACTCTTATTTCCTTTTTTTTTTAAATAGGCGTCAAATGACTAAACTTCCAAAGGTCAGGAAACACACCTGATGAGAGTGACTTCATAAATAAATTATGTATGGGATGTGACAATGAATGCATACAATTAACTAGGAATCTATGTGGAACTTTATCGGGTCCTGCGGATTTGCGGGAATCGAGACTCTTCAGCTTAGATATAACGTCCTCTATAGTTACTGTACAGTCAGATATATCAAGGTTCTTAACCAAATTAGAACAAGAGTACTTACTGTCTACACTTTTACTAACATATACACCACCAAAAAACTCAGCAAACAGATTAACAGTTTCCTGTAGATTTTGTGATTGTTTACAATCGAATGACATAGTACTAGGTATATAAGTTCCATTTTCTTTTTGGGATTTAACATATTTCCAAAAGAAATTTGAGTCCTCTATGAGAGAGCCTTCGTCAACACACATGTAACTGTTATAACATTTAGCAGAGAGCTTATTACATTCTGCCCTCATTTTTTTGAAAGACAATAGAATCGATAGCCAGGCGACTTTGTTTGAACTTCTTGTGCGATATTTTTTTGACGTAAATTAAGTCAATCAGTTCTTTTGAGAACCATTTCGGGAATTCAGTTTCCCTTTAAACTGTCAAAAGTACAAATTTTTTGATTGCAGAATTAACAATGGAGTAAAATTTTACATAAGTACCACCATTGTATGCAGCTAGCTACGAAAGTAGTCGAAAGTTTGTCACTCAAATTTTTTAATAAAATATCATTGTCGACTATATCACATCTACATATTCAAATTATTAATTTAATATATGCAAAAATTAATAAAGGTAGGTAGTGAGATTCATGAGGATTGTTGAGGGTGATAGAGTGGGGCGAATCTGTGCTGATTCTTTGTTGGTGTATGTTTTGTTTGATTACACATTTGTGAATAAATTATGGTTTCTAAAAGTTTTGCGAGTGCTGATTAGACAGCTATAGGTCTATAATTATTGATGGACTACTTTTTTCCTTTTTGTGTATAGGTGTTACTTTCGTTAGTTTCTACATTTCAGAGAAGATATTATTGCAAAGTGAAAGGATAAAACTTGCTTCAGAGGTTAAATTAAACAATTTGAGCATCTTTTTAGTGTGATAGGTGGTATATCATCTGGACTGGTGGAGTATTTAAGTTTTATCTTGTGAAAAGCGGTACCAATGTCGTCAACGTTAATTTTGTGCATTTATATAGGTAAAGCTGTATGATGAAGAAGCTATGGAGGAAATGTCAAGTTTGGGAACATTGTCGATAAATACTGATTGAAAATAATCTGCGAAACGTTCCGCGATATCAGAACATCCATCATATTTACTGTCATTAATATTCATGTGATTAAATTTGTTACAGCCGAGTCGTTTGTCGTTGGTGTAAGACCAAAATCGAATGGGCTCTGTTATTATACTACCTATTCTCTGCCTCACGTGTAAAGTCAGTATAGGACAGATCAAATAACTGTTTAACATTATTTTATTTTTCTCTCTCCAATAAAGCATTTTTGATATTGTTTATCGTCTCTGAGTATACGTGTTGATCTTTTATTTAAATGAAGATCGAAAATATTATTGAGCTCCTGGTAAAACATTTGGACAGCTTGGTTTAAATCGAAGCAGTCATAAGGGTTCCAATCATGTTTTTCTACGGCTTTTCTAAGTGTATGGTCTGAGCTTTCGTGAAAAATCCAACCCATGTTGATGTCCAGAGGCAATATATTTGTTTTTTTATGTGATTTATCTATGTAATCGAATGTGAATGAAATTGAAGGGTGATTAATATTTTCTTTGACTAGTGGAGAATCATGGCGACGGATTACAACAATTGAAATGAATACATGTTCATACCAATCGAACAAAAAATATGACCAAAAAAGATCTAGTAAATCATCGATGATTCATCGATTGTGCCCATCGCTAGCCAGGAGAGTCACAACGATGGCAACACTGTTGAGAGTGGTTTATTTATGCTGCCATCATTACATGTCTGGTGAACGGCATATCTTTGGTGGATCGTTTGGATCGTTTATATCTATGGTCAGGGGCATTTAACTAAGCTTTGGCCTTGAAACTCATTTGAAACCGCCACGCCCACCTCAAAATTCTTATAGAAACGAATAATATGGCTAAAAGCTCAGATCTCATTGGTGAGAAAAGAAGGATTGGTTTGATCTCTCGCTCTCTACCATAATGACTCGTGTAACAGAAAGAGATGACGGAATTTTGCCGTTTGACAGTTTCAAATCATTCAAACAAAATGTGTGGTTTATTTATACACGCGGGTTGTCATTTGCTGCCGAAATACTATCATTTCCGTCGAAAATATTGCGTGTTAAAGTTGTTCGTGATAAAAATACAATATAAGCCAGTATAGTGTTAGCGAGTTACAAACATATATTCAACTTACCTACGTAAGTTCAAGTTTAAAGTGAATTGACAGTTTTTCGTTCGGTTTTTTGAACAATGCTTCATACTTGGCATATGTCTTCCTCCACAACGTATAAATGTTATTTATTATATCGATAAACTTATTCATGTTATTGATTAGTGTTATCCTGTATTATCTTATTGTTTTGGTGAAATTAAAGATTTTTAAACATATGTAACCAAGAGTTCATGAGGCTGAAAAATGTCGGAATTCTTCGTCGTACTGTCGGACAATCATGTTTTGGAAATTTTCTTCAGTGTTTTTGCAAATTTCTTGTCATTTTGGGTTTCTTCTCAGATCAACAAGTTTCATCTTAAGGAAATGCACTGCTAAAGTTTATTTTCTTAGTCAGATGAACCTTGCCCTTGGAAAACATTTCGACATTTTTCTGCTTCAAGGACATTTTTATTTTTATAATAGTTTTTTCGGGCTAGTGAATGAATAGAGTAGGCTGAGAGCAATTATGTTGTCTATGGTCGCATCTTTTTTAAATGGCCTTGAGTTTCCTCTACCTTGTCTACTGCTCTGCTCCGCACGGTAGGTACTGCTTGTATATCTGTGGTTAAGTACTGTATAATTCCGTTACATACAAAAAGCCCGAAGATATCGATCTAGAGAGTGGTATATTTATGTCTATGGTGTTATGGTGTCATCGTGATTGGTTTATTTATGATTTATGGTGTCATCTGAGTCGGAGTGGTTTATTCAGTTTATTTATGCGTTTACTATTTATGTTTATTGCAGGGGCGTATAACTCTCGCATAACCTTGTAACCCTGATGGGAGGAGTTATCCTCAACCCAAATTCTTATAGACAAAGCTGTTGTGGCTGAAAGCTCAGATCTCATTGGCTCAGAGCAAAAATTGTATCTTGATCTCTCGCTCTCTACCATAGCGACTCGTGTAACAGAAAGAGAAGCTAAGCATCGGTTATGCTCCGATAAAAAAATAACGGTAATTTCCAAGACGTCATTTCGCAGATTGAAGTCAGTTGAAGGCAGGGGGGTATAACTCCGACACTTTTTTGGTTTTTTGATGACGTCAGTTCCAGACTATCCAATGAAAAGCCGTCCTGGTTTGATCTCTCACTCTCTCCCGTGTAACAGAGAGAGAGAGGCTACGCTCCATTTCCCCCGGAAACAATGTGACGCCATTATTGCGTCATGGTTGCGTCGTTCTGACAGATTCAGATTGTTTGCGTGAGTGGTTTATTTATGTTGTTTGCTTTCGTGAATTCATGAGTTGTTGTTGTGTGAAAATGTCTAAAATTATGAAGCTGTGTTGTGTGTACAGACAGACAGACCACTTGTCATAAATACCCAAAGTACGGAAGTTACAAAAGAAACAAAAATGCCAAATGGATCCCTTCGAAGATGCGCACTGCTGACTTTAAATCTACCCGGCATTGGTAGTTATGCAGATTTAAGACAGTATCGGACCCGTTATTACGAAAATACAGGTGTGAATATCCCTTTGTTTGTCTTCAGTGTTCCATGTAATGTGTAACTTAATTTCACCTAAGAATTGAATTTACTTTTAGACCCCATGTCATAAAAGACCATAATTACTTTCAATATGATATGTTTAGTTCACGAACTTTGGTTAACCCGATAAATATGTTTATTTCAGAGCTTGATAACATCTTACCGGGTACCAGCGGTGTGTTCCTTCTGCCAAAAAGATCATGGAAGATTACAAAGGTAAACATCTGTTCTATGTTACTTGTTATCCAATATGCAGATCTTTACTTCCTTTCCTTTGACAACTAAGATCATTTTGTTTTCAGACAGTGTTCCTGTTCCTGTGGGACCCAGCGGCAGTAATTCAGCCGCTACACGGAAACACAATGCTCCCCTGCGTAAGAATGTTTATAGTTTTTTGTACACATTTAAGATGTGTTTTGTGCTCATGAATTCTGTAAGCATATTATTTTTTGAATAACTTCATGACTAAATCCTCAAATTGAAATATTTAATAATTTAAAACAATATTAGCGAGTCAAATGAATATTTAAATCAGAAAAAGATTTGAAAAAGATTTAGTCGCAGACTTGGTACAAATTTAAGATGTGTTTTGTGCTCATGTTTTCTGTATTCATATTATTTTTTGAATAACTCCATGACTAAATCCTCAAATTGAAATATTTAATAATTTAAAACAATATTAGCGAGTCAAATGAATATTTAAATCAGAAAAAGATTTAGTCGCAGACTTGGTACAAATTTAAGATGTGTTTTGTGCTCATGTTTTCTGTATTCATATTATTTTTTGAATAACTTCATGACTAAATCCTCAAATTGAAATATTTAATAATTTTAAACAATATTAGCGACTCAAATGAATATTTACACCAGAAAAAGCTTCAGTCGCAGACTTCGTAAACATTTAAAATGTGTTTTGTGCTTATAAATTTATTTGTTTCTTTCTGTTATCTTACTGAAATAAAATAAAAAATACTTTACAACATGTAACAAAGTTTTTCATTTTTCTGATAAACAGAGAAATGTTAACATTCAATGCTGTCGTAGAAAAGCACAATCATTGTTTGAAAATGTTTTTCCTTAGTGGAATTCAAATTTCAAGTAATTTTGAGTTATTTTACGACGGCCTCGGGACGACAGATTTTCAACTTACAAAGCGCCGTCCTGAGAAAATGTGCCGTAAGGAAAGATACCTTATAGCTCATTATCGCATGACCGCACTTTGTGAGTTGGAGCCTTGTCGTCCTGAGAGAATCTGTTGACATTTCTAAAATTTATTTTTAAAATAATATTTTAGGCTGATGAATAGCACAATATTGTCTTCCCTGGGTGCCTACCTAGGTAAGATCATATTGTCTATGGCCGCGCTTTTTTTTTTTTGTTTCCTCTACTTTGCTGAGTGGTTTGTTTATGCCCCAATTCTGGATGTGACGTCATCGTGGACAAAATTTCTCCCTACTAAAGGCCGAAGTTATCAATCTAGTGATTGGTTTATTTATGGTTGAAGGTTTTAGCGTAAATATTTTGAATTTTCTTTCACCCATCTAAAAATAATGTTGCGTGCTAGAATTCTTCAAGGTGATAAATTAATGCTGTGTTGTGTTAAAGTGTGTTATCCGGTCTATCTCCACCAATTGAAAGAAGGACCCGAACTCGTTGTTAAATACAGGTACTAACCTCTCGTTCTTTGATACAATGCTCCTGATTCGTGAATGTACTTCATTGGCTAATAATTTAATTAATTTTCCTTTTCAGACCTATCCGTATTCCGACGCGATACTATACCACGTATTAGGATGCTAAAACTGCTAAACAAAGAAAGCCACGATTACATCAAACAAGGTAATTTAAACCTCTCCAGATTTGCATCATGTAAGTACCTTATCCAGATTTAACCAGCATTTTCCATAATGTTTGCTGACGACAAAGCTGTGGAAATTATATGAAACCCTTGCAGGAGAGTTTGAATAACTTCTAGTGCTGTGGCAATAATAATTAACACTTAAATTTGTTACTCTTTAACTAATATTTATAAGATGTAAGTCACCTACAGTACGCTTCAACAGTGTGGAATCCTCATTTGAAGGAATATTCTGAAGGTATACACCTAATTTATATTGCAGTGAAACTCGCTCAAGAAGTTTTGTTTTCGCTCCCTAAAATTCTGCAGAAACTGCATAAAACGCGATTTTTTCCCATACAAGAAAGTTCAAAAGTTCAACAGTGAATTAATCCATCACCATTAATGTGCCCTTTTTCTTAAAATATTTTTAATTAATTTTATCCATGAAATTTATTAAATATGTGTACAATACTAGAATAGTGAAATCATTGGTCTCAAATTTTGTCTTTTTCTAGGTAAGACGAAGGGCATTTTGATCTGCGTTGGTCCGACGGCAGCCCTTTCTCCCAGGAAACAGAAGACGCACAAGAGGAGATTTTGGGGACCAGACGGCAACTGCGATATGTATAACATTTGTATATATATATAACAGACTTTTCTGTAGGCCTTTTTAAGGTATACAATTCCGTAGTACATTATTTTGATATTCTCATAAGGTCTCGCCAGCGTTAGCAATGTAAGCGGCCAAAAATAATCTTTATATCGACTTTTCTCTGCTTTTTATCAATATGTGTCAATGCATGTGTTATTTATCTAAACCTTCCGGAAGAAATTCTCTAAATGATGCTGAAAACCTTATCGAAATCAGTCGCATAGTTAAGAAGAACTAAGCGCACAAACAGACAGACGCGAATGTCACTTTATTTTATACTATTTATAGATTATAGATTCCACCACGGATTGTCAGTATCCAAAATAGAAATATTAATTACATGTTCTTAACTTTTATTTCACAATATCTTTTGTTGTTTTACAAGCTATATTTCTTTACAAGCTTTTATTGTGTACACGATTTTTATTTCTTATATTATGGTTCATGTATTATGATTTAAATTATACCATGTAAAAGTCAAAAGGCGTTACTATTACTTGACATAATGAATATCTTTCAACACGTTGAATATGTATTTTGTGTATATATTCTTGTATTTTTGTGCAAGGTCAAATTAAATCCTATTAAGTTGATGCAGTAAGACAGAAATCCTGGGTTCGATTCCTAGTTGAGACCGTTACTTTTTATTTTTCTGTGTCTTGTTCTGTTTCATGTTTTGTTTAGATATATTAGTATTATCTTCTACTTCAATAATAAATCAATGCTCAATACATCGGTTGTACTGATCCTGTTTTGTATTACTGTCCATTGTCTTTTTGAAAATAAAAAATATTTTGATGTGTGCGTAGCTGTGGGTTTTTTTTTATTTTCCTTTTCTTGCATTTCAATATTTTTATTTTTAAAATATAATCTTCTTGGGCTAGTGAATGAACGATGTTAGCTGGGTGCAGTTATATTGTCTATGTTTGCACTTTTTTTAAATGTCCTTGAGATTTCTTTATGGTCCACGATATATTTACCTGTCTGGACCAAACGACCGTTTTATCTGTGGTTAAGGGGGTGACAAAATGGCGCCATACAAAAAGCCCGAAGATATCGATCTAGAGAGTGGTTTATTTATGGTTTATGGTGTCATTGGTTGTCATTGTCAAACGAAACGAGTGGTTTATTTATGAACGAATCACTAAACCAAACGCTGTTGGAACCTTGTTTGTTTCTTGTGTTACGAGAACATTGCAGCGAAACCATTAAATAATAATCACAATAAAATGGGGAAACGGAAAGACATATCGTTCGACGAAAGTCTCAAAAGTGGTAATATTATTTTACATATTATACTGAATCTTGCACTTTTTCTAGTTTATAATAATAATAATTGTGTAATTTTTATAGCGCCGTTTTTGTGAAAAATCACCTCAAGGGCGCACAATGAGAATGCTAGTTTCCCTTATGTTTCTGTCTTATTATTTCAATTTTTGTAGATTACTGTCATACACTTGAGCCAGAACTTTCATCTTGGCTTCTGAATAAAAGAAGTTTCTCAATCTCTGCTTCGGAATCAACTGTCCTACTGCATGTCAGTCAAGCTTCTTAGAAACCCTGCTGCTTTCTTTCATTTTTGTTTATTTTAATGTTGTGATAACATTTAGTTTCAGATGATTTGGATCAACCTCAAAAAAGACATAAGCGTCACAAGCATAAAAAACATAAGAAAAAGAAGGATCAATTAGAGGATTTTGATAGCGACGCATCGATAGATGTTTCTTTCGAAGATGGCATTGATGCCAAACCCGCTTTTAAAGTTAAAATCAAAATGAGCAAAGACTCTCCTACAACATCTGCCGCAGACTTACTCAAAAACCAGATTAATAAATATTCAGAAAAAAAATTACCAGTTCCTTCAGTTTCCAATATGTCTCCCAAAGTAGCTGCAAAAAAAAAGAAGGGCAAAGGAAAAGATAGTGGGACTTCAAGTGAGGAGGAGAGATGGCTGGATGCAATAGAGTCAGGAAAACTTGAGGAGGTATATCTTATTGCATTTTGTTTTCCTTTATTCTCTTAGTACAAATAATCTTGCTCAGTACATACTAATTGTTATTTTACTTAATTTTTAGGTTGATGATGAATTGAAAAAGATCAAGCCGAAAGACCCCAAAATGATGACAGCTCGTCAGAGGGCTATGTACGACAGGGGGAATGATAAGGAGCCGAGCCCCGGAGGAGAAGTATTACTGGCCCTTCCATCTGGATATAAAGAGAAAGTTATGACTGCTGAAGCGATACAGAAAGCAGCCCTAAAATCTCAAAAACGTAAACAGCTCGCTGATGAGAAGCGCGAGAAGGACAAGAAAAAAACCATGGAAAGACTTCTGAAAAAGCAGGAATCAAAAATATTGAAAGGAGCTCCAAAGTGTAAGACTTTTAGGAAAGCTGTTCCGCACATTACTTACAGAAACACCAAAGACGGAATCATTGTTTTGATGCCGCCGGATGTGGACTATCCTATACAAGCCCAGTATGCCCGAGATCCCCCAAAGCCAATGATTTGTGGCTTGTCTGATTGTACTAACTTGAAGAGGTATTCATGCTCAAGGACTGCTGTCCCTCTGTGTAGTTTAAATTGTTACCAGAAAAATTTATTGAATGTCGTTGTTTAGTGTTCTAATAAAATAATATGTTGTAAAATAATCAGTTGTTTCATTCCTTTGTTTTAATTATAATTTTGAGAATTGTTCTAAAATGAATTGACATTCTTGACAAATTTTTCAACAAAACCGACTTTTAATGCTATTTATCTTAATTTATATACATTTCCTTTAGGTAATTTTATGGGACAGAAGTAGAAATTCTGAACAATGTCAAAAAATGTTATTATTTTAATATTTTCTGAAAATGAGCTAAATATTTTTTAATTACATAATTCTATTTAAGTGAACAAGAACTTAACTAACTAACCATCACGCCGTTTCTGCAGGGGCAGGCAGAGAGGACGGACCGCCAAACATCACATTCATACGAGTAGCAGGCGTCCCCGGTGCGGGCCAAAACTGTTGGTAAATTTTGCCAACATTCGCGGTCTGCACACTAATTTAAATTCAGTTCATCACCATCTTTTGTCCCAACGTCCCAACCTTCTTTTCCTATCCGAAACTCAGATAGCCGAGCCGCCAGACTCCTCCTATCTGGACTGCCCGGGCTTTACCCTTGCAAGCAAGTTCCGATTCAAAGGAGGAGTCTGCCTCTATAGTCGAGCTGACGTCAACTGTGTACGACTATTGAGTCTGGAAAACTCCAGATTCGACGTAATGTAACAAAAAATTAACGTAACGTAATTCACAAACAAATTAAACAAACACCGTATGACATGGAACAACTTAATTACTATAAAAGATACAGAAACATATGCACGAAAATTATTAGAGTAGCTAAGGAGTTGTACTACAGAGAAAAACTTAAAAAAGAAAACAATTGCCCAAAGGAAATATGGAGAATATTAAAGGAAGTTACATACACACAAAAATACAAACAAAAAAATACTATCGAACATCTAAATATTAACTCGAAAAAAATAGATGCCAAAACAAATACATATAGAAATTATGGCAAACCACGTCAATAACTTTTTTGTAACTATAGGGAAAGTTTTAGCGAATCGTAAAAAACACACTAACACAAACAAACAGATCAAACATCGATACTCAACCAACACAACACAGATTTATATTAAAAACAACTTCGGAAATGAAAATTAACAAAATAATAAATACATTAAAAAACCAGATTGCTCCTGGATTAGATGAGATAACAACGGATTGCATTAAAATAATAAAAAATGAAATATTAAAACCTATAACACACCTAATCAACCTTAGCATAACACATGCCTGCTTTCCTAATACTCTTAAAAAAGGACTGGTAATCCCTATTTATAAATCCGGAGATAAAATGGAAATAACTAACTATAGACCAATCACTTTGTTAAACTCACTATCAAAGATTTTCGAAAGACTATTAAAAAACCAAATAATAAAATACCTGGAAGAAAACAAATTAATCTCGGACAAACAATATGGATTTAGAGAAAAAAGAAGCACAAAAGAAGCTTTGGCAAGTACAATAGATTATATACATAGCAACTTAGATCAAGGGTTTAAATGCATAGCGATATATCTAGATTTGGCTAAAGCCTTTGATTCAATCTGCCACAAAACACTTTTTAAAAAATTAGAAAATATGGGTATCAAAGACAAAGAACTCCAACTATTGAAAAGTTACATGAGCGACAGAACACAGCAAGTCAAAATTAATAACTATACTAGCAAACCACTGCCGATTACACACGGAGTTCCACAAGGAAGCATACTAGGGCCCGTTCTTTTGACAATTTACATAAATGAACTTTGCAACATGGAAATAGATGGAGAAATAATTAGTTACGCAGACGACACAGTTTTACTATTTAAATCTAAGGACTGGAATAAGGTATATAACATAGCGAATCTAGGAATCACGCAAGTGAAAAAATGGTTGGACTCAAATACACTTACACTAAACATATCGAAAACAAAATTCACAACGTACAGCATAACAAACACAGGACAGCCAAAAAACAATACAAACACCATAAAAATACACGAATGCATTAACACCAACATCTGCGATTGCCCCCCTCTAGAAAAAACAACAAATAAAGTATCTAGGAATCGTAATTGACCATAATCTTAGATGGACACATCACATCAAACAAATCACAAATAGGCTCCTCAGAACAATACACATTTTCCTAAATATAAGAAACATATATAAAATAAAACAATTGAAAACAATATATTTTGCACTATGTCAATCAATAATAGAATATGGAATAATTGCTTGGGGAGGAGCAACAAACGCAGCTATCACTCAAATAGAAATCGCACAGAAAACGATATTAAAGGTAATACTCAAAAAACATAAACTAACCGACACAGACCAAATATTTAAAAGCTGTGACGTACTTGATATACGCCAATTATATGTTAAAACACTACTAAACTACATTTTCGAACAAAAAAACAAACCCCAACAAACACAAAATATCACTAATAGACCGGTCAGACAAGCGTACAAAGAAAACATAAAAACTCCGACGGTAAACACTACCTTTGGACAAAGACACCATAAATACCACGCTATTAAAGCATTCAACAGTCTTCCACTTGAAACAAAAATTGAGGAAAATAAAAATAAATTCAAACACAAAATAAAAAAATGGATTAAAGAACAAAAAGACAATATTACCAAAATTCTATAACATAAAAGAATAAAACATATACACGCAACACAAAAAATATATAAAACACGCAACACGCACAAACACATAAATCATTATAAATGCCGATTTACATTCTCTTTTAATATTCTTCTTTTAGTGTGATAATTATATTTTAATTTTTAATCTTTATTTTCAGTTTAAATTTATTTTTATTTTAATGTTGTTTTTCTTTTTTTTTAAATGTATAAACTCTTATTTTATAAAATGGGGGCCTCAGCACGGGTAAACAACCCAGTGAGGCCAACATTACTGAATTAAAATATGAAATAATTGTAAAATAATGTATCAACAATAAAAAATTTAAAAAAATGTGGGTGCGCGTCAATCTTGCCAGTACGGCAAGATTCTACGCATGTCTATACCGCTCCCCGAACCATAGCGAATCAGACACTTCCGAGCTCTTCAAACATTTAAGAGATACTATTGATGATCTCTTGCCCCGCTAACCTTCGGCCGAGTTTATTGTTCTGGGGGACTTCAATGTTCATAACGAACCATGGTTGAAGTTCTCTGGCCGAACGGACTCGGCTGGCCGACAGGCGGAATCCTTTGCCATTTGCTACGGATTAGAGCAACTGGTTCAGGAGCCTACAAGGGTTCCTGATGTCCAGACTCACCATTCCAATCTGTTAGACCTATTCTTAACTACTGTGCCACACGGATATAAGATTGACGTCACAGCGCCTCTGGGATCATCTGACCACTGCCTAGTGACGACATCAATCCCCGTTAGCCTCAGACCAACCAATGAGAGGCTGAGGAGAAAAATGTGGCACTATAGGTCAGCAGATTGGTTCGGTATGCGGGCCCATTTCAACGCTTTTCCGTGGTCAGCTGTTTGTTTTCGGACTTCGGACCCTTCAAGATGTGCCCAGGAGATTGGTGAAGTCATCAAATCGGCGATGGATGGCTTCATACAATCGACTACTAAAGAAACTGGTGTGGGCTCAAAGCCGTGGTTCAGTCGACAATGCTCCGAAGCAGTTCGACGAAAAAACGCGGCTTACCGAGCCTACAACACATCTCGAACGCCCGAAAGCAGATCAGCATACAACAAATCGGCAAAGGAATGCAAGAGAATCATTAATAGGTCAAAATTCGAACACGACCTGCAGATCAGCAAAAAGCTGGCTGCCTGCCCGCATGGCAGCAGAGCATTCTGGTCCCTTGCGGGCTCAATAGGTCGGAATTTTTGCAAACCCAGTTTGCCACCTCTTACCAGAACTGACGGCTCACTAGCAAACACCGCCACCGAAAAGGCTAACTTATTAGGGAAAATGTTTGCGGAAAACTCGACCCTCGATGACGGAGGTGCTGTTCCGCCGTCGGTTCCTCACTGCGGCTTCTATATGAAAAAGCTGAGGATCCGGCATCGGGATGTACTCCACGTTATACGGGGGCTCGATGTTAACAAAGCTAGTGGACCTGATGGAATACCTGCCCTGGTATTGCAGAGGTGTGCTGCGGAAATAGTTCCAGTTTTGACAAAGCTCTTCAAAATGTCCCTGAAGTGTGGCACTGTGCCCTCTGGTTGGAAAAAAGCGGTCATTCACCCTATTCCCAAGAAAGGTGACCGCTCCAACCCGGCCAACTACCGCCCCATAGCGATCACATCAGTTCTGTCCAAAGTGATGGAACGTGTGATCAACGACAAACTGCTCACATACCCCGAGAAGAACAAAATTATCAACGACTGTCAATACGGATTCCGGCGGAACCGCTCGTGCAGTGATCTTCTCGCGTATGTGTCACATGTTTGGGGGCGGTGCCTGGAACGTCACGGTGAGACCCAAACGGTCGCACTAGACATATCCAAGGCCTTTGACCGGGTCTGGCACCGAGGACTTGTCAACAAATTGCCTTCTTACGGATTTCCCGCATCCCTGTGTACGTGGATTGCTGACTTTTTAAGGGATAGGTCGATTCAGGCAGTTGCTGACGGTTTCACCTCATCCTCACACTCTATAAATGCTGGCGTCCCACAGGGATCGGTTTTGTCTCCGACTTTGTTTTTGTTGCACATCAATGACCTTTTGACATGTGCACCGATTCATTGTTACGCGGATGACAGTACAGTTCATGATAGCTTTTTGTTTGACAAGCCCCCAAAGGGCACACAAACTCCAACGGCTCGGAGGGCTTTGAAGCAGAGAATGGACGGTTATTTCCTTCTGGGGTAAAAGTAATCTCGTCGAATTTAATGTTTCAAAGACCCAATCCTGTCTGATTACGTCTAAAAGGGATCTAAATGATAATCTAGTCTCCTTCAACGGAAGCAATCTTCCGAACAGGCCTTCCATTGATATGCTTGGTGTAACTATAAGTGACCAGCTCAGGTATGGGGGCTCCATCGAAGCCAGAGTAAAGCTGGCCTCTCAGAAGCTGGGCGTACTGTACAGGGCCCGCAGATACTTTAATAGTACACAACTGCTGACCCTATACAAATCGCAAGTGCGCCCTACTGTCGAATTTGGCAGCCATCTCTGGTCCGGAGCCCCTAAATACCTGAAAAAAACCCTTGACTCTGTGCAAAAACGGGCGGTCCGTTTGATAGATTCCCCAATCTTAACAAACGGACTGCAATCTTTAGAGCACAGGCGTCAGGTAGGTATGCTGTCCTTGTTCTATCGGTATTACAATGGAAGATGCTCTGAGGAACTAGCGTCATTGATCCCTTCGGCACCGGTGCGTAGTCGGGATACACGCCAAACGCGTGCCCAACATTTGTACACGGTTGACACTTGTCACATGAGAACGGGTCGCTTCTACGATTCGTTCTTAAGTTCAACAGCTCGGCTGTGGAACGAACTGCCGGCCTCTGTGTTTCCTCCCTCCTACAACATGGGACTCTTCAAGACCCATGTTCACTCCTTCCTCTCCACAAAAAGACCCTCCACACAGCATCCCCAAAGATGACATAGGCCCTGAGGGAAATTATTTTCTTCAGGGCCTCCTGTGTGGAGTTAATATAAAAAAAAAAAAAAAAAATACATTCTCTTCTATAATTCTGACTCTTGACATGGCCTGACTCAAGTATCTGATTCACTTGGTCGTGCCATGTCTTCCTCGGGCGCCCCCGACTTCTGCTACCTTTCACAATTTTTTTTTTTTTTTTTTTTTTTTTACTTTATTTATTTTCATTTCTTTACATATATTATACATATTAATAGATAGTATATAATAACATAATACATAATACCAAATAGTATACACAAGAAATGAAAACCCACTAAGGCACTGCCTGAGTGTGGGTAATATAAAACGATTACTATATTTCAAGTACCTAAAGTATAATATACATTAGTAGAAAAAGTTTTTTTTTGTTTATAGTTATTATAAAAAGTAAAGAGAAAACATTATGTACAATAGTTTATAAAGTTTCAGCAAGTGAGTTGTAGAAAGAATCAATAAATTTATAGTAAAAGCGTTTCAATATCTGCGTCATTCAGCCATAATTTTACCTCTTTAATAAATTCTATCTTTTTATTTATCATTTGAGTTTGTAGTGGTAGAAGGTTAAATGTACGAGGACCAATGAAACTGCTATGTGTCTGCATTAATTTAGTATTGGTTTGGGGGGTGTAAAATATATTATTTGTTCTTTTGCTCATTCTGTTTTCATTTATTTTGAAATTATTTTTGTTTTTAAATAAATATTTCATAGTTTGTAATATAAATAATTTACGAATGTTAAATAATTTAGATTCCTTGTATAATGAGTCGGTCGAGAATGTTTTATTTTTGTTATATATGACTTTAATTATGTGTTTTTGAATTATTTGTAGAGGCTTAATAAATGTATCAGGTGCACCACCCCATCCTATTATGCCATAAGTGATTGCAGATTGCACCAGGGAGAAGTAGATCATTTTCAATTTTTCAGCGTTTAAAATTTCCTTGAGTCTATAAAATATGTAGGTAAGATATCTTAGTTTAGAAGTGGTTTGATTAATATGTGATTGCCAATTAAGATTAATATCTATTGATACTCCTAAATATTTTATATTTTTGACATTAGCGAGTTCGTTGCACAGGAAGCACATTTCTTGATTGCAAGTTGTATTATGGATTCTAATTTTAAGGTTTTCTTTTGGTTTGTTTGTTATGTTTTTATAAAAAGGTAAGTAAAATGTTTTGCTGTAATTTAAGACAAGTTTGTTGTATTTTAACCATTTTGAAACAAGTGAAATACATACAGTTGCTTTCGAAAAAGTTTCTGTCCAATTATTACCATCCACTATTATTGCCGTGTCGTCGGCGTAAGAAACAATTTTACCAGGGATTACAAAATTACATAAATCATTAATATAAATTAAGAATAAAATCGGGCCAAGAACAGTTCCCTGCGGAACTCCGTTTTTTATCTGTGTCTCTGAACTATAATTATTCCCAATTTTTGTTTTTTGTGTTCTGTCTTTAAGATAGTTTGATAGTAATTTTAGTGTGTCTTTTTTGAAGCCCAGTCGAGTTATTTTTTTAATGAGTAAATTATGATTAACGGTGTCGAAAGCTTTTCTTAAATCTAGGAATATGGCAAGACATTTCTTTTTTTTATCGATAGATGTATAAATATTTTTTGTCAATTCATATATGGCATCCTCAGTGCTTAGATTTTTACGAAAGCCGTATTGGTTTTTCGATAGAATTTTATATTTTTCTAAGTGTTCAATGACTCTAAATTTGATGCATTTTTCGAATATTTTTGATAGGTTTGAAACAAGGGATATTGGTCTGTAATTGTCTAATTTATGCGTATCCCCAGATTTATGAATAGGTATTATAGTGGAGATTTTAAATTGTTCTGGAAAATGACCATCTTTGAGGCATATATTAAAAATATGTTGTAATGGCGTTAATACATGTTGTTTTATTTTTTTTAATGTATCACATGATAGTCCATCATTACCCTTAGAGTTGGATGGTTTAAGGCCATCAATATATTTTTCAATTTCATTAAATGTAATGGGAGAAAAATATTCTATAAAGTTAATTGAATCGTTATTAGAATCTAATTGAGGAGATGTCTCCATATAATCATCATTAACATTAATGCCTGTAATTGCCATAATTGCATCGTGTATTTTCCTTACACTCCTTTCTTTGCTCATTCGCTCCACATGCCCAAACCATCTAAGCGTCCCTTTCTTGATTTTACTCATTACGCTTACATCAGCCTTGCATTCTTTGTGGATCTCCACATTTTTCACATGATCATACATGGTTTTACTACACATACGCCTCGGGGATCTCATTTCTACAGCATTCAGTCTACTTTCATCCTTTCTTTGCCAGTTCCATGCCTCACTTCAGTACATCAGGGTAGGTACCAGCACTACATTGTGGACTGCTAGCTTCGCTTCTTTGGACAATTTTTTATTAGCGCCAACTGCGTTCAGTCCTCCATTAATGGAGTTACCTGCATTTACCCTTCTTTTAATATCTCTGTCAGTCTTCCCATCTCTCGTTAATATACTCCCTAAATACACAAACTCATCCACCTGCTCCAAGTATTCCTCATTCACAACTATATTGCACTCTGTTTTCGTACTCTCTCTTTCAAACACCATAACTTTAGACTTACTTACATTCATCACTACATTCTTCATACATACTTCGTTCATCCTAGACACGAGACTGTAGATCTTCCATACTGTTAGCAATCAGCACTGCATCAGCATACAGCAGGCAACAACATCATGAATTTTCATTAATCCAGATACTTACATTGTATGATGCTAATTATTTTAAGACAGTAAAGAAATGAGACATTCTTCTTCTGTTGTGGTCTCCTATCAGAGATTGGCCATCATCATATTGTGGGCTGGAGCATCAAACTGCAATTCATTTCATGCCATGAAGTGTGGCACCTTCCAATGATCTTCCCCTGGTCTATTAATTCGGTAATCTTATATTATCTGTCATTTTGCATAATTCATAATAATATTAATATATATTTTTAATTCTACATATTTCCCATGTTTTCACCGTTATTTTAAAATTTTATTATTTCCTATTTATTAATCTAAGTTTTACTTACTATGTTCAGTTTGGTCAAGTATTTTGGCCTCAAAACAAAAACGCCACGCAGCCGTTTTTTCAGATTAGTTTTTCTTAGAAATTACAATAAAAACCCACATAATTAATAGTATACATATAATAATGATGCGCATATTTTTCTCGAGTTTTGTAGATTTATTATTATTAAAATTATAAACCTAGGCAAAAGTAGGAGAGTGAGTTAATGAATATATCAGAGAAAATGGAAGATAACAGGTGGTTTATTTAATCAGTAAGAACTACATACATACATTAAGATTATGTCATAATATTATTTGCAATATTACAATAATTCACTAATTTACATAAATGCAACTATGATAAAAAATACTCATATGTATTTAGATAAATATGTTATTGCGTGTAGCTTTTAAAACACTCCACGAAGCTATCTTTCCATTCTCATCAACAGTCCTTAATAAATAAGGCAATACATAATATGTATGCCAGAACTTCACAACAAGTTTAAAATAACACTAAATTTATGTATATTCATTTTGAAACATCAATAATTCAATCCCTTTCCTAATAAAAACTACAAGGATTCTAGGTGGTTTCTAAAACATATCACAGTTTCAGGGACCCTGGTAACATTCAATACAAGGTGAACTAAAAGGGAGTAACGACTGAAGTTAGAATTATCAATAGGGTGAAAATTTTAAAATTTCTACAAGAATTTGGCAAAAATTTGAGCTGTTAATTTTCACATAGCCCTTAAATTTGTGCACTCGTACAACGTCCATTGTCTTTAATCTGATCCTTTTCCTCACAAAAGATCAATATACTCCCCATCATCGTCATGATAACAGTTCACCATACCCACTAGCCACTTGCACACAGAAGAGAAAAGCTCACATCTTCCATAGTGATAGGAGGGTAGTCTAAAGCAGGGCGCCCACTCAGGCTCAGCAAAGATTATTCTGCTTGCTGTTCCTGAGGCGTGCCAAGCCGGATTCTAAACGCTACGACTGGTTATTCTGCTTGTTGGAGCGCAGGCGGGCCAAGCCTGAGCGCTCTTCCTCCTCGTCGCTGGTATACGACATACCGGCCACCGCTCCTCGGGACGAAGTGGCTTGCATCAGGTCCTGGTCAGGCCCGTTCCTGTTCTCATATAGCAGGATGCTCAGTGTCTCCTCGTAGATCCTCGCTTCTGGGAACTCTACCTTCGTATGCTTCTTGTCTGTGGCGTACACAATGGACGTGCAGCACACCTCGGCGCGGTTCTTGCCGTGACCGTAGAAAGACCAGCAACATATCTCGTTGGAGCCGATTACATCTTTGATGAAAAGGACTCTGCCGCTGAACCTCAGCGACAGCTTATCAAATAATTCTATGTTCTTTAGTAGATTGTCATCTGACGTACTTGTGTATGAATATTTATTGTTGTGTCTATTGATGAGCAACTTCACGACTGGCTGTAAAATAAATTAATCATAATTATCTCGAATACAATTAATAAGAGTTACTGCTTTGTCCTAGTGTTTGTTGGAATGCTGAAATGTATTAGCTTAATCCGTTCCAAGATAATGTACATCTTATCAATTAATGATTGAAAACATTTCACCATCAATTAGGTGGTACAGTTAATAATAATAATACTAATTATCTTAAAGAGATGTTATTGTAGTCCATGACTTATTTTTTTCAGGCATTCGATACATTGTCATGTAATATAATATTATTCAGGGCCAAAAATTGAAAAATATATACCGGTTACATCCATTCGCCGCCATCTTTATTATGATTCAGTCAATAACAAGAAAAGTTGATGTAAAATATATACCGGTTACATCCATTCGCTGCCATCTTTATTATGATTCAGTCAATAACAAGAAAAGTTGATGTAAAATATATACCGGTTACATCCATTCGCTGCCATCTTTATTATGATTCAGTCAATAACAAGAAAAGTTGGTGTAAAATTTTCTCAACATTACTTTTTTTAAAATCAGTTGAATAAATATGTAAAACAATAAAAAATATAGTATCTCACATCCACTAAGCAAATCAGTTCATTTATCCCGAAATAGAGATTAACGGAGTTTGCAAGTACCCTCTTATTGTAAGTCTTTGATTAGTCATCTGTACAAACCTTAGTAGTAGAAGTAATGAGCATTTGTTCCTCCTTCTGAGAGGTAATCAAAGGAACTCGGCAGATGGGCTCGGCGTCCCGCTCTTTCTTGGCCAGAGCCTGCTGGCAAGACTCCACCAACTCCTCAATCAGGTAGTACTTGCCCTCGGCCAGTAACTCCGCTACTTCCTTGCAGCTGTCTGGTAAAGGGACGGTACCATCACGTAAGTAATTCAATATGGTTCCAAAATGTTTCCCGCATCGATCAATGAGTATCCAACCTTATAAAAATATAATAATTAGCACAGCTTTCATCTAACTACGAAGAAAATGGATTATATTAGAAGGTCACCCCATTTTAAAAGATATCAAACGAAAATTATATTCCAAATAACAACAAGAGGACTGTTTGCAAAACTTTAGAAAACAAGGAAAATGAAGTACAAAATTAATTATTTCAATAGTTGGGAGCACAAAACCTATCGAATGTAGGAAGAGATTGAGATACAATCCTACATACCTTCAGAATCAGTAAGGACTTCCATCCTGCCACTAAACATTGCTCTCAACATGGTGTCATTCTTGGTGAGAGTCCCTATTGTTGTATAATAGAGATTCCCACCAACATTGAGCTTAACATATTGGGATGGATTGCCCTTTATTAGTGCCTTTTGGTCCCCACGTTCCCCTGACATGGTGACAAGTACAGTTTCAGTTTCCACCGAAATTTTGACAGATTTTTTAAACCGACAACAGGAGCTCGCCAGAGCTCAAAAGGAATATCGATTTTCAGCAATCTGTTTGCGAAAAATATTATCTAGCACATAAGAAGAGATTCGGCTATTTGAGCATTCATAACAAGAACTATTTCTATGTACTTAAAAAAATGTACTAACAAGAAAGATCTTTTGGAATAATTATTGATTTCTAACAACACTACAACCTACAACACCCTATCAAGTAATGGTACTGCCATGTGCGAAAATTAAAATAGGTGATTAACTATGGCCCGGCAAAACAGTAATTTTTAGTAATGGTATCACATGGCATGGCTTGTCAGGGTTTTTAGCACACAGCAACTTGACGGAAGTAAATATATCAAGCATCCCGGTACACCAGCAATTTTTAGAAATGGTATCACCAGGCTTTTCTTGGTTTCCTGGCATTTATCCATTCAGACAGAGCGATTTTAGTTGATCAACTCTGTGTTGAATGACACTTAAAATCTTATCGACAAGTGTGAACAGCCTTTCAACAGAATTGATCAAGTTTTTAGTTGAGCGACGAAAGTCTACTTTTGTTGTTCAAGTATGAGTCATCGTTCGATTTTCCCGCCTAATCGAAACGTGTGACAAATGTTTCAAGTCGCTTGCGATTTTTAGTTCCCTGCGGTCGAAAATACACGTTAGACGTTCCTAGTGAGTGATTTATTTATGCGTACCTATTACCTACCACCATGGCATCTGTTTCAATGAAATTTCAAAAAATGTATTTTTTTTTTTTTTTTTTTTTTTATTAATATCAATAGCAAAATTTGTACAATATGTAGGTTTAAAGTATAATATAAGTATATTTTTTGTATTTTTTTCACAGTCCTCCTCACTAGGGTTTCCTGTTCTGAGGCGGCCTGTAGTTTTTCTTAAATTTTTGTATTTAGTTTTGAATTGTCTTTACATTGTCTTCATAATGTTTGTAAGTTGATTATTACTTTGATCTCTAAGCCATGTTTTGACTTTTGTTTTAAATATATTCATTTCGTTTATTTTTTTGGTTTCATTTGGTAGAGCATTGAACAATTTTATAGCATGGAATTTATTATTTCTCTGTCCAAAGGATGTGTTCAAACTGGGAGTAATCAGGATATTAAGTATGATGTTTAAATTTATCGATCTATACCAAAGCCACCCGTCTTTGGGATCAGAAGCAAGAAGTTTACAAAAATTGGAATGCTCGTGGAACTGCAATTAATTATATTATGTTTGAAGTTTTACTGTATTATTATTAAATTATACGTCTCTGAATATTTAAAAAAAATTGTTTCTTGGCTTTGGTATAGATCCATAAATCTGAACATCATGTCATCTGACCAATTAAAACGTTATAAATAAACCACTCACTAGGAACGTCTTACGTCTACTTTCAACCGCAGGGAACTAAAAATCGTAAGCGACTTGAGACTATGTTCACACGTTTCGATTCGGCAGGAAAATCGAACGGTGACTCATACTTAAACAACAAAAGTAGACGGGCTTTCAAGTTTCATCGCTCAATGAAAAACTTGATCAACTCTGTTGAAAGGCTATTCACACTTGTCGATTAGCTTTCAAGTGTCATTCAACACAGACTTGATCAACTAAAATCGCCCTGTGTGAAAGGAGTATTTGGGTAACGACAAAGCTTGCAGATGACAGTGACAGATGATTTCATGGTTGTGATATATGGTTATATTCTAGGTGCTGCCATTTTTTAACTATTCAGTACCGTCTCAAAATATTATTTCTTCTCTAATGGCAACTATCTATATGAAATCATAAGTATAATAATTTTTTTTTTTTTTTTTATTCTTTATATTGGCTTTCACCCATTAAGAGTGATCTTGGCCATACAATACAACATTTTTCTTATAAATAAATACAACAAATTACAGGATAAAATTGATTACACAACATGACATAACATAACGTAACATAAATAAACCAAACATAACATAACATAAACATAACATAAACATAACATAACATAACATAACATAACATAACATAACATAACACAACATAACATAACATAACATAATATAACATAACATAACATAACATAACATGAACATAACATAAACATATCAGAACATAATATGAACATAACATATAATAAACATAACATGGGTGTAACATAAACATAACTTAACATAAACAATACAGAGCTGGTAATAATAGGTAATTACAAAATTATAAAAATAGGAACCTGTGCACAATAGTAGTGGGCATTTTTGTTATTTAAAAGAAGAGATTTTTCCAAAATTAGAAGCATTATTTTTTTTTAAAATAGTACTATGAAATGAATATAAACAAATACAATAAAAGAATCAAGAAAAATATACAAATGCATAAAGAATAGTGTTTTAACTCAGTCAAAATATGCAGAGTTGGGATTAGTAAAAATAGATGAAAATAAAGATGAAAATAGGAACCTGAACAAATGAATACAAATGAAAGTGAAAGAAATTTGGTTTATATTTATTATAATGGTCAGATATTAAGGCCATTTTTATAAATAAATTTTGCCAACAAATAGTAAATTTCAGTAGTGTTTAGACTAAGAAGGCAGGGTATACTGGTAGGCAATTTAATATCAAGTTTTAACAATTCATGCATGAAGTTTGGAAATTGGTCATTGATAGGACACTCAAAAAAATTATGGTCCAGAGTATCCTCTGACCCACAATCACAGTACGGCGAACTGACTATGTGGAACCTGGCAAGATGGCTAAGACAACAAGTGTGACCCAGCCGCATTCGGGTTAAGGAAGAAATATATTTTTTAGGCATGGTAGTGTATTCGTGAAACCAGGGCTTAACAGGAATAGAAGGTTGGATTAATGAGTACTGGTGACCTTTTATCAGAGAAGATTTTTTCCATTCAGAAGACCATTGGAGTTGGTACTTAGTTTTTAGAATAGGGAAATGGTCTCTAACCGGAATAGGGATATCACTTAACGGACCATGGGCAGTGGCTTCCTTAGCAATATAATCAGCCATGTCATTCCCAGTAATACCGAGGTGTCCCGGTATCCAGGCTAGGACCACTGATGCATGAACCAGTGACATGGAATGCAGTAGGTTCCTGATCGAGCAGATTAGAGAGTCGCTACTGGAATTGAGTGGGGATGCGCTTATTTTTTGTAGTGAGCTAAGCGAGTCTGAAAGGATGAGTGCGTTTTTAATATTTAATGATTTGACGAGTTGAAGAGCTTCTATGATAGCTATGCATTCAGCAGAGAAAATGGAGCATTCTTTGGGAAGTTTGTGTGGGAAACACAATTTTCTGTGAGGAACATAGACACTGGCCCCGCAATGGGAGTCCTGACTGAGTTTGGAGCCATCTGTGAAAAATTTTATGTAATTTGGCCAGTTGTTTTCAATAATTGTGTTAAATTCTGCATTATTTAATTGAGTTGAGTTTTTAATGTTTTTTTTACTTATTCCGATAAATTGATGGACCTTCGGATAGAAAGTAAGGCTTTCATAGGGGTATGAGTATAAGGGAAGAGATTCATTGAGATAGGTGTTTCTAGATAAATCCAGGAAAGAGTTGTAGCAATCATAAAAAAGTGGAGGGGTATGATTTTTCCAAAAGTGATTTGAATTAACCTCATACTTTAACGATTGAAGTATAGGAATCAAGGGATGGGATGTTATTGAACATATTTTGTAAACATATTTTTCTGCCAGGCATCGCCTTCTTATATGTAAGGGAGGTTCGCAACATTCCACTTGCATTGCGTTGATTGGAGAAGATTTCATGGCTCCTAAGACAAGGCGAAGTGATTTTGACTGGATTTTATCTAATTTATGAGAATTTGACGTGGACATTGGATCAAACAGACAAGATCCGTAATCGAGATGGCTTCGGATGAGGGCATTGTATAGAAGTTTTAAAGAAGCTGGGTGGGATCCCCACCACACTCCGGCTAGAAATCTAAGAGGATTGATGTTGCTTTCACATTTTGTAACAACGTGATTTATATGAGAGTTCCAAGTAAGCTTGGAGTCCAAAAACATTCCAAGGAACTTAACTTCCTTCGAGATAGGGATCACTTCATCGCCAAATATTACCTGAATATCCGGAAGCTTTCGTCGACGAGTGAAGATGACAACTTTGCTTTTGGCGGGGGAAAGTTCAAGACCATTAATATTTAACCACGCCAAGAGTTTTCTAAGAGCGTTGTTAATTGCTGATGCTGCGATGAAAAGATTGGCGGATATTTTGTAAAACGTTAAGTCGTCAGCATATTGGAGTACGTTGCACATGAAATTAATAGATTTTTCCAGATCGTATGTGTAAATATTATACAGTATCGGGCTTAAGACAGACCCTTGCGGGAGTCCTTTGAATATTTGTCTTATGTGGGGAGAGGATTCGGATCCATCTACAAAAACAGTTCTCTCGGAGAGCAAATTGATAATGAATTGAACCAATTTAGGAGGAATACCAATCGCCAGTAACTTTTCTTTAAGAATGGGTATATTTACATTGTCGTATGCTCCACAGATGTCTAAAAATACTGCAATACAATATTCGTTTTTAGATAACGCTAATTTGACATCTGTAACAAGAGAGGAAAGGTTGTCAAGGGTACTTTTACCCTTTCTAAATCCAAACTGGGAAGGGGGAAGAATATGATTTTTCTCTACAAACCAGTCTAATCTATTCTTAATCATTCTTTCAGCTACTTTGCAAAGTGTTGAAGAGAGAGCAATCGGTCTGTAACTTGAGCCTAGACTTGGATCTTTGGTACTTTTGCAAATGGGAATGATTTTTTGAATTTTCCAGTCCGGGGGAATAATACCAGAGTCCAGGAAGATATTGATGAGAGTGAGAAAGTAGGAAAGGGAATCATCATCAGTGTGGCGGATGAATATGTTCAAGATTTCGTCATTGCCCGGAGCTGAGTCTTTTAGGTCTTCCGTGGCTCTTTTTAACTCGTCTATGGAAAATGGAGCATCTAACCAAGATGAAGAATTTGGGGAGTAAGATAAAACAGGCACTTCGTCAAGATTAGGTACATAAGGGGGAGCAATTTTGTTAAGAAAGTCAGAAATCCAAATATCAGAATTGTGAGATGACTTCGGCAGGGAAAAGAATCATGGACCAAACCTCCCCCGCCGGAGTAGCAGGGGATATATTAGTGCAGAAATTACGCCAGCTGTTTTTTTTTTTTAAACGAAATGTACGTTTAGCAACAGCTTGGGCATTCTTGGCTTTCAAGAAATTTTCCATTGTCATCTGTTGGCAGTATGTCTTATTGGCCTCTTTCCTCTCCTTCAGCACTCGAAGGCATTCTTCATCCCACCAGGGGGGAGGGTGAGCCTTCGTGCCTACAGGGGATGATTTGGGAATAGAATTGACTGCAGATTTTAGAATGGAATCAGACCAAGATTTGTAAGTGGAGGTGCAGTTATCTGAAGAAGGGGTAGGCAGGGAAAGGGTGTGACCCTGGACAGATTCTCTAAAATGGCACCAGTCGGCTTTTTTTGTGATAAATTTTGGCTTTCTTTTAAAGAGGTAAGTATTTAACCCTTGAGCCAGATTTATAATGATTGGATAGTGGTCACTGCCGCAGGGGTCTGATGAAGTTCTCCAGGAAATTATTGGATATATACTCGGGGAACAAAGAGTTATATCCACCGCACTAGGGCTCTGCCCAGGCAGACTTAACCTTGTTGGAGATCCGTCATTTAGAAGGCACATGTTCAAGGAGTCCATAAGGTCAATTATTTTGATTCCTGAGGGATCCGTTGATGAAGAACCCCAGAGAGGGGAGTGGGCATTGAAGTCACCCAGAATGACCAGGGGAGAAGATATTTTTCTAAACATGTGGATCCATAATGAAATGTCAAATGGGGTAGAAGGGGGAATGTAGAGGGATACAAACGTAATATCAGAGACAGTAGCTGCCACTAACTGGAAGGATGAATCTGGGGGTTTAATGGAAATAGGGGTGAAGGACAGGGAGTTTTTGATTAGAAGGGCTGCACCACCCTTCCCATCAATGCGGTCGTCCCGCAGACATTGGTAGCCACTCACCTTGAAGAGCTGAGATGGTTTAAACCAAGTCTCAGAGATGGCAGCAATAGAAATTGTGTGTAATTGTAGAAGGCGGATGAGGTCAGCTTTATTGGAGAAGGCGCTTCTACTATTCCACTGAAGAATCCCTGCTGTCAGGGCAGCCATTGGAAACAAGAGAATTTAAGGAGGAGAGTAAAGAGGCAGCGTTGGACGGTAGGGAATTATTGTTATTAATTATAGAGATAAGTAACATGATGAGAGTTTGAATAATATTAGAATTGTCATTAGAAATTATGTTTTTTAAAGAATTGCCATTTGAATCAGGGATAAAGGAATTGCAGTTCAAAGTATTGCTGTTAGGAAAGACGGTATTTTGTGGAAATGGGGAGCTGATGTTACCATTTGGGAACAAGAGCTGGGAGTTATGGCCAAGATGATCATATCCGGGGGATTTAAGAGGACGAGAAGCAGATTTTGTCATTACAGTCTTCCTGTATGACGAGTTTGGAGGAATAATGTTTTGAGATAACTGGGGTTGAGAGGCGACTTCAGCAAAAGATTTTTTAGAGGGAGCTATTGTTTTAGAAGCGTGGAAGTACGATACGCTATTGGAAGCCATATAACTTTTAATTTTTTTTGGCGTGAAAGTTCGGGGCAGGATGGATTTATGGCTGTGTGAGAGCCTGAGCAGTTGATGCAAGTAGGGGGATTGGAAGGGGAGGGGCATTGCTCTGCTAAATGACTTTCTGCACATTTAAAGCAGCGAGGAGAAGAACGGCATGATTGCTTGGAATGGCCGAACCGACAACAGTTAAAGCACTGAATTGTCGGGTATGAATAAATTTCCACTGGGAGAGAGTTGTGGAAAAGGTATACATGAGAGGGAAGAGATTGGCCTTCAAATGTAAGAACTACAGTTTGGGAGGGTTTCCAAACTATAGAATCGGAAGTCCTATCTTTATAATTCAGCCGCCTAGTCTTTAAAACTTTCCCCGAAGATGCTGGGATAATAAGTTCCGTTATGAGTTCTTCATCGGATAGGTCTGTGGGGATACCTCTCACTAGACCCATGCGCGAGATGTTGAATGAAGGGATGTAAGCCTTGTATTTTTTGGCAGAGAGGAAGTCAATGGAATTTATAAATTTATTGGCATTGAGTGCAGTTGTGAACTCTACACAAATGCGGAATCTTCCCTCCGATCTGATACCACCTGGGGAAATGCCAAGTGGTTTTTTTCCTATAAATTTACCAAAATCAAGGGGATGCAGTGAGTGGCCTTGTGTGTTGTTTTGCACATACACGATGAAGGGGGCTTTTGCTGAAGTCGGGTACAGTGAAGCGAGTGGAGGAGCGACAGTCTCTACAGGAACTGTAACCTGAGAAGATTCCTTTTTCGGAAGGACGCTGACTTTTCTTTTTTTGGGAGTAGAGGAATCAGTCATTATTTCAACCTCGCTAGCAATGTCATGTTCAAAATTAACAGGGTCAGGATCAGGGGGGACGGGATCTGGTGGTTTCTTCCCCATGGCAAAGGCCATTGGGGCAAAAAGGAATGTATATTAATATAAAATAACACTTACTGGACTTGGTCAGCAATAAAGGAACTCAAAGAGGACAAAAAATATAGTTTTAACCTACAAAAGACAATAAAATTAGATTTTTTTTGTATTCGAACGGAAAAAGACAAGAGAGTTCTTCAACTGTCAAAGTTCGAATCGAAGTATAATAATAATGATCGTGTAAAGCAAATTTTTTTCGTGTGGGTCCCGAAATGGGGATCGACATAAAAAAGTATGATGTAACGCAGTCATAACCCAACACTATTAGTTTTACTCTATCAATCACGGGCTAAAATTCAATGTATGAACATTTATAGGATTTTAGAATTCAACAATAATTTTATTTGAAAAAATATAACAGCTAACCCAAGTTCATTAAATTTTTTCATTATTTTTTGATAAAAAAAATAGGAGTGTCACACAGACATATGAATATATAGACTAGAAATTAAAGATGAGGGGTAAAATCAACTGTTGAAGAACGAAGGGGCTAAAGCTGACTGTGATTCGTCAGTAAATCAATCTGACAGTATATAGGCATCTCGCATTATAATATCACCATTTAGTTCTTAAAAGTAAAATCTGCTTTTGAATGAATTGACATTTTTACATGGGAGCGCAAATTACTCGCCACGTTATAAACAAATTGGCGAAGTCTTTGAAATTTCTTCTTTTTTCAGAGTCGAATATTTCGTTTACGTATTTAGTTAAGACACTTTTATAAATGTTCATAATTTACTTCCCAGCAACCAACCAGCTTTGTGTTTCGCGTCCAGACGTATCTCAATGTGATAGTATATGTTTCTACAGCTGATCCATATTATACGATGTGAATATGCTTAAAATAAAGTAAAATAATGCTTATATATGGAATATAATACGACAATTGGGTTTATTCTCTTTTTCACATCTATTTTTACAAGTTTTCATACCACAAGCCACCATTTTGCCGTGTTATTTCGTCAAATGAACCGATGATGCCTCGACCATAGTTCGCACAAGAATGATGACGTCACGTTTTCTAAATTCACTTGAGGCCATACGCGAGCCCAGCCGGCTCCAATGGAACCGGTATGGGGAGTGGGGAATAATACGCTTTTAATCACTTAGGGCAGGTCTACTAATATTCATATGTCTATGGAGTGTCACCATTATGAGACCGACTTGTATTAATATCTATGGTCATCGTGTTCATTCGTTTTTTATTCAGTTCATCACAGTTCATCAGGGGCGTATAACTCCCGCATGACCTTGTAACCCTGATGGGAGGAGTTATTCAATACCCAAATTCTTATAGACAAAGCTGTTGTGGCTGAAAGCTCAGATCTCATTGGCTTAGAGCAAAAATTGTAGTTTGATTTCTCGCTCTCTACCATAGCGACTTGTGTAACAGAAAGAGAAGTTAAGCATGCTTTATGCTCCAATAAAAATTAACGGTAATTTCCAAGACGCCATTTCGTAAGTTGAAAAGTCAGTTGAAGTTTTTAGCGTAAATATTTTGAATTTTCTTTCACCCATCTAAAAATAATGTTACGTGCTAGAATTCTTCAAGGTGATAAATTAATGCCGTGTTGTGTTAAAGTGTGTTATCCGGTCTATCTCCACCAATTGAAAGAAGGACCCGAACCCGTTGTAAAATACAGGTACTAACCTCTCGTTCTTTGATACAATGTTCCTGATTTCTGAATGTACTTCATTGGCTAATAATTTATTTAATTTTCCTTTTCAGACCTATCCGTATTCCGACGCGATACTATACCACGTATTAGGATGCTAAAACTGCTAAAAAAAGCCACGATTACATCATACAAGGTCATTTAAACCTCTCCAGAATTGCATCATGTAAGTATTCAGATTTAACCAGCATTTTCCATGATGTTTGCTGACGACAAAGCTGTGGAAATGATATGAAACCCTTGCAGGAGAATTTGAATAACTTCTAGTGCTGTGGCAATAATAATTAACACTTTTTTTTTATTTTTTTTTATTATCAATATAAAGTTTCTTTTACAGGTTTTTTTTTTTCGATGTCTGTCTCACTAGGATAAACCTGTGTCGAGACAGACGTATTTGATACATTAAAAATGTTTACATATTTTTTGATACATTAAATATTTCACTACATTAAATGACATTGTGAAAAAGATAGAAAATAATAAATAGTAATAATAAATTATACATTTGTTAATCAGCATCTAGTTGGAGTACATACTTATGTAGGGATTTTTATAAAAAAATTTATCATGGATCTGTCTTGGCTGATGATCCAAGATTTGATGTCTGTTTTATATTTCAGAAAAAATTCGTTCAGTCTAATGGCTAGTGGGAGAGCATTATATAGCCTTGTTGCAAAATATCTAAAATTTCTCTGGCCAAAAGTTGTTTTAGCGAAAGGGATTTGTAAGAAATTATGTCCTTTTGTTCTAGTATCACGAGCAGTTTGGATATTGTCAAAAGTAGTTTTGTGTTTGAAGAGGTATGTTAGTATGTTTTTGGCATAAAGTTGCCTAATGTCCATAACACAGATTTTCCTAAAGATTTCATCCGAACTGCTTGTGATTGGTAGTTTGAGGATAATCTTTATTATAAGTTTCTGAGCTTTAGATATTGGATCAATGGCGGCAGCGTTCGCTCCTCCCCATCCCCCTCCCTTAAATTTGTTGAATATGTATTTTGTGTATATATTCTTGTATTTTTGTGCAAGGTCAAATTAAATCCTATCAAGTTGTTGCAGTAAGACTGGGTTCGATTCCTAGTTGAGACCGTTACTTTTTATTTTTCTGTGTCTTGTTCTGTTTCATGTTTTGTTTAGATATATTAGTTTTATCTTCTACTGCAATGATAAATCAATGCTCAATACATCGGTTGTACTGACCCTGTTTTGTATTACTGTCCATTGTCTTTTTGAAAATAAAAAGTATTTTTATGTGTGCATAGCTGTGGGTTTTTTTTTATTTTCCTTTTCCTGCATTCCAATATTTTTATTTTTAAAATATAATTTTTGTAGGCTAATGAATGAACGATGTTAGCTGGGTGCAGTTATATTGTCTATGTTTGCACTTTTTTAAATGGCCTTGAGATTTATTTATGGTCCACAATATATTTACCTGTCTGAACCAAACGACCGTTTTATCTGTGGTCGTCTGTGGTTAAGGGGGTGACAAAATGGGGCCATACAAAAAACCCGAAGATATCGATCTAGAGAGTGGTTTATTTATGGTTGTAGTTGTTTGTGCAGCATTCTGCGTTCTGCACATTCTGGCGTTTGTGACATATTTTTGTTTACAAAAAATGGCGGATGAACTTGCCAAAGCTGGTTTATATTTGGACGAATTTAATAAAATAAGGATTCTTGATTCTACAGTATCAAATCAAACAAATGATTTGATCGAAACAAGCAAAACATTTAAAATTAGTAAGTCCAGTTTACTTGAAAAAATAATGACTATGACTTATTTAAAAGTTGAGAAAGAAATCTTTCAAGAGCCTCAATAATATGATCATCAAAAAATAACATCATTTTTTTGTGAAATATCACCTCACGGTTAATAAATATAAATAGAATACTCGATAAACTTGTCGAATTCCTTAACTCACAAAAAATTATAAATAGCACTTGGTTTCACCTTAATTAATAAAAAGTAATAACTATTTATGTTGTGGGAGTTGGTAAAAGATGCATTTTTCAAATTACATTTTTTCTCAGTTAAGTTTGAAGGTTAGGAAATACGTATAAATTATTAAAATAACCCAAACTAACAACCTATTTTGTGCATGTTTACTTAGACCTCTGACTTAAATAGTTGTTTCCATTGGATATATAAGTTGAAATCAAGCTTTGTTTTTTAAAGAGCCTTTGCAAGAAACGAAATTCGACAAGTTTACCAAATACTCAACTCCTTTACAGATGTGAATTCCTTGGAACTAACTATTGACTCTTTTATTACAATATTGGAAGACCTGGGTAAAAGTGTTGATAAAGAAAAAATCATGACTATTGGAGTTAGAAATTCACTTCAATCAGTAACGAAAGATAGAGAAGAACAGCAACAAAAATTACAGGTAATTATGATGAAACATTACCACATATGTAAGTACTTAAAAAGGGTCTTCCATGACTCGCAAATATGTAAAGGCATACCGTTGATTACTGTTTTGTTGTTCCCTCATTTCCGAGGACCGTGAAACTCTTTTGATTGCCCTGATGCATCTGGATCATCCCTCTACACGGTCTTGCACTGACACCGACAGTCTGTTCAGTTGTTCCCTCATTGCCGAGGATCGTGAAACTCCTCTGATTGCCCTGATGCATCTGGATCATCCCTCTACACGGTCTTGCACTGACACCGACAGTCTGTTCAGTTGTTCCCTCATTGCCGAGGATCGTGAAACTCCTCTGATTGCCCTGGTGCATCTGGCTCTTCCCTCTACACGGTTCTGCGCTGACACCGACAATCTGTTCAACGCATCAGCCATCTGCTTCTCTTACCTCCTAGTAATCTCTCCCTTGCTTTTTCCAGGGTCTTCTTATGGAAAAGACAATGGAATTGGAAAGGCTTCAACTTGAATACCATTCTCTTCAGTTAGTTGAAGTGGAACAACAGGAGACAATCGAATACCTCAGTGAAATGCGGTAAATTATTTTATCAATAGAAACTCAGTTAAGGTTACGTTAAATCAAACATAAGTTCTCGTTAGCATCATGTCTGGCAATAAAATAAAATATAAAGAATAGCACTAAAGCACAGCGTTTTAGATTACATGCAGATAAGCACTGCTAACCTTACGATGGTCTGTAGTTGTCATCAATGTGTAATAGGCACTAATTCAGTACCTAAAGCACCCTGGAGACGGTCAATATCAATTTGTCAATATGTTAACGCGATTGATAATTTCAACTGAAGTGCGATTGATGGAATTTCAATCGACCCATCAATATTTTCACTCAGTTTTTCTGTGGACATCTGCAGAAAAATTACCTATAGTATGTGAACATTGTGATAATATTTTAAATTCACTTTCCATTAATCTGGGCAGTCACAATGTACAAGAAAACAGAATCTCGTTCTACTTCCACAATTCCGAAGAGCTCGATAGATCCACCATACAAACCGTCTGACGAACAACTGATTGTTAATCACACAGTCCAACGATCAATCCGTTGCATCCAAGCACTCAATCAAAATATCCATCATTCCCCTGTCAATGAGAAGTCGCTATTGTGAATCTCTCTGTGAACGATCGATTGTTGATAATTTTTAGGATTCATAAAAAAATTAGATCAGTTGAGGGCTTTTAGAATCATTTAATAGTAGCCTCATTGTAGCAAAAGTCGAGTCTGGACGTGAAAACTGATACTGACCCATCTGGTCATTAAAACGGTTTGAGAAAGCGGTGGGTGCCCTCGACTGGATACATAATGATGTAAATTCACATGAACATTGATATTAATTTTCCCCGGGGTGCTTAAGTTTACTGCCTGCTTATTGACATTGAAAATCCCATCGGCTGTTGTCCAGGCTTGATAGACGTGGCATTAACTACCCAAAACTAACAGGTATTTATGGAATGAAAATGGTCAAGCACCTTTTATAATGAGCAATATTACTTTAGAAGATTTAGGTTTTATGTGTACTAAAGCACTATAAAATGTACCTATTTGTTTTATAATTTTACTAAATCCTAATTTGATTTCTAGATATGACCCACCAAGACTTAAGTAAACTTTCAAGCATTCCCCGATAATTCCTTGTATATTATTATATTAAAATAATATTATTATGATGTTTACATAAAGAGATAATATTAATAAATAAAAACAATTGTTTTGTTTTGTATTTCATGTATTAAAAAATAAAAATTATGGTTCCAGACATATTTAAACACAGAATAAAAATGAAAACAAAATAAATGATACTTACATATTATATTATAATAATCAAAAAGCAAGGGTTACATTTCACCACAGAAAAAAATGTAGTAATGAAGCATAATATTACTATTACAAGCCATAAACAACCTCAATCATATTACAATATTCACTTGTTAATATTATGAACACAAATTCTCTTCACTGATGGTAATTACATTACACATAATGGATAATTCACTATTTTAACAATGCACAATTACCATAGGAATCGATGAATATTTTGCCAAGATTTGGACATTTTCATAATACAATAAGAAGTTGATGATGGCATGGACTGCATATTGATAGAACCCGTTTATAAGAAAGTTACTTAAGACTATTGACTTTTGAATCATTTTTTTAATTTAAAAAAAATCTAATGGTTGGTTCTTCACCTACTGTGAGTTTTAGCTACATACAACACTGAGATCACTGTAATATGGAATTCAGCCTTGAAATATAACAATCTAACAGAATATGCATATTATTTATTTCTTGATAATTAAACACATTTCCAGATTGATCCTCGCAAAACAAAGATACCATACTTCAAAATGCCACTAATATAAACATAAAACTCTGCTTGCGTCGCTTATATCAGCCAAACAAAACCTACCTAAATCTAAATACAGAATATCTCTGTAAAGACTGTACAAAAAATTGAAGGAAAAACAAGACACCTAGAAGATAAATATGTACCTACTTAAGAAAATATAAATAGATCCTCTCATTGCCCACTTCCCATACTGCGGACTGTAATGATGCACATACACTTGCGAGCCAACCAAGGAATGAACCAACCCTTTTCCTTTGCCATGATTCGTCTTTCGGCTCGCTAGTGTATACACGCCATAACTGAAAATAGACGCAATGTACTAACTTCATTGTTCGATATAAACAAAACCCACAATCCGGTTGACAGTAAGTAATCTTTAGTCTACTCATCTCGTATTTTCCTCATGATCACTCAATAACAGAACTGCAGAATAAAACCTTCCCTGAGATTCTTTTCGTCGAATATTTTGGACACACAGGTCTCGACAAACTCATGAGGTTGTTTTTTCTTCTTAGTGACCAGGCAAATGAATACATTTCATTGTATTTTCAATGATAATCCAATTCCCGCTAGTCATCTTGCGCCATTTTACAAAACACAACAACTTTTATCATTATTCAACTGCTCCCATACATAGGAAAATTAGATAAAATTTTAGCCAATGTGAAAATATTCAAGTGTCAAATGACTTATGCAGTGATGCGATTCATATTTAAGATTATTCACTTTGTAATTCAAATGATACAATTATTAGCGGAAAGTCATCATTGCCCGAGGCTCCGTACTGATGCAGTGGATATTCTTCACAAGATAGAACTTAGATCAATACATCCGGATAATGCAAAAGGAGGGGAGCAATGTGGCAGTAAATTCATAGAATTTTATACAATAATATTTTAGGTAAGCCAAAAGGCAGAAATGGAGCAACAAAATATATTGTAGTCAAAAAAATATTTATTTTGGAATACATACATATAATTATATTACAACATTTTACAATATACTTACTGAAAAAAGCGGAAAAGAAAAATCCTCATTTATAGGTGGAGTTATTAAAAATACATATGCACCAATCTTTAGGAATACACCACTGATGAACACACCATTCTTAGATACCGACTTCGGTCTCCAATGCCACTTACTGGCACTCAAACAATTGAAAAAAGATTTTTATTATGACGACCAGCATTATAACAAAAAAGGCTTATTTCAACAATTTCATTTATAATCATCAAATCCACTTCAAAAAGCTACCTCAGCTTTGTTCCCTACAATGGCATGGGCAATGCCAAATCCATGACAAAAAAAACAATCATGCGAACTATAAAACCAGAACAGAAAACCTTATTTGAAGTTACCAGCTGTATGGAGTTCACTGCATACTGCAGAAAAACCATTTAGCTTGGTCGTTTAAATTTATTGTCATTAAATGTATTATATTTAATTCAATAACTGCATATTAGACACTGGTATAGAAGACTTGTGAACAATTATTTTTTTAAATAAATTCAAAAAAAAATCCCAACTAAGGACACGATGATGATTGTTTCATTCACTGGTTCGAAGACAATAATGTGGATAGCCAAGCAATAATTAAAATAATTAGCCAGAGTTCATGCAGAATTGATAACATTTCTACAATACAGAAACCAGGATAGCAGTAAGAAATATTACTGAGAATTGGCTCACAAATGATGACCAGAATTAAACGTCACACAGGGTAAAATTTTACCTAGGTAATGATGGTTAATCAGTCATTGATAATAAAACGTTTCTCCTCTTCAAAGGGAAAAGACACAATACTGAATGGTTTACCATACTAATATTGTTTATGTCAGTGACATGCGGTAACTTCGACTTTCCTATTTTTGCACTTTTCCAATTCAACAGTCAACTTTTGGTATTTTAAACTGGAAAAGATATAGGTGTTTTTAGATATTGACCAAAATTAATTTCTTAAAAAAAAATGGAGAAAAGTCACAGCATGGCACTGATTTACATAGACAAGAGAATCGGACAGATTTAAAGATGGCACAGTCACTCAGGAAATACCACTGGAAGTGTACAACTATGTCTTTTTCAGTACTTTAAGCACCTTTATAAGTAATCACATGTATAATAAATTAAACACTTGATGAAACGGAAACATTTTCTTCAGTCTTTGTGCGCTTGGCTTGATTCTCATCCATCGCTTCATCATCTGATGGCCGCTTTTTAGAAATATTACTGACAGCCTTCAGTTTGACAATCACAGCTGTCATGTTGTCACAGCCAGTGCCATCTCCAGCCGTATTGGGGGACAGGCAATGCTCGAACATCTGGAAGACAAACACACACTGATGCACTTTCCTGTAATAGGAAAAACTTTGGAGAGGAGTGCCACTTCAATAAATAGAATAATTATAGTGATGTCCGTGTGTAATCTGCCCTGATGAGGGACACTGTAATGCTGTCCGAAACGTTGGCTAAAGAAGGAGGTAGCACAACACGGCATAATACCCCACAAATATATCACTAAAATACTTTTGGCCGTGAAAATATCAAATAAAATAATGTTTAAATTTGAACATACTTCATTATATGTAAATAATAAATGAGTGTCTGTCGAAAAGTGAAAGTTAGCAAACACACAGAAGAAAAAGTATTTAATTTGTAGAATCCTACCTAAAAAAACTATTTAGTTTGTAGGATCCTAGACAAAAAAAACTTATTTAGTTTGTAGGATCCTACCTAAAAAAACTATTTAGTTTGTAGGATCCTAGACAAAATACTTATTTAGTTTGTAGGATCCTACTTAAAAAAAGTAAACAATACTCACTTCTTCACAAATTTGAGAGAGCTTTTCTACTCCCTTCTCTAGTCTACACCTGACAAAGTCCACAACTTCTTGACTACTCATTGAGTTCCATATTCCGTCACAGGCCAAGACGATGAATTCATCCGAAGCTGGGTCGATTGTCAGTACTTTGACATCAGGCAGGGCGGTGATCATCTGCTCCTTGGGACCGAGCTCTTTGTTTTGCTTATAGCCCAGGTCTCCAATGGCTCTGGAGAGGTTCAGGCCTCCATTGACTCGACCGTCGCTGGATACCTTTCCTCCGGCTTTGATGATTCTATTCAACTCTATTTCGTCTTCAGGTTTGTGATCTATGGACATGTCGATTGCCTTGCTATCTCTGCATACAACACAGCGAGAGTCTCCAGCATTTGCGACAAACAGCTCATTTTCTGAAAATAAAGAAAAAAGAAAACTTATAAACTTAACGGATACAGGTGCTTTGAAGAAATGAAATAAGTGCATGGTGTGATGTACAAAGTGATTGAGTTTTGATTTTCATTAGACCAAGTGTTAAATGTTATTGTACGTACCACGAAGTAAAGCAACGACAGCTGTGCATCCACTATTTGAACCAGGTTCATTTTTAATCATCATATTAAAGGCGTCCATCTCATCTTGCTCACTATCCTCATCGCTTGATTCCTCTTCATCAGGATCTACAAAGGAGAACAAAACAATACAAACATTGGAATCACTTAAAAATTTCAACTAAAAAGGGGTAAAAGAAAAAAAAGCCTCCTTACCTTCCTCTGAAGAATCGCCACCTACTCCGTTAACGGCCCCTTCTTCATCGTCGGATGAGGTGGCTTCTTCCTTGCCCTCGAAGGTCTCATCGTTGGAGTCGCTCTCATCATCTTCAGAACAGTTTATAATGTCAAGTAGGCTATTATATAAAGTAGCGGCGGCACGTTTATTTGGTCGCGTTGATTCTGTTTTTTCTGCAGCAGTTTCTGTGCTAGAAACTACCACTGTTTTTGCTTAAAATTAACAGAAAAAAAATAGCCTTATAAATTTATTAAAACATAATTTTGTAAAAAAAAATTTCTTTTCAAAAGTTTGGCTATTCATTTGTGAAAAAATCAATTGCCTCCCATGTAAATAATAAGTCAGTAAAATGAAAATAGTGAATAAGACATTTACCTAAGGCTTTTCCCTTTTTGCTAGGTGAACTATTGACTTCCCCGTTGGATGATGAAGTGACGTTGTCTTTTAATTCAGCTTTGGAATTGGTAACTTCTCCATTGCACGTGTCCTCATTAGCGGGGGCAGTGACCACCGTCTCCTTTGCAGTGCTGCTGTCAGAAGTGGGAAGGGACTCATCCACAGAGCTGTCAGGAATAGAAGTTTCCGCTGATGTGGTTTTCTCACTGCTGCCTGCTTTCTCTTCCTGGACTTCCTCCACCTTCGGCTCAATGTCGCCATTGCTGGTTGAGACCTTTCAAAACAAATGTCTGGATTAACAAGTTGTGAGGCTTTGGTTAAAAACGCTGTATCTTCTCGTCGCTCTGGTTCGTTTTTATCAAACAGACCAAAAAAGTATATCGGGAGAAATAGAACTGAAGTTTTTTTTTTTACGTAAAAGGCATATAAAATGAAATTAGCTCAACTCTTGCTTGATCCAACGTGTTTGGTATTACAGGAAGATCGGAAAGCATTTATTACGAAACACAGTTAAAATAGGTCAATCACTGAACGCTGATACTTATGGGATTAGCTTATAAGTAAAAAAATAAATAATTTGTTTGTTATATTTTTTAGGCGAGACTGAAAAATTCGGGTGTGATTTTTAAATAATTACTAAGAATGTGCTTAAATTTTATAACAATAATGCTACTTCATTGGGAAACAAATGGTAAGAGTGAGTTTTTGTACAACCATAAAATTATGTCAGGCGGCATTACACTCACCGGTCAATTCATTGCATGTGTTATTGCTGATTGACGTGCAATTAGTGGAATAAGTAGGGAATCGTTAGTGATAACCTAGAGTCTATGTATTCAAAATAATTTCAAAGCACCCCTGAGATTATTTTACGCTAAAGCAGCTCTATACAATTTTCCAAAAATATTATTATTTTATTCATATGGCATATAAGCAGGAACTTGAATAATGGTCAGACCCGGAAGATTGGATTGATTTATGTGATAACAGTAATTTAGTAAAATTTCAAAATAGTAAGATAATCAATGGATTTCGAAACACAATAGAAGTTTTTTAAAATTTTTTAAATCAATAACGAGTTCTTTTTAAAAATGGTTCAATTCTGGAATACATGGGGTAGGATTAGGATCAATTATTATACGACGTAAACTTGAAAAAAAGAGGTCATAAAACCTACCTAACTACATTCAGCTCAGTAGTGAGTGTTCTGGTATTTTAGCTATCGGCGACCCATTATTATCACCACTCGGTTGGGAATAATTGTTAAGCAGACTACAAAAGGGGCTGAATGAAGTGATTGGATATGGATATAGGTAAGTAACAAAATAAATAATTTTATACATTAAATGTAAAGAAAAAATCTTTTTTTTATTGACCTTTGTGGTAGACATTTCTTTTTCAAGAATCATAAAGCTTAGTACGAACATTCGTTTTTACTCGATCGAGTAAAAGCGACGAGCAAGAACGAAGGCTCGAGGCGATGTCCACTCATATGGTTTTACGCAACAACATTGGCTCGAAGTTCAGTGTACGTCGAACAGTTCGAGCATGTCGGCAACGCGGCATAAGCTGTGGCTTTGTTTGGCGAATGTCGCATTGCTCGTTCATAAAATGAGTTTAAAGCGAAAGAAAAGATACTGGGTGAAGGAGAGGTTGAAACGACACGCAGATTACAGTCATGTATCCCTTGAGGTGATTTTTCACAAAAACTGCGCTCTACAAATTATCCAATTATTATTATTATTATGTATAGCAGGGTACTCACCAAGAGTGTAGCATGTAACGTAACTGATACTGTATCAATCTGCAAGTGGGTACGGCTCGTCCACGGTAACCGCGTATCCAGCTACGAGCTCTCGGATCCGCCTTTAGTGCTCGCAGTGAAACCGCCGTCGGCGGGTCGCTGCGAGCACACTGCGCTCCACCCGCGAGCGGCTCGCAGTAGGCTCGCGCCTACGTACTCACTTGATACAGTATCAGATACGTTACATGTTACACGGTTAGGTTAGTACCCTGCTTAATGGTTATTTCTGCGTTACATCCTGACGATTTTCAAAATTATTTAAGAATGCCAGAGTTGTACAACGAACTTTTGCAAATGGTTATCCCGTTAATTAATTAATCATGAAAAAATGACACCCATATGAGGCAATCAATTTGACCTCAAGAAACATTGTCTGTAACGTTACGGTACCTAGCAACTGGAAGAACTTGCACAGACCTTTAATATGCAGCAATAACTACTAACTTACACGACGTAATGTACACACTTTAGAGTCCGGCTCGATGACTCCAAGCAAGTAAGAACAAAAGATATTAGGAGTTCCTAATCACTTTGAGCCGGCTCGAATCGAGCCATGAGTTTTGCCATCCACACGGTAATACTTACTCCACATCAAGTAAAACCGTTGAGTGAGAACGAGTGTGAGCATAAGATCAATTCTTACCCATATTTTTTTGTTGATTATAAAAGCCGTGATGGGCTTTAATTAATAAACTTAAAGTAGAAATGATGTTAGTTTATTTGTACTTTTACTGTGGTAGCTTACCAGATTGAAACATTTAATCAAAACATACAATGTTTTTGTAACCACCCTGTATGGATCTTTAACAGACGATAATTCTTATTGAATTATGAAAATGTTGGCCACAAAATATGAATTGTAACTTAACGGCGGGTTTACAAAGAGGCGTTATTTGATTTTGGTAGAATTGTGGCATCCTTGTGAGCACACATATAAAATAATTAGAGGAGCAGTGTGCATTTTAAAAATAACACATATTTATTGAAGTAACTAATACTGCCGTCTATCCAAAAACTCATCGCCACCAAAAACTTCATTAAAAATTTGAATAACATCGTGTTTACAGACATTTTTGTCATTCAGTTGGAGATTTTATGACAGTTGGATATTAGAGGAAAGAATTGCCACAAAAAACCTCATTTCTGTGCAACTATTAAGGTAAGAATCTAATTTTCTTTACAAATAAGGTGTTCTTTTCAGCTTATTTTGTTAATTATAAAATGTGTAAATTACCACCTGTGAGTAGAATTTTTTGTGTTACTTCAGGCTTACCACAACTCCACTAGAGAAACCTGCACTGCCCAAAATTTTTATTTTTGTGTTACTGTTTTTTCTGATTATAAAGTTATTTTGAAATTCTACCAGATGGAAAGGCTGAGTGATTTATTCAAATCTCATAGATTTACTTTCTGATCCCGAATCTGAAGTTGACGAGTTGAGTGAAGACTAATAAACTAAATCCAGATGAAATATTTAATCCTACAGAAACCTCGGAAAAGTCGACAGTCTATAGAAGTATTACCCCTATAGATAAAAACGATTTTGCAAGGGCAGAACATTTGCCATTTAGAGCAAATGTTCGCAGATGTGCTAACTGCAATACCCACGCACTTGTATATATAAGTCACAGGTTACACATTGTTTTTAATCATTACTTTTGTTTTTAATCATTACTTTTATTTTTCAAATTAAAAAAAATATGCTACTAGCAGTGTTACTTTGTAATAATCACATAATTTTTTTTGAATAGATTGCCAACCGAAATTTTAAATATTATTTTTCCTTTTATTTATTTACATACAATTGAACCTAATATGCAAAAAAAAAAATGGAATTAAAAAAAAGTCAAAAGTTCCCCTAAGGGTTAAATATTTGTTTGACTTGTATCATATAAATAAAAGCTTTCTAAGAACTCCATACTTAACTCAATTTTGCCAAAAATGGTCTGTTGGACAAAAACAAACTAGAGAGATGTTCTGTCAATATGGAGATTGGTGTAACTGTAAGATAGAGAATGTATCTAAAGTAATATGAGAGTATACCTGAGATTCACTGGATTTGTCTCCTTCACCATCTTTAACAGAAGAGGAGACGCTGGATTCTGGTTCTTCTTTGAGCACTTTGCTGGAGCAGCCTGCTTCCCCGCTGTCTTGTCCACCCAAACGCTTGGAGCGAAGGAAAGGGGAGGCGGGAACATCGGACCCTCCCTTGCACACTTTAGCCAGGAGCTGGTTGGCTTTACCCTCCTGGTATTTGGCCATAATCTTGTCCAGAGGCATCGACGCCTCTTCAAATAGGTTGTGCACCTCTTCTTCTTCATCTATGTTTTCGTCTGCGTCAGCTTCCATTTCACCATTTTCTAAAATAAATTCATTTAGGGTTTAGATTTCACTTATGGGAAAAATAAGAGCAATCATAACAGAAAACTAAAGCAGTAATTTTAAGTAAAGGTCCTTGTACAAACTAGGGAAATTTTTTCATGATAGAACTGTTCTTGTGGGTTCCACTTTAAATCACCTCTTCCGGGAATATTTACGGGTTTATTACTGGCAATTAATGAATGCTCTTTTACATTGTACAGAACTGTAAATTTAAATTAGCCATCGATAAATCCCTTTATAGTTGAGTGTATAATAAAATGTCCCGCATTCTAAAATTCGGTCTTAATCTTAAAAAGGCTAAGAAAATTCAATTGTATTTTTTTGAGCACAGCATAATATTACTAAGTTTGGAAGTAATGCAGGTGCTGACATTGCTTCAGGTTAACATATGACTAGGAAAATAGCATGGGTCGTGAACATCTTATCTGATAATTTTTGAAGGTCGCTCCTTTCTAATGCTTGACTAACTTAACATTAATTCAGTTTCATAATGGGTTCACTCAGTGGAAAGAATATATTTTCAGTTCAACACAAATTACTACACTAGATAATTGTTTAACACACTTTAAATGTCCAAGACGGCAGTTTGATTGGTAATAAGATTTACCTTTGAACCAAACACATAATGTGTTAAAAAAATAATCTATCTTTATATCAACACTTCACATGGGACTATAAAAAGACAGTAATCCCTCACAATCCAAAGTACTCTTTTACACATCCGCAGTCAACAATCAAAAACCAAGAAAGGGGAATATGCAATTTTTTTAAATTGGCCAGACAGCTAACTGACTTTTTTGACCGCTTCATTTAAGGTCAAAGGAGCAAATCAAACTTTATTAGATTTCTATAAATATTTGCCAAAAGACCATGAAATAATATTGAAATACCCCCATAAAAAGCTTTTTGCAAAATGTTTAAACTTTGAATAAATATTCTTGTCAAACTTAATTTGTTGGGACTACCCTGAAGAACTTGCTACCATTGTTAAAATAACCCTGATCTGAGTACCAGGACATAAAGGTACTGCAGGTAATGAGCAGGCTTGTGGAATGGCAAGGAAAGGAGTGGAAGCAAACGCTTGCGGGATCGAGCCTTATCACACCAAACTTCATAGATAAGGATCAAATCTTAGGAATGGGAGAAGCCGAAGTACTCAACGGATTAGACCCTAGACAACCAGAACCAGGCAACTTCTCAATATGGACAGAAACTCACTAAGGGTAGAACTATTACAATGCCACCTCAGGCGATACATGGAAGTAAAAACCACCAATAGATGCGGGAAATGTGAAGAGGATGAAGACTCCGATTCACCAATGTTCCGCCCTGATGGGAACAAAGCTCAGCTACCTGGGGAAGACAACTTAGAACCAGGAGACAAAGCCAATATCCAATGACAACCCTGGTAAACTTTTATAAAGGCACCAGGTTACGTTAAATAGGAGATAGCACAATGGGCTCACGAAAACTAAGGCAAACCGATTTGAACTTTCATAAGGGTTTTTTACCATACATTTAAACAATAATTGTCAGAAAAAATAGAACGGTCCATAAGACAAAATTTGGGTATCATTTCAAAGAGCTGGAGGCAAACCATGTGACAATCTTTTGGGTACCAGGAGGATTCGAGCATGTCTTGAATAAACTACAACATCATTTGTACTTAACCTTACATTACATAACCAGACCCTACACAAAAAAGTAAAGTTTGTTAAAGTAAGTTAACAGTTTGCAACGCAGTGTTCATTGTGGGACTTTTCAGCACAAGGTATGAATGTTCGTTTCTAATTGGACCGTCATGCGTTCACTCATCATTCACATGTTAGTTAAATGCGGTAAGTAAATTATAAAACTTTTGTAAAAGTGTCAAACTAAATACTGTAAAAAATATTTAATTTTGGAAACAAGATCAACTTTACTTTTTTCACCTGATTTGGGATTCGCAGTTACGGTTATTACGCAGGGAGGAATTCGTGCACCATTGGAAAAGGGACAACTTATTCATAAAAAGATTTCATTTCCGAAGATTAAAATAATGATACTTGAGTTGCTTGTAGACATGTCAGAATCATTTATTGACAAATCACTGAAAGGGGCAAGCCCACACCACCTCCCCCCGGTCTGCGTAAATTGGATTATTCCCATCACCCCTATGGACAGTTCTGTCTCTTAGTTACTCTGTGAATGATTTTATATCGGCTACTAGTACTCGTAATCCGAGGTTTTGCTATCTGCGCCTCGATGCAGGAACCTAACCACACCAGAGAATAATGAATGAGTGAAGTTGATTGCTTTCATCGTGTCATGTATTGCTTGCTCATTCTCCATTCTAAACCAACTCAACATGCACTTTAAATTTACCTGACAGTCCCTTCAACAACTCGATGATTTCTGGTGTGGAAATGGAAGCGTCGAATCCCAGGAAAGCCTCCTCCAAGGCTTTTTTGAGATCCCCATCCTTGTATGCCTGCAGGTCCTTGATGAACTGCGGCAACTTCAGGGCGCAGTACTTGGCCACTTCTGCACCACCGTGCCCGTCATATACCGCAAACAGTGACGTTTTTATGTCAAAGTCAATTATATGATTGTGGGCGTCCTGTAAAGAGATAGATTGTTGGTTACAATCACACACCGTCACAAAGGTCTGTTACTCACACACTGTCTCTTATGTGCAAATTAGTTATAGCTATGTACAGCTAATGACTGTTTGGGTCATAAGAAAATATGCATGGGTACAATTATTACGCACACAAACCCTTAATAGAAAAAGACTGTATGCAGTAAGACCCTAAGGCGTTCATCGCGTTGTGCGCTTGTTGACTTTAATTTCTTAATTACTTTTTTGTGCTTAACAAAACAGTGATTTTATAAATTGAACCAACTTATCAGATTAATGTGTATTTATCAAAATTTCATGTTAATGGTTTTCCCAGAGTAGCTACTTATATTCAAAGAAATGTTTTTTTTTCTCCCTCATGTTACTATAAAAGTAAAAAAATAAATGCAAAGATTTTTAAACAGTTAAAAAAATATCATGTCCTTCTAAATAAAAACAAAATCATATACGGTTCTCTCGTAAATACATACAGTAATGTAAACAACAAAACAACCGAACCACTCAAAGGCACGAGCCGAACCGACGTCTGGAATTTCCAATATTTTATGCTTGACTTGCGCCCCATTTCAAGCAATACAAAATAAAACTCCCGATTGGTAATTTTGTTGACAAGTGATTGTGATTCATTTTAATATGCTACATAACAAGTTTTAAAGTATAAAACGTACACCAACGCAAGATGGTAACGCCGGCACACTAGAGGTTAGTGGCGGGAACTCCCAATTGTCATCTTCGCCCTTTGTGGGAAAACCTGACAGTGCATATAAATTTTGAATACTTGTAGGTGGAACATTTCTTCTTGTACTATCTATTTATGCAATTTTTTTATCATTACTAGAAATCAAGGACTTTATGAATTTTTTTTTCACTACTAGAAATCTAGGACTCAACGAACGAAAATTTGGAGAGTATACATGATTAATTACTTTATAAGTGAATGTGTATGTTGATTGATTGTACTAATGAATGAACACAACATTGTTTAGTATGGAAGTTGACTTTGACAACCTCTCCCGCCATAAGGGTTTATTACTTGGATGATGTACGAAACCTTTGTTCTCAAAATTAGTTAGAATGTAATTAAGAGTTAAAGAAACATAATCGCAAGCGAATTCACAAAAACGTCAGTAACAATGGACAACAAATTAATCCTTGGGAATCATTTTCAGTGAGTTTTCACGTTTAAAATATCGTACTTTGTGCACACCCTGTTATTGGTATTCAAAGTTCGATGAAAATGCAATGAATTGATATATTACTAATTCGAAACGTGAATATAGTACAGAACAGTGTGTTACTTATAAACAATTGCATAAAAACCGCATGTGACAATCTACAATGTCCGGTAACAATAATAAGTGTTGCGGTGTTGTTTATTTAAGAATCTGCAGTAAATTCGCCGTGCCCTATGTTTCGGTTAGCACAGTTAATAGCAAAAAGTGCAATTTCTAAGATAATATCAGATATAGTTAAAACGGCGGGATTCGTACCTCTTGGCTAATTCGCCATCCCTGCATTGAACTGGACCCACAAGATATGTGGTCCTTCGTTTCGTCGCTAGATGTTTTATGGGTCAATGGTTCAGAAAGATAAGCACCCATTTTGCACAAAAAAATATGAAGAACACACAAAACCAAACACTTTAGGATCAGAATAAAAGTTAATACTGATAATACCGCCAATCACCCGACAACCGACAACCTCACACGCTTCTAAAATACCACAGACAACATATTTCTATATTTCTATAATAGACAATTTGTTAGGGTTGGAAAATGAATCGTCATTATTATAAAACTATCCATAGATCGCAAAAGGTTGACATTCATGAAACCACGAAAACTTTGTGATTATTTAACTAGAAAAACATGTTTATTAATTTACGTAATTCTGATTTAAAATTTACCAATTTTTTACATAAAAAAATCACCTTATTGGGCGATCCAACCCAAAACTTATTAATAAAAACATTTAATTCTAATAAACGTAACGTAAAATGAGGAAATTCAAAAATATTTTGACTTCGGATCAATAAGTGTATTAGAAAGAGCAACCTTGAAGATCGTAACAAAACACTACTCTGTCTTTTTTCAATCATTGGTTATTAGAATTTTACATAAATATACTAATATATTTTTAAATTCAGTAAATCAAATTTAATAATTTGAAAAATCTGCGAATATTTTAGTTTTTATTTTTGTGTTGCTGTTTCAGCGTTCGAGACCATTATCAAAATGTGGTCATAAAACTAAAACGCTTATTTAATAATAAACAAGGCTTGAGTTCTCTGTGTGTGCATTGTAAAGTAAAATTGTAATATTCTATTATGGCAAGAATGTGATACGACTGGAAACGGCCATATTAGCTAGAGAATACCTACATTGGAGATTGGAGTACTAGAAAATAATAAAAATGTTGTTTTTAGCGCCATGAACACTTTTGATAAGCGAGTTACTAGCGTGACATTTTTACAAATGTCTTCTCGTTACTTGTACTGACGCAAGCAAAGAAAACATTCTGAGGTAGCGCGGCCTTTAAAAAAATATCTAGCACTTTCAACTACTTTAATTTACTCAGTTTGCTCAAATGCTCAGTTTACTTCACCTTTTTACGGTCGGTGTTGGTGATCGGCTTGTCGGCGATAGGTTGGTGAAAATACTCTTGATTTTCATGTGATGACCTAACAATAATTTGTTGTTTTATTTTACTTGTTTTCAAAAGTGTAATGTTACTATCGACTTTTCTTTTATGTGAATAAATAAGTGCTCACTTTCAGAGGGTGCTCAGATTTGAATGAATAATAATCATTACCAGTGAGACCATCGTAATTTATTGTAACCTTGTGGTTTTATTGAAAGTTTATTGTGATGAGGCTGTCAACAAAAATTCTGTTGTGTCTAGTCGTTATTTTGGAAAATGTGGGAATTTGGGGTAATGCCTCTATTGACACAGTTTTAGCACAAACTTACGGATTCACAAATAAATTAGCAGGTAAGAGTTTTCTATTTTTGATGTAAAAACCGTTTTTACAATATTTTTATTGTTTACCCGTTTCAAAATGATGACAATCAATGATAATGAATTCATTTTATGTAGGTATATATTTTAATTCATAATATGTACATAAATATAAAATTATTATACTTATGTGTGTACATATTTATTATAATGGTAAATATTTACCTACGTCCCCCGTTTTTAATACGCATTAAAAAAACAATCATTTGATCAACTTAATGACAATAAACAACAACTTCTTGCATTTATGATTTTGAAAAATATTGATATTTAATATTATTTAAAAAAAATAATAATATACGAGAAAATTTTCCATTCGACACACCATTTTGACAGAACACCGATTGAACATCGCTCATAATTCGCGTTTGTTTGTGTAGTGGCAGTTTAGAAAACGTGAAAGACATAATCGGCATAATAGACAATTATTCGAGATCGCTGGCCACGAACCACGCACCCCTTAATTATGAGGCGACCAAATTTGGTCCCAAACATCATATGAATTTAGTTTCTCAATTGTAAAGGTTTACAACGATTTAAAAAAAAAACGTTTTGATTTTAGGTTTGGTTGGGTTATTATAGGTTAGGTTGGATTATTATATGTTAGATTAGGATAGGTTAGGTTGTATGGATTTGTAGTATCTGCCGTGGGTACCTTGCTTGTTACACACAAGGTTTCTCCTAATTCTTTTATAAATATTCCTTATCCTTCACAAAGATTTTCCTTAATTTTCATCTATTTCATTAATTTCTTTAATTCTTTTGTTGATTTTTTCTAAGTACGCTATATATATTTCGCTTGTTTTTTTCCGTTTCCATATGTCAGTTCTATTCTCTTCATTGATTCCAAGGTTTTCTAATTTGTAATATAATTTAAATCTGTCTATATCGAAAATTGAGCATTTTTCTAAAATATGGGTGCTGTCCTGAATTGAAGTTTTGTCACACGGGCATTTGTCATCGTCTATTATTTTGAAGCGTTTCAGGTACTCTTTGAAGCAACCATGTCCTGTCAGCATCTGTGTTGCATGGAAGCTATTTTCAGCGTGTTTTCTCTTTTGAATTGCTGCGTAAATATCTGGGAAGTATTTCTTAGTTATTCTGCCCGTGCTTTCTTCCATATATCTGATATTCCATTTTTCTTCCGTCTCTTTCTTTAATATTATTTTAGTGAAGCTTGGAGGTACCTTACTGTAGTCTGGACACTTTTTCAATAATCTTCCCTTCTTCGCTGCCGCATCTGCTTTTTCATTTCCCTCTAAGCCTTTGTGGGCTCTAACCCATTGAAATTTTACCCGGTTGTTGTTTTCACGGCATGTTTCTAATATTCCCAAGCACTCTCTTGCTATATCGTTCGTAGTTCTCTCGTCCCTTAATGTTTCTAGTGATGATTTGCTGTCTGAGTTTATAGTTATATCTTTATCTATTATTCCCTTCATTTGAACCCATTCTATGGCTTTTTGAATTGCTAACATTTCTGCTTGGTAAACAGTGCAATAGTCTTCTAATTTAAATGATTTTGACACCCAATCTTTCCCAGTTACTTTTATTACTACTCCTGCGTCCACTTTACCGTCCTGTTTGCTTCCGTCTGTATAAATTTGTATGCGATCCTCGTTAATTTTATTTCCATTTTCTAACTCGATTTTTATATTTTCTTTCACTATTTTCCCTGGATGTGGTAGTTCATTTATACAGCATGTGGTCATTATTTCCCTGTCAGCTGGTAAAAAGTGAGCGGGTATTCCTCTTCTGTTTATTCTGTAGATATTTTTCATTTCGGCTATTTTTAGATCTATTGGTGGTGTTCCTGCTAAGGCTAAAGCTGAGGTTCCACCACCTGTTTGTTCTATACCCCTTACAAATTCTTATTGCGTATTGACGTTGAATACTTGCTAGTTTTTTCCTATTTTTTGCTGTTAGGTTAGGTTGGATTATTATATGTCAGATTAGGATAGGTTAGGTTAGGTTGGGCTATTATAGGTTAGATTATGATAGGTTAGGTTAGGTTAGGTTGGATTATTATAGTTTAGATTGGGATAGGTAAGGTTAGGTAAGGTTGGGTTATTATAGGTTAGGTTAGGTTAGGTTAGGTTAGGTTGGACTATTATATGTCAGATTAGGATAGGTTAGGTTAGGTTTTGCTATTATTGGTTAGATTAGGATAGGTTAGGTTAGGTTGGATTATTATAGTTTAGATTGGGATAGGTTAGGTTAGGTTAGGTTGGGTTATTATAGGTTGGGCTGGGTTGGATTATTATAGGATAGGTTAGGTTAGGTAAGGTTGGGTTATTATAGGTTAGGTTAGGTTGGATTATTATAGGTTAGATTAGGATATGTTAGGTTAGGTTAGGTTGGATTATTATATGTTAGATTAGGTTAGGTTTGGTTGAGTTAGGTTAGGTTAGGTTGGATTATAATAGAAAATTATTATTATCTAACATATGATAATCCAACCTAACCTAACCTAACATATCCTAATCTAACATATAATAATCCAACCCAACTTAACCTAACCTATCCTAATCTAACCTATAATAACTCAACCTAACCTAACCTAAGCTGTAATAACCTATAATAAAAATTTTTAAACTATCTTTTTGTAAATATAATGAAATATAAAATAAAGAATAAAAAATAACAGATAAATAATGTAGCACATGCTGGCAGGGGTGTTGGTTATCCAATAAATGGTTCCCGGGGCGGCGGTACCCATACACGCCTCCCAAATTGAATGTATTGTTAGGTTTATCTTTTTTCTGGAAGTATTCATCAATGCACCTTTTTTCTATTGCTTTATGTAGAAAATTTATATTTTAAGGAAAACTTACCTTTTTAAGCTGTCATACCCTTAAATTAAATATACTATTCCTGTGAGTAGCATTATTGTATTGCCTATAATACATCCTAATCACACTCTTCTTATTGGATTTACATTATTCCAAATCTGTCTTATACCGAGGGACGAATCACATTTAGGAAAGTGAATTCTGATAAAAAAACCTTGTTCTGTTGTACCGCTCAGCATAAAATTTGCTTTTCTTATCCTAAACACGCTCATTAGAATATAAATATATATTATTAAAATAAATACCGGAAAGTCCAATTATGTCTAATTTTCCAATTGTGTGTCCTGTGCGTGCGAACCGTATCTAAATTTTGCTAATAAACAATGAAATAGTGTCAATGTGTTAATCTCAAGTGACCTACCGGGTAAGTATGGTACTGTATATTATCTCCATATCGTCGCTGTGAAATCAAACCGGCATATCTGCAAAATGCTTATTTTTCACCAGAGCGCTTTAAAGATTTCGCATATGATATTTTCCCTTTAACGTCCGTTTGGTTCACCTCAAAGCCACCTTATGAATGAATAAAATTTAGACGAATACTGCTTATTGAAGTAGTAGTTGCAAATAAATCGAAAATTGCTTAAATTAAGAGTAAAATGGAGATATGCCAGTATGGCTTTAAAATCAGTGTAATATTTGCTTTTGTGTCAAAGTGGCTTCTTCTTTTGGAACCTGTTTTAGGTATAAAAAAAGATAATGTTGTCAATGAAAAAATAATTTATTGCTTCACAATTTTTTTATAAACAATTAACATAGAACTGCTCTTCCCTTTGCTGGTAACATCAAAGTTTCCCAATCGTTTATGGAAATCTGAATAAATTGACGGTATTATCCCGGCGGTAACTAACTTTAGGATACCATTTTTCTTCTTTTCATCAATGGTCTCTTGGAATAAGCTTGCATCAGAACAGGATTCACGCTCCCATTGCCCCGTTTATTCCCTTTCTTCGCCTCCTTCCAGGCATGTGATCCGTAGGATGTTTTGAAGTAAAAGTTGCCGTCGTCTTTAATTACTTTAAACATTCGAATGTCCAAAATGAGTAAAATTACCTGGGGGTCCTTCAGAGCTTTTATATCAAAAAGTCCTCATGACTCAACTCATGAACCAGGTAAGGGTTGCCACTTTTCTTTGCCGTTTTAATGGCCATGGCGTATTGGGAAGGTAAGTATATCGGTCCGCTCGGAGTGCTCTTTTAACTTATTTTTCAATGGTTAAGTGAGCCGAATCCACCTTGTTTTGGGTGTGGCCCTTTACTAAAAATTTGTGAGTGATAGATTTTATGTTTTTTTAATGTTGTAACAGCATATTTGTACTTTGCCATCATAAAGTTATTTTTTTGTTGTCCACAACAATTATCGTTGTAAAAGACAACGTCTATTGGACATTCAGCTTTGTCATTTAAATGTTGCAGTCATTTCAGCACACAGCTCCCAATCTCAATAACGCTTCTTTTTCCCTATGTCTCATCCTAAGTGTAACAATTAACTGTTTTGTCGCCGTTCAGTTCAGAAATTGTTAAATTGTAAACGGCTAGCTTAGAAATGTAGTAGTAGAAAGATGCCTCCCCATGCGGATATGACAGCACTGTAGATCCTATACTGCTACGACGGTTGAATCTGTACTTTTATTGTCATTCTCCTTTTCCAGTCTGGTCAAGTCCTTTTCTAGAATATGATTCTCATATTCTGTCGTATTTTGTTTCGTATTTTGGTAAATGAGACACACATCACACTGATATTTCTTCGGTGTGAAAGTTTGTATGACTTGAAAAAACCTCTGTACTGGTAGTAGCTGATTCCTGCAAGGTTTGACTCCTTTCTTTCTTTTAGATAATCTCTGTGATCGGCGATAGATTTTCCACCATCGATATACGATATACCGAGAACTTTGAGATCTGTAGTAATGACTAGGAACACTTGCGTTTACAGTTGTGGCAAGGAGGCTTCATGCTTCGTTGGTTAACTCTTCCACGGGTTTTAGACTCGTATTCCTCACCGCAGTTTCGCATCTTTCAGTTTGCTAAAGTTTGTTTTATTAAATTTGCCTATTTTTATTTATTTTTTTAACCGGGAGAAATTTTACCCGGGTCAGACATTTTGGCATATATGCCGGTTTGTTTTAGTTGACGCTGCTATAAACGCTTTTGTTAAGTGCAAACCGGATTATCTGCCAATAAGTCATACAATAAGTCATATCTGGGTAATAATAAAAATGTACTATTGTGAGATAATTCAGTTTTACTTACATGATGGACGCATTTCCCCCTTGAAAGTTTTGAAGCAACTGGCGTATTGCGGGATAGGTCTGTCTTCTGCTAAAAAAGTGGAGAATTCCCGCGTAAATGCATACCGGCCCAACGCCATCTGACAGATTTTTATTCAACTATACGACATGCCGGTTCGATATAAGAATAGAAGGGAAAAAAAGAAATTTTTTGACACCAATAACTCAAAAGCTCGATTTTTGCACATATGCCGGTTTGATTTAACAGCGACGATATATAGTTAGTAATAACATAGATTATTGTAGAAATGTATTATATATTTCTACATATGTATATATATGTGATTTTGCACAAAAACGGCGCTATACAAATAATTCAAATATTATTATTATGTATTAGGATCTACAGGGGCTTTAGTAAATCGAAATTTATTGTATTTTATTTTTAAGACTTCTAAAATTTTAATATGTTTTGAGAGATTTCGTTGACAATCCTGTGCATCGTAAATGTTATCAAACAGGGATAATAAAAACACCGGAGAACAGCCATTAACTGATATTAGTATGAAACCGGGCGAACAAAAGTATCGCCAATAACGTTGACTAATACCGATGCTAATCGCATATGAAACGACCATTCAGAATCAAAACGATGCTTGGGATGGCTTTAGCCGTGTTTGGTAACCATTTCTGAATAGTCAGATACTCCCAAATCTTCTTCTTCTCCATCTCCTTCCCTTCCCCACTCTCTTCAGCCTCACAACATTCATAATTATTAATTACGTAGTCCACAAAAAACAAAATTATAGGATTTATAATACATTGAGAGGTTTCGTTGACAAACCCTGGTTTTTATTATAATCCCAATATAACGTTTTTTTTAACATTCTTCCAGACGTAAAAAACTGTGCCGGCCCCTGCAAGTTTGGACAGAAGCCGCGCACATGCTCCTTTACGTTCAGGGTGGCGCCGGCCACCGTGCACAACAGGACCGTGCTGGCCATCAACGGGCATGCACCCGGACCCGCAATCGAAGTATGCGCCCGGGACTTGGTGGTGGTGGAGGTGGTCAACCGCCTGCCAGGCCAGGAGCTGGCGCTGCACTGGAGAGGCGTAGCGCAGCGGGGCAGCCCCTACATGGACGGGGTGCCCATGGTGACGCAATGCCCCATCGCTAGTGGGACCAGCTTTAAGTACGTGTTCCGCGCGGAGGATGTGGGAACTTATATGTATCATGCGCATTCTGGTAAGATAATAATGTTTTGTAAAATTTACCCATCTCAAAACAGACATTTATTTATTTATTCAATTCGTACAATTTTTTCAATAACACTCCGGATTGGGGTCTAGATCGTTATTATTGTACCGTTTATACAATATATTTGCAGTGACAAAACCTTGTAAGAGCCGTTTAAAGAAATGAAAAAAAGTATCGATATTTTGATCAACTACATTTAGGAAGTACGTGATACTCCACGGGTGAGTTCATGAACAAATTGGTGCGGCTCGCTCTACAATAAAGGAGGTTATGGCGACGTCCTCGAGAGTGAGAATAATACAAAGAAATTTATTTGTCCATTGAAGATATTCGTTCAACACGCAGAACGCATTCGGAGCGGACAGCCAGAAGTACACCCCCGGCTCTGGTACCTACACCGGTCTCGGTAAACAGCATAATTTTCAGCGAGGAATAAGATTGTTCTTGAATACGGACGTTTTAGAATTCAACCCTCCGATGTTCTGGTAATATGCGTTTAAATTAGATTCCTCACTCCGTGGCTTTCGTATGTGTTGACGGTTGGTGTTGTTCCAATGATTTTCTCTTCAAAAAAAAACTTGTTGAATGTGATGTTGTTTGGGCCATTTTTGATTGATATTTGATATTCGTGCATCTTGGGGGCCAACCCGCAAAGAGCGTTCGATGTTGGTGCGGTCCTCGTCCTCAGTTCGCAATACACATTAAGCGGAGGCGGTTGTGTTGATCATTGCCTGAATTAATATTAACGTTTACGAATTACGATAATTAATAATTTAACAAAAAAAATAATATTTAATAATAAAAAAAAATTAATTAATAATTTATTTTTATTTTTTTATTATTAATATATTTTTTTTATTTTTTTTTAATTTTAAATGTTATGTGTGGTCGGTCTTGTTGTATGGATGTGAAACATGGACCTTGAAAGTAAATACCATGAACAGGTTAGAGGCTTTTGAAATGTGGCTTCACCGGAGAATACTCAAAGTCCCATGGACCGACATGATCACCAACACAGAAATTCTCAGGCGGGCTAGAGCAGAGATAGAACTGCTTAGATTAATAAAAATCAGGAAAATTTCATATCTGGGTCATGTACTTCGAGGGGAGAAGTATCACTTGCTCCAGTTAATATTGAAAGGCAAGATAGAGGGTCGTAGAGGGCCTGGTAGGAGACAAATGTCTTGGCTGCGAAATATACGAGAGTGGACCGGCATTAGAAGTGTGGAGGAGCTATTCCGGGCAGCGCAAGACAAAGAGACATTTTCCAGAGTGATCGCCAACGTCGGGGGACCTGATACGGCACATAAAGAAGAAGAAGAATAATTTAACGTGCTGTACAAATAAATTGTTGCAGCTGCGATATTTCCCATATTTTAGATTTGACAACCTCTGTGATCGAGGGGTAAGACTCTCGAATAACAATCCGAAGGTCGCGGGTTCAAATGCCCGGCGTGCGCAAGTAAATTTTATTCGATGAATTGTGAAATAACACCATTTTATAATAATTAATAGTATAGGTACTTTCGGCACATTCCAGAGTGGAAGATAATCTCAGTATCGCCCTGATGTGGGACCACTGCTTTAGAAATGGCTTTAGCCGTGTTTCAGAATTGAAACGTTGCTTGAAATGGCTTTGGCCGTGTTTAGTCTGAATATCCAGGTTCTCCCCCATCTTCCTCTTCCCATTTCCTTCCCCTCCTAACTACCTTCAGCCTCACAACATATCCTAATTATGGATTCCATAGTCTCACTGGCTATAGACCAGGCCTTTAATAATGAGTAGTTCTGGAATTCTTCTTTTTGTCACAGCTTTTCCGTGAGCTAATAATGAGTCAAAAATCTGGGTAGAAAAAGACTGAAATCCTGAAAGGGTTTTCGCCAAAAAGAATTTACAAAAGGAAGAAGAAAAGGAAAATTTGGGAACGGCAGAAGTACTGACAGTTAAATTTGTTCTGGAAAATACCAAAGATCGTTGGGAAATGGTTACTTTTTTTGAAACTGTTGATTAATTTTTGAGTTTAGTGAAAAAAAATGTTTTAGTTACGTCATTATTAGGAAAGCCACAATACGCCACAGGATAATATTTAATCTACGCAATATGCACAAGTAAAATGAAAGCTATATCCTTACACATTCTTACAAGGTTATTTATATGCAGTTTATATTTTTAGTCATCTGAGATCTTTATCCATTGAGGCCCAAGCCCGACTCGAGGCGTTCGCGATTAGTTAGAATTAATTTTTATTAGCATAATAGAAGTATGTTTTAGTAAAAGTTGGCCAAGGCAAAATATCTCGAGAAAAAATTGCTCTCACTGTTCGTAAGGTAAATTCAATTAATTATTAACGGATATGTTTCAATTTATTATTCCTCCACGAACTTCATAATTACTATTTTAATTTATTGGTATCGTCATTTCACGGATTTAATGAAGGTTTTCTTTGAAAATAAAAGCCCTTTGTGCTTTCAAACATCTGAAATTTTGCGTTAATAATAATGATTATAAGTTATAACGTTTAGTGAACAATATCTTGATTGCTGCATTCAAGACAGATGCACTTGCGTAATTGCATTTGTTGCTTGTTTTGCAATTCGATAAATTCTTAAATAGATTATTATTCTAAATCATCTGTAGGTGTATTCCAAAGAGCAAGGGTGTTCTTAGTTCTTCGGATAATCTACAAAGTTAGTTACTCTGTTCAGGGACAGGGCATCTTTCTGATTTTCTCCATTTTCTAGGCACCATCTCCATCGAAGCCCGAATCAAGTTAACCTTTCAGAAGCTGGGTGTACTTTACAGGGCTTGCAGATACTTTACGAGTATAGTTCATAACCGCTGACCCTGTACAAATCGCAACGTGCGTCCCACTGTTGAATATAAATTTCCCTGTTGAATGAAAAGATCACATAGACCTTGAGAGAAATTATTTTTCTCAGGGTCTCCCATGTGAAGTTAATAATCAAAAAAAAATTATAATAACAGTTTTTTCCAGAAAACTTTTAGTATTTTGGAAATCCTTTTTATTGTGGAAAATCTGTGATAATTCGAATAAAAGCACCACTGCTGTGCCAATATATGATACTACACAACTATCTGTTTTCAGCTTGTCCTAAAGCTGGCTCTACACTCGCGCGCGAAGTCGCGCCGTGAATTCACGCCGTGAATTCACGCCGTGAATATACGCCGCGATCCGCGCGTGAACTGTGTCCATCCACACTCGCAAAGCTTCAGTCTTGTTCGCGACTTTAAACCGCAAACCCTTTGTCGCAGGCCAAAAAACCGACAAAAATCGGGGAATGGCGCGAAGCGCGAATGCGAAGATTGCGAAGGCGTGAACAAGATCCACACTCGCGTTTCGCGGCCTTCGCGGCCGTTCGCGCTGCGAGTGTAGAGCGCGCTTAATGTTAAAATACCCAATTAACCGTTGCGTTAGAGATTTCGCTTCGAATGAAGGCTAGTATCTATGTTTATGGTTTTCTGCCTGTTAAAACGTGCTCACTCATACCGCAGCAAGGCAATAACGTTTATATCAAGTTTCCTTTAAAAGCTATCAATGTGGCGATCATTTTCCATGTTTTAATGTTTTGCAAGTTTAACGGAATAAATGCAACATTGGTATCATGATTACCTACCATTAATCCTTTCTCTTCTTATTAGTTAGAAATTGCATTTACGTGTACTATGAGATTGGTGTTATTGAACTCAGAACGTGAAGGTCATAGAACTTAAAATATATCAAACTAGCTGACGTGTACCCGGCTTTGCAGGGGGTTATGCTTAGGAGATAGACATATACCACACTGGACTTTTCTGCAACCCTTTTTAAGATATACAATTCCGTAGTACATTATTTTGATGCATCTCATAAGGTTTAGTCAGCATTAGCGATGTAAGCGCTCGAAAATATGTTTTTACGACTTGATTATAAAACATCGACATTTCTCTACTCTCTATATATAGTATGCTTGTAATATATATATATATATATATATATATATATATGTAAACCTTCCGGAAAAAAATCTCTAAATGATAGTGAAAACCCTATAAAAAACCGTTTGCGTAGTTTATAAGAACTAAGCGCACAAACAGACGCGGATAACGACTTTATTTTATACTATTTAGAGATGTATACCCAAATAGTTGCTCACTGTATAATGTGAATAATGATTTATTTTGTTCCTATGTAAGGTGTAAGACCACCATTCAGATTTGAAACGTTGCTAATGGCTTTAGCCGTGCTTGGTGACCAGATCTGAACAGCCAGAAACTTCCCCATGTCCTTCCCCTCCTCACTACCTTCAGCCTCACAACGTACCCCAATTCGGAGCAGTTGAGACTCTTGTGCGGTATTCAAATTTTTTTTGACAAAGTCTTTATTAAAATAGATGATCTAACATAACTCTTCGGAGCCGTTTTACCCGAATGAGTTTGTTTGAGCTATTAAAAAAGAAAAAAAAAATATCTGCCAATATTCAAATTTGCCGCTTATTATTTGCTCTTTGGGAAAAGTTTCAAGGGGATGCGAGCGCATCAGGGGCGTTTCTTTAAACACAGACAAGATTCTTTTTTCTAATGAACGATACAAGACCGAATATTATTTTATTATACTTTTAAATCGTTAATTTAAATGGATAGAATATCATTCTAATAATCCTGCTTTCATGATATACACACTTAAACACTCCATTATTAAATATATAATATAACTTTTCGAACGACCAATCAGCCAAGTATTTTTGTTTAGTAACGTTCGATTCGCCTGTTTCCAAAATTTTTTTCCGTTGATTATCTTCAGTGCCCCCGCCTACTTTCATAAACAATAAAATGACATCAAAGTAAAAACTTTCAATGCTAAATTAATATTGGCGAATTAATTATTGTATTAATTTATTATTATTAATGCATATATATATATATATATATATATATATATATATATATATATATATATATATATATATATATATATATTTTAAATACTATTATACATAAACCGATATTATTATTTATTTAAACAAACGTTTGGTTTATCTGTTAATGAAATCCAAGTCAGCGGTGCAAACTGTTTGCAAATAACTCTCAATCTTAGCAATATACCGTTCTCCATCCTCTTATAATATTTCACCATTCCTAGAATCGATTAACTGTTTGACTGATTTATGTAAAATTAAAAATTTCTATTATTGCTGGTGACCTCAACATAAATATTCTGCCAACAAATGAACATTGTCAGTGCCAAGAATACCTAAATACGCTCACATACCATGGATTCCAAAGCACCATAAACACTCCCACACGTGCTACATTAGACTCCATTTCATGCATTGACCACATCATGGTTAAATCCAACTACCCAGTAATATCTATTGTATATGAATCTACACTTACCGACCACTACACCACTATTCTTTCCATACAAACATGCAACAGAAAAGACAAACATAAAAACACAACAAATAAGAAAAAAAATCATTCAAATCAATTATGATTGTATTCGTCAATCTCTGATGAGTAAATCGTGGTCAGAATTACTTAACATCACAAATCCAGAAGACGCCTGGACGTACTTTACAATTATTTACAGACTACCATAAACCAACATACAAACATAATTATAAAACATGTACCAAATAACATTTTACCAATTAAGCCATGGATTAACCACACTATTATTAAATCTATCCGTAAACGTAACAAACTCCACAAAAACGTTATTAACAATCCTTATGATATACAACTTCGAAACTTTTATAAAAGATATAGAAACATTTGTACACAAATAATAAGAAATGCTAAAGAGATATATTACAAACAGAAAATAGAAAACTGTAATAATGATCCTAAAAAACTTTGGAAAACACTTAAAGAAGCCACCCACTCTCAACCTAATCCTACGAATGACTTAAAACAACTAAAAGTAAATGATAAAGTATTTAGTTTTTCTAGTAATCCCGATATTATTGTTAATCATGCAAATAAATACATCTCAAAAAATAGGTGAAGAACTCGCAAAAAATATCGATGTAAATCATACCAACTCCAGTTCACTAAGCTGTAAAACTTGTCTGAGAAATAACCACTCCCTTAACAAATCTTATTAACCTAAGCATCCTAAAAGGCCGATTCCCCGACAAACTAAAACACGGAATCATAATCCCAGTACATAAAGGAGGCTCTAGGGCGGACATAACTAACTATCGTCCAATTACATTACTAAATTCACTATCTAAAGTCTTTGAAAAAACTATTAATAATCAACTAATTGAATACCTTGAACAAAATAACATTCTATCACTCAACCAGTTTGGATTCAGGAAAAATAAAGGCACCTCCGAAGCCCTGACAACAGTTAACGATTTTCTAAATGAAAACTTAGACAAGGGATAAAAATGCATATCAATATTCTTAGACCCGTGCAAAGCATTTGATACTATCTCTCGCTCTAAACTTTTCCAAAAACTATCTAATATTGGTATAAATGGTGATGAACTTACTATTATTAGCGATTACCTGTCAAACCGAAAGCAAAGTGTGAAAATCAACAACTGCAATAGCAATCAATTACCAATTAGCTACGGCGTGCCTTAAGGAAGCGTTTTAGGTCCTACCTTGTTCTTAATATACATAAATGAATTGTGTAATCTTCAAATAGATGCCAAAATTGTAAGTTTCGTTGATGATACGATTATCCTCTTCAAATCAAGCAATTGGAATGATGTATACATAAAAGCTAACAGGGGCATAACTGTTGTTAAAATATGGTTAAACAATAATACACTAACAATGAATGTGACCAAAACTAAATACATTGAATTTAGTATTAATCCTTCCTTAAGAACCCCAGAAAATCAAATTAAAATATGTGCTTGCAACCTGACAAATACGATAACATGTGATTGCCCTTATTTAGAACAGGTAACTAAAATTAAATACTTAGGTATTATTTTTGATAGTAATTTGAAGTGGAAACAACATATAACCACTACAGCAAACAAACTTAGAAAATTCATTTACTTTTTTAGACAAACTCGCAACTTTCTCAACCTAAGCCAGCTCAAAACAATCTACTATGCACTTTGTCAATCTTAAATAGAGTATGGTATCATAGCATGGGGAGGAGCAAACGCTGCCGCCATTGATCCAATATCTAAAGCTCAGAAACTTATAATAAAGATTATCCTCAAACTACCAATCACAAGCAGCTCGGATGAAATCTTTAGGAAAATCTGTGTTATGGACATTAGGCAACTTTATGCCAAAAACATACTAGCATACCTCTTCAAACACAAAACTACTTTTGACAATGTCCAAACTGCTCGTGATACTAGAACCAAAGGACATAATCTCTTACAAATCCCTTTCGCTAAAACTACTTTTGGCCAGAGAAATTTTAGATATTTTGCAACAAGGCTATATAATGCTCTCCCACTAGCCATTGGACTGAACAAATCTTTTTTGAAATACAAAACAGACATCAAGTCTTGGATCATCAGCCAAGACATATCCAAGATCAAAAATTTTATACAAATCCCCTCATAAGTATGTACTAGATGCTGATTAACCAATTTATTATTATTTTTTTTTTTTATCATTTTCACTTTGTCATTTAATGTAATAAAATATTTTATGTATCAAATAATATGTAAATTTTACATTGTAATAAAAAAAACATATGTTAAAAATAAAGTGTTAGCCTGACTTTAATGCCACCGTGTCTTGGCTTAGCGAATATTTTTCACTCTCTCGACACTTTTTATAACTAGTCATTTACTGCGGCAATCTTAATCCAGTAGTTTGGCTTCCTTAAATTGGTTGATCGCTCAGTCGTCACCTTTCCGTTGGAAAGAGCATAGTTGTGAGTTTGAACTGTGTTGAGCCAAAATTTCGGCTCAGCAGTTGATCAGTAGGATTGGAAACAACGGCCATTAGTATTAGGTAGGTAATATAATTAAATTAATGCCTAAATATGAATGCTTACGATATAAATTGAACTACGCATACATGCATGTACACGCATGTACATGTATTATATTTTATTATTTTTATAAAATAGATGCTTTGCGAAATGCCAAAGAGTCAGTCTACAATTGAAGTCTTAGAAGATTGTTTTTGAAACATATAGCATTTTTGCAATATTTGCTGCCGAAAACCCAGTTGCAGCAAAGCTATCTACAAACACACAAGCAAGGATATAGCTACTTTCAAATGTAAAAGCACACGATGTTTGCGGGAATAAATATATTTGTTTCTCAATGTTTGCATGCGAAATCTTAGCAGCAAACCATTGTGAAGACGTTGAACATCTCCTGTCAAAATATCCAAACTCAAAACTTGTTATTCTTGGAGACTACAACCTTCCAAATCTAAAATGGGAATCCAACGACAGCGGCTACATCACAAACGAAAGCGAAAATGACCGGGCACGAGAAATCTTGGACACAGCAAATTTTTTAAACCTGTACCAGCACAATTTCATCTATAATAATAACGATCGCTTACTAGACTTGGTACTATCAAACATCCCTAAAATATCTGTAGAACTGTCTAATGATCCGCTCCTACCTGCCGACAATCACCATCCTCCCCTATACACGAAATTAAACATACCCTGTGATAACGATGCCAAACCTGAACAAAAAACTCTGTAATATAAACTAGCAGACTTTGACTCAATTAACTGCCATCTCTCAAATATAGACTGGTCTTTTTTGTCCGATGAAAATATTGATAAATCTTTAGACATACTTTATTTTACATTTTCTAACACTATTAAATCCTATGTACCTTTTTACACGCCGAAAAAGTATACTTACCCAGTTTGGTTCTCATCGGAGCTAACTGCCTCTCTTCAGCAAAAAAAAGTCAACACAAAAAATTCAAACAAAGCAAATCCATAGCTGATTATATAAACTTTAGGGAAACTAGGAAAAAATGTAAAGATCTTTCTAAACATTGCTACAAAATGTACATAACTACCATCGAGAATAATGTTTTTAAATCCAAAAATCTCTGGAAATTTCTTAAAAAAATAAACAATGAAAACACGGATTACCCACCAATAATGCAAATGAATGGAATCAGTGCAAACAATACACAAGACATTGTAAACCTTTTTTCAGATTTCTTCAAAAACGTATACGATGACGAAACCCCCGATGATAAAATACCCGAATACAAATTTAGTAATACTACACACTTAACAAATTGCCATATCACACAAAAATCTTGCGAACAGAAATTACTTTCCTTAGACACTGACAAATCTGCTGGCCCAGACAACATTCCACCAATATTCCTTAAAAAATGCTCCAATGCATTATCTAAACCGCTTACAATACTATTCAACCGCCTCTTGTTCCTTGGATATTTCCCAAGCCGCTGGAAATCGAGCTTCATTACACCTATCCTCAAAAAAGGAGAGGACACTGGCATAACCAATTATCGCCCCATTTGTATACAGTCAGTACTTTCTAAGCTTTTTGAATCAATGGTCCTTGATGAAATCTATCCCAAATTAATAAAACTAATCGACCAAAAACAACACGGTTTTATCAAAGGTAGATCAACCGAAACTAACGTAACAATATTTCAAAACTTTATATTAGAATCTTTTGCAAAAAATAAACAAGTCGACTGCATATATACAGACTTTTCAAAAGCATTCGACAAAGTATCCCATAAACTACTAACCCGAAAACTATTTGCCCTAGGAGTAAGAGACAACATGCTAAAATGGTTTACTAGCTATTTAACTAATCGTAAACTATTTGTTAAAATAAAATCTTTGCTATCGAAAGCTTTCTGTGCGACCAGTGGCCTACCGCAAGGTAGTCACCTTGGTCCGATTTTGTTTCTCATTTTCATTAACGATATTACAAATTGCTTCGACGATGTCGAGGTATTGCTCTTTGCTGATGACATCAAGCTATACAAAAAAATAACTGATGTAAATCATTGCCAAATACTACAATCAAATATTAATAAGTTTAAAGATTGGTGCGTACAAAATAATCTGTTTTTAAATGTAGACAAATGCAAAACCCTGACTTTCTGCAGAAATAAAAATCCTGTTTTATTTGAATATTACATTAACAATACAGCTTTAGAAAGAGTCACGGAAATGAGAGATCTCGGAATTATTTTGGATGAAAAACTAAGTTTCGCCAATCATATCCACCAAATTGTAAACAAAGGCATGAAAACACTAGGCTTCGTATTAAGAACAACTAAAAACTTTAACTCCATACAAGCCATTAAACTGTTATACATATCTCTAGTTAGAAGCATAATTGAATACAACTCAGTAGTTTGGTCTCCCTCTTACAAAATTCACATTAATAACATTGAGCGAATACAAATCAAAATTTCTGCGTTTTATTAATTTTAAATTAAATATCCCACTAGAAGACTTACAATATCATTTCTTATTAAACACTCTAAAAATACACACATTGGAAGACAGGCGTAAAATAAACGACTTAACTTTTTTATTCAAGATTCTAAACTCTAAATTCGACTGTTGCGAACTTCTGCAACTCATAAACATACGAATACCTACAATAACAACACGACAAAATACACTATTCCACTGCAACACACATAAGCGCAATTACATTGCGAACTCCCCAATACAACGGTTTCACACTATGGGAAACCAATACTTAGGTGATGTCGATATATTTAATATTAACTTTGCGAATTTTGTGGATTACGTAAAAGACCTATTTCAATACTATTCCTAAATGGAAGTTATATTTTTGTAAACCAGTCAAATCGCTGTATTTTTAAATTTATGTTCTTGTTATTTTTAATTTTGTTTCTCGCATATACTTATGTAATTTTATTTTGATTATTTCTTTCTTTTCTTTCTTATGTTTCAAAACTGTCATTAAATTTGTACCACCCACATGTAAAAGCCCTCTGGGCGTTAAATAAATAAATAAATAAATAAATACTATCAACACATTTTTTTAATATTTGAAACACAAGTCTCAACTCAATTGATGGGTTTAGGACATTTTGCAAACATCAACGATCACATCAAAATGGCGGTCTTTCGCTAGGGCGATACTGAAAGTATCCCCCGCTGCTAACTAACACAAATAAGCAAAAATTAAATTATATTCTGGGGATTTTTAACAACCTAGCATTATATCGATTGGCAATGAGATCAAACCTCTCAACTAGTTTGATAATAAAATTGGGCCATTAATCTTCAAACGAAAAGTATAATGTTATAGCCGAAGTTATGTCAACGGAATTAATACATATTATTTAAAGTTACAGCACCTCCATTTATAGTTTATGACTACGGTTTTAGTGATTGTTGTGGCTACCGCGCTGACATTGAGAATGTTTATTTTTGAACGCTACCAAACCAGGCCAAATAAAGTAGGTTTTTGTCGACGGGCGGTGGCGCGCGGTGTGCAGCCATATTATTTCCTTTTGTAAGATTTTACTGATCGTGAAATCATCGCAAGAAAACCTTTGGATTTAAGGCGAAGCTTAATGCCAAATCACTATTTTGATTAATCTTTATAACGAATTGGTGTACATTATGAATACCAAAATATATGCTTTAGATAAATTTAAGGTTTTCCTATCGTTTCGCTTGAGTAGAATACAAATAAAAAAATAATTTACTCAATAAAAAGTATAAATGTAAACTACTAAAAAATATATTTTTAATAGAAATGTATGAACGAATAAAGGAAACAACTTTAAAAAATACAGTATTATAGCTAAGATTATCTGTGACAGTTTCACTTGATTATCTCTTTTGCTTTCTTATAAAATTATTTACAAAATAAATAAAAACCAGTTTTGTGCTTGAAATCGAACTTTTCTAGACTCCGTTTGTCAAGCGATTTTAATGCCTATTACCTACAATATAAAGAATACGAAGAATATACACATTTTTGGCTTGTAGCTTCCTCTTAATACGCATTTAGAAATTATTCACATGATTGGTTTGTAATATAACTCGTATTTGTAGTAATTATAACCTTATTGTGATGATTTTATGGCACTACAGACAGGACATTTGCTATCATAAAACCTCTCCAGAGCACGTGCCAGCCTGTTATCCGTTTCTCTTTAACGCATCACAAAATACGAGCAGTTCAAGCATTTATCATGTTATGTAGTAGCTATAGCTAGATTTTCGTTCATGATGGAAATAATGATGAATATTATATTGATCTTGAAATTAATGATAAAAATGATGTACAAATTTCAGTACTTCAGAACTCACGGTTCCACAGATTTTAGGATTTTGTAAAAATGAAATTCTTTTTACGTACCTACTAATGAATAATTCGGTACTCAATACACATTTTTCATAAATACCCACTTAGGATGGGTTGTTTTACAGAATTTGAACAATTCATCAAATTCCAAAGATAATATTGAAGTTATTTTAAAGTCTTATTAAAGTTCTATTACTATCTAAGTACTGTGAAACAACCGTCCCGTTATGAAATATTAACAGAACTTGAATAGAACCTTCACAGAACTCCAATTTTTACCTTGAAATTTGTTGAATTGTTCCAATTCTGAGAAAAACCCTTTCTTAAGTATTTAATTATGAACTAATTACCCATACCAAGTTAAAAAGCATTAGATTTTAATTTAATAGAAAAAATAGTAAATTCGACGAAAAACATGTCAGTGACACGTATAAAAAGACATTTCCGAAATTTTGACAAAATGACGTAATCTTAAAAAATAATTCGCAGAGAGTTTTTGTTTTGTTTTTTCGGCATAGTAGAAGGATTGTGTATACTGTTTATGAAAAAAATAACATACTATGTCCTTCTCGGCGTTTGCGGTTTCTTGTGGCTCGCGGAAATTTTGTCTTGTATATACGTAGCATAAGGCCGCACATTATTTAATGTTGTCCTTAATGGTCCAAGAATGTTTGGCATTAAATAAAAACGTGGAAATACAACGTACACAAATAGCACTATTGGCGAATTATATGTGTTATTAAATCAAGATAATTACAAATAGCATATTGCCTTGCCTTTAACGTTGTTCAGACCGGTGAATAAAACGGTGAGAAACAGTTTACACATATATAATATTACGTAGTGGGTACCTATGATAATGTGTTTTCTTATAGTATCTTCTTTATTTTATTTTAATGTATTTGATAGGTACAATAAGTAATTACTGGGAGACGTGTTTATTGAATAAGTGTGTGTATTTGTTTGTAGGTGTGAGAAGAGGACTATTGTAGTGAAGCTATGTGTGTTGCACACGCATTCTAAAATTTATGTGCCCATATTGAGATTTTTTCTGATTGATTCACATCTCGTAATAAATTAATCTATCGGTGAATAGATATTCTCCTGAGTTCGCGTGGAAGCAAATGTTTTCGTTTTCAAAACGTAATCCAATTTTTCAGTCCAGAATTTCAAGCCACTAAGACTTGGGAACAAAAATAACACGACTGTGTGATAAAGAAACTAGTTACATATGATGACCAATGTACAACACTTCTAATTCTAGTTGTCTTGGCATTGTGTTAAGGTTTCTATAAACCAGTTTTTAACACAATGGAAATATTCTCTTTACAACAAATTTTATGTATGTCAAGTATTTGATCTTAGTGGAGTGTAGTACCTACTTTACCGATGGCGATTGCATCTTATTCATAGCGAATCCGCTTTCACTGGCTATGATGATCTTACTGATGATTACTATGTAGAAAAATATTTCTTTTTTATAGACCTACTTAGATATACTTACAGATATATTTTTACACTAATGTTCATTTAAACCTGCTGCTGGGTTACATTGACCATTGCTTGGGGAAATATCAGTATTGGGTTAGTCTGGATAGTAGAAGAATCTTCCCTTTTCATAGACCTACGCAGATATACGTTTTTACTGTTAAATTCGTCATTTTTTGGAAAATCATTGCTTGTTTTGAAATAAAAAAATAAAAAATTATATATATTTTTTTATAAAATAAAATAATGATATATATTAAGTGAAACAGCACAAGAGTCCCAATTGCTCCCAACCGTCTGGAGCCAGTGGGACTATGGCATCCCCAATTGGGATATGTGAGGCTGAAGGTTATAGGGAAGGGAAGAAAATGGTGAAGAGGCAGGTGGTGAAGTACCTATTCAGATCTGGTCACCAAATACGGCCAAAGTCATTTCAAGCAACGTTTCAATTCTGAACGGTGGTCTTGTACCAGAGCGATACTGAGAGTATCTTCCACTCTGCAACGTCCCACAAAAATACTTTATACTCTTTTAAATAAGTAAATTGTGAAATAACACAAGTAATTCAAACAAATAAAATTTAATTTGATTTGAACCCGCGACCCAAGGAGGCCGTCAAAAGGCCGGGTTGTGTAAGATGAACGTGTTGAAGAATTTGTCCAGTTAAGAGAGACAAGAACTTATAGTGGGTTCAGATCCTTATTCATTATTGCTTCAATTCTCGTTCAGTATTGTTTAGGAAAATAAGGGAATAGTATTAAATTACATTCCTGGGTTTCGATTCTCCAATCTAGGCCGCTTACAATCGCCGTCGAAAGTGCATACATTGGTCGACATTTTTATTCTAAGTCTCGTCGAAGGTACACAATATACGCCAAACGTCAAAAGTCTTTCCACTCGAACACTCGCTGTTCGAGTGGAATGACTTCGTCGAGAATCGAGGCCCTGGAAAATACAACCAATAGTATTAGCACCATCTCTTTTATCAATATCTGTAAATAATAAGTTGTGGTCCGTAGAGATTTAAAAAAAAAACTAATATATTTTCCACACCCCTCCCCTTCTGCCCCACCACCAGAGACGAACCCCCGATGTGATTGCTATAGCTACACCACTGAAGAGAGACCTACTTACCTCATGGATATACATACGTTTTGGGTTGTCTAGGGTCTTGGCTGATCGTTTGGAATAACCATTAACTTTTAGAGGTCTACTCACTACGTTTTAATTATTATTTTTCTTTCTAAAGTTCCTTCAAATGTACATTGGACGAGGCTAAATTGACCATTGTTTGGAGATTCATCACTAAACACATGATCACTGTTAGGTTATTTCTGTCTAGGGATTGCAGAGACTACATTTGAATGGGTTTTTTTTATTAACATAACTATTATAGTCTGCCAGAAGCGATGTTTTGTTAGTTGTACCTAATTACTCAATTAAATGATTGATGGTTGGTGTGGCGACTAACAATTTGATAAGAAAGTGATACAGAATTTCAATCACGTTAAGATTGATTATTCTAGTGATTCAATAAAATGTAGGAAGCGCTTAGAAAAATTAAAGTTGAGAAGTAACATATGAGTGACAGTGACATAAAAATTAGATACATCTATTATTGTATGATGTAGTATCACATATAGGTATTACGTAACCATAAATTATAAAAATTATCACCACTTGCTAAAGATTTGCTCATGTAATAACATTTACAAAGGCTTTTAATTGAGTACCAACTTATTGTTACGTTTTTCGAAGTTGCATGTAAAATTTTATACTTTCATTATAAGAGTCAAAAGTGGCCTCCAGATGGGCCGCACAACACATGTGAACAGCTCCCACTGGCAAATAAATAATTTAGCAATTTAAAGGGCAAAATGAAGTGTATGAATTCAATTATAACTATAATAGTGTATTTGGGCCTTCCCATCAATGTTCAAGTACAGGGTTTTCCAATAAGAGGTGTTATTTTGAATAGCCCGCTATTTCGGTAAATGTTACTTTTGAAGCTGTCATTTTTTGACATTTGACAAGTATAAACTACGTTATTAATAAAAATGGAACGATACACGCTTCAACAATGCATTGAAATTATTAAAATTCACTTGAGTGAATCAAATGCAAATCATCTTGAGTGATGAGGCCCATTTCCACCTCGGTGGCTTCGTCGACAAGCGGAATTGTCGCATCTGGGGCTCGGAAAACCCAAGAGTTATTGTTGAAAAGCCTCTCTATCCTCAACGTGTGACTGTTTGGTGCGGTTTATGGTCCGGCGGAGTCATTGGACCTTACTTTTTCAAAAATGAGGCTGGAGCAACAGTTTCGGTGAATGGATTGCGCTATTGAGAGATGATTAATGATTTTTTATGGCCAGAATTGGATGGTATTGATCTGGACAACGTTTACTTTCAACAAGACGGCGCTACGTGCCACACAAGCAACGAAACCATTGATCTTTTACGATTGAATATCAAAAACCCTGTATTTATTAAATTACTTGCTACTTGCTAGTAGGGAGCAGCGACTCCACTGCATTATGCGGCCCGTCTGGAGGCAACCCTCATTTTCGAAAAAGTAAGGTCCAATGACTCCGCCGGACCATAAACCGCACCAAACAGTCACACGTTGAGGATAGAGAGGCTTTTCAACAATAACTCTTGGGTTTTCCGAGCCCTAGATGCGACAATTTAGCTTGTTGACGAAGCCACCGAGGTGGAAATGGGCCTCATCACTCAAGGTGATTTGCATTTGATTCACTCAAGTGAATTTTAATAATTTCAATGCGTTGTTGAAGCGTGTATCGTTCCATTTTTATTAATAGCCTAGTTTATACTTGTCAAATGTCAAAAAATGACAGCTTCAAAAGTAACATTTACCGAAATAGCGGGCTAATCAAAAATAACACCTCTTATTGGAAAGCCCCGTATTAAAATTTTGACAAAGATGCTCGTCAGACGATCGCATAATCTCAGCTAACTTATGTGACGAGTCGAACTCATCTGCACTGTTACAGTTACCAGCATGCCAATTCTCTTCAAGGATATGCAGAGTGGTTTGAACGCGAAGCAACTATCTTTGACACACACTCCTCGCTTTTTTAAAACTGGTCTTCTGTAACAATGAAACTGACTTTTTTTATCAGGGAACAAATTTAATATTTCAATTATTCTAAATATACCTATCTGTTTCACTGGTGTGAATTATTTAAGTATAAAATGACGTAGGTATGTATGTATGTATATCGGCTCAAAACTTACATCACTTTTGCAAATAACGTGTAAAGTTGTAAGTAATTTTTCTGAAGCCCGAGGCACTTAATAACCAGCATTACAATAGGAAACGGAAAGAAAAAATCATTGGCAGTTCATTCAGTTTTTCAAGCCCCCAAAATTTCGGCTCGAGTAAGGCGAAGATCGCACAACAGATGCCGTCAAAGTTTCTACCTTTAGAAATTTAATTTAGTCCATCATATAATTAAAATTTCGGGTGTTATGCAAAATTTTCCAATTAACATTAAACAATAATGTTTTAAAATATCATCTTAAATAAGTTACTACGTATTATTTTCTCTTTTCTGTTCAGATTCGATTTAATTATTTTACCGATAAGCCATGGCAATTGATTGTGAAAAAATAGCCTTAACAATGTTAAACGTGTTTCATTATTACTTTATCTACCTACGCACCTGCAAAGTTGTCTACCACATTGACTATGGCTACCTAAAATTCGTTGTCGGTGGTTAATGATGACTACGCATTAAACTTTATTTATACCAGCACACATTTCATTATATATATATTTTCTAGATTACTGTACGGAGAAGAGTAAATAAAAATCTGACCTTATTTAGTAATTTATTGTATTTTATGTATAAATTAACTCTTGTGAAAGAAAAAATCAACTCTTAAAAATTAACTTTTGTGAAGAAAAAACACGTGGTTGGGTACTTTATATGAATCATGGAACGCAATCGTGGAGTCCGCATAAATTGATTTTAAGAAATCTGCTTCAGGTTTGACATAAAAGATGGATCGATAGAAATAATGAATGGATACCAATGCTGGAGTAATCTTGCTTTCATCTCTAATAATTTACATATAGCGTTCATAATGACAAAATGAATCTTTGTTATTTACGTATAAGAATGAAAGCTTGGGCCAGAATACTATTGTAAATATATTTCATGTAATTTTCCTTTATTTGTAGATTCATTCATGCAATGCTTCTGTGTGAATGTTATTATATATATATTGATTATTATGTTCTACATAATATTATTATAACATGGTTGTTCTTATATAGGCACAAGCATTCCTTATCTTTCGTTCTAATATATGAAAAAAACATTTCAAGATTTTTCACAGTACCCCTACCGTAGACTACACAGAAACCATGGTCTACAAAAATGATTAAGTGTATTAATGCAAAGTTTATATCGACAGTATCCCAACAATTGGCCGGCGTGTTCGGCGCGCTGATTGTGCGCCAACCCTCGCCACTGGAGCCGGCAAGCGCGCTCTTCAAGCACGACAGGGGAGCGGCGCGCGTGCTGGTCATGTCCGCTATCTCTACGAGCGCGCCGGGTACAATGGCCGTGCTTCCCACGCACTTGGAAATCGATGGACTCTCCGGACAGGGCGGGGAGTACAGGAGGTAGGAGTTACACTCATTTGTTTGGTTTTGTCATTTTTTACTTTTTGTTTGCTTACTTTGTTGTTCGTTTTTTGTATTAAGTTTTGTTTCTGTTTTTGTGTTGTTTTGTTTAATGTTTCGAGAAAAACATCAAAACATGGCACGACTAAGGAATCAAATACTTCAAATGGGTCATGTTAAGAGTCAGTATAATAGATCAATAGAGGAGTGCCTATGTACGAAATAATGAAGCAAAGTATATGCTAAGTCAGAGTGGTTTTTTATGGCAACCCTCTCTTTCGATGACGACATTGAATATCGTGCTTTTTATTACTTACTTCAACAAAAGAAATACTTCAAAATTTTGGTAACTGTTCTGCATTTTTTATTATCACATTAAAATTTTTGATTCCATTATATATTGTAGAGAATTTCGTTTTTTTTTTTTTTTTTTTTTATTGTTATTAAGTTTAATTTGTAGAACTCCATTTTATTATAAAAAAAAAAAAAAAAAAAAATAAATAAAAATAGAGAATTTCGGTTTATGGAAGTCAGTATTCTTTAAAAAAACTGTTTAATGAAGTAATTTCCTCACTGGACTAATGACATGATATGAGAGTGTTGAAGTGGTGTGAGTGGTGTTCTATCTGGCCATTCAGATCTGGTAATTAAACAAGCACAATACCATATAAGTGGTTTCTGTTCCTATTTCCGACGCTTTTGCATCTATCGTGTTTTCGTTGCAAATAATTAATTTTGTGCAATGTAATTCCGGGTGAAACAACGTCTATCAATTAACTTTCATTCTAACAACATTACTATCCGAACAGTCTGACATTTTCCATTTGTGCAGTTGTTGCATGAGTTTAATTATCATTATTATGCCTGTCACTCCATCCGATAAAACAGCCGAGCTGGCCACGGTGACATGTCTTCCGTATACGTTTGCCTATTTTCTCCCATTATTTTACTCGATCCAACTGTGATACGAGACAACCACGTTTATTTAATTTCCAACGTGTATACAAAGGTAATTTATTTGTGATTAAATGTTAAATATTGAAATTACGATTACTTTATCACGATCAATTATTTGATACTATTCAAGCCCGTCGAAAATTCTGTAAATTTAAAACAGTTCGATATTTTCTCGAGTTAGCTGTTTCATATATTTTTCCTCTTGTTTGGGTGAATGGCTCTATGAAACCTGATTGCAAACACAATTATTGTCAAGTTTATACTGGGCTCCATATTAATGACTGAGCGTAGCGAAGTCCTGTTTTAACTCGACCGTTTTACATTTTATCTGTTTGAAAATTTGTTTGTACGTATCGTTTCAGGTTCAAGATGGTGACCGTTGTATGGTTGAGTAAAGATTATTTTTTCAGATATGAAATTTTCGTGTTTATTTGGGCTTTTTCATTCGCATTTTTCAATATTATGGTACCCACCCGTCTAAGGAATTAAAAAATAAGAATTATCATTGAAAAAATGTATAATTCCTTTATTGAAATTTCAAAAAAGTTGCATAAAATGTAGGGTTTATAACTAAGTAGGTATGTATTTATGTATCTACTTACAAATCTTGTAATTTTAAGGGAAGTTTGGTATTGATTTATTAAATAAGAGAAAATTCGAAACCTACTCTTTGGACGCGAGGTCTACTGTACAAAGAGCTTCTAATCATAAAGTCTGGAAGTAAGTTATGATATTGATTTATTTCAACGTTCGGCCCTTTTAATTTTATATGGTGATAGTTGTACAAGGTGAGGCAAAAGTAATATCACAATGTGAATGTGCCATAATTTTAGAAAATGGTGTCAAATGTCATTGTGCTTTGACATTTACGTTGTAGACAGATAAAGAATTAGTTGAAGATAAGCATAATATTGTTAATGCTTATTTGACCAATTTCCGGTCTGTTGTTTTAACGCAGCGTGAATTTCGTCGTCGTTTTCCTCGTCGTCCTGTACCATGTGCGCGAACAATTTATCGTTTGGCTGAGCGTCTCGTACAAACAGGGTCCACTAGAGATGTCGCAAGCAGTGGCCGGCCCCGTATTGCTCGTTTGACCGAGAATATCGCTGTCCGAGAGAGTCCACAAACATTGACGAAACAACGATGCACATAATTTGGCATCAGCAGAATTTTGTTGCGTCGAATTTTCGTGAAATACCTGAAGATGTTCCCTTAGAAAGTACTAACCGTTCTCAAATTCCTGCCTTTTGACCGCCAAGCCATAGATCCAGCTACGCTACAAACAGATGTTAACGAGTTTTTCAGCCGCAAGTTGCTGAATTGGGTCTCGAGCATTGTTGGTTCCAGCAGGACGGAGCAACCGCTAGCACAGCTCGGGCAACGATGGAGATCACCAATATCCGGGCCGTGTGATCTCCCGATTTGACGATTTTAAAATTTGAACTGGTCAACTAGATCGCCAGATCTGAACGGCGCAAGATTTTTTCCGTCTTGAAAGCCAACATTGAAGAAGAAATCACCAATTTGGAGCCAGATGTTTTGCGAGCAACAATTCGAAATGCCGTAAAACGAGCACAAATATGCATCAACTCAGGGGGTGGTCATTTGACCGGTATCATTTTTTAAACTTAATATCATCAATTCTACACCTCCAAATAAACTTTCCATGAAAACAGAGCGCATTTAAAAAAAAATTATAACAAAATTTCATCTAATTCACACTATGACATTACTTTCGCCCCACCTTGTACTTAATATACGCTTTAATAGACTTCCACCGCAAGCATACGATAAATTTAGTGCCTGGGTAATTGGGTAATATTGAACAGCGACAAACAACCAGAAAAAAACAATTATTTGTTGGATTGAATCATCGGTACAATATTGTATTTGTATGCCTTTCTCGAAAGAATTGAGTTTTTAAACGAACAAAACTATTTATTCATATTCATATTGCGTATGTACGGGCGCAAACAAATACTTTGTGCTAATATTGTAATGGAATACCTTGCAAAAAGCGTATTTTAATCAAATAAATTAATTAATGTCATCTATGAACACCTAAAATACAGGGTGTCCGGAAACTCGTAGTACAAGCGGGAAACTGGTGAATCTACATCACATTTGGAGTCGATTTTGTAGTATATTTTTTTTTTATTTGAGCTTTCGTTATCGAGTAAATCAAGTTAGAAGTTTATTTTTTTTATTTTTTTTTTTAATCAAATTCGTATAAATTATTACTGAAGATCAAAGTACCCAACTAATTAAAACTATTTGAAAGTAAAACAAATGAAGAAACTCGGATTTGAAGCATTATTTTGAAATCACCCTTCATTTAATCCGGTGTAATCATAAAATATTTCTGCTCTGCAGGGTTAAAACATCTGTTGTTCAACCCTAAACACCAGAAAAAACTTTAACCCAAAAATAGCCGAAAAATTTTTTTTTTGGTTTTTTTTTTTTTTTTGTGAAAAAGCTCAAATCAAAAAACTTTATGTTTTTTTGGGTTCCCCATGTGGTGTAGATTCTCCAGTTTCCCGCTTGTACTACGAGTTTCCGGACACCGTGTATAACGAGCCTCTCGTTTAACCTTAATTGAGTTATTTTGGAGATTAATGATACAACATTATAAAACCCGTTATAAATAATATTAATAATATATATGTTTATTACTCGGAATAAGCTACGTATCGGGACTTCAACTTCGCGCATATTTAGCCTTAATTTAAAAAAAATAAAGTAAACCCAGTTTTCGATGAAATAACTTCACTTGTGTATAAATAAAATACATCAACGCGTGGGATAATTTTTTTCAAACCTCACAAAATAAAAAATAAATAAAAGTTAATAAGGTGCCTACTTATGTTTATTCTGGACCACAGAATTTATTGTAAATCTGAAATTTGGATATTTTTGCATGTCTATATGCCACCATTAAAACGAAACAATCGTTCAGACAAATTATCAAAAATACTAAATCTGGTTCAATGATCTCTAGAACTTGGATTTGCCCTTGAATAATTGTAATAAGTGTAATTTTAAAACTGAAAGTGTTAGTTTGAATAATTCAGACAAGCGATAAAGTACCTACCTATAATATATTTTTTTTAACGGAAAATTATTTTCACATTTTCGAAATTTAAATTATTATATCCCTGGTTGGAATTATCATATGTTTTTTCACGGGTTTGCGCTAGCATTTTATGGAGTTTATTTTTTTGGTTATCAATTTTATGTTATCAAGTTGAATTATTTGTTTGCGCCCGTACATACGTAATATGAATATGAATAAATAGTTATGTCCGTATAAAAACTCAATTCTTTCAAGAAAGGCATACAAATACAATATTGGATTGAATCACCGATAAAATATTGTACATATTTGTATTTCTTTCTTGAAGGAATGAAGTTTTTATACAGACAAAACTATTTATTCATACTCATATTGCGTATGTATGGGTGCAAACAAATAATTCGTCTTAATATTTTAAAGCATAACTTCCAATAATGTATTTTCATAAAGTAATAAAATTTACGCTGTCTATGAACGCGTAGATTATTATTTACGTTATGTTTACCCTTAAATATTGCGGGAATAACAATTTTTTTGATTATAGTTGCATTGTACAATGTGAAAAAATTAGATAAAATAATCTTAAATAATAAATCTTTGTGACGAAAGTTTACAAAATAAAATAAAACACTCTTTTTGGCGATTTTTTTTCAAGCACAAATCAAAATAGGGGGCTGATGTTGAGCAGGAATTTAAACCTTATTGCCATCTGCATAAGAAGTGTTTTTGTTAGCTGCCCGATCCAAATGTTACACGATGTGGTGCCTCACCTTAAGTATGAATTAAAAATATAAAGGCAGGTTTAATATGCGTGTAAATAATACAATATTGTTCACGCAATAAAGAAAACGGCAAAAATGCTTAAAATTAATTGGTGAAACGTGTTCCGCGAGATGAAACCTTTTCCAAATTAATTAATTATGATTATAATCTGCGATAATTCATTAATTAATCAAAAAAAATTAAAGAACTTGCTAAACAAATCAATTTCGCATGTATACAAATTTGAAGCTAAAAATCCTGAGAAAATCTGAAACACGTTTGGCGAAATACAAGAATTTGCTTGAAACTCCGTTCAATAATTTGAATGACCTACAAATTGTTAACCTTCAGTGTCAAGACTAAAAACTCGTTTTCGGCTGAGAACTCACATTATTCTGAAGTTACCCAAGAATTCCTATTTTTAATTTATACAAAGTTAATTTCGTGCTTATATTACGATGTTTATTAGAAGAAGAACTCGTGTTGGGTAAAATTTTCTATTCTTTGAAAGTCATTAGCATAAATATTTAATTAAACGTGATTTGATATTACTATGAATTAAATTAAGTTTAAAATTGTACCATCGAATGAATATAATTTATTGTTTGAAAACAAATTCAGGTACTCTAACAAATTGATTAATTAATTATTTTGGGTTTTATGTTTTATAACTCCAATGTCACGCCTGAATATGAAATTATCTGACGTGTATAATTAATGTTAATAAAAAATCATGACTGAAGAAAGCGACAGTCATTACTCTATGAGCAAACTAATAAGCCTAAGTATCTAATTTTTTTTAAACAATTGATCGTATTTAGGTATCTTTCATATTAAAAATAAAAAAACAAATTCCTTTATCACGCGCAAGAGTCCATTTATATTAGTTATACGATGGAGTATGAATAATCCTCGATGGGAAAGCTCTCACACCTACATGGTAAGCGTCATCAACTTCAATGCAACTATTTTTAGGTAGTCATCATTTTATTTTATTTTTTGCTCATATTTTCACCAAGTGCTTTGAGGATATCCGTTCAACAAATAAGACAAGACACCATGTTTGTAATTGGTTCAGTACTTTTTCAATCGTTCAAAAGTATTTTAAAATTTTTTTTCAGTACCTAAGTATCTGAAGTAAATTTTATATATTTTCCTGAAATTTTTGACGACTGTTTTTCATAGTATATCTCACTCGGCTACGTCACTCGATAAAATCAGCAACTAAATAGCTCACCTATTATCTTACAAGTCATCGTATTTTGCTTCCACTTTCATTGCCATGTAATTTAGAACTTTCTACGTTTATTTGATGTAAACCTTTGTTAGGAAGCGGACCCGAGGTTACAAGCTATGATAGGAGAATAAGCTACCTCTATGTCGTAGCGGTTTTCGCTTCCTAAATATGTATTATCAAATAAAATATGTCTTTTCTCAAAAATATTGTACACGTGAAAAATCACGGTTCTGAATTCTCGAACAAAACAGTTTTTAGTCCTGGTGAAGTCCTGTTTTAACTCGACCGATTTGCATTTCGTCTGTCTGTAAATTTGTGTGTTCCGTGTCCGGTCAATCCTATCAAGGTGATAGGCCTGTTGGATAGTACCGTACTATTCCGCCAGAGTCCGCATTAGCGTTACGAGCTATCAAATCGGAATAATCAACGTGAGGTCTGTTCCTTACTACTAGTAGGTAGGTACTTTATCGCTTGTCTGAATTCTCCAAAAAAACCAATTTTGAAATGACTTAAATTTATATTAAATCCGAGTTCTAGAGCTCAATGAACCGGAGTTACAGAAAGATTAACGGATTTACAACCGAAATTAGTAATTTTATAATAAATTATTGACCGCTACTGAAATAACTTCGTTCGTGGAATTTTCATAGAAACTCTGAAATATTCTATATTTTAAACACGCATTTATTTACTATTTGTGGTAAGTTTGTTAAAGTGAAAGGGAAATGCCCGCACGGCGTGCTTAGTTTCTTTAGTTTATTAGAGATAATGCGCGTGCAATGTTGTTGTTTTTTGACCGGCGATTAAAGAGAACCTAATAACACCCATACGCACATCTTCGCACGACATGCTTTCTCTTGAGTTCAATGTATTTAGGAGGAGTCGTAGCGCTCCGTGATAATCTTCTTATCAAAGGCATTCAAAATATCAGTGAAATTACTCTACCTACGCCTAGCAGTTTTATTGGTTGGTGAACCTGATGATAGCCCATAGGAAAGAACGCCAGAAGTCCATACGAATAGCATGTTCATATACTTTTTTGTTGTTTGTTTTTGGGGTGTTATGCCGTGTTGCGCTAACTCCTTCTTTAGCCGACGTTTCGGACAGCGTTGCAGTGTCCATCATCAGGGCAGATCCGGTAGATCCGAAGATGTGATGTGACACATCTTCGGATCTACCGGATCTGCCCTGATGATGGACACTGCAACGCTGTCCGAAACGTCGGCTAAAGAAGGAGTTAGCGCAACACGGCATAACACCCCAAAAACAAACAACAAAAATGCTTTTGGCCGTGAGAATCTAAAAACTTACCTGTTCATATACTGTCTACAAATATAATATTTATGAATTAGTAATAATATTCTATTTAGCCTTTTATAGATATAAACCAACCAACAAAATAAATATAAAGGGTGGTGCCAAAAAAAATAGGAAACAAATATGTTATAATTTAAAAAATGGAAGTACGAGAATGAATAAGGTACAGGCCAAAAATATGTATATTCTTGGTATACTTTATATAGTACGTAATAGTCATTAAAATCACTTTACAAACGGAGTCTAAAAACGATCGATTTCAAGCACAAAACTGTTATTTATTTATTTTGTAAATAATTTTATAAGAAAGCAAAAAAGTTAATCAAGTGAAACTGCCACAGATAATCTTAGCTATAATACTGTATTTTTTAAAAGTTGTTTCCTTTGCGCGTTCATACATTTCTATTGAAAATATATATTTTTTTATTGAGTAATTTACTTTTGTATTTATATTCTACTCAGGCGAAACGATAGGAAAACCTTCAATTTATCTAAAGCATATTTTTTGGTATTCATAATGTACACCAATTCGTTATAAAGATTAATCTAAATAGTGAATTGGTATTAGGCTTCGCCTTAAGTAGGTAGAGAAAACTAGAAAAGACCTGGATTCGAGTTCCGGTTGCGACCGTTCCTTTTTTATTTATTTTACTGTGTAACTATGTCTGTTTCATATTTTCATTGGGAATTGTTGATATTATCTTCTCTCAATAGTATAAAACAAAGTCACTATCCGCGTCTGTCTGTTTGTGCGCTTAGTTCTTCTAAACTACGCAACGGATTTTGATACGGTTTTCACTATCATTTAAAGAATTTCTCCCGAAAAGTTTTGGTATATTAAACATGCATATTATATTTGTATAAAATAGAGATAAGTCGATGTTTTGTAATCGAGTCGTACAAAATATATTTTCGGGCGCTTACATTGATAATGCTTGCTAAACCTTATGAGATATATCAAAAAAAATGTACTACAGAATTGTATATCTTTAAAAGGTCTACAGATAAGTCTGCGATGGCATATGTATATCTCATAATATAAAATAAAATAGTTTGCCATCGATCTGTCGTTCTCAAGTGTCAAGAATAATATCATCAGAACAATATTATTTTTTTCTCAAAGAGATTGATATAAGACAGTGACGTATACTATGTAGGTACAGATCTCTAAGAATTCTTATTATTTCTTATCTTATTGAAAGATCTTCAATGTTAGAAAGATACACATCTAAATAATGTACAGTGATTCCACTTGAAAGGGGATTCATAATTTTATTATTAGGTAGCTGTAGAAAGAAATGAGTTTTAAAATGGAATGTATAAACTTATCGAAATCGTATCTACCTCATAAATTTCTGGATATTACCTACCTACCTAACCAGTCTGACTTCCTATTGGAATACATAATGATATTTATTATCATTCAATCTTTACCGTGCGATCGATAGCAAATTCACTGCCGTCAAGTTCAAATAAGGCACGATAAATTAATTTTTAGTTTATTCTCGAATATTAAACCTGTTTAAAGTCACGGATGAGGTTTGAGTTTTTTTATAAGAAAACCAGCCAGTATTTATCTATTTTCTCTTTTGTTATTTCTAAGTAATCTTTTTATCACGTTTTATATGGGTTTTCGGGGCGTTCATTCGTCGCGATCGTAAAACCTTATGGCCAACATATAAATCATTCGTTTAACTTTTACTCAAATTTGTAAATTTTTGCCTAAGATGCGATCATAATAATTGGTGTGATGTTTTACAGTCTCCAAACAATGAAGCACATAAATGGAATTTATGTTTTTAGTTGCGTTTTATCCGGAATCGTTTTTAATAAGTTACTATGACATAAAATGGTTTTATAAAAAAATTATATTCACAATTACGCCAAATGCTACCTCAAATGACAGTTGAGTCAAATACGACCTAAATTAAAGATTTTTCACTCTAAGGGAATTTGAAAACTCACAGGATATTTCTATTTACTGTATTTAGTCTTACCTAAACTTTTAAACATGATTTTCGAAGTAATTTTGAAGAACTCTTTTTAGAGCTTTCATAGTGGAATTAACTTATTAAAACTTTTTTGCTTGACCGTGGTATTAAAGAACGATGGTGATCTGTCAATAAATGAATCTGATAGTATACAGGCAACTCGTGATTCAGCCATCACCACTCGGTCCTCGAAAATAAAATCTGCTTCAGAATTACTAGTACTTTTAGTAACGAAATGAAAATTATGGGCTGCATAAAATAACTTTAATTGTCCTCACTCAATTTTAGCGTTGCTACGCCAGGCGATTCTTTAATGCTGCGTATAAACACGCGAGCCAAACTGCCGAGCTGAACCACGGGAAACTGACTTACGGGAAAGGAACAAAGCAACAGCAAATGGCGCGAAACGCCGCTTGCGGTTGCTTCGTTCCTTTTCCATAATTCGTGGCTCGGCTTGCGTTTCGGTTCGCAAATGTATTCGCAGTAATACGGCCCTTCATTTTTGTTACACACACTGGCGAGTATCCATGAAAAATCACACATTACATCTGAATTAATAATTTTGAAAGTTGTCTGAATCAATCCCAACATTTTGTATACCTAATATCTAATACTATTATTTGTTAACTTTTAACGAACATTCATATGCTGCGCAGAAAAGTCCTACCTTTGCCTTTCTTTATCGAAAATTACTTTTCTGCGCAATGGTTGGTAATTACAATGGGCGCTCTTCGGTGGTCAATGTATGACTGATGTCCTAATTTATCCAAAGAATTCGGACCCTCCCGTTGCCAAAAATATGGTCCCGTGGTTTGTCTCCAGTTCGTCGAAATGATATCCAGATTTCATGTCAGGGTAAGTCAGTTGTAATCTCTATGGTCGTAAATTAATCTTTTTATTTTCTGTGTCTTCTAAGTATTTCATATTATAAATATCACACACGCGACTTGAACTACCTAGCTGAACTAGCTAAGCCATAGCTAAGCTAAGCTTCGTTACTTGTGGGAAAGTAACGAAGTAACCGCAAATGGCGCGAAACGCCGCTGTGTTCGTAGAATTAGAAGATTATTGATGTTTCAATTTTCATTTTTAGAACGTACATGTTAGTTTTTACATGAGCATGTTTTATCAGGTTGATGTTACAATTAACAATCTGTTTTATTGTAACATCAACCTGATAATTTTAATCTGTTACAATTTAATCTGTTAATAATTGACAGTATAAAGAATTTCCAACGTGTTTTGAGTTCTTCACTCATAGCTGTTATAGGAGTAGCACGCAAATTTGTAATGCAATAACATTTTCACCTGGAAGTACCTTCCTTCATTTCTCCTTAGGCCGATTAAGTACTAGCATTTTCCTTGCCTTTCTCCTAATCACAGATTGGCAGTGACTTTCATTTCTATTCGTGATTTCATCCATCATAATTTAACGACAGCTTTTCGCTGAGAAGTTCATTATTATTTTACAACATCTTGTATCTAGTTGGTAGTGAAACATGAACGATTTAATTTACTTCTCATAAGTAAACGTTGAGTTGCTTTCTTGCATCAGTGATCACTTGTCTAGAATAAATTGTATTAAACGTTGTGGTTTGACGGTTTTACGTTCTAATTTACGGAGTACGTTTTACAGACTGAATAATGATAAAATTCGGATTTTTTACGATTTCGTAATTACGCTTTTCTCACAGAACCAGGGTAAAAAGTGCAGAAGTAATGACGAAAGCTTCAAGAAATATGTCGTTGCCAAATTAATGTCGAAATCTTAAATAATGTCGATCATGTTGAAAAAGGCAAATAAATGGTATGATTATTTTAGTCAGTTACTAAATGGAGATTGATATTATTGTTGTGCTTGTCTCATTTGAAGAATATTCTAACTATCTACAACCATTCTATGTCTGTGCACCCTCTTTAATAATACAATATTATACCTTATGGTAAATTTATCAAGCCAGGAAGCCACTTATAGTTCTTCGTTACAACGAAAGAATTTTACTTATTGTCTTTTGTTGTAACGAAAATATAATATAATATACAATCAAATGCATTTTTTGCAACAGATGAGTTGTGTACAAATTATCGGTTAGATACACATTATATTATAATAATCACTACTTCACTTAAGTCAAGCAAGTCGAATTATTAAATGGAAAAAAAAATCTCGACGTATTATTGGGTTCTTAGCAACTTCCAGCTTCTAGGTCCGAAAAGGCAAAAAACAGTATGTTTTTTGGATGGAAGCTTGTTGTTGCGTCTTCACACGATTAAATTGTTTTTGATCATATTTTACTGGTGTTTCCACTGTGTTTAAAAAACGTTAAAATACCTGTCTTATTAAATTATTATTCATTATTTTATTTGAAATCAAATTCAAAAAATATTTATTGCACAAAAAGAGTACAAAGGGCTTATAGGTTACATCCTATTTCTTCCATCTAACCCAACATATACACATTATATTACATAACCCAACAATTACATGTTAACAAATAAATAAAAATAAATAACAGTAAATAAAAATAAAATAAAACAGAGGTATTTAATTCATGTAAGGTGTAAGGTATTCATTTAAGGTGTAGTGACATTTGTTAAAAGAAATGTTTTTAGTGTTGATTTAAATTTAAGTGTGTCGGTTATTTGTTTGATGCTACGTGGAAGGTTGTTATATACTTTAATGGCCATGTAGTGTGGTCCTTTTTGAAAAATAGTTTTGTTTGCTTTTGGGATTAATAAGTTTTCTGTGAACCTTGTAGCGTGTTTATGTGTTGAGTTTTTTTGTGGGAACTTTTCTGGAGATGATCGTACTAACAGGCATAACTCCATTATATATATGTCATGAATATAATTATATATATCTTAAATGAATCATCATGTTCGTAGGATCTCCGTGGCCTCGGGTGAAAAGTACAGAATCCGCGCGATGAACGCCATCCCCCTGGAGTGCCCCCTCTCAGTGTCCATCGCCAGCCACGAAGTCACCATCATAGCGGCCGACGGGAAGGCGGTGAAGCCTACTGCAGCAGGAACCTTCGTCCTTCTTCCAGGTACTTACACATATTTACATATTATATATATATTTTAAAATATTATGTGTGTCCACGGTAATTTGAATCTAACTAACGACTATTTGCAGTTCTTCAAAGGAATTCAAGTTTTTAATGCCTTGATCATTGAAAATTGATTCTATTTATCGACGAAGATAAGGTTGTATGAATTGTGAGTTCATACGCCTTTTTGTTCAGTGCTTGAAAATTGTGGTATTACTGTAAATCAGCAAAACATTCGTATTCTGTTTATTGTAATATAACCTGACTATAGTTATAGTCTAAAACATATGCATATTTTGTCAATATTGTAACATGACCTGACTATAGTTATAGTAGGCATGTTCTGAAATGTTAAAAATTGAAGTAGGTAATTTATTATCGATAGAATAAGGAATTTTCTTCTTTTTCTTACTCTCGCATATTCGAATGAAATGTTGTGTCAAAATTTCAACGCAATCGGAGAAGAACTTTCGGAGATTTAAGATTTTGAATAAACGAACATTTACATTATTTATTTACATTGATAGATAGATGCGTCACATCAAGTTCACCAAACAAGTTTCCAAATTCGTTTCATAAATGCATTTCAACTTTGTATTCAAATATGTATTGTTTTGAATAAAGTAAATTAATTAACTAAGGTTGTAAATCTTTGCAATATTATTTAAAAAATAAATTAATACATACATGTATATAAATTACACATCTGTGCTTTTCGCTTGTGGAATTTGGCAATCGGTTCTAAAAACATAATTATTCCGTAAACATATTTTTAATCTCGTTTTTTATTGCCTTTCTGAATGCATTCATAATTCGCTATTTCTCAAGTCTAATTTACAAATTTCAATCATTATCATATTTTACTGTTTTCACGAAGGTTTTTGTATTCCGTGAGATATGGAGCGGTGCGAAAATCGAATGTAATAAAAGTATTAGTCAACTTCGAAAGAAACTCAATTTCAGCTCAACTAGCATAAAAGCTTGTCGGTAATGCAATCAGAAACTGAAACACGTTCATCTTTTAATTTGATTTATTTCATTAGCGCTCTCAAATCCGGCAAGGTTATTTTTGGGTATATGGCTGTTAAAATGATAATTAAACGTTAGAATTACGACGAATCACGAGGCAATTAAAAATATAACCATTCTATTATCATAACATAACCTATACTAATTACTGTATTCGTTTTAAGGTCGTTATTTAAATGTGGCTTAAAATATAGAACCGCAATTATAATGGAGATGACCAAGTAACGACGTTTTTATTTTAAAGCTGCCAATATTATGCCCTATGTTGGCCTAAATGTATTTGATCACTTAGCGTATATTGGCCGTTGCAACACGTTAACCGCCAACGTTGGCCGACCAACCGATTAGTGTCGCATTTTCGTGCACAACAAAGGATCTTGGCGCCAACCCGTTAACAGCTTTCACACGTTGGCGGTTAGGCTGGCATTGGCCCAGCGCGTTGGCCCAACGTGTACTGGCATCTACTGGCTGTAGATGGTTGGGAATGTTAAAAAAATAATTACGTATCACAATTTCGTATAGGTGCTTAATTTAACTGTTTGTTTTTGTTGTCGTCCGAAATAAAGGCATGAAACTGAGTGAAGGGAAAGTGAGGTTGGAAAGAGACTTGCGACTAATAGATCCTCAACTATGAAAATCTGCGATTTTTCAACACTTATTTTTCTTAGAATATATGTTTACCTTCTTGAAAATAGGTACCTACAGAACCTTTTTTCGTAGTTTCGGTCTCATACGGGCGTCAGACAGGGTTAAATCTCCATACCTTGAATAAATTATTTATAATTGGGATTTATTTTTAGTTTATGATCCTATATTATATATCTATTATGTATTTATATACACAAGAGTGGCGGGTGGCGTGGTTTGATTTTTATGCAAATCTACAATTTTATTCCGAGGTTGATGACATTTCGCACACTTGACCTTCTAAACAATACGAAGATCACTGTCTATATTAGATTTCTGCGAATTTATAAAAAACTCTGCGTAAAGCCCGGGTAACGCCGGGACTTCAGCTAGTTTAATATATGCTAAAGTGTAAGATTTTTTTTAACAACGAATTCATGGTCATATTCGAATATCATTGAAATTTCTACGTCGTTCAGTGATTTATTGCACAACTTTCCGCTTTGTTCTTCCAACCAGTTTATGTAAAATAAATACCTTGAAAAACGGTCGCCAAGAATAATGTTGGCACACCTAAACAAATTCATATAGATTTTGACCTAGTTTATTTTGCGTGGGCACTTATTTATTAGCCGTCGTCAGATAGGTATTAATCTTTATATTCGAAGAAAATATCCACTCATCTCCAAAGAAATTTGTTCCTGAATTTCGCACGTTTTTGAAATAGGTAGATAGGTAGGTAGTTTTCAGTGACGTGCAGTCCATAAAGGCTGAAAACTCTGTCTACTCCAAGAAAAACGATCAAAGAAAATAAATAATTCTTCACCAAAAAGTATTTTTAAAAAAATTGATAATATTTTTTAAGTTACAATCTTCTGCGTTGTTGCGTTGTTTCATGTGAAAAATTCCTCTCTTTAATAAGACAGCGTTTGTTTGCTGTAATAAGAACATAAATGAAACATAAAAAAATATCCATATCTGCCTTATTTGGTCAAAACAAACCATTTCCTCTTGTACTTTTTACTGATGTATTGTATTGTATTGTGTCATTGTAGCAAACCAGCCATAATATAATGGCCATTTTCAAATATTCAATGCACAATCCATACGCGAACTTGAGAAACTATATCCTGCCCTTGGGGGCATAGATCAAAGCACGCAAGCGGTACCTACTGTTGTTATTTCGATTCTGTAATAAAACTTTGTGGTTTCAAACGTGTCCTCGTGTTTTGTAGCAAATCGCGATCGTAATCATAAATGAGATTTCATTTCGTTGATTTTAAAATTTTTTATTTTTTTTTTTATTTTTACTAATTACAATTCCCGGTTAGTGGAGAATTGTTCTCGAGTCAACTGAGTAGTTAGTCAATTTCAAATTTTTATTTTTTTATTATTATTATTATTTTTAATGTTCTCCCTTAATAAGCAATTGCTTGTGTGTATGCGATGAGATTTTATTTGTTTAGTTTTTTAGAATTATTATAATTTTTTAAAAATTTATTTAATTTTAATTTATTAATTTATTTTTAATTTTGTTTTTTATTATTTTTTTTATGTTTCATTCTGCATGCATGAAGCATTTTTTCTTGTTATTTGTAACGAATTTGATGTTGTGGGTATTATTAGAAGTATGGGGTGACAGAGCACAAAAGGACAAACAATATTTGGTTAAAAATATTCGTGATTATTTATAATCACTATCCATTTTCTGTGGAATTTGTGAAAGGAAATAATTCGATGAAAACAATTATTTTTTTAATAAATTGTAATTGCTGAATATATCTATCTTTCAGGGGAACGAATGGACTTCGCCTTGCATGCTGATCAGAAGCCTGCTACGTACGAGCTGAGGATACAAGGACTGGCTTTTTGCCATAATTTGAAACAAAAAGCATTAATCAGTTATGAAGAAGTTACTGAAAATAGTGAGGAAATTATTGAAATTGTAAGTAATCCAATCTTACATGCATCCAAAGTATTATTCTAATTAGTAACAGAACGAACAAGGTTGCCATATTCACTAACAGTGGTGACCCCTTTGACTTTTGTAGTGGCTAGAAAATATTCCGGGCTGTTTTTAACTGCGGTCTGAATGAGATTTATTTAAGTATTATCCCCATTTAAAAAAAATATTTGTGAAGCAATGAAATTGAGATATATTATAATTCAATTGATTTTTCAACAGATTGATGTTTCAGTGTTTTGTATAATTATCTATAAAATAAATGTTTAATATAAAACTCCACAATTAAAATAACACTCCAGTTTTAAAAAAGGTGTTATAGAAAATAATGCAATTATGAAAGAAGCAATTTCGAAAATATTATTAAAAAGTTTCTGAAACATATTGACTGTCATTATTGCACTGGGATCAGATTTAAATAACCAAAGTATAAATTATTGCTGAATACGGTTATATTATCTACCATTTACAAAAATTAATTAATAATATATATTTCAGGACGATGAAGCCAAAAGCAGAGGGAAAGTGATCCACGGTCATCAGTTACTGTCAGTTTTTGGCCCCCCGGCTGATCTGACGGTTTCTCCCATCGGCGAGCGGAGGGTCTACCTTCAGGTTGACACCAACACAGTCATGTTTGATGACGAGGACAATGAGTACAGATATCTGAGTGATGCTATGGCTGTGCCACCTTTCTATCCATCCGAACTGAGTAAGAATTTTTATTTTCAAGAATTTTTAGTTTAAATGAGGAAAAAAAAATGGAATGAGAGCACATTATGAAAGCATATAATATGTATATAACACATTATGTTATCATATAATACATATTATATATTAGCAAAATACCAAAAATGGCTTCCACAACTCTGCTTTTTTTGTTGTTATTGTTATTCTGTAACATCAGTTAAGTTAAGGTTAAGAACGAAAAAGTTTAATTTTCAGTACAAATTTGTATTTTATCAGTTTCACTAAACTTAATGGCATTAAATTTGTTGTTTTTAGGACTAAATTGAATAAGTTACATTAATTTGCATTTTTGTATTGTAGGTAAGTATTAATTAAAATGAAAAATGTCCCTTTTTATAAATCAAATAAACTTAATGGCTCTTTCGCTTTTAAAAAGTATTATAAATATTCATTGCCATATCTCCGAGAGCTCCATTTCTTTCTGTCACATGTGTGGAGCATGAGAACGAGGGAGAGGTAATAGACTACCTATCAGTGGTAAACTTATATTTGATATTACCTTCATCAGGCGAAAGAACCGTCAGACATGGAAATACAAAATAATTTGGAGAACTCAAAAAACTCTTTAAAAATATATGTAACATAGTTTATTTATTTAGGTTATTTAACTATTGTTTTTGGTTTAGGTAAAGATGACACAACTAAAGTTGTACAAATAAATGGGAAGAATTTCATGTATCCCAACGCTCCAATCTTAAGTCAACCGAATGACATTCTGCAACACACAATTTGCCCTGTTGATGAAGAACATAAAACCAAAGGAGTTGAGTGCGTCCAATTACTCGATGTCGACTATAAATCCACTCTGGAACTAGTAATAGTTAATGAAGGTAAGAGTTCTTTGAAAGTCTCCACTATTCAAGAGTTAAATTCATCTTGCAGACCGTACTAAAGAAAAACATCTTCACATTCGTTAAAAGGTGTTTTTGTTATACCCCGTACAAATAGTGTGCACTGTTTATTTGGAATTATTACTAATAACAACATTGCAATTTTCAACCTACAAGCATGCATGTCATGCACGTCAGTTTCCCCGCGAATGACGGTGTTTGTTTGTAATGCGTGATTAAAATTGTTAATAATAATTTCTATTCTAATGACCAATTCACTATTATATATTTAATATTATTTGTGTTATTTTTATCTATTCATCTTATCGTAAAAAGCGAGGTTATTATAATTGTTATTATAATATTTATATTTTTACTTTATGAACGAGATAAAAAGTGAAGTGACAGTTATCTTTCAATTTTTTTAAACAAAAGGTCTGCGTTTTTAATTTTTAATTTCTCTGAAATTTTTGGATGTTCTGATTCAAAATGTTTGTGTTTAGTTTATTTTTTAATGTTTGAAATTAAAATATTGCAATTTTTAAACAATAATTTTTTTTTCAAATACAAAAATCTAAAAGGTAACTTTAAATGGTTTCAAAATTGATAATTGTATCTTCAAAATGAAGAAAAATATAGAATATTTAAAATATTTTGGAAAAATTTCGAAATTCGATGAGAAATTATTATTATTTGAAGTTTATACAACAGATGGCCCCTGAGGTGATATTTCGCAAAAGCGGCGCTATAAAAATCATCCAATAAATAAATAAACTACCCCCTTTGACTGGATAAGCAATGTATACATCTTATGTATCTTTCCATAAAATATTTTATGTCAGTTTCTATTTTACATTTCAATGAGTAAGGTTATCGCATACACGGTTATTTATCAATTGAATAAAATTTTCACCACTTTTTTTAGTGAGACCGATCTTTTACATGTAACAATTTTTTATTATTACGATATTCGATTTTATATATTTCAGTTAATAATACTTTTCAATTTTTGGGTAATGGTCCGCCATAAAAGGTACTAATTTTCAAAATATTTATTTATTGTTTTTGCTTTAAGGTTTTGGAAGTGATTCAGAAAAAACATTCCATATTCATGGAAAGCCAATGTTTGTATTGGCAACATCCAAATCACATGAAAAGGGATTGTCCAAAGAAAAAGTTGAAGAGATTGACGCTGAAGGAAAAATTGAGAGGTAAGTCTAAACTATTATTTAAAAAAATTATGCAAAACTAAAACATAGGTATGTGAATTTCGTAATGATATTTATTCCCAATTTATTGGTATTCAAACAGTTATTTTATGTGATACTTTACAAGAGCGCCCCTGTTTATACAGTGTAAGGCAGGGGAGCTATGCAACCACCCAGTCGGGCAACGTTGTGAAGCAGGTTAAGGTAGGGGCTTTAGGAATAAATTTATCAATGCGGGACTTAAAGAGGCCTAGACTGTATCAAGGGGGAAAAACAGATGCCAGTAGCTTGTTCCAAATATGAGCCGTCTTACACAAAAATGAATCGAAGAAGAGGCCCGTCAACTGTGAACGGGTGTTCCGCTCGTGAACGTCGAGTTTCATGCACGTGCACCGGGGATCAATGCTGCTAGCTCCTTAGGGCAGGCTTTATTAAAGTACCTGTAGAACAGACTAAGTATCCCCCATTGCGTCTGTGCATTAGAGATGGCAATCGGTCTGTTAACAATGGATTGTCAATCAGACGGACCGCCCTCCTTTGCACGGAATCAAGCAGGTTTGTCAAGTATTGTCGGGATCCAGCCATCGATATAATCACAGTCATCGATATAATCATAGTCATCAATATAATCACAGTCATCGATATAATCATACTCATCTATATATTCATAGTCATTGATATAATCATAGTATTATATATATATTCATAGTCATTGATACACGGACACGGGACGAGAAATTCTAAGCAAATTAGATTGCCAACAAGAAAAAAAACAAGCACCCAAAAATCTCTGATGTACCAGGCCGTTCAACTCTATAACAAAATCCCGAAGGAAATTGCTGTGATAGAAAATATTAATAAGTTCAAAAATGAATTAAGAAAATATGTCTATCTCTATTATTAATGTTTCTTTTTTTGTGACTTTATTGAAATATTAGAAAGATTATGTTTGCCAAACAATGTACATGTTTATATGTTTATAAAACTATTAGCACACACGAAGATGTGAGCTAACTTAAGATTAATAAATAAATAAATAAATAAATAGTCTTCGATATCACACAGTAGAATTCGTGTGTTGCAATATCCTTGAAGACTTTTATTTTAATTTTTTTATATGTGTGACACCCTGATAAGTACTACATAAATCGCCACCCAGTTGCGCAACGCTGTGAAAATGTTATAACTGAAATTGATATTTTATGTATATTTTCTTATAGCCTTTCTCCCTGAATGAGTTCTAATTGCAGCCTTATCCATGTACTGCTGTATTCTAGAAAACAATTATTATGAAACCATTATTATTTTTTTTTGTTTTAGGAATCTATGGAATCCTCCACAAAAAGACACCATTTATGTACCCAACAAGGGGTACACGATTGTCCGCCTGGTGGCTGATAGTCCCGGAGCCTGGCTCCTCGAGTGCCGTGAATGCGGATTTTCCTCTCTTCCTGCAGCCCTCATCATTAGGGTTAAGTCCAAACTCCCCGCCAAGATCCTCAACAACCTGCCCAAGTGTGGAAACTACAAACCTCCAGATGTTTTGATCAATTAATTTATTATAGATTTGATTCTGTAATGTTAAAACCTATTTATTTTTAGTTAGATTGTTTAGTTTTAGAGAAATTGTATATGATTTGCAATAGTGCAAATTCTACAGAACATGCTCACAAAAACAATGAAAAATCAAGAATCTCATGTTCTGATCAATCCCAAACTCATGTGTACACAGAATTGAGATTTATTGTAAAATTTCTGTTTCTACTGGTATCTACAGGGTTTTCCAAAAAGAGGTGTTATTTTGAATAGCCCGCTATTTCGGTAGATGTAACTTTTGAAGCTGTCATTTTTTGACATTTGAAAGTAAAAACTACGCCATTAATACAAATGGAACGATACACCCTTCAACAACGCATTGAAATTATTAAAATTCACTTGAGTGAATCAAATGCAAATCATCTTGAGTGATGAGGCCCATTTCTACCTCGGTGGCTTCGTCAAGCAAAATTGTCGCATCTGGCGCTCGGAAAACCCAAGAGTTATTGTTGAAAAGCCTCTTTATCCTCAACGTTTGACGGTTTGGTGCGGTTTATGGTCCGGCGGAGTCATTGGACCTTACTTTTTCGAAAATGAGGCTGGAGCAACAGTTACGGTGAATGGATTGCGCTATCGAGAGATGATTAATGATTTTTTATGGCCGGAATTGGATAGTATTGATCTGGACAACGTTTACTTTCAACAAGACGGCGCTACGTGCCACACAAGCAACGAAACCATTGATCTTTTACGATTGAATATCAAAATAACACCTCTCTTTGGAAAACCCTGTATAATAATAAATTTTCATTGATTTCCTGAGAAGATATTTTGCGGAAGGACAATGTCAGAGCCAGGACTTGAATGTACTATTATTTATTTTTTCTTCATATTTAACTGTTTATGTATTTTTTAAAACCCTTTCTAATGCTGTGCATTTTATTTAAATGAAGTTTATGGAAAATGGAATTTCATTGAGATTTTTTAACCAGTAAAAAATAAGACCATGCCCTGATATTCAATTATTTTTCGTATTGTGCTCTTTATTTTAATTACTAAAGCTAATTGGGTTAAAATGTGATATTGGTGTAGTTGTTGTGTTTATAATTAATATATGTATTTGTATCGAACGCAATACGCAATGTTACCCGAAGGCCGCAAAGCAGCTTTCTGACCATGGGAGGATAAGAAAGCTAGTATTTACCCGGCCGGCGAGTACTGAGCACAACGAGCGCTCGGACACAGTATTTACGTGGTATCCCCTCCCCGGCTGGAGAGCATTGGGCACATCGCAAGCCGTGGACCCAGTATTTACGTCGCATCCCCTCTCCTTTGCCCAGGCAAAGCAACGCCAAACACTGAACAGCGTTGGTCAGCCAATCAGCGCAAAGCCACTATAATGCTAGAAATATTTCTCCTTTCATACATAATTGCGCAAATTAATGTTAGATTTGCGTGAGTCTCGCCGCCATAATGCTAAATAAAAATATACAGATTGAAAGGCTGGACTCACGTCTATGTTGTAAAGTAATATTGAAATATGTAAACATTAATATTAAGTAGTTATAAGGATTTCCTCACACCACTGTCGGTCTGAGGACCCACTGATTCATATTGTACAATTTATTATAAAAACATTAAAAATGCTAGGGAAAAACAGTTTTCATGAGATGAAGCGGCGTAAAGAGTACTATTGAATAAATAATTTTAATATTGACTATTAAAGTCATATGAAAACACACGAAGATGCACAAAGATGCACCTCGTTTACGCGGGGCGTTTCATACGCGCGCACACCGATGTGTGTACGCCCCCGCTAGTCCTATATATACCGCGCGTAAAGCGATCTCAAGTCTCTCTCTTCCGACATCTACTCTGACCGCTTCACTCTGGACTGCTTCTCCCGCTGGAACCACTACAACCGCCTTTGACTTCTGACCTTGCGCTTCCTTGGACTACCTACTGCTCTCTCCTTGGATACACGACATCACAGCAACCGGAAAAGGCCCTGAACATAAAGCAGCTCACCGACTAGAAGATTCAGCACCCCCTTATTTACAGTCAATGTAAAGGACTTGCGTCTGATACATTGTGTGGTCCTTCGCAGCCGCATTTTCTAGTCTCCAGCTGCCAAGATGACACCATCTCTACGCTCCGGGAAGAATACATTGGAGGAAACCGGAAAAGATGAGTCACAAGACGCTGGCAGTACCCCACACCCCACCGGTCCCTCTACAATTACGCAGCCCGCTAATGCGGCCGCCGCGGTGAGGGCCGCCCAGCCACAATTCACTGGAATGGCGATATCGGACCATTCTCCGGTACAGATACCCATCCATGACTCATCATCAGACAGCGAAGTGTCGAATGCAGATTCACTTAAACAACTGCAGCGAGAATTGAGAGCAGAAAGGCGACGTAATCGAAAATTACAGGAGGCCCTTATCGCTTCAATAGGGGCTCCTACGAAAAAACAAGCGCCTTTAGTTGAACCTGACACACATATAGAGCAGGCAACCACACATCAACAAAGTGCCATGCAGGGCGCCCTACAAGGCTCCATGCAAGGTGCCGCACATCAAAACAGCGCAGAGTACCGGTCTTCAGCATCCAACACCACGATGCGAGGCCAAACAACCCCTTTGCAGCCTGCTATCATCAACACGGAGTATCCGGCCACAATATCCGGACAACAGCCGACCCAAACTACAGCTCAAGGGGCCTCGCAAATCCCCGCAGCATCCTACAACCCGGAATATCAGTCGGGCTCACCACATACGCAGTTCGGCCAGACACCGCCTGCAAACAACACATACGCGACATTCCCGGGCCATCCCACGGAGGATGACACGGCGCGACAAACCCAAGACTGGGTCAATAATAGAACGGAACAAACGGCGCCAGCAAATCCGTTCCAACAGTTTGCGGCCTTTATGACGGAGGCTTTCCGCGCCTCGCAAAATGGCGGTACTCTGCGGCATCAGCCCGAAGAAGAAAACCGCATGGCATCCCTTATCGCACGCCAATCAAGCGCTAAGGACCTCCCATCATACTACGGAGACGCCGTAGAGTGGCCAGCATGGCGCGCTCAATTTTATCAATCAACGTCTACATGTGGGATGACGCAATCAGAAAACCTAATGCGCCTTCAGAGAGCATTGAAAGGCAAGGCTCGTGAAGCGGTAAGTCCACTCCTATTGGACCCCACGCAAGTACCGGAAATAATGGACGTGTTAGAACATCGGTTCGGTGGTGCTCACACTATTGCATCACTGATGTTTGAAAAAATAAAAAAGTTGCCGCGGCTTCCCGAAGATGCATCAAACGACGCACTTATTGAGTTTTCGGGTACAGTTCAAAATGTGGTGGCCTCACTCGGCAGTCTTAAGTGTGATTATTTATCTAACCCCGCGCTACTAAGTGAAATTGCATCAAAAATGCCTCTTGTGCTCAGAGTGGCGTGGTTGGATAAAATAGCCGATCAAGTGATAAGTGCGACAATTCAACAATTAGCAGCATTTCTAAAGCGGCTCACAAACGCGATCCCGCGTTCGGGCTTAGTTGATAATGCTCGGGCTCCAATGCGACCGCGACGGGAACAAGTATATGCGCAAAATTCTCAAACTGATACGGAGAGCGAAAAGTGTGCACAGTGTTTAAATTCGCACAAAATTCACGAGTGCCCCGTGTTTTTGGGGAAAAATGTCCCCGGACGATGGGAAAAAGTAAAAAATTCCCGACTTTGTCATAAATGTCTAGACGCAAGACACCATACGAGAGCGTGCAAATATCGTGTGTGGTGTGGAGTGGGTTCTTGTCGGCTTCCTCATCATAAACTACTTCACGACCCGTCGCGTGTGAAATCATCTGCCGGTACCTCGCGCGATAGTGAAAACCAAACTGTAACCAGTACCACGTCGTATGGACATGAATCAGTGCTGTTGAAAGTGATACCGGTAACCATATGTGGCCCAAACGGGCAAGTGTCAATTTATGCCCTACTAGACGAGGGGTCAACTGTGACCCTTCTAGACAATGAAACAGCGGACAAAGTGGGAGCAAACGGGCCGACCCGCGGGCTCCGTATTCACGGGGCAAGTGGTATGTGTTCGTCGGATAGTACATCCCGGCGAGTTAAACTATCAGTGCGCGGAGACGGTGATGAATATGTTATTACGGCGAATACAGTGCGAAACCTGGACCTACCGCAACAAAACATAGCCGGTCGGTGCCAAGTGAAACCAAAAATATTATTGGGACAGGACAACGTGCATCTTATCGTGTCAAGAGAGGTGCGCGAAGACACAGAGAAAAGAATGCTGTCCCGTACTGCACTCGGTTGGATCGCGCATGGAGGCATTCATCCCGTAGAAAATATAACGCTGAGCATTATCGGTGAAGCCGAGAGTGGAGACCAACAGCTCTCAGAGCTAATAAAACAAAACTTCGCGATCGATTCACTTGGAGTGACGTCAGCGACACGCGTAGATGCGACCATACAGCGAGCAGAGGCGCTTATGGAAAACACCACTCGGCCACATAACACCGACCGGTGGGAAACGGGCCTACTGTGGAAAGAAGATAATACGCGCCTGCCTGACAACAAACAGTGCGCGCTAAAACGATTGTACGCATTGGAGAGAAAGCTTATGAAGAATGATACATTAGCAGCAGCGTATAAAATGAAAATTAATTCTCTGATCGAACGTGGATACGCGCGCAAATTAAATATTCAAGAGGCGGCCATTCCAAGCCCTCGAAAATGGTACTTACCGCATTTCGCGGTAGTTAATCCCAATAAACCGGGAAAGCTAAGAGTTGTTTTCGACGCAGCAAGCCGCTGTCGAGGTGTATCATTAAATGATAAACTGTTAACAGGGCCCGATCTGCTCTCCTCGCTATTGGGTAACATTTTGCGCTTCCGCGAAGGAAAAATCGCGCTCGCGGCAGATATTGCAGAAATGTTCTTACAAATAAAAATTAAAAGTGAGGACCAACCATCTCAACTATTTATGTGGAGAGCAACGCCAAATGAAGAGCCGAGCACTTACATGCTCACCTCTATGATGTTTGGGGCAACTTGTTCCCCAAGCAGCGCGCAATTCGTGCGAAACAAGGTAGCTGAGCAACACAAAGTGCAATATACCGCCGCGGCAACAGCCATACAGGAAAAATTTTATATGGATGATTATCTCGACGCCGTGGACACATCGGACAAAGCCGCCAAATTGGTACGGGAGGTGAGCGCAATCCTTGCAAGTGGGGGTTTTCTGCTCACTAATTGGGCTTCAAATGACCCTGCCGCCATTGCAGAAGTACCCTTTGAAAAACGGGCGAAATCTGCAATACCTATCAGCAGCGGGGACCACGAAAACGAGCGCATACTAGGCCTCGTATGGGACCCCATAGGTGATCACTTTCTCTACAGCTTCAGGGAGGCAGCCTCAGCCGAGATGATCCCACACCCAACGAAAAGACAACTACTAAGTATTGTCATGAAGATTTTTGATCCAATTGGTTTCGTATCATGCTTGACAATCCGCTCAAAAATACTTCTACAAGCAGTGTGGAGATCGAATATAGGTTGGGATGAACCAATAAAACCCGAGCACGCGAATAAATGGTCGGAATGGCTACTACTTCTCAGCCAGAGTAGCGTTTCTATACCACGAAGATGCTTAATTAATAAAAACGGCTATTTTGAACTCCACCTGTTCTGCGATGCATCGGAGTCGGCGTGTTGCGCTATTGCTTATTTAACCGAAAACTCCCAGGAAGGCACACACTCAACATTGCTGGCTAGTAAATGTAAAGTGGCACCATTGAAACCTCTTTCTATACCGCGCCTTGAGCTACAAGCAGCCTTAATGGCCACACGATTGGCGGCTACAATCAAAAGGGAAAGCCAAATTCACATAAGAAGAATAACATATTGGACGGACTCAACGACTGTCTTGTGTTGGCTAAGGACAGACCCGAGGACTTACTCCGCCTTCGTGGCCAACCGGCTAGGAGAGATTGATGATTTAAGTGAAATAATTAATTGGAGATGGGTACCTACTAAATTAAACCCGGCCGATATCGGTACAAGAGACATCGAGCCGCCCGACCTCTCGCCCACTAGCAGGTGGTTTTGCGGTCCTGCCTTTATTACCCACCCAGAAGCTACATGGCCCCGTGAAAAGGAGCCAGTCATCCGACCTGATAACCAAGTTTTGGAGGTGAGGCCTCAATATGTCGGCCTCACAATAATAAAAGAAGGCGGATTACCTCTTATTGAGCGATTTTCATCGTGGCATCGGCTCATACGCACCACTGGATGGGTTCTCCGCTTCATAAGGAGATGTCGGCCGAACCCCAACAGATCATCAGAAGGTCCTCTGAGTGCCGAAGAGACCCGAGGAGCAGAAACATTATGGGTAAAGAAATCTCAAGCAGACTCTTTCGCGGCCGAAATTTGCGCTACCCAGAAAGGCGATACACTACCCGCCGACAGTCGCTTGCGAACGCTAACGCCTTTCCTTGGCCCAGATGGCATTATACGAATGGGCTCACGGTTACAAGCCCTGAAAGGAGTTGCCAGCGGAGTACGGACACCAGTCATCCTGGATGGTGACGAGGCATACACTCGGCTCTTGATCCGCCACTATCATCAAATGGCGGACCATTCGAGTACCGAAAAAACCATGGCGGAAATCAGAAGCAGCTTTTTTATATTGAAATTGCGCACCAACCTTCGCCGAATAGCGCATGAATGCCTAGTATGCCGCATTAGGAGAGCTCAACCATTGCCGCCACTGATGGGACCATTACCGGCTGCCAGGCTTACACATCACGTGAGTCCCTTCACGCACTGCGGCCTAGACTATTTTGGCCCTATGGAAGTAACAATCGGTAGGCGTCTAGAGAAACGGTACGGGGCATTATTCACCTGCCTGTCAACCAGAGCTGTACATCTCGAGCTAGCGGCCTCACTAAGTGCCGATTCAGCTATAATGGCAATGCAGCGAATGTCAGCTAGACGAGGCCAGCCCGAATGTATATACTCCGATAACGGGACTAATTTCCATGGCGCTGATAAAGAAATCCGAGACGCGCTGGAATCAATCAGTCGAGACCCCAGAGTACAAAACTACATTGCAACACAAAAAACATCGTGGAAATTTATCCCCCCCCTATCTCCCCACATGGGGGGAGCTTGGGAGCGCCTCGTGCGCTCTATAAAGAGAGCCCTCAAGTCAACTATGAAAGAGCGCTCACCGAAAGAAGAAACTCTCCTCACGGCCCTGGCAGAAGCAGAGTACATAGTGAACAATCGCCCGCTGACTCATGTCTCTGTCGACCCGAGAGATGAGGAACCGCTAACCCCTAACCATTTTTTGCTGGGATCAGCAGGAAAGCGGCCACACCTGTCACTGTATGCGGCAAAAGAAGAAGAGGTCTGCCTAAGAAAACAATGGCGAATCAGCCAGCAATTAGCAGATATGTTTTGGCGGCGATGGATGAAGGAATACTTGCCCACTATAGCCGCACGTCAAAAATGGCACCAGCCAGGTACCCCTATCAAAGTGGGTGATCTTGTGGTGATTGTGGATCCCGCTTTGCCCCGCAATAGTTGGCCCCGCGGGCGAATCATTGAAACAATGCCCGCCGCTGATGGGCATGTAAGGACCGTTCGGGTCCAGACCAACACCGGAGTGTACGTGCGCCCAGCGGTCAAAATTGCCGTACTCATGACGACACCAAACACGGGCCCTAAATCACAAGAGGCCCCCCCACGCCGCCAAAAAGGAACCGGCCGAATGGATCGCCGCCGGACGAAAGCATCCCGTCACGTTCGAATTTGCTAGGCGCAGCCGATACTGCACCGGGGGGAGGATGTATCGAACGCAATACGCAATGTTACCCGAAGGCCGCAAAGCAGCTTTCTGACCATGGGAGGATAAGAAAGCTAGTATTTACCCGGCCGGCGAGTACTGAGCACAACGAGCGCTCGGACACAGTATTTACGTGGTATCCCCTCCCCGGCTGGAGAGCATTGGGCACATCGCAAGCCGTGGACCCAGTATTTACGTCGCATCCCCTCTCCTTTGCCCAGGCAAAGCAACGCCAAACACTGAACAGCGTTGGTCAGCCAATCAGCGCAAAGCCACTATAATGCTAGAAATATTTCTCCTTTCATACATAATTGCGCAAATTAATGTTAGATTTGCGTGAGTCTCGCCGCCATAATGCTAAATAAAAATATACAGATTGAAAGGCTGGACTCACGTCTATGTTGTAAAGTAATATTGAAATATGTAAACATTAATATTAAGTAGTTATAAGGATTTCCTCACACCACTGTCGGTCTGAGGACCCACTGATTCATATTGTACAATTTATTATAAAAACATTAAAAATGCTAGGGAAAAACAGTTTTCATGAGATGAAGCGGCGTAAAGAGTACTATTGAATAAATAATTTTAATATTGACTATTAAAGTCATATGAAAACACACGAAGATGCACAAAGATGCACCTCGTTTACGCGGGGCGTTTCATACGCGCGCACACCGATGTGTGTACGCCCCCGCTAGTCCTATATATACCGCGCGTAAAGCGATCTCAAGTCTCTCTCTTCCGACATCTACTCTGACCGCTTCACTCTGGACTGCTTCTCCCGCTGGAACCACTACAACCGCCTTTGACTTCTGACCTTGCGCTTCCTTGGACTACCTACTGCTCTCTCCTTGGATACACGACATCACAGCAACCGGAAAAGGCCCTGAACATAAAGCAGCTCACCGACTAGAAGATTCAGCACCCCCTTATTTACAGTCAATGTAAAGGACTTGCGTCTGATACAGTATTTCAATATAGTTCATACTTTTAATGTATGTGCTTGTTACTTAAATTGTCTCAGTAAAAAGTTACCCTCTTTTTTGTGAATGGATTGAAGAAGTAAAAGTATAGGATGCTCTTGTAATAATAAGTTATGAAGGTTAACATAATTAATTTATGTTTTAGTTGCATTTAGAATTTTGATGTTTTTAATTAGGTTGGTATGCTAGCCTTCAACGCAACCATTTTGTGGAAATAAAACATTCTATAATGCAATACTGGCAGTGGCGTGCACAGAATTTTTAATCCGGGTAGGCAGTAAAAAAATTGGACCATTAATTGATTATAATAAGACTTACCATATATATAGTAAGTTTTCGATAAGGACAGCTAAGCTGCTGGCTTTAGCTTATGTTGGTTGGAATTAACTAAGTCATGTCAAATATCAAGAACCGCTTTCTTTGTACATATTTCAAGCCGATTACTGGATTAAATAAAATTTCCGCCTTTTTTCTGACTGCACTATTACATTGAAGAAAACCAACATAATATGATAGTTATTTCATTAGTAAAGTTGTACTAATTAATAGAACCAACAGATGGCACTGATTGCTACATTTGTGATTTGTATCAAAGGCACAGTCTTCTTCGAACTAACACAGACAAGTTGTCCGTTGAATGAGTGTACATTTTTTATGTCGGATGAAAACGACGTATTTTTGAAAATGACGTGTGGTCATTTCCATATTTAGTTCCTGCCTTTGATACTTTATAGCAGTTGGTGCGGTGCGCGACACACTGCATTATTTTGCGCATATTTTTTTATTGGTTTCTTGCAATAATTTTATAAGTGTATAATATTATTTTAATTTTATATTAATATTAATATTTTATAAGTGTTAATGTTATTATTTTTATACGAGTTATTTAGGATAGGCAGTGCTTATGTGCCAATATGGACTGCATGCCCCTGAATTCACGTAGGTACTTATAGTCTATTTAAAAACCTTGTTTTTGATTTATTACTTTTCGATTTGAATGCTAGTACACAGATTTGTTGATGTTCTTTAGAAATGTTCTACTAAATCACTCCGTACATGGAGCACTCCGTACATTATGTATTTTTGGTGGCCAGAATCACAGTAAAAGAGAGTGTAGTGATATCACCGCCAAGTAATAACAAGAAAGAGAATCTGAATAATATGACTGCTTCCAATAGTAATTCCACTTTGAATCTCTTATAAATTTGTAAGTATGTATGCGATAAATAAATAAACAGATCATAATTTTTATTATACATGTACCTTCTTTTGTTGTATGTTATGAATTATAATTAAAAAAAACTATATCGAGAAATGTGTTTCATTTCTCAGTGATTTGTTAATTTATTGCATGGTTTGAAAATAATTTTAATAGTTAACGCATCACTGCACAGTCATGGGGTAGCATTTACGTTATTTAGATGATTTACAATTCAATTCTACATTATGTTCAAAAATCTGACTACCTCAAATGAATGGTTTTGGGCTTTAGTTTTGTAATCGTTCCACAGAGGGCTATTTTGTTTTGATGCCTGACATCTATGTTTTTCTGATGCAAATCGTCTACTTCAATATAATTATTGGGGCCGTGCGAAGCTAACAGGGGTAAACTTAAAAGCAGGGCCGGCCCTATGCAGGCGCAATTGGAGCAGTCCACTCTTGGTGCCGAATTATCAAGGCGCAAAGGCGATGATAAAACCTAACACTTAACAGTCCTAACACCTCGCGTTTGAGATTATTTTTCTCAAAAATGGGGCTACACAAAAAACAAATCATCCGAATCTTATTAACTACAGTTATCACCTACCTAGGGATGTACTGGTTTTGATAAGGAGTGATCATTTTATTCGCGCCAGGCGGCATTTGACTCTAAAAGGGGTATTTTTTATTGTGCTAACTTACAGGAGTAAAAAACTGTTTTCCTGTTTCTTGGACGCTTTTTTTAACTGTCTTTATTTATGTTGTATTGGTTTATGTCCCCTAGTCCACGTTGGCGCTAATGCTCTTGGCCAATTCATGACTATAAAAATGTCGTTTAGGCGGAAAATTGAAAATGTCACATTTTATATCGTTATAAAATATAAAATATTTAATATTCGCAATTTATTTATCCTTCAAACCATAAAATATGTATTATTGTTATTAAAACTAAAAATGATATAGGACGGGTTGTTTCACAGATTTCATCAAATTTCAAAGTTGATTGTCACATTCTTTGTAGATTCTAAACATGTTCCGTTATATTTAAGTTTTGTAAAGCAACTGTCCAATAATGATGAATAAAACAAATCGACTTTGAAATATTGATGAATTGTTAAAATTCTGTGAAACAACCCGTCCATAGAAAAAATGAAAATAGAATAAGCAAAGGAGTAATAATGTATTTTACATTTTATTTATTTATTGGACTATTTGTATAGCGCCGCTTTTGTGAGATATCACCTCAGGGGCGCTTTAAAGTTGATGCAGGTATTACAAAAAATTAAATATTACAAAAATAAAGTGAAGTTAAGTTAAGTAAAATGAAGTACAGAAACAGGTGACACGAAGATAGAAGATGGAGACTCTGCAGCAAGAATCCTAGGTGGTGAAGAAACTAGACCAGCTGCTGCAGCGAGAGAGTCCAAAGCGTCCACCAACAGTGCCAGCACGAGGTTCGTCATCCGTCCAGGTATAATATCCTCACATGGATAAGAGACCTTGGCATCACCGCTGTAACGTTCGGCGAATCCATCATCATCTCCATATAATTCTGTTCCTGGTGATTGTTGAAATGGTGTATTCTGCCCGCAATAAAAGGCGACGGTCGGGATAATAAATTACCCTGGGCTTAGCGAAACACTTGCTAGGGCCTCCAGAGTTTCCGAGAATTCCGTTGAAAACATCTGGAGTGCCTTTACCGATCCATGTTCGTTCATTGCCGTCGAATGTCGAATATTTTTGAGCAAAATTTCCGATAATTCATTTTTAACACACTGCACTCAAATCACATTAAGTTATAATCACTGGTTGTTAAGTTTATTTAAAATGTTGATTTTAAAAATATTTTCATTGGATGTTGCCACTTTTCCCTTGAAAATAATAAAAAAAAACACAGAGCGGTTGTACGACAAGTCCGGCTGCCACGAAGGCGTAACCATACTCAATACTATCCAAATCCAAATCAATACTAAGTTAATGTGTTTGAACATAGCAGTTTTATCGGTACACATATATTTAATCATTTACCAAAACAAATGGCTAATAAAATATCATACAATGTAAAAGGACTAAAATTATGACTGAATGATTTAGATGTTGAAACTCTATTCATATAAATAACTTATGTGTAAATAATATAAGAAAAAAAATAAAACGTTGGCGCCATAGAACTAAGAACCTAAGGAATATCTGCATGGTAAGTCTGCTAAGCAGCTTTCGGGGCATACATGGGGTCAAGGTTAGACCAATATCCAGTAAATGGTTCCCGGGGCGGCGGTACCCATAGCCGTCTCCTAATCTGAATCTGTAATTCGTAAACGGTTTCGGATTAAACAGATTATAATATAAATACAATGTTTTAATGTGTTTTACAATATTTACATTCAGAAGGGCTATTTTATGAACAACATTATTTATATTTAGTGTCAATAGGAACTATTTAAATAGTACCCATGCAGCGTTTTATACACGTTTATAAATGACACTACTTTATAGGAAAAGATCGTTTAGGTGTATCCTCCAAAACTCAGTCAAAACCGACCGAGAACTTTTCTACTGCTCTATGCGATCAAATTGTTGGATGTACATTGCATACTGTATTGATAAAAATATAGAATAAGTAAAACACATATTAATTATTTATAAAAATATTTTATTCTTAATGGCAAGCATGTAATCGATTCACATTCAAAAGTTCGTTCGCAGCTTTGAGACAACAAATCAACAGTATTTAAATTTTGGATTTTATTTTACATGTCTTGAAGAACGATCTTATTTTATATTATAGAACATAGCATATTATTTGTATGACTCATTCATACTTATCAGATTCAAAACACTGTTAATATAACTTCGTTCAGCTTTTCATAATTAAAAAGCAATATATAGAAACCACAACTAAATTAAATATTCGTTTCTGAACACTGTTCAATGTGCATTACGTACGGATATTATACTCGTAGATAACCGTCATAATTTTATATTCAAATAAACTACATAACAAATTTAATTTATACAAAAACATCTCAATGCCACCAACTTAAACGTTAAACAACGAAACTTAAAACAATGCATTTTAAATTTCGCGTCTAATTTAAAAAAAAAACGTTTATACAAAATGCTACATAATACTGCAAAATCTTGGTTCAAGCTGTCTTTTTAAAGTTATTACTTTTAATTAACTACATTTTAAAGTAACAAAACTATACAATTAGTTTACTATGCAAGTTCTATTTTAAAAGTTTCATAATAATTATTTCTACTCTAATGTTTTATCAATATTAAGAATGCTATAATTATTATTAATATTTGCTAATTTGCATCGATTCATTAGTCTTGTTTAATGAGGTATCTTAATGTATATATTGCACCTACTAAACAGTGGAGTGCAGTATTTTTTTCTGTCATCACGATTTTCCAGATTTTTTTGGGTTTATCATTTTTAAATACAATCAAGTTGAGTTTTAGCACTGAAAAGCACTTGGCACTAAATATAATTTGCAGATTTAAGTTGTCGTATAAAAAATTCTATTCTGGGATGAAAGTAATATACTTAACATTTTTAAATCGAAAAACACCCCGCACGATAGTGTAGAAAATGGTTGAGCTTCAATTTAAAATAAATAAATAGAGCAGAGATGTGCTTTATTTCAAATAAATCCATTTCAAATGGAAATGCAAAATGCAAAATGGGTGTTTTCCATTTTGCATTTTAAATGCTTTTCTAAAAACCATTTTGCATTTTGCATTTTAAATGCTTTTCTCAGTGCATTTTCCATTTTAAATGCTTTTTTGCAACATTCTTCCTACTTTCTCCACTCATCTTTTTTTCATAAGCCCCAAATATCAGTCGGTCCTCAACCTCGCAATGAGAGATAATTTACATTTGTCAAGTTGCTCCCTGGTAGGATACCATTACAAAAAATACTGATTCAAATACTGAACATGGGGCCATGACGCTGTAATATTAAATGTTAGATAGCAGTTTCTATGTTTTTACGTTGGCAACATTAGTCCCGCGCAATTTTTTTGTGGTTTCATAATCTGTAGTCGTGGTATTTTTGGATTTACCATCATGTAATATGTTTGTTCTACATTGATGTCCATTATTAAGTGACCAAATTGTTTGAAAATTATATAATTATTTGACCTGAGAAACCATTTTGCCTTTTCAATGCATTTTGAAAATAGGTATTTTGCATTTTGAATTTGAAATGCTTTTCTAAAAACCATTTTGCATTTTGCATTTTCAAATGGAAAAGTTTTGACCCATTTCCATTTTGCATTTCAAATGGTTTTGGGTACCCATTTTGCACATCTCTGAAATAGAGATACATTTGTTCATATAATTACACAAAACCAGATTTGTTTCTGGATAAAATATTGCTCAGTTTCAGACCCAATCGATTGCGTTCGACCCCCCACAAACAGTAAACTATTACCCAGGGAAAGCACTCCAAATGTTTAGTTATGTCTAAATGTTCTAATTGATTTTAGATTCTACTTTGGCAAGGTCTTGACTTTATTTAAGATTTCTATGATTTTCCAGAACAACAAATTATTGATGATATTTTTTAAGGCTAATAATTTAACTTTTGTGTCGAAAAAAGGGACGATAATAGTTTATGCCCCAACAGCTTTTTTAGTTAAAACCTACAAATTATTTCAAAGAATCGCGAATATTGAAAAAATATCAAAGCATCTCAGCAGTGTACATCAAGCACGCCTGCGATTAGCTAAAAGAATAATTGTAATTATCGCTTATAGCTCTGTTATACCTATAACCATAGAATACAATGCGTTCTTTATTATATTCCTATATTCATATTTGTCATAAACGTTGATAGTAACGTAAAGATAGGTTACAATAATTTGAGCTCTCAGCGGAGGGATTAGATATAAATAGTATAATTACTGTGACGTGCAAAAATATTGACAGTATATATTTTCAAATTGGTGAGCATTGTATGTTTTAAATTTAACATTAAGGGCCTAACTAGATGACTGGTCAGCGGTCAGTGGTAATCTATTGAGGGCGCCTCGATGGGGGGCACGTGGTGTCCGCACGTGGGGAAGTTGTGGGGCACGGGAGGGAGGTCCGCCTGCGTGCCCACGTGCAATATTAAGTTCATCCCTATCACTATATGGTACAGGAAATGGCAGTGGAATAACCAGAAACCTGAAAAACAAATGACTAAAATATTAGAAAATACACATAGGAAATTATTAAGAAAATATAATAGTAACGACGGTTTAATTTGTCTTTGAGTTGGGTGGTTTTTTTTTTATATTTGTGATACCATTAAAGTTCATGTTGATTGCAGTATCTGCTGATTAGGGTTTCACATTTTGAAAGTCTTTAAGATAATTACAATAAGAAAAACAATTAAATATCGTTTTTTTAGAGGGTAAATAGTTCATTCTTTTAAATTGAATTTAAATTAATATTTAAAAAAAACTATTTGAAATTAAAAATACGAAAGCAATTTGAACAATTTCATCACTTAAAATTTCGATATTTAACAACAATTGATTCAGTCTCTATGAAAACCAAAATATTTAGATTGAGATCAACTCACAAAACAGCTATAGCAATTTCAAGTATCGCTTTCGATTCAAAATGCTACTCTCCCACCAATTTGATAACGACTTTTTCACCTTTGAAACAAGGCGCAAGTATGTAAGTAAGTAGGTAAGCACGCGAGAGACAAATAAAAATTTAATGATTCGCAAAAGCGTTCGTTTTTCTTTTTCTTCCATTGTCGTATGAATTATAAACGAATAAGCTATCTCTATTCTCACCTGGATTATCAGCTCTGAATCTGAAGACGACGTATCCATTGTTCGGCACGGCGATCGTGTCTTTGTGGGGCGGGAAATTGAACTGCCGGTGCAGGAGACCGCGCCTGTCGAGGTCGAGCGCGTGCTTCAGGTTGATCTTCTTGACGGTCTTGTCGGGCGATCTTCCCATGCCGATCACGGTGAAGGCTTGCCCGTGCAGGTGGAAGGGATGCGACAGGTTGACCTGTTGAACTGGAAAATAAATACGCAGTTAGTCGAAGAGCTATGGAGCCACACCACGATACAAATTTTATCAGCGGTTAAGGTAGAACCAAGAGAGACTGTCGAGGTACGACCTAATTGTTGCCTACAAGGTCTAATTGTTTGAATAGCTGTCAATAACATGAATCGTAATATTGTGACAACTTCGAAATAGAGCTAATAACTAGGTAGGAAATAGAGCAACGATGGAAGATTGCCAACCAACAAAGAGTTATAATAAGCCTGCTGGAGAAGCAGTAGCCTTAAAATTAGTTTAAAATCAAATTGGAAAATTAAAATTAAAAATAGTGGACAGGATAGACCTCTCTGAGAATTCTCGCATAGATTTTGCTCTGCAGATGAAGTGATAATTAAATACAGTCAGTTATGCTTGCAGCTGGATTCATCCGAATTATATTGTTTGACAAAAGAGGGCATCACTATTACTGTTTGGTCGATTTAAGACTAAAAGATTAAAATATTTTTATCACAATAAAGTGACAGTACTTTGGAATTACAATGTGTTAATTCAATATTATTCAAAATTCTACTCTCTTGAGAGCTTGTCGTGACAGATAATTTCATGGTGCGAATGCAAGTTTATTGTGCTGATTGCCGTCCGCTGCCGAATTTGGAGATTAAGGAATCGTTGCAATCTCAATGCAATTGATATATTCGGTGAGTTCTCTGTGTTTTTTTGTATTTGGTGGCTGGATGATAATTTGTCACTTTTCCTGCAGAGTGAATTTCGTAATTAACCCATTTTTTCATAGGGAATTAATTATTCCCTGATGATCTGTGTGGCTTACAAGCCAGATCATCACCACCTGCATACGTGTTAACAATAATAAACTTAGGTGGCTATAGAAGCCGAACACAAAATTTTAAGGTACAAATAATTAGAGGGAGACAGCAGGGACTTGTGTTCGTAAATACAATTTCGAAAGTTTTAGAAATATGTTTTTGCTATTCGCGGTGAGATCAGTTGTACAATTTTGGTCCAATAGTTTAAATCACGGTTGTAACAAAAACCTAATTGCTATTAGCCTCATGGGTCGTGAAGCTTACGCTTCATATGGACTGTTCATGTGAACACTTCCAAGATCTCGTGAAGCGTTGGGTGAAAGCTTCATGAATTGAATAATTTAACTTCACTAAACGTATACCAACCTTCATCAACGAGAACAACTTCTACAATCGCATTGAGAGGGATATCAATGGAATGCGTGCACATGCAGTTGGCCTCGCAGTCCGCAGGCCTGTTGTCTCCGTTGCAGAACTGATTGGGTGGAATGTCGTGCAGCTGCGATAGCGGTGGCGAGGGAGGAGCAGCGTACGATATCTCGTCGATCAGGCTGATTACGTGGTCGCCTCCGGGAGCCACTGGAAATGAAGAATATTCAGTCCAAAGGGGTTTTTCGTACGTGATAATGATGGGAATTGACGAATCCTTTCTCATGCTCATCCGAGAATAAAAAGAACTGAGGTGGTTTTCGGGCACCCTAACATCCTTTTCTATTCCTTGAATAGTCTCAAGTCATCACCTAGCACCGGCTTACCGGCTACGAATGTTGCAACAATAGACTTTTATACAATATTCCATTTCAGCTTCTCGCTTCCAAAAAACTGGGCTTCTTGCATAGGGCTGACAGATTCTTCAATAGTAACCAGCTGATAACCCTATACAAATCGCAAGTACGCCCAGCAATTGAATTTGGCTGGAGCCCTACAATACTTGATAAACCTACTTGATTGTGCGCAAAGGAAGGCGGTCCGCCTGATTGACAATTTAATGTTGACAGACCGATTACCATCTCTAATGCACAGACGCATTGTGGGCATGCTGAGTTTGTTCTACGGGTATTTTAATGGAGCCTGCTCTAATAAGCTAGCAACTGATCCCTGGTGCACCGGTGGACGTGCGTGAAACTTACACAAACGGAAAACCCGTTCACAGTTGATGTTGGCTTCATGAGAACGGGCTGCTTCTTCGACTCCTTTTGTGTAAGACGGCTCGAATGTGGAACGAGCTACCGGCATCTGTTTTTCCCCCCTCATGTAATCCGGGCCTCTTCAAGACCCGCATTAATGAAGCCCTTCCTACAGCCCCTACCTTAACCCGCCTCACAATGCTGCCCGACAGGGTGGCGTTATAGCTCCCTTACCTTTAAACTGTACATATAGGTCGCTCTTCACATTAAAAAAAACTTACGTGATTTGTTATTTTGAAAAGAATTTTGAATTAATGGAAATGGATCGGTTTCAACGACTTTTCCTGATTCGTGCTGTATGGCAGTCATAACACGTCATTCAATATCGGCAGGAGACACAGTCGTCACAACGCATGTCCTAACGTTAATTTGCACTCAATTTGAATTCACTCGCCTGAACTAATACAAGATCTGCAATGGATAGCAGTAATCAAAGCAAGTTAGAGTCTTCAGGAGGCATTTCTTCGAAGCAATTGAAAAAGACGATTATGACGACAGTTAAAAATTAAAACAAAAGGTTCACCCACCTAAGAATTTTTTGTAAGTGTTGGGCTCGAACAGTTCGGCGGGTTTGTAGAACAGGAAACGGAAGGGCAAGAATATCTTGACGTCCGGTCTCTCCTGAAGGATGCCAGCGTCGATATGTTTGGAATTTTTCAAATTGCTGACGCAGATCGCATCCACTCGTTTAGTGTTGCAAATGGCGTCCAACGGATTTAAAACCTACGGAAATATTATGAATTACTTCTAAGGCAAAGAAGTTTAAAAAAATAAAAATATTTTTTTTACATTCTTTGTCAAATTGTTTACAAAGGCTTTTTATTTATAATTTATATATATATTACTATGTATAGGTTTGTGTCATGACTAATGATTTTCTTACGTGCGATCTTATTTAAAAATTGTACAAAGTATTTATAAACAATACTTACTTTTATAGATACATTGTTGCCATTCCCACTCTACACATTCTCATCTAATATTTTTATACTTACATATTTTATTTCTACATATTTGCAAGATATACAAACGTTTGTGCATATATTATTTTGTTTTCATAGTGCGTGAGAATTTAAGTATACTTTTCATAGGTTACACTATTTGTCAACTACTTTATTCTAATTAATTTGACAATTAACATGTATATTTCACACGCACACATACAGGTTTACTAAATACATATTTTTAATATTGCAATACAAAATATTACAGGGAAAAAACACCTGGAAATAGAACTACGTTAATATTCTCTTACTATATGTACAATATTCTACTTCTATCTTGAGGTCTAGAAAATGTATGTAGCTTTTGAAGATAATTTTAAATAATGTGGTTTTAATCTGGGCCATCTGTTAAGGGTTGTGTTTTTGTGTTATAGTTCTACTAAGTAGATCAAGGAAAACATATTATATTGGGTAGCATAAGGAAATATTACAAGTTTATCATTTGATTATTTATTTATAAAAGTTTTTTTATAATTGTTATCTTCATAAACAATATTATTCAAGAAAACTATTGTGAAGTTTATTTCGATGTGTCGGATGACTAGGCTTAATCCTCGGACAACATGAACAATGAGAATACTGTTTTACATTTCATAAACAAACTATTAGTAGACATTGGGCAGCAATTAAATTTCACGGAGAAATCCAATTAGTACCGCGTGTTTGGTTTTATTACTAATTATGAAATGCAGGGTGCTTTTACGTATTCATAAAGGCATCTACAAATATGGCGAATGATATTATGCACTAATGTATACAGATGGATGAATTAGATGCCACGTACAAACACATTAATCTGGTATATACAAAGTATGGATTACGGATAAATTGTTATGAATTACTAGGTATTTAAACTTTCCTGAAAATGAAAAAAAGTTTAAAATATTCTGGACATAGTAAGGTATTCATTACAGAAGATAAGAATGAAAGTTAATCGAAAAGAAATCTAATTAATTATTATTTACATTATTACTCACCCAGAACTGGGTAGGTTGGTTCCGGGGAGAGTATTTCGTATGCACGCACAACACATAATATTTACAACTGACTTATGCATAAAACAATACATTTAAAGGTGTTCACATAAATAAAAAGGTGATTACAATGATTAGCATTAAATGGTAGGAGCACCTGAAATGTATCAATAAACCTTGCCTCCACGACATGCTCCAGGCAATTCCTCTAACTTCTGCCAACACTTCGCTCACCTGGAGTATATCACCTGGTAGGCAGCACAAAATTAAAAGAAAAATGGCAGTGAGGCGCTGGTCAATGTATCATTCCCGTAAACAAAACAAAATAAATAAGGACTTCGATAAATACAGGTGACATAAATAATTGAGTATTTTTTTACATATTTAAATCTATGTTAGGAATATTTTGCTCAAGTGGGTATTAAAAATTCTCAAAAAAAATATTGAAAAATATTTATCTTATTAAAGTCTCGGAACAACGCAGAAATAAAATAATATTTTACGAAGTAAGGGCTTGTTAACCGTACCAAAATACTATGCATAATATAGGTATTATACTATTAAATATTAGAATAATATAAATAGTATGATTATCAAAATTCGCTTGAATTTAGAATATTTACGTTTGATTAATGGACTGATCAATACGAAAGAGATGGAAAGGGAGGATTTCATCAACTATGAAAATACTTTAATTTGTTTATATATTGATTTTGTTCACGTTCCCTTGGAGCGGGAAAAAGGAGTCTAAGAAAACTCTAATAATTAAAATTCATTTACAGATCTTTAAAAAAAGATCAGAAATGATATCTATGGTCTACAAATAATTTCAATGGCTTAATATTTTTAATTTCAACCGAGACAATTAAAATTCACTGGGATAATGGGAATGCTGAATCTCTAGAACTGAATAGTTGCCCCTGCTACCGGAGTAAAATATGGCCGGACGGTAATCTCCCTTTAATCACCTTAAGCTGAAATACAATATTTAAAATTACCTAAAAACAAACCGACCCACAACGAATCTCATGGAACACTTAGTCTTTTCCTAAACACTGCAATCAAACTTAGTTGATGGGTATGGGTGGCAGGTGATCTCCACAGGTCGGGAAGCCTGGAGGAGTGGGAGGGAGGTCAGCGTTCGTACCGACTTGAAGGATGAGGTTCATGCCGATGACAATGTGGAAGAGGAAGTGGCAGTGGAAGAGCCAGAAGCCGGGGTTGTCGGCCCTGAAACGCAGGATGACGTAGCCATTGTTGGGCACGGCGATGGTGTCCTTCGCGGGAGGGTGGTCTCCCTGCTTCAAGTGACGGTGCAGCAGACCGCGCCTGTCGAGGTCCAGCGCGTGCTTCAAGTTGATCTTCTTCACGTTCTTGTCGGGAGAGCGGCCGATACCGATCACGTTGAACGCGTAGCCGTGGAGATGGAAGGGGTGAGACAGATTGGCGATTTGTACTAGAAAAGACAAGAAAACAGATTGGCTATTTGTACTGGAATCGAACAAGAAAATAAATTGGCCATTTGTACTGGAATCGAACAAGAAAATAAATTGGCTATTTGTACTGGAATCAAAAAAGAAAACAGATTGGCGATTTGAGCTGGAATATGTACTGGAATCAAACAAGTTTAGAATTTGAGTATTATGATTCAAAATTAGAATGACTGGTCTAATAAACGAATTGCTAATATGATGACTATAATTAAGATGTGGAAATAATTTCTTCTGGGGATTTTAGCTTGCCTAATGATCAATGACACAACACTTTAACTTGAAGCAGGTGCATAAAACATCGCGACGTTGAACTAATTAATTATGCTATTTGCTTAGACGAAATTCCGTAATATATTTTTACGCTAGCAGTTCTGAGAATAGTTGATCTAGCGTCAAAAAGATGCTTCTAATTTACTCTTATTTAATTTAATTTAATCAAAACGTAAATTTCCCTTAAAATCATAAGGTTTTGTCTGTAGGTATTTAAATACCTACCAACTTAATAATAAACCATATATTCAATGTAAAATTATTTTATTTTAAATAAGGAATTACAAAATTTGTCCAAATAAATATCAATGACAATTCTTTTTCAAACTATCTTCAGGCAGGCAGGTGCCATAATATTGGAAAAAATCTAATAATAATTTTTTGGGTTACATTTGAAAAAATAATCTTTACGGAACCATTAAAACGGTCACCATCTTTAAACGGTAACGGAGCGTACAAACAAATAAAGACGAATTGCAAAACGGACCAGTTAAACCAGGACTTCGCTACGCGCCCAGTCAATCACAAAATCATCTAAAATTCATTTTATGTAAATTAGCAAGTTGCGACTTTGAACATATATCATAAAGCTAGGTATAAATAGCGAGGAAACCCATTTTAAATAATATTAGGACATTGTGTGGAAGAGAGAGGGGTGTGAAACGGCGCATGCGCGGGCAAATAATGTATGTGATTGGGCTCTGTTTTCATATGGATGATTTGATAAATTTTCTGTTTACCTTCATCTACGAGCACGATCTCCACGATGGCATTGAGCGGGATGTCCACTTTGTGCGTGCACATGCAGTTGGGTCCGCAGTCGGCGGGCCTGTTGTCTCCGTTGCAGAACTGCTCGGGATTGATGTCGTCGTACTGGGTGAGTAAAGGCGCGGGCGCGGGAAGGTAGGAGATCTCGTCCACCAAACTGATCACGTGGTCTCCTTGAGGTGCAACTGGAATTCAAATCGAGAATGTTAGAACAAAATAAAATTAAACAATTAACTTTCTTTGTGGGTAGGCACGTACTTGCGTGAACTTTAACGTGATTTCTCGCGGGTAGTAACTAGAATTTATCATAAAATGATATTACGGTTGGAAAGAAATAACAGGTAATCATTTATAGTTAGGTGATTTTTTGTTATTTTTAGATAACTGTTCTTTAAAATCATATGAAGTGATTATCAAAAACTGGTAAAATAATCAAAAATTAATATTTACAAACATCAGTTGATTAGTCTGCCATAAAGCAATTCGAATTTCCGCAGATAAAAATATGAATAATAAAACACCACAGATTGTAGAAGTATGGCAGGTCTAAAAGTTGACGCCCGGAGATCTGATGGACCGCAAAGTTCAAATACTGGATGCAACCCATTTTGTCTTAATATTACTTCTATTTTTCTAATTCCCATGATTTGATTATGATTTTTTTTTTATGATTACATTTTGTATAATTCATATTTATTAGCATTATTTGCCAACACGGTTTGTCCCATTTGTCACTATAAATATTTTATGCGAGTGCTTACACAATAAATTATTTTTAAATATGTTTGTATTTGCAATCAAATAAATATTTGCAAGTATATAAGAGATTGGATTTGATTCATATTAAAAGGTTTTTCATTTCTTAATCAATTAATATAGCTGTAATTTAAAGTGTTTGTGTAGCAAATACACCCGCTTCGAGAACCAATCAATTGGTTCTGAATACTAACGGATTCCCTTTGAATATAAATCAAAAAGCTTCTTCCAAAATAGTTTAATGCAAACGTTAAGCATTAACAACAACATTTTGCAACCGACTGACCACTTACTGCTCTAAATAAAAATTAACATTTCGTCACGAAAAATTACGTAAAATTATTTTATTATGTAAACATTACAACGTTGTTATAACAATAAACGAACAAACAATAAACGTTTTGTTAAAAGGCCTCATTTGTTGATTTATTTGTAAAATGATTACGAATAAAAAATGGTCTTTTGGCAGTTATATAAATAAACCCCATTTTGTCTAAATAAGTAGCACAGTTTTATTGTTTCTGAATGAGAAATAACAAGTCGTGGGAAAAAGTATTTGAAGCATTTATATTTTGTGCACGCATTAGAGGAAATGAAAATCGTTGCGCTTTAAAAAATATATATTTTAAATAAATCTTCAATTCGTGCGTAGAGAATTACATTTCGCACCACAAAGCATAAATTACATTATTAAAATAGGAATTTGGAATTAACTTGAGATTTAGCGTTACAAGAATGTTTTATTAAATTTGATTTTATCTACAAATTCATCGAAGCGTGTGCGAAAAAATCGGGAAAAAGATTGAACATAATAATATTTTAATCTCTGAAACGAGGTAGCTAGGTACCATAAATAATGATATGAAAAAATGTTATTCCTACATATTTTCCTTAGCGTCAACATTTCATTGTTTTCAATTAAAGATATTGACAAAATATAGCACGATTGTATCACCACGGCCAGGAGCTCTTGTCCTAGTGCTACCGTACACCAGAGTGCACAGCATTTTAAGGAGATGGAACACTTGCTCTGAGGATAGGAAAGAGGATTGAAGTAAACGACTGTAAAAATATTCCACTGACCTAAGAATCTGTTGTACGTGTTAGGCTGGAAGAGCATCTCCGGTCTGTAAACGAAGAACCTGAATGGCAAGAAGATCTTGACGTCGGGCCTCTCCTGCAGCACGGCTGGGTCGATGGTCCTGGCGTTCTTCAGTTGGCTTACGCAGATGGCATCGTCCCTTTCTACGTTACACCTGGCGTCCAATGGATTCATCACCTAGTTCATCACACAATTCTCTACTAAAATATACACACTACAATATACAATAATATACAAGCCGAAGAAACACGGGTACAATGTCTGGACTCTGTATTCAGTTCGCTGCTCTCTGTACTCTGCAGTCTGCACTCTGCCGCCTTGCGACTTACCATAAGTCAAGAAGTCACCGCGAGATGTGAACCAGTCATTAGTGTTAACAGTCGTGTCAGTTGTGTGGTTAAACTATAAGAATTTATACAAAGAAACACGGGTACAATGTCTGGACTCTGTATTCAGTTCGCTGCTCTCTGTACTCTGCAGTCTGCACTCTGCCGCCTTGCGACTTACCATAAGTCAAGAAGTCACCGCGAGATGTGAACCAGTCATTAGTGTTAACAGTCGTGTCAGTTGTGTGGTTAAACTATAAGAATTTATACAAAGAAACACGGGTACAATGTCTGGACTCTGTATTCAGTTCGCTGCTCTCTGTACTCTGCAGTCTGCACTCTGCCGCCTTGCGACTTACCATAAGTCAAGAAGTCACCGCGAGATGTGAACCAGTCATTAGTGTTAACAGTCGTGTCAGTTGTGTGGTTAAACTATAAGAATTTATACAAAGAAACACGGGTACAATGTCTGGACTCTGTATTCAGTTCGCTGCTCTCTGTACTCTGCAGTCTGCACTCTGCCGCCTTGCGACTTACCATAAGTCAAGAAGTCACCGCGAGATGTGAACCAGTCATTAGTGTTAACAGTCGTGTCAGTTGTGTGGTTAAACTATAAGTATTTATACAAAGTACATTTAAACAGGTACTAATTAAAAATATCTTACAGTTTGGTCATTTTATCATTACAACATAATAATACAAGCTACAATAATAATAATTAAGTTAATCTGTAAAAATGATCAGTGAAATGGTACAAGAATAAGCATTGTTTGCTTTACATTGTCATTGTTCAGATAAAGATTGTAATTTACAATCGGTAACACAGTAAATTTTGTAATAAAGTCAAATAATTATATACACGGTGTGCGATATCTGATCTGATAATCGAGTGCAAAGCATTTCTAGTTAAGATGTGGTACAATGTCTAATTAAATTATAAATCTCTACTTGCGAATTTGTACAAGAAGTATTGTGAAATCAATATCATAATCGGCATGGTTTCATTTAGTCAGCAGGTGTATATGGCACAGTATTTGACAAATTTTATAACAGTAGCATGCGAGGACTAAGTAACAACAGCAGTTAAATCTTAAAGATATGCATCTAGTTATGATTCACGAATAAAATGTCTTCACGCGAGGCGAGTGTCTTTATATGGGCACACACTGTTTTATTATTGCGATAAAGATATTATGTGAAATAATTGTCGTTAAGACAGGTTTACTCGTTCAAAAGTAAGTGGGTAAGGACATTGCATTTCCTTTATGGTGGAATAAACAACATACCAATTATTTCATCATACGCGATCTCGCGAATTAAATGCGGTGACACAATAAGCCAACAATTATTATTTAACGATCCATTTTATTTTGATCCAATCACAAGTGGTCGACTAGAAGCCAAAATATTCTAGATCGATATGTTTTTGTTTGATTTATTTTGTTGATTTTTTTTAGTCGAATCATAATTAGAAACACTATCGAGCAGAAACTTACCACTCCTTGTGGAAGACCGCTGTCGTAGGTTGGTGCGGGGGAAGATGGCTGGTAAGGTCCTCTGGCGTATCTCAGGATAGCGAGCTGCTGTACCCTCTTGATACCACACTCTCCCAATCCTCTAAGCTGGATCCAGTAGGCTCCGGGTTGCTGGTTGGCCTCAATAACAAAGTCGTAACGTTCTCCTGCGATGGGAAAATTGATGGATTAATAAAAAGCTATAATAATATCGTGGGAAATAGTTAATTAAACGCTGTATTTAAGGTAATTCAATATAATCAGGATCAAATTAGATTTCGTTGTATTCTATTAATTGAATCAGCCCCCTACCTATTGTAAGAAAATTGATCGATTAGCTTCTCAAATCGTTACAGGCGTGCCACATGCCGCAGCGTGCCGATCTAAAACAAGTGCCCACTTCTAATGTACCCACCCTTACCGACTTGCAAAACGCCATGGGAAATCAAAAGATTTTCCATTGTTTTGTAATACCGTTCATCACGACTGTGTGGAGGCGAGTTTACATTACATTATTGAGTTAATCGATAATTGAATTATATAACTTAAATCATTATCCTTTGATGCTAATTCGAGTGGGCAGCAAAGTGATCGAAGGAAAGTGAATGTTCAATTATGGCTATCGTATTATTTAAATGTCATGAGTTGTTCGGACTAGGAGATATAGAGGGCGGTTATACATGGTGTCACGATTTGGCAGGAGTAACAGTTTCTTACTCCTACGCCACCTAATGACCGCGGTTTAAATAAGGACTAACGACTATATGGACCACTTTCTCAACCAATGGAAAAAATATGCCAGTAATATTAATTTTTTCTCTTTCACACATAAACTGTGTTATCGGAACGTAACATAAAATTTTCTCAGTAATAAATTTGAACCCACGACTTCATGTATTTTCCAGCTCTAAAGGATGGGAAGAATAAACTATAAATAATTATTATCTATTTACGTAGATAATCATGTTTCCATCCCAATAAGCTATGTATATAGAATGTTATATTAAATTTTCTCATCATTAAATGTGTACCCACGGTCCTCATTACGTATTTTCCAACTGTAAAGAATTGAATGAATAAAAAATAAAATGTTTACTGTTGTTACTGAATACTTGATAGAACTGCAAAATGCACTCCGCTCGTTGCCAGAATTGATCTGTTATTTGTGTCGGAAAAATGTATAAAAATGTAAATGGCATGCACGACACAATAGCTGCAAACTGCATACAAAGCGTGCACTCGATGTTTGGGCAGGCCGGAGTGCAATGACAATGTATTTATTTAGAATCGCTAATAATTACCAGGTGACATAAGGGAACGGCATTGCCTGATATTGCAGTGGTTACAGGACATTACGTCTAGCCGTGTACCGTGTACGGCGAGTACCCGTACCAGTCATGTAGCCGCGTGGTTTTGCTGTTGACAACAGGCGCGTTCGCACGACTTATCCGCAAGGGCATAATTACCTTTTACTTGATGGATTTCAATGCAATAGATTTCGGATTCGCCAGCACCATAAAAAAGCTTTATCGTTATTTTATTCAAAGGTCAAATCAACATTTTAATAAATATCTTTGACAGGCTTACGCTGCTTTTCACGAGCGCAAAGCAATCTATTACGTATCAAATTTCGAGTACACAGTTACTCGTTGCTTGTTAGAGTACATACTACATGGAGAAAAATGAGCAACGCTGTTTTATTAAAAATCTCTTCAAATCATTCATAATCCGAAACGGGATTGCAGGCCGTTTCCTGATAAAATTTTTAGTAAATTTCCCATATATCGGAACACGTGTTCATACACCTGCATTTGCGTTGATAATAAACGTTCCGACATCGTGATAATACATTCCTCTTTTACTAATTATATCATGTATCTCTGTAACTCTTCTCTGTCCTAGTATTATTTGTCATTTTACTGAACTTATTTATAATTTTATATTATTATTTGTTTGGTTGTTAAATTATACGTAACCTGTATTTAATTGCATTTTACCTGTATGTAGGTATGTAATTTCTAGATTTTTGTCTGTAACTTAACTTAGTTTTTTTAACTGGATCGTTCTCACGTAAGTGTAAAAACCCAGTAAAAATAAACTAAAAGTTTATCAGGAAACCTATCAATTCATCCATTAAGGGCTTGAAATCCTGTTTATAAAACATTTGTGTATACTATATTTTTCTTCGTGTATTATTCTCATATTTCAATTATTATAATTGTTGAAAAAAAATTGATTCTTTATGAATCATGTTGTCGAGATGTGATTTGAAGTTGGATCTAATACGACCATAAAAAATCACAAAACTACATCATGCATCAATCTAATAATTATTCAGATTGACTGTTTTATTTGCATCCGAACTCGACAAATGTTCACAAACATCAAAGGCTTCGTTCAAATGTATTTGCATATGGCATCGTCACCTCACGAAGCAAGTGCACGCCTATGATTGGTACACCCAATATCCTATCTAAGTGGCTGTGAAATATTTTTTTATTTGCTAGAACTAAATTTTTAGTTGTATTGTCAATATTTTTTTCTACGGGAGAAAGAACGTCGTTCAATGATTGAGACTAATTGACTTATTTGGATAATGACTTTTTTATGGACGCGGAAACGTTGATTTCTTATTGTAAACTATGAGGGGCATTAAATAATTAAAACATTTAACAAACTTGCGAGAGATTTATTAAAAAAGGAAAGTTACACTATCAATTAAGTCGATCACTGCAATTCGAATTGCCGATAAAAACTGTAGTAACTTTTAAAGTTGTAATAACTGCTTAAAATTCGAAAACATGCACAAAAAATTGAAGGGTAAAATTGGATCGAACGGAAGCACGGTATCTAATATCGAAAACGTGATATCGGTATGCACTCAGTATATTATATCATGTTAATGAAACGTATTTAAATGGAGGTATGTTGGTTCTTGTTTAAGTCCAGCCGCTGCGGCACTCGGAATAATGGCCGTGAAAGTTAAGAACTCGTAACAATTAGTTGTCGGACATTCTTCACTGAAGTTGAATATAAACACCTTCCTTTTAGAAACTAGCTTCCTAAAAGTGTTTTATCGAAGTTGTCAGTGGCTTGAGAAAACACATAGGTGGATTTTTCATGATGCAATATTTTCCATGAGCAATGGACTAAGTATTGACGGTTTAGAAAGCAGGATTAACGACTGGTCTCGCAAGTACAATAATTTATCTGTAGACAAATGATGATACGTATTAAATATTTTTCAACGTATCTACCTTGAAAGTCTATCATATGCCCACATGCGAGTGCCCATTATTTCATCTGATGGAGTAACTAGCTTCGTAATGTGTTAAGTATGTACTTATGATTGCAAGTCCACAGGTGTAATTTTGCATAATTTGCAGAACGTAGACATTACTCGAAAGATTTATAATAATAGGAAAGAAGGTTTTATATGACCCATTTATTATTGAAATCAAATGTAACGCATTTCACAACATCCTAATCTTTCCAATTTAGGATTACTACACACTTCATGGCTGTCCGAAATGGTATCGAAGCGAACTGGACAGACAGCAACAATAAAAAACTACAATTCATAGATGATATTATTCGTTTTTGAGGAAGTAATAAATAATAAATGGTACTCATATTGCTGATTAGACAGGCGCTCATAAATCGACCGGGGAAAATTTCATTTGCGTCATGAGAAGGAATTATCTGTATGACAGGCTAACACCGCAGAACGAGCATGAACGGTAAAAATATGTTTAAAGTGACCGTATTTATGTATGTGAGAAAAGTGGTTCATTGATAGTTTGTGAGTATTAAATAACAAACTTACCTGAGAATGAAATAATGGTGTTGACTTGGACAGGCCTGACCGGTTCTCCATCGGTGGCAATAACTGTCACGCCGTGTCCTTCGAATGTGATTTGCGCGGGGCAGACGGTACAGAAGGAGTTGATCAATCTGAACCTGTATCTCCTGCCGGGGGTGATGGTGAAGATCTCTAGAGGGGTGTTGGTCATGAAGCCGGTGTTCGGGTCCCTGAACTGTCCCTTTCCGTTGAAGAGAACATTCTCGGGGTCCTGACCGGTGTTGACGGCGAGTCTGCCGGGGTATCTTTCAGCGGCGTCTTCGTGCATCCAATCGCTGAGGAGCATCACGTGGGTGGTCAGATCGAAGTCGTACAGATGGCTGTTGGGGTCCCTGGAAGGAGGTTGACGAACAACAACGCTACCGAAGAGACCGTCCAGTTTCTGTAGACCAGTATGGGCGTGCCAGAAGTGAGTACCTGCGTTACCAGTCCATTGATATCTGCAAGAAAGAACGCATTTGGAGTATTAATATCTAACTCTTTATCATTTCAATATTTACGATGGCCAGCTAACGTTATGCGAATAGAATATGATAGGTACTGAACAAGATATCGAAAATAGATGGAAGAATTCAAGAAAATCTCTTATAAACATACCTGAAAGTGTTTCCTTGCTGAATTGGGCACTGTGTGACGTAGGGCACTCCGTCGTAGAACTGAGATCCCCTCTGCCAGATTCCATGCCAATGGATGGTGACTTCCATGCCCTCCATGTGGTTCTCGACATCTACGACGACCTTATCGTTCTCGCAGACCTGGATGCTGGGTCCGGGCAACATTCTGTTGGCAGTGAGGATTCCTCTCTCTACCCCATCGGCTAACACGCACTGGCAGTGACTCCACACGACGTTAGTAGCGTTAGGTGTGCATACTTGGCAAGCGCTGGAATTAAAAAAAAAATACCACAAATTTATTGCTATAAAATGAACGAAATTGTTCCGTGACTAACACATTTGAAATAAAATGGTCTCATCATAGAATAATCTATTCAACCTGCAGGTATATCTGTCAGTTTCTGTTTATAAGAAAAATAGAGTTTACAATGAATCAGCGGTAAATCTTTCTACAGTTTTGGATTAAGCAATCGAATACCTTCCGGATATTATGAATAGTAACAATAAAATAAAACCTTTAAATTATTCCGATCAGATTGATGGGAATTCCCCATGCTGGTATTTCCAGGGTGCTGAAGATAAATCTTTCAACATCAATCAATTAATTTGCCCAGGTTGGGATAGAAGAGCCGTCAGGTTGACGCAATACGGGCAACGATATGATATAATGATTGACATAGTATCCGTGGTATTTCCGATATTGTCACTAGTTCAGGATAATTTTTTATATTTACATGCTGATAAGGTGATAAGTGCAGTTATAATAATTTTACGTTCATTCTAAACATGTGGAAAAATAATTCAATCCGCTGCAAACCCGAAGAGAATGAGAAACACTCGATTTTGTAAATATTGCTTATTTTATGGAAATGATTTCTCTTATGCAATATATACAACACAGAAGAGGGAAGCAAATCGATGGGAATCTTCTACTACTTATACAAACGCGAGCCGAACTGCTGAGCTGAACCTTAACTTATGGGAAAGGGATGAAGCAACTGCAAAGTTGCTCATTATTGTTGCTCATTAGTTGATATTTATTAAAAATCAGGGAACAGGTCGCACTCTCCAAATATCTCATTTATTCAGATACGAGAAAATGAAAAGTCCCTTCCTTTTAAGTGCCTAGATAAAAACAACTCTATAATTATTTGATAGAATCAATTCAAAATTCTAGAAATTAACACAATCCTGGAGAGTTGAATCTTTTTATTGTATTATAATACTTTCTATTTACTGTTATTTTCATTTCCTCATATAAGAACAACAAAATTTCTTTGTCATCTCCATTTTAGCTTTTCACCTTGGAAGTATTATTTATAAGGCAATTAACAATGTGTAATACTCACGCTCCCAAAACGGTGTAGTATTCAAGAGTAAAGTGATAATAGCACACTCTCGGTGGCTCGTTCTCCCTGCAAGCCCTAGCGCACTCATCGGGAGCCGACAGCAGCGGGTTCCTCCTGAGCTCAGCGGTGGCACTGCTCGTATAGTCCAAGTGCCTGAAAGGGGACTTGGAGTTGGTGTTGGGCGCGATGGGCGGCAGCGGGTTGTCTCGCACGCCGGCGCTCAGGCGTCCCGAGCCGCCGCCCCCGAAGCTGAAGGTGCCGGACGGGGCGGTGGACAGGGGAGCCTTGGCCCCCGGGTGGGTCTGCACCAGCCCGTGGGTTGCGGAGAAGAAGTCTGGGTCAGAGGGGCCAGCTGTGGCGCCGTTCCACCACGAGGCGGAAGTGGACTGGTCCGTTGGCAGTACTTCTGCGAAACGAGAAAACCTTGTTTAGTCATAATATTGACAATGTCATTGTGTCATCTTGCTTTGCATGTTACCATAATGGTTAGTGATTTACGATAACATATTGGTAAGATTATTCATGAACATAAATTACACCCGCGATGTACCCAATTTGCTAAAATAACAAAAGTCACACCGGTTTTAAATCTCGAAAATGAAAAGAGGTACCTAATGAGTTTTTTGATTGTTGATTATCAAACCATATTTTTTAAAACTAATTTCGTACTTCTATGAAAGCAGAACTATAGAAAGTATGAACTATATTTATGGTTGTTACCACGTTAGGGGTGTTAGCGTTAGTTCTTCTCGTTATCATATCTAATGTAACGTTTGCAGAAAAAATTGAAAAATGATTCTAATCTTAAAAAGTATCTGCATCACTCTCTCACGCACTAAATGTAAATTAATAATTGTTTTTAATGAGTTTTATCGTAAATCCATATGGCTTCATTCCAATATTATTCATTTACAATCTTAACATACGTTCACGCCATGTGCCTTATAGGCAGGCAATGGAAATGGCCACACGTTTCGTATTCAGATAACTGGTTCATTCATTCGCTTTCCGTACCAAGTTTTTCCAACTTTTTCAACTTAGTATTTACCTCATTTCTCGTGACCACATCACAATGCCATTGTCTTGCAAAAATATGCGTACATTCAAATACACACATCTAAATGGATGTTATTTAAGTTGACTTATTTCGAATAATTCAAATTTGCACTTTCTGGGAAGTATTTTTTTCCTCCTTATTTTAAACTAACCCCACACAGAAGGCCCTGAGGAAAATAATTTCCCTCAGGGCCTATATCATCTTTAAAGATGCTATGTGGAGGGGTCTTTTTGAGGAAAAGAATGATTGAACATGCGTCTTGAAGAGATCCATGTTGCAGGAGGGAGGAAACACGAGAACACACAAGCTGTTAACTCAAGAACGAGCCGTAGAAGCGACCCGTTCTCACGAGACCAATGCCAACCGTGTACATATGTTGGGCGCGCGTTTGTCGTGTTTCCGACTGCTCACCGGTTCCGAAGGGATCGATGATGCTAGTTCCTCGGAGCATTTTCCTTTGTAATACAGGAAGAACAAGGACAACATTCCTACCTGACGCCTGTGCTCTAAAGATTGCAATAAAGTATGAATCATAAGTCAATATAAATCATCATAGGTTATCACATTTGATTAACTATTAAGACTTAGTTCGTCTGATTTTGAAACACTGCATGGTCAAGCCTACTGGACCAAGTTCGGATTTGCAACGGTCATTTCGACTAATGACCTTAGAGGTGTTTGGTTCATAAATCCGAGTGTAGCCAATACCTTCCAAGGTAAATAAGTTTTTTTCTGAATACCTAATAATGTAGGTACGCGTATTTATTTAGAAACTCTAACTCGCTGTCCTTAACAGTTCATAATCTATTTATCGCTAGCAATTAAAATAGGTAGATCGGTAGTAGGCAGTTACTAAATTGGCTACGAAGGCCAACCACTGAAATCGAAATTCCTAATAATTAACTCCCATATTGACTAACTTCCCTAAAACCACAATAATTAACCCCATATTGACTAACTTCCCGACAACCACAATAATTAACCCCATATTGACTAACTTCCCGAAAACCACAATAATGAACTCCCATATTGACTAATTTCCCGAAAACCACAATAATTACCTCCCATATAGACTAACTTCTCGAAAACCACAATAATTAACCCCATATTGACTAACTTCCCGAAAACCACAATAATGAACTCCCATATTGACTAATTTCCCGAAAACCACAATAATTACCTCCCATATTGACTAACTTCCCGAAAACCACAATAATTAACCCCATATTGACTAACTTCCCGAAAACCACAATAATGAACTCCCATATTGACTAATTTCCCGAAAACCACAATAATTACCTCCCATATTGACTAACTTCCCGAAAACCACAAGTAAAAATTTAAAAAGTAAATAATTTGAAAAGTAAAAATTTCATATTATGTCGTCTGCAAATGGGCGCACATTAGTTAGGTTACGTTATTTCATGGTTTTGTTTTTGCAGTCAAGTCTTAGGAAGTTTTATTATCAGAATTGGTTAATAGCCATTACCAGTAGGTTATTATTTATTATTTTTATATTTGGGATTTCAGCTTTCGGGAATTGGTTTTACGAAAAGTTGGCTTGGCAATCATGACTTAACCCGTTTTGTATTGTTATTTTTGAAATGAGACAAGCATTGTTTAAACCCACTTTATGGTAATAATTAACATTAGTACATTGCTTACTAGACGTTACTAGACGTTGCTTACTTGATGTAGCCTAGATATATGCGACTCTATTTGTCACTGTGTGTTGTTATCGATTTATATATATATTTTCAATAAATTAAGTTATTGTTATTTTAGAGAATGTCTCATTCGTCCTGCATTAAGAGGTTTTCTCTACAACAAAACAAATATTCAGAATTTGGAGAATGGTATTAACATCAACACCCAAACAAGTAGTTACCCACATATCTTATCATAGTTCAGATATTATAACCAAAATAATAACATGTTTGAAAATTTTCGTCGTTTTAACACAGTTAATGCGGCCATGTAACTTTCTCACGTTGTATCTGTCAATGGACACACTTATAAATTAGAAAAAGTCACGTTAACAACCACTTACAAGACTTTGTAGGTTTATTTTCTGTCAACTGTCAAAGTTTTAACACCATTTGCTTGAATTATGAGGACGCAGCTAGACAGGTATGTTTCGTAATGTAGCTTTACTTGAAATTAATTGCGCTGCATTTTGAAGTAGGAAGAAGAACGAGTCCACCAACCATCAGTTTAGTTTAAACATATAATTATTAGCAAATTAAAAAAAACCTACGCAATAGTTTAAAGTGTGAGTTTCAATATGTGCATTGAATTGAGACATGATATAACAGAACATTAAGTCAATTGTAATGCATAAATATATCTCCATAAAATTATCAATGGCTTTATTGATTGTTCTCCCCTTCTGTCTGAAATTAATTTTAGAGTCCCGAGCGTTAGAACTAGAGAAAAATTACTTTTTCATCTCCATAAATCTTCTACTAATATCAGACAAAATGCGTTTATATTCAGAGCCTGTAGTATATTTAATAAGAATTTTAATGATATGGACATATTCACATGTAATTTAAGAACCTTTAAAAGATATTTATTTATTTATTTATATATATATACGCCTAAAAAGGCTTTTACATAGAAGTGATACATGATGCAGTACAATAAGAGAATATGTATTATACAGGAGATATTGACAGTAAATAGATGTAATCCATTTTAAAGAAGGAAAAAAAAAATAACATAAAGTAAAAAAGAAATTACAACAACATTACATATAAAACAAATCATTAAAACTAATTTACCAAAGCTACTCTAATTTGTAGGATTCAACAAAGTGTTGATGTAGATTATGCTTAATTCTATATATGGAGTCAATAAATAAATCAATAACACCCCCATACTTGTTGCCCAGATCATGCATCCTATTGGTCAGTGAGTGTGTCTGATAGTTGGTCGAGTATGTATTACAGAAGAATGTTATATTTTGCCTTGTATTCCTAGTCGGCACATGTAGTTTAATAGTGGCAAGGATGGCAGGACTATCAATTAAGTTGTTAATGACTCTGTGTAACACAACCAGGTCTGAAATAATTCTCCTGTCAGACAGTGTTATTAGATGCAATTGATTCATCAAACTGACATAATTAATGTAATCAATAGGAATTCCGAGCTTAAAATTTACGTACTTAAGAAATTTGTGCTGAAACTCTTTCTATATTATTGGAGTGAACTTTATATAAAGGGGACCAAATAGGTGAATTATACTCCAATTGACTTCTGACTAATGAAGTATGGAGGGTTCTCATACAATCAATGGACTTAAAATCGGTTAAAGTTCTGCAAAGGAAGCCAAGCATCTTTAAAGCCTTATTAGTTATGTAGTTGATGTGTTCAATGAATGACAAGCTTTCAACGAATATTACACCCAAGTCACGAATATGTGATACTGGTATTAATTTAATATTATTTAATGTATATTCATGTATTATATTATAACGAGTTTTGGAAAATCGTATTACTTGACATTTCTGAATGTTCAAAAATAAAGCATTTTGTTCACACCATTGATGAAGTTGTTCTAAATTACTCTGTAAAATTTGACAATCGGATACATTTCGTATTCTTTTATATATTTTTAAGTCGTCAGCAAATAGCAGAACTTCTACATCATTAAATTGGTCAACAATGTCATTGATGAATAATAAGAAAAATATTGGGCCGAGGTGGGACCCTTGAGGAACCCCACTTGTGGCCTCGAATATATAAGATTGTACAGAATTAATCTTAACACTAAGCACCCTATGGCTAAGATAACTAACAATCCAACTCAATAATTTACCTTTGATGCCCAACGATCGAAGTTTATAAATAAGTATGTGATGTCGAACCTTATCAAAAGCTTTACTAAAGTCAGTGTATATACTGTCCACTTGTTGTTTGAGACCCAGAGATTCAGATATGTAATTTTCATAAATCATTAAATTACTTAAGGTAGAGCGACCTGTGATGAAGCCATGTTGGTTAGGAACAATAATGTTGTTGATAGGTTTTACAATGATATCTAGGACTAATTTCTCAAAAACTTTTGGTAAAGCAGACATTATACAAATTGGTCTATAGTTTGATATATCGCTTTTATCTCCTTTTTTATGAATAGGGGTTAAATAACTCTTTTTCCACTGAGCTGGAAAAGAACCAGAACTTAAAGAATTGTCCCTGATGATGGACACTGCAACGCTGTCCGAAACGTCGGCTAAAGAAGGAGTTAGCGCAACACGGCATAACACCCCAAAAACAAACAACAAAAATGCTTTTGGCCGTGAGAATCTAAAAACTTACCCAATTGTTAAAGAGTTTATAAAGAGGATATATCAGACTACTAACACAGGTTTTGAAAAATATTGGAGGAATACCATCCGGTCCAGCAGATTTATTGCTATCTAATTCTTTTATGACTTTTTCTATAGATTCTTTTTTGATGAAACATTGGCTTAGATTTAATACCTCTTCCACTGAAATATCGGGAATCGTATTGACACGAATATCTGTGTCGTAAACACTTTTAAATGAATCAGCAAATAGATTAACTATACCTTCGATACTGTCGGCACATTTTTCTTTTAAGTACATGTTATTGGGAAATCCACAATAATTTTTTTGTTGACTTTTAGAAAAACTCCATAATTTTTTAACATTTTGGTGTACCTCTTTTTCAATTAGGCTTACATAATCACTATAGCATTTTATTGATAATTCTTTACACTGCTTACGTAATTTAGTAAAAGTTATGTAATCATTAGGATTTCTGGTATGTTTATATATTCTATGGATATGTTTTTTATAATTAATATGTTTTTTTAATTCCCTTGTAAACCATTTGGGATAGTTAGATGGTGTGAAGTTGACCCTGTATGTAATAACTAACATTAAATAATTTTAAATATTCTACTGGAAGTTATCATGTTGTTGCTTTGAATCCTTTCCAGTTACTTACCTTCCAATTTATACTCATGTGTTCAATTTAGTTGTAGGTATACATTTATTATATTGTAATTATTGCTATTGTGTAGTGCTTTTATTGATTGCTGCTGTGTTGAAACTTTACAATACATTATGTTTTGAATTTTAGCTGGTTATTAGTATATCAGTTAACTTTAAATTTTTGAAATTATTAGTTATTAGTATATCAGTTAACTTTAAATTTTTATTTATTTGTGTTCTTATATCTTCTATTATTTTTTATTTGTTATTTACAATATTGTATTTTTTGTAAATCTTCAGGCCACGGGTACAGAACCCTTAGTTTTTTTAAAAATATTTTTTATTATTATAATTTTAAGTGAAAATCTGTTATTGGATTTTATCTTTATTATTTAGTTTATTCTTATATATGTAAATAATCTGTTGATTTTCACAAATAAAAAAAAAATAAATAAAAAAATTCTATCAATAAGCAATGTCTTCAAGTCGCATGAGCATTATTTATGTGTTTTTTTTTCTTTTCTTTAGCAAACAATATAATATATATGGGGACCTTGGGGTAGTACTGAATGTTAAATTAAACTTTATCCAACATACTAATGAAGTCATCAACAAAGCCAACAAATTTCCGCAACATAAAGATTATATTCACTTTGCACTGTATCCACACGTATACGTCGCAACTTAGAACACTGCACACCGAGCATCTCCTATCCTGTAATCCGCTTCCTCTCCCCTTCACCTAAATTTGTTTTAAGGCGAAGCTTAACCACTGGAGCGACAGAGAGAATAATGAAAAATAGCTTCACTTGCTCGCCACCTTTGAAAGTTAATTTGGAAAAATTTCCGACCACATTAAAAAAATCATTACTCCATATTTGTATATGTAAACACATAAAAAAATATACTGCTATGTAGCCAATAAACTCACCTATATTTTATTATTTTTTTTGTATTTGTATAATTGATAGAAAAATTATAAAAAAATCGTAAACTTTGTAAATGCGCGAATTTTGTGAACCTGTTAAATTTGAATGAACTAAATTATGATATTTTATACATTTACCACAAAGAAGTGGTACTACATTAGGAAGATACATTAACTGTTTACAATTAACAATAAGAATAACTGCCCTACTTGCTTTATTTAAATCATTTGATCGTTTTATACAGATAGCCTATTTCACGATGTCAAAATCAGAGTGCTGCTTTTTAAATAATTGTGACTGAGAACTGGAGATTTTTTATCCATGTTTTTGTGTTTCGTGATAGAACAAGAAACAACGATTTAAAAAAAGCCCATATCATAGCAATAAGCTTTGCCAATCTTTCAGGATATACTTTGTAATTTGATAAAATCCTGTGGAATTCTGCCATTTTGTTTGGGAAAATACGAGATGACAGCTAGTTTTTTGTATCGAAAATATGCTAAAAAAAACCCGTTTTTTTAATCAAAGGAGTTGAAAACACATTAATAATTGAATCACGATTACACTAATATATATTATGGCGTTAAAACGCAAAAAACACAATCACTTACGGCATTTTAAAAGATGTGTAAATATAACCGATTTCTCAAAACAGTTTTGCCTCGAAGGTAAAATTTTTGGAATAAACTGTCACATTTAAACCGCCAAATATTTCTTCCAGAAGCATCTATGGATAATCGGTGTTGCCATAGATGAAGCCAATTTTACCAGCTTTACAACGAAATAAATTATTGGCCAGGGACTTGTTTAAATAATATTATATTTAATTTTTACGAGTGGTACGTAATAAACGTCGAATAATTCGACATGCTCAATATTAGAAGAAAAAAAAACGTCGAATTATTCGACATGTTCGCTCCAGTGGATATTGCCAAATCACTATTTTGATTAATCTTTATAGCGAATTGGTGAACATTATGAAAACCAAAAAATATGCTTTAGTTAAATTGAAGGTTTTCCTATCGTTTCGCTTGAGTAGAATACAAATAAATAAATAAATTACTCAGTAAAAAATATAAATGCAAACTACTACAAAAAATATTTTTTCAATAGAAATGTATGAACGCATAAAGGAAACAACTTTTAAAAAATACAGTTTTATAGCTAAGATTATCTGTGACAGTTTCACTTGATTAACTTTTTTGCTGTCTTATAAAATTATTTACAAAATAAGTAAAAACCAGTTTTTTGCTTGAAATCGAACGATTCTAGACTCCGTTTGTCAAGCGATTTTAATGCCTATTATCTACGATATAAGATATAAGGTATACCAAGAAAATACACATTTTTGGCTTGTAGCTTCCTCTTAAGACACACAAAACTCCATCTTTAAGCACCTTTGTCATAAGAAACTTTTTTGGCTTGACTTCAATTAACCTTACATGTATATTTATCTTTGTATTGTATATATAAGCTGTGTGTTTTTTTAAATAAAATGTGAATAAACGAATGGATAAATAAATATTCAGGTTACAAGAATAAGCTGTGGATTAAATGGCCGGTAACTAAGACAAGCATTTATAACGCCGTTTTTGATATAAATGCAAAGCACTTTCTATTTCATCCACGGAATAGAAATTTATTGACAAGATCGCATGCAACCTCCGTTTCGATCGATGAGACGCAAAATTAAAAATATGAATGTTCACATTCAGCGTTATATAAAAAGAAACACGGAAGATAATCTAATTAGGCAGAATGTCGTGATGTAACAGCTACAGCTAATACTTGAAAAATCACATTTTGTAAAGTATCCTCTTCATTAAAACTTAATTAAAACGGTCAATCATTATACGTCCAAGTCAGCTGATGTTTTGGTTTGTGAGTATTGCACATGCGAGTCCGTATGGAATGAAAGTGAACCAGATCTGGTAAAATCTGTTAACAAGGCAATACTTAAAAAGATTTCTTTAAAAGTGTGAGAAAAGAGTTGTTGGCATAAAAATGCGAGATGAAAAAGGATACAACATCTTTCTCCGTAATTACGGGGTAGGATACATAGAATGCCTCCGAAAGTGGTTTAATTGGATTATAATACATTATCATAATACCTATTGATCCAAGCATTCCATTACGCTTACGCCGCGCTAAAAGAAAAGCATAAGCACATTGCATATTCAGATAGATAGGTGGTACCAGTTTACGATTGTTGGATCTCTGCAAAATGCAGAAAAAAACAGTGACATCGAGTGACACAGACGAAGATGATGTTTCTTCAAACAAATTAATCAAATATATAGATAAGAAATTTCAAGAAATGAGTGAACTCTTTATTAAATCAATTAAAGAACAATTCAAAAACGAATTAACCGACCTCAAAACATCGATTGACTTCTGCTGTACTAAAATTGACGATTATGAAGCTAAAGTCAAAACCCTTGATTGTGAAATAATAACCTTGAATGAACGTGTAAAGATGTTAGAATTCAAAAACAATCTAAGGGATCAATGGGACAGATCCTGTAACATTGAAATCAGTGGAGTCCCGACCTCAGAAAAAGAGAATCTAAACGACATTATCGGCAATATATCCCAAAAAGTAGGATTCCCCATAAAAAGAGAAGACGTTGATTTCATCCATAGAGTTCGCCAATGGCCTAGGTCAACGGCAACTCCCAAAGTCACACCCACACCTACATCTTCGTCCAACATTATTCTACGTCTCATTCGGCGAGATTATAAGGATGCTTTGCTGACAGCTGCTCGACGCCACCGGACCCTGACTTCAGCAGATATTGGTCTTCCAGGAGCAGCCATGCGCATATTCCTCAACGACCACCTCACGCCTTCTAACAAGCTACTGATGAAGAAAGCCAGGGAAATTAAAGCTGAAAAACAATATCAATATCTGTGGACAAAAAATTGCAATATATTTATGAGAAAAAGTGACAGCTCTCCTGTCATTCGAATTTCCTCTGAAGCAGATATAAGAAAAATAGCATGACTCTATATAAATACTGTAATAATTTCACTTATATTATTCAAACAAAATCTTTTTTCTTTTCACTTAGTTTCGCATTTTAATTTTATTTCACTTACATTATCTAAACAAAGTATTTTTTCTTTTCATTTAGTTTCGCATTTAATATTATTAAGTCGCACACAGAACTTAAACTTAAACTATACTTCATTTTTTATATACTAACTGTCAGTAAACAAACTACTTTCAATCAGATTATGGCATGCTATACATCTCGTGAGGTATTGAATCTGCATCGAACACTTTTTATCTATATGAATCGAATTCACATACTTACTTATTATTATTATATTACATCATACCATTATTATTATTTTTATTATGGAAAATGTATTTTTCTGATATTTTATCTGTGTAATACAATATGGCTTCCTTAACTATATATTATCAAAACGTACGTGGTTTGCGCACAAAGACGCATGATTTTCTAAGGGCTGTTCTAAACAATGACTTCGATATTATATGTATTTCAGAAACTTGGCTTCTCGATAATATTTGTGATCCGGAGATTTTTGACGACAGATATAATGTTTTTAGACGTGACAGAAACTATAATCTCACAGGTCAAACATTGGGAGGGGGTGTTCTTATTGCTGTCCAGTCCAAATATAATGTTACTCATCAAACTAGCTGGTCCACACTAGAGGCTGAAGATATATGGGTAACTATTACTTCAACTACCTCTAATAAAAATATTAACATTTGCTGCTCTTACCATCCCCATGGTACGAATCATATTAGAAATCTTAAAGCTCACTTTGAGTCCGCTAGTCAGCTCCGATTGAACTATCCTGATGATGACTTTCTTATGGTAGGTGATTATAACATTTCTAGACTTATCTGGAATCTAAATTCTGAAAGACAGATGATACCACAAATACCTGTTGACGAAGCCAGCTTTACTGTTATAGACTTTTTATCTCTTTGTGACTTTTTTCAATATAATAACATCTTAAATGTAAATCAACGTGTTCTTGACCTAGCCATTAGCAACATGAACTGCTCATTACAACCTTGCATTCCACCCCTTTTAACTGAAGATTTGCATCACAAATCTTTCAAAATAGAAATAAGACTAAAAAACGAACCTCATTTAATACATCAACCACGACAAGTCTTATTATTCAATTCAGCTGACTACGTCAAGATTAACGAGTTTTTGGAGCAATTTGACTGGTCGAATATTTTTTCTTCAAGGGGTATGGAAGAAGCAACTGATAAATTCTACGAAATTATTAATGAAGCTATTGATCACTACGTACCATCAAAAACCATTTATCTGTCTCCCAAATATCCCCCGTGGTACACTCCCTACCTAATCAAAATCATCAAAGAAAAGCTAAAGTATCACCGAAAGTTTAAAAATTATTCACACCCCTCAGATTATTATACCTTCTCATTACTCAGGACTCGCCAAAAAAGAACAGAAAAAGAGTGTTATACTAATTATATAAAGAAAGCCGAGTTAAATATAAGGAAAGATGTGAAATATTTTTGGACTTTTGTGAAATCAAAACAGTCATCTTCTGAAGTACCTAATAACGTGTATCACAAAAACATTTCCTCAAGTGATGGTCAACGAATTTGCAATCTTTTTAACGATTACTTCCAATCTGTCTTTATCCCCGGTAAAACTACTATTAATACTTCCACAAATATTGTTGATACAAGTAATGATGTTACCATAAATTCAATTAATTTTGATTCAATTGATATAACTGCACCATTAGTGTTAAAACATCTCAAAAATGTGGACACTAAAAAAAGTGCCGGTTGTGATAAGTTACACCCAATTTTTATTGTTAATTGTGCTGAAACACTAGTTACTCCTGTAACACTACTGTTCCAAAAATCTTTTAAAGAAGGTGTATTTCCTACCATTTGGAAACAAGCTTTTGTTTCACCTGTTTTTAAAAAAGGGGACAAACACAACATTGAAAATTATAGACCTATCTCTAAACTATGTATCTTAAGTAAAATCTTGGAAAAAATCGTGTATAACCAACTTTTTGACTCATGCAAAAATACTATTATTAGCCCGCATCAACATGGTTTTTTTCAAGGCAGATCTGTTGATTCGAACCTAGGACAGTTTACTGATTTTGTTCTTAACTCTATGGATAATGGGAAACAGGTAGATTCCATCTACACAGATTTTTCTAAGGCTTTTGACAAAGTTAATCACGACATACTGTTAAACAAGCTCTCGAAGATTGGTATATGTGGAAATCTTCTGAGATGGTTCTCTTCATATGTTAAAAATAGAAGTCAAGCTGTTGCTTTAAAAGGTTACATGTCACAAATTATAATTATTCCCTCAGGGGTACCGCAAGGCTCCCATCTAGGGCCTCTCTTGTTTATTTTATACATAAACGACATGAATCGTGTTATTAGTAATTCTTGTTTCCTATTTTACGCTGATGACATGAAATTATATAAATGTATTAGCTCCATAGATGATTGCGACCATTTACAAGAAGACCTTGGTAAAATTGAGGAATATTGCAAAAACAATCAACTATATCTAAACATAGATAAATGTAATGTTATTACTTTTACACGAAAAAAACATTCAATTTATTATACTTACAAACTAAACCATGTACCTCTACAACGAGTAGAAACAATAAGAGATCTTGGAGTAATACTAGATTCTAGAATGTTATTTAGGGATCATATTGAAAATATTCTAAAAAAAGCTTATAAGCAATTGGGTTTCATTATTCGAATTACAAAACCTTTTACGGTAGCACACACCCTAATTCTATTATATATGTCATATGTACGGTCACAACTAGAATTCGCCTCAGTAATTTGGAATCCTCAATATCAAACATATATTGATCGCATTGAAAATATTCAGAACAAATTTATGAAACACCTATCGTATCGTTTTAGTGACCATCGATTTGTCCCTGTCACTTTAAATAAACGTAGAAAAATCTCTGATGCATTATTCTTACACAAAATCGTAAACTGCCTAGTTGATTCATCATATCTGTTAGAAAGGATTGCATTTCGTTGCCCCAAGCAAAACACCAGATCGAATGATTTATTTAGAATACCACATTGTAAATCCAAATACGCGCAAAACTCTGTAATAGTACATATCTGTGAAACTCACAATGCCTTACGAGATGTAGACATTTTCAACCATAACTTAATATCATATAAAATTCAGCTTAATAAATTAATAAATTAAAATACTTTTATTTTATTCAATTTTTTTGTTGTTGTGAAAAGTACATTATTATCACCCGTAGTGAATAGTATAACTATGCGAAAAGTTGTATTTTTTTCTTTTTGTTTTTATAGTTATGTACTTCTTTATTATGTTTATTTTTTGCCATTTAATATGTTGTGTAGGTAATAAATACTAAATCTACATTTAATTTAATGGAACTTAATTGGTCTAGAACATATGAATGTTTATTGTTATAATTTTTTACTGTACGACTGTTTGCTTCCTAAATAAAAAGAAATAAAAAATAAAAAATAAAAAAAATCTCTAATAATTAGTATAAAACAAAGTCGCTGTTTGTGCGCTTAGTTCTTCTAAACTATGCAACAGATTTTGATAGGATTTTCATTATCATTTATGATGAATGTGAAACCGCGCAAGAGTTCCAACTGCTCCCAACGGTCTGAGCCAGTGAGACCATGGCATCCCAAATTGGTGTATGTTGTGAGGCTGAAGGTAGTGGGGAGAGGAAGGAGATGGGAGAGAAGAAGGCGGGGAGGTACCTGTCAATTCAGATCTAGTCACCCAACGCAGTGCCTAAAGACATTTAAAGCAAAATTTCAATTCTGAAGGATGGTCTTTCGCCAGTGCGATACTGAAGTATCTACCACTCGAGTAACTAAATAAACTCAATTGTTTCCGGGTGGATGTAAAAGGTATTGTTATATTTGACTTCATATTATTCTCTCAGTGGCAATAAGTAAATATATTACTATATTATACTCTATCAACCATAAATAGCCTTTGTTTTTGAATATCATCATCATATAAATTCTTTGCTACAAGTGTCGTTCCGCAAGGGTCACATTTAGGACTGATCTTGTTTTTGTTATTTGTTAGTGATGTTTTATATATTTTAGATGATGTTCATTTCCTAATGTTTGCAGATTATCTAAAATTATTCAAGGCAATAAGACATTTTAATGATTGCCATATATTGTTAAATAACTTGTCCTAAAATTTTATATGGTATCAAGAAAATAACTTGCATCTCAACATAAACAAATGTAAAATTATGAGGTTTTATCGAATATGGAATACTATAATTTTTGATTATTCCATTAGTGATATATCGTTAGTTTCTGTCTCGGAAATCAATGACTTGGGTATATGGGTTGATATGAAACTCAATTTTATAAAGCATATAGAAATCATTATCCAACAAAGCTTTGAAAATTTTGGGCTTTATTTTAAGATAATATAATGATTTTCACAATATCTACACTGCCACAACATTATATATGTCAATAGTAAGGAGTCATATCGAGTATAACTCCACAGTTTGGTCCCCAAATTATGAAGTTCATTCACACCATTGAAAGAATCCAAAATAAATTCTTAAGATATGTAAATTTTAGAATAGGTATTCCAAGATAATGTAAAAATTACGGGTAACTTCGTTATTCATTAAATTTAATAAAATTATCCTAATTTGCGATTTAATGTGATTGATTAAAATTATTAATTCGTTATTGAATACCCTTGAGTAGCTACATTTAATTTCGTTCCATGCTCCTAGCGGGACAGTTATAAGACAGTACCTACCATACTATTGTAGCAATTCTTCTACGACTTCACAGTATTACGCGCCTATGAGACGAATACCAAATTTGGGAAACATATACTCTGATGTTGTAGATATATTTAGCTCAACAATATTCCAATATAAGTTCGCTTTAATACATTTTATGACTTCAAATAGAACTGTTCATTTGGTGAAACGTAAACTATTATAGACCAAACAGAGTTAAGACTCTAAATGTGCAAAATGTAGTTGATCGATCTATTGTATCTAATGATCAAATGAATGTACTTAGCTATTAAATTTCTGCGTTATTTGAACTATATATATAAATGTGTGAAAGCCCTACGGGCGTTTAATAAATAGTGAATAAATTAATCAGGTGAACTGATTAATTAACGACGAAAAAAAGCTAACATGTTCACTTTAATTGCAAACTCGATCACGGCCCACCCGCAAAGCGGTCAAGTTAGGTGTTGGTAATCTCTCGGGAAGTGTTAAAGTCAAGCTGCATTTACCGCAGTAGGCCCAAGACTTACGTAACGGAAAGCTGGCGCTATGCGATCAGCAATAAAGCTTTCGACGGTTCACTCGAGTGACTTGCTCTGTTAGTCATATCGGCGATCTCACGTTCGGGCAACAAAAGAGAGGGCATGTGAGCACTCAGCAGAGAGGAATTTGCTATCTACGCGTGGCAGTCGTATCACGTCTAGTGTGGAGCCAGGAACACTCATTGCTAAATTGTAACGAGATCAATTATTACGATAAGTCTGACATTTTTATCATCACGCCTTGATTAAGAACAATCCAAGGCAGTTAAACATCTGTTTCGTTGGTCTGCGCATTACGTTTTGAGTTGGGTCACTTTATTTGTAAGAAATTGGTTTTCTTGTTTTTATATATTATTGCTGCCATTTAGGGTATTATAATATTTTTCGGTTGATTTGCTTTGCACACATGTTTTGACAGAGATTAACAAATAACAGCTCATGTTATTTGGTTGTATCACATATTGTAGCCAACGAGGCCCATAATACCAATGAAATAATTTTCAACGTTGGTTCGAAGATAAAACTAGCAAATACATACAATTCATACACGTCAATAATAGGATGGATGTGATTCTCAGTTGGCAATCAATGGATATAGATAGATACATAAGAATGTGCAAAGTCTAGGCAATCTAGGCAGTTTCTGTTAAGATACACGATAATATGTCGTACAATCAGACAGTAAACTCATGCCCATAAGGCTTTAGTTTTGACGGACCTGCGCGTTAAAGTGAAGGTACGAATATTTCCACGGTTTTCATACGACCACATACCGTCCTGACATATTATCAATGCCTTTGGCCGCTTCCTGCGGATGAAGAATTGTGCATTGCACATTTATGGCACTATACACATGTGCATGTTCCCAAAGCAACAGGCACGTTAGCGCAGCCGCAGACATCCGTTCCAAATTGATGCAATAACAGCGTTTCTCTGGTTTATACCTCTGGAAGAAGAAACTATTAAACATTACCCATAATCTTCGTGCAACGATGAACTGCAAAAAATGAAAGTATACATTCATCAATCTTATGCAGTGTAGTTTATTTTGGTTCGGTCCACGACACCGGGTCTGTTCCAAGCACGTAGAGTTTTTTTTTGATTTTTAACATATTTTCTTGAACGCACGAAAAGTTTTAAAAACTAATTGGTGATTTTTTTCGTGTTAGATCTAAATAGAAAAGATTGAATAAGTAAAATTGTTTTCACACACATAGAAGTTTTCTTTTTATATTTACGAGTATATAGTCTATATGTTACATAAATTACTGAACATCGAAAAAATCGATTAAACAATATAGAGACTTTTAAAATATATCGACATGGATAAACGTATATTTCATATATCATGTTGGAAATGACGCTGCGAACTGAAAATAGATATGTTGATCTAGGTATTCAAGGCGGAAATTGTGTGCCAATTTCACTACGCCAGCGCATACTGTTTGAGAATATTATTTGTTACCCCACAACACATATTTTTAAAATCAATTCCAATTTGTCGAATCATCATTTTCCTAATACAACAAAATCGAATTGGTGCTAAAAAGTAAGAATCAATTTTTATTAGTAAGTACGAACTAGTAAAGTAACTTTCAATGTTTTTGGTGCTAAAATCGTAAAGCGATTATTAAAAACTAATGAACTACGTGGTATTCAATTACTGTAGTACTATTTATAGGCACAAAATTATGTGAGGAAATCTGGATTGAATCACAATAAAGTGCAATTTCAAGTGATGTGAGACAGAAGACGAGATGTCTGAAACAAATTGAACCGTAAAGTGATTGAGAGTGCCGTAATTATTAATAATAGCCGTATTGTTTTACAAAACTCTCGTCGATCACTCAGCTGTCTGGGAAACGTACATATTCATGGGTATTGATATTGTGTCTTAATTTCTGACTAATTTGCGTCAGATCAGAATTGCTGCTCTTTTATTGTTTCACGATTAATTGATCCAAACGTAAATCCAATTAGTACGCGTTACAGGTCTTTGATTGTTTCGATCTTACTAATTGTGTTGTTAAAAGCTGTTTTCATAAAAAAATACTTACCTGTAATTCCTACAACGTACCTCTACTCTGTAATTAATCTCTATCTGAACTCCAGAGATTGCCTTTGTGTAATAATGAAAACCAGTATCCGGCGGCGACTTGAACTTTTGACTGTGCTGGAGAGCTAATATAGAAAACTACTGTAACATTGCATTGAAATTGACGTATTTCAGAAACTTTCTGAACCTCCGTGAAAAATATTATCTTTGAAAAAATCTTGTTCTAATCCATTACCGTAGAGTATAAAGTAATAATTATTATTCAATTTAAATTTAAAAAAAATGCTCAGCCATATATCTAACGCCTTATTTGCCAATTCTTGAAAAAATAATATTTTTTTTGGTTTGTTTATTTATCTGTTTTAAAATTATTTTATTCCTAAAATTGGATTTAAGTGAATATAATTAATGAAGGTGTCAATTTCCTTTGATGTAACAATAATAATGTGATTATTTATATAAAGCCGTACTTGCGAAAAATCACCTCAAGGGCACTGTAAAGTGACATACTTATACAAGTATCTTTCCTCTATTCTATTCCTGAGATTTCTCTACACGAGGGAGAATGGCTACTACCTTTGGCTTTATCCTAGCGACTTTCTTTTGGGTGTTCTCGGAATGAACCATCTACTGATTATTGGATGGTTTGAAACTCGGTTATCACGGAAAGCACTCATTTCTATGTTCCCGATCGTTATCTCCGTTACAGACAGCAAAGACTGTTTTCCTGCATGTTAGTCCTGCATGACTTCCGGCATGCAGGACTAACTTGCCAATGGTCAATGGTCGTGCCGGTGGGGAGAGCAATCTTGCGCTTGAACAGAAATAATTCGGAAATCGACATTTTTAGCATTAATGAAGCTGCCTTTAAAAGGTAAGCTCCGTTATTACAAGTATAATAAGTATATCATATTCCCACTGCCTATATTTATGTAAGAACTTTCCTTAACAAATGAATTTAAAACGCATTAAAAGGAACAATTGTAAAGTTTTAAAAATTAATAAATAATGAATTTAATAATGCAAATATTTAATAGCGGGATTATCCCTCATTTAAAAAATAAACGTATCGCCAATCTCATTTGTAGTCAGTCAGATAAATCTTTTCCACACCTGAGCCGACCGAAGTCGACATATTGAGAACAAAAACAAGAATTATGCATAGACCTTGTGCAACACATTTCTTATTGTATCTTTCCATATGATAGGTAAAGTATCTATTTATATAAAAATATATCAATACAATAAAGATAAACAACAAGCCAGGAAAAATGTAATGTAGGTGAGCAACATGACGTATTGCCGTAATTTTATTAGTATTTATTAGCCTGTCCCTGTATAAGGAAGTACACACTACACACGCTACACTGAGTTCTTGAATAAAATATTGTCTTGAAATAAGTCGGTACCTACTTGAGTTGTACGAGACTAGGTTACTTTAAAAATACAAACAGTGCTTGAAATTACACAACGTAGCTTAATAATAATATTTTTTTACTAAAGTCACTAATATATGATATTCAGATCACCTTTGGTTTGTTATAGAAGTTGTTTGAAAAGGCTTTATCTCTCTCTAGCTCTTTCCTTTTTTGTCATTCTGACGTTCCATTACTTCATCACAATCTTTAAAGGTTAGGGTTCAATGATTCCACCGGCTCCAGGCAGTATGGACTCATAAAAATTATCATAAACTCTCAATTTCATTGGATAGACTTAGCTAAACACATTTTATTTTGAAGTTCCCCGGCGAGATTGATGAGATCCACAGGGTGACACCTGAGGCCCAAAGACTGGCTCGTAGACCAAGATGTCCCCCTCTGACTCCTCCACCATACGAAAGAAGAATTTGATAAGTGAGCAGAACTTTTTTCTGAAAGGGGTGTAAATTGGTACAATCTGTTGATTTAGAATTTGATGTCTGACTCCTATCGAATATACCATGTTTATTCATCATCATATAAAATGTGTAGAATACGATGCGGTCGTGTATTCAGGAAGGAAGCAAAATATATAAAATATTTTGTCTTGTTTTTAAAATGTTTTGGTTGCTGAAATAAAAGGATATATAATAAAATAGCAGAAATCGTCGTACCAGATTGATAAGGTGTACGTTGCGATTACTAGAATTAAAACCGAAAGCGATACCAGATTAATTTAGAAATTATGTGAAATTACGTTTACGATTGTCGTTAACTCTCAATCATTTAAATCAGCCAAGAGTAAGTTATTATTATGATCGCTTTCTTCCGCACCATAAATTATGATTTAAACAAAGTTATTTTATCTCACAATTACAAGTACAATAAATCGGTTTTCTCTAAAATAAAGACTAATATTATCATTAAATGTTATACCGTTGTCTCGTAATCATTGTAATCGTGTTTCAATTATTATACTAAGCCTGTTTAAAATACGACTCTAACACTTAAGCATTATCATTCTATCCGAGATGGTCACTTTTTTATCTCAATTATTATTTGGAAGCAATTGATAGATACTAAAATAGTGTTGGCACTTCTGTTAAACCGTGGCGTAAATTTTATTACGAATATTTTCGCGGAGTTGCGCCATCTTGAAATCAGGACAAACAAATCATATCGCATTGTTTGGTTCCTTATGCCAGTCTGACGGAGCAGAACAATATACTATATTATTAATTTATTGTTGGAATTTGATGAAGTTTCTCAATTGCTACGAATTTATTGTTGGCTGTAGTTAAACTAATGACTGCGATGAGTTATTTATTATAAACTTGTTATTCTAGAAAAATTCTTTTCTTGCTCCAAAAATTACAGTTGCATCGTTCTTTATTATGAGTCCAATAAAAATCTTTAACTATCACATAACTATAAAACAGTTAAACAAGTGTTGATCTACATAATATTCTAATTGGAACAGAATCACACCTTTCTAAATTACGAATTTATTGCCGTAAAATTCGTAGGTCACATAAATAATATAAATGTATGACTTAATCTTTTATTGATACGAAACACGTGCTAATACATTGTAAAAATATATTATATTAATTATATGATATTAAATTAAACAGATGTCTTAACATTAATTTATAATTTATCGTCCGTGTTTGCTTATCTCAAAGAAAGTTTAAATTTAGTTAATTTATGATACCCCATTACAGTTGATTGAGAATCTAATTGCATATTTAGATTATTTAAAAGTAATATATACATTTTGGGCACGGCCCCCAGGGCGAAAGTGAATTTAAAAGCCCCTGGGGCAGTCGGTCTAGTTCGCGCCTGCTTAAATTCTTAGCGTGAGCAACATTGACAGTCCGTTTTTTACACCGCCTAAGAAAGCGAAATCAAAAGCTTGTTACGGAAATTACAACGCACGATTTAATGCCAACATCACAATCTACAGCACACATTAGAACAGCCATCTAAAACCCATTATTTATGTTCTTAAAGTGAATTAACCGGTCACTAGTCACTAGCCGGTGAATAGGTACCTGCCTTAAATGCTTCTGTCAAAATGAGCTTATTTTGGAATTATTTATCTGTAAATCACGTATCCAATCGCGGATGCTTGATACGTAATATGGAGATTAAGTTTTTAGGTATTTAAAAAAAATTCAAATAAATATATGTGGTTTTAGTTTGATGGAGACAAATAAGGTACAATGTACCTAGTTATTATACTCCAACACTGGAATAATATTTATTTTCAAATGTCCATTAAAAAAATATAACGCCAGGGATTCGAACTCTGACTGCCGATGTCGAGATAAATAGTTAGTAGGTAAGTTTATATAATATAAATAAATAATTACATATCACGAGGAAGTTGCTTTCTTGTAATTTTGGTCTGTACACAATGGTTTAGTCGTGTGGATACGACGCGCAGCTGGCAGTCGAACAGACGCTAGTTCTATTATCACGGCCGGTACCGATGTAGTTTTTTTTGTTTCTTTTGTGTGTGAATTAATCCACTCATATGGGAAATATAATACATTACGACTCAGATTACGATATTACCCATGAGTTTCTAGGCTTCATTTAATTTATTTGTCAATGGGATTACTACTTAGTATTTATAATACTGTGTAATGTTTACAACGTTATAATTTGAACACTTTCTAAGTAAGCCCATAATTAGATAAGAAGTGTTTAATTTTATGGTGGATTTAATCAAAAAATTTTCTATTGGTTTATCAAACGGCAAATGAGTCATAGAAAATATTTCTCAAGAAAGATTGTTTAATAAAAGCTTACCTAGAAAAGCTTCTAAAAGAGATCTGAAAATTCGTTGTCACTGCCTCGCAGATTTAACTACATAAATCCAGTAAAAGTGATTTTACTTCATTAGTGTTATTCAAGTAGGTATTTGATCAGTAGGTGTTAACATTTTAAATATGTATTCTTTTTCATTATTGACTGTGCTTTAACAATGAGTCATTATGGGCGAGCCCCACAATTCAGCTCGCTCTTTTTGATGAGCCGTATTGGTACGAGTCAAGGTAAGCCGTACCACAGCTCAATAGAGCTGTGGTACGGGTAACCGTTCAATAGAACGGTTACTCTTTTTTATCAGGAGATATTTTATGGAAAAAAATTACAGGATTAATTGTTATTACGTAATCAGAGACGTGAACGGCGTCTGCCAGTCTGAGATCTGGACTTGGACATATGTACCCACACCTACTAACTACCTAGCATTTTTTTTTCTCGAGGTACGAGTCGGCATTTCGATGCCAAGAGGCGTACGATCATTCATACGCTGGGAGCCGTAGCGGGGGAGCCGTAGCGGGGGAGCAGTATCGGGGAGTCATATTGGGCGAGCACAGCATTCGTTCAATTGAGTCGACTCTTTGAGCCGTATGAAAATATTGAGCTGTTCCCGCTCTTGATAAAATGAGTCATGACCCATCGCTACTGTGCTTATGTTTCTAGTTCTGCACAGTCGCGATACACTTGCGTGCTGACGTGCAACTCCTCATATTTTCACTTTTATTATTAGCTGAGCGTGACGACTACCAATGACTGATACATTTTTTTAAAATCCAAATATTTAGGTTATAATAAAAATAAGAATAAAACATATGCCTGGAATTGAGGTGTTTTACCGGAGGCTTTTTACCGCATAATTTAGCAAGATTTTGTTGAATGAACGATAAAAAGGTTACGAAACTAAAACTTCCAGCGTTTTTATTTTACTTGTCGGCTGTTTTTTTCGTGTTTCAGTGAATTACGTTTAAGTAATTCTAGTAAAAAGATTGTTTTGTCTGAGCTATAATTGAATTATTGATAATTAAGCAAAAAATGTTTACTCTCAAATAATACAAAATCAATAACATCATTTTCGTGACTTCTAAAAAATATATAATCGATCTCAATGGGTTTGATTGAAAATTTTCAACGGTGCTCATACAATGTAGGTATAGTTTTATTGATTTACCAAGAGTATTTTGAATGGTTTACTAATTCAAGAAAATACCTCGTTACTGTTGCTTGCACAGTAGATAATAACACCAAGTTATGTAGAACGCTTAATTAAAACAGTAAATATTACGGTCGGTTGAGAGTCCGCTGGAAGTTAGCCAAGAACTGCAGTGGACATTTCCTGATTGCGACCGAAGCCAGTTAAAGGATTGATTTTAATGTATGGAGTGCGTAGAGCTTGCAGTCAATTAATATATTATCTGATTATGTTAAATTAAAGCTGGTGTTATGGAAATAACGAATTAATTGATTCAATCGACACATTTCGAGTATCATCGAGTTAGCAAATTTTCTTTTACCGTAATAATATTGGGTTTTCAAATAAAAGTTTCTGAAAATGTTTTGTATCACTCTCCCAAAGTAGAAAATCACAAATCAAACCTTAAAAGAGCTTTAAATTAAGTAGTTCACCTGATTTCATCTTACCAAAAACGAAATAGTATAGAAATTCAGCGAATAAGAGGATGAATGTGGACATTTAAATTTAACTGGATTACCTTCTGTTTTACACTCTAATGTTGGCTTCAGGTTGCAAGGTAGGTATATTAAAGTGGTATCGAGCAGGTTCAGTGATTTAAGGTCCGAAAATACCTTGTCGGTCACACCGGCACTCGAGTACCTTACATTGGCTGAGGTAGTACAAACGTATCGCTATAAAAATACCTTGTCGGTCACACCGGGACTCGAGTACCTTACATTGGCTGAGGTAGTACAAACGTATCGCTATAAAAATACCTTGTCGGTCACACCGGGACTCGAGTACCTTACATTGGCTGAGGTAGTACAAACGTATCGCTATAAAAATGATGTAACATCATTCTACTGCAAAATTTGAACTTTAAATTACTTAATATTCAACACATAAGTTTATATTTTATTTGAATAAAATGTAAACTTATTTAGCTCATTGATTTTCATATCTTGTCAAACGCGTGCCCAGTTTTACGAAATAACAAGTATTTACATTGATTTGTGTTCGTATTTAAATGTGATCTTGGCCAGTACTGAAAAGCTTATTTCGACATGTAAATGTAAATAACTTTGTATCATTGCTCACGTACGCGTATCTAATTACTTACTGCACACCAATAAAAGTAGATTCTGTAGAAATAAAACATCGGCACCTACTCAACTATTTCAGATCTAGATCAAGTAATGACATAGTAACTCTTACGGTCTGAAACATTTTGTGAAATACGAGTACTACCATAAAATGTTCTGAATCACCACAAACGAGTTCAAGTTATTGAAGACAACAAGTTTTGAACATTAAAAGTTTTTTTTCTTCCAAGTTTAATAATCAATTTCTAAAAAAATCCCAAAAAGAGTCACTATCTTTTTCAGTAAAATATTATTGAAAGTCATTTAATTTGTGTACAACGTGTTGGTCGGCATATAAATGTTACAATTTTAATAATGGTAATAATGTTGAATGTTTCATACACACCTAGATCAATCGCTCCCATTAATATTAAGTTAATTATTCTCAACTGGTCTATTAAATTTTACTGCGGATTATTGATTAAATATTGAACAGCAGGCTTGCACAAAGTAAATTTATTAGAAAACGATTATTCTACGTTGAAATATATCACAGTTGTAATATTAATTCATTGATAATTGATCATTTTCACTATGCGAGAAGGGATTGATATGGAAGCCCTGCTACTGTTTATATTAAAATCCCTGGTGAAGCTTGGTTAGGTTCACAAGTTACCAGGAGAATGATTTATAATTTATTTCAGAGATCTAGACCATGTACATTCTTTCAAGACTTTAAAGAAACAAATGTGCAAAGCTATGCTATAGAGAGATTTAATTTAAAATGAAACGAAATGGAGAAAGATAGGGACACCTTAAAACTCATTGTCCAAACAATGGTCACAACTCAAAGACGAAGACGACGGTGAAAACATGATGGTGAAGATGATAAAACTAGATATTTTTATTTACAGTAGAACATAAAATATGAAAAATGTTCGTTCCGTAAATCTATATACAAGTAAGGTTGATCATGTTTAAATTGGGTGTACAATAATTCAACTTGACATAGCATTGTTTAAGTGACACGAATAAAGGTAACATTATTAATGGGAATGACATCGAGAATTAAATGAGAGACGTCAATCATTTTAAAGGTTTACGTTACGTGCTTTTGCAATGTGCTTTATTTGGCTTGCCCCAAGGTCCTATACTATAAACGCTGATGGTTAAATTTGGAATTCCTTTTATCTAATATTAATCCGCATTATAAATCAAGTTATTACAAAATAATTTTAACGGATAATTACGCAAGCAATTAGGACGAAAATTAAACACTCCACCACGGCTTAAATTAAATTTATCGAGATCGGTTAAAGGTCGGCCTAAGTTTACATGTCACACATATTGCTGTCGTTCTTCCGGTTTTACGGTGCAAGTTTGTACGTATATATTTAAAATGATTCAGCTATTTGTTAGAAATAGAAGAAAGTTTAAAAAAAAAGAAATATCCCGCTATGAATGCTTTGTCAGCTTTAACAGATACGAAAGTGGATTCGAAATTGAGTTCGACTGGAATAAAATTGCAACTTTTAAGGTGCAAAAAAATATTAACACATACAAGTTATAATTCTTATGTTTTTTCTGATTTTTTTATAATAAATTTTATTTTACTGCTTGCATTCACCATCATGTTGATTAGCAAAAACTGTCGCAGTAGATTACATCAAGGAATTAAGTAAATTGTCAGGAAATGAACTCTGATATGGATAAATATAAAAAAAAAATCAGACATAGATAGAATTTGCAGCCTTAATTATATTATCTATTCATAGGTATAACTTTTATTTCCTACTTGTGATTTTGGAATTCACGATAGTGATAATAATTATTGTAAAAAAAATAGTTTCAAGGACCTGTGCAGAGACAAATTCTTAATTGTGGATATTAATTACATCTACAGAAGGCAAATTAGTTTGATACTAATTTTAATTAAAATAGTAATAAATAATACGTAGGAAGTTGGAATTTCATAAATAAAATGCATCAAAGTAAGTACAATTCTTTTACCATGCTATCAGTTAACGTTATTAGAACTAATCCATATAATAATAACATAAAAACATAATAAAGAGCTTAACAAGATTGTGTTTTAATAACCAGTTGTTTTAATTGCAATGTTTTTGTCCAGGTGTGAACCCATTACAGTAATTAGAATATTGGCAATTAAATTGTATGACAGTTTTCAAGACATTATTAATTTTATTGTCATCATGAGTTATCATTCATTGTCAGTAAGCATTATGATTCAATTTCAATTATTCGTATTCTTTATTAATGAATATTTTTGACATCTGTGATGGATCAGATCTATCAGTGTCATATTTCAATATCCGGAATTAAATTTCACATTGCGTTCATAGATTAAAGCCTCAATCCTTCTTACCGACTTATGTAATAGGTGATGTAAAAAGAATTTAATGTTTGATTGGCGTTGGATAAATACAAACAGGTAGTAAGAGTAATCAGACAAAGTTAACAGACATGCCATTGGAATTATGCACGATTTTTGTAATTAAGTAGATCAATATCTATTTGGTTACAGCAAACAAGGGTGTCAGTTATGATACCAAGAACACGTAGGTCCTGTTTGTTACACGATGAAGTTACGTGGGTTTGAATATTAAAATTTTTGCGGTTATTCTGCACAGTAGGCTATGATATTAACATGACCTAAGAAAGACATCAGAACCTAAGGAATATCAGAGGTTTCTTTGTGGGGTAAATTTTAAATTGAACCTGTTGTTAGACAGATAAAACAAAAAAGCTTGTATATCATTTCAGAGAAGAGGAAAAATAATATATAGGAGCTGAAATCGACAAATCTCAAACTAGACTTACTTCCAATCATTAAAAAACTTTATTTAGTAGATTAGAGGAGAGGAAAAGTAAGATATACTCGTAGGAGCTGAAATCGACAAACCTCTAACTAGACTTACTTCCAAACGTTTAAAAACTTTATTTAGTAGATTAGAGGAGAGGAAAAGTAAGATATACTCGTAGGAGCTGAAATCGACAAACCTCTAGCTAGACTTACATCCAAACGTTTAAAAACTTTATTTAGTAGATTAGAGGAGAGGAAAAGTAAGATATACTCGTAGGAGCTGAAATCGACAAACCTCTAACTAGACTTACTTCCAAACGTTTAAAAACTTTATTTAGTAGATTAGAGGAGAGGAAAAGTAAGATATACTCGTAGGAGCTGAAATCGACAAACCTCTAACTAGACTTACTTCCAAACGTTTAAAAACTTTATTTAGTAGATTGGAGGTGAAGAAAAGTAAGATATACTCGTAGGAGCTGAAATCGACAAACCTCTAACTAGACTTACTTCCAAACGTTTAAAAACTTTATTTAGTAGATTAGAGGAGAGGAAAAGTAAGATATACTCGTAGGAGCTGAAATCGACAAACCTCTAACTAGACTTACTTCCAAACGTTTAAAAACTTTATTTAGTAGATTAGAGGAGAGGAAAAGTAAGATATACTCGTAGGAGCTGAAATCGACAAACCTCTAACTAGACTTACTTCCAAACGTTTAAAAACTTTATTTAGTAGATTGGAGGAGAAGAAAAGTAAGATATACTCGTAGGAGCTGAAATCGACAAATCTCTAAAAAGACTTACTTACAAACGTTAAAAAACTTTATTTAATTGATTAGAGGAGAGGAAAAGTAAAATATAGGAGCTGAAATCGACAAATATCCAAATAGACTTACTTCCAAACGTCAAAAAACTTTATTTAATAGATTTCTCAAAGAGAAAAGCTCCATTAAAAACAAGTTGTGATAGTAATGCATTTTAAGAAAAAAGTTGTTTTTTGCATTATTTTCTAATGAAGTGAGTGTCTGATCAAAATTTTCTGTTTTGTTAGGTTTCTATTTTGTTGTGTGTGATATTTTTGGGCGACATTTTTTTATGTTAAAACTCAGAGCAAGTCTTCAAACTATATTTTATATAAACTAGTTGCGAAACTACGTTCCAACTTAAGTGAGAGATATAATGATAATTAATTTGATTCAAAATAAATTTTATGTGATACATGACTAAACTTGTCTTTTATAATGCTGCATTTCTCACATTCTCCTAATAATTCGCTTTAAATGCTAATTTTAATGGTTTTTCTTCCAATAAAAAAAAACACAATTATTTACCCATTACTGTTAGTTACTGGGCTCCTGTGTATATAAACCAAAAAACCATGTTATGTAGGCACCTAAATAATTGTTAATGCTTATTTAGACAACATATCATTTTAAATACAGCGTTGGGAAATACAGCCACGCCCGATTTTTTAACTATATTGCAATGCAATATTATCCGCACAACAATTACGAATTAAGGTTGAACTTTTTGAATTAAATTTGATATACATATTTTTTTAATATTATGAACGGCAGCCTGGGGAGTTGTTGGATAAGAGTTTAATCATTGCTGATATATCCGCATTCGAAAGTACTCGGACCATTTCTGCAATACATTTTCACCGAGTTTTTTTTGGCACACCTGATTTAATTGATTGCCCAAGGTAATGTCCACCTTAAGTTTTTTTATGCTATATTGAAAAACATTAATTGCCTACCATGTGAGGTAAGAGTGGTTTAAATTTGTCAAGGCAAATGGCAATAACGTAAACGGCAAACATGATATGATTTTTTATTTTTGTTACGAATAGTTGTTAGAATGGCTAATTTGTCAATCGCTGGGAAGGATTTAAAAGCGTTCAGTTTTTTTCAATGATCGGTCAAGTGTTTGTGGTTTAGTAATGATTTTGCATAAATCATTGCCAAATATTTTGCCAGAAAAAATGACATTTAACTCGTAAATAAGGTCGGACATCGAATTCGCACACTTTCCATGATAACCACACAGTGACACAGTAAGCACAGAGTAAGTACAGTAAGTAATTTGCGCAGTGCGCACAAAGTGGGTTCATTTTTACGGTAACGAGATAAAACAAAGAGGGAACAGTAGTCCTAGTACAGAAATGCTTTTATGTTGAACCGCTTAAAATTAAACTTACATTCAATTGAAAACAAATACAGAGGCTGTCCGAAATAGAGAAGCTTTGGATAGCAGGTACTACCAGGAACAAACTATTTTTAAATTTAAACACCCGCTAAACTGCCAAAGCAGTTTATCAACAGTCTAGTTTCTAAACAGATGTAAGCATCTCAAGCAGTTTTTCTTTTCTGAATGTTTTTCACAAGGGCGATACTGGGAGTATTTCTCACTCTGAAATGCGATTCTAATAAATAATACCTTCCATATATTGCCACACGTCCTAATTGGGGATTAAAGACAAATTGTTTGTTCTACGAAAAGATTATTAAAATTAAAATGATAATTTTTGTAAAAATATTTTTTCGCTGTGTTTTGTATTTCTGACTAGGTCCTAAGTAACTAATTTTAGACTACGGAATTATTTAATATCTATGTACAAATGGCTTCTATCTGGGTTGGTAATTTAGGAGTGAAACGACGCGTCGCCATTGATTATCATCATTACAAAATCGGCTGGTGATTTTATATCATAAAAAACAATACATAATTGTGGGATATTTGAGTCAGCATCATGGAAACCAGGCTACGCCATGCTTCTGTCAGTAACACAGATCAAATAAACCAAATTGAATATCATTTGAACCTGGCATTGGGAATTAATCAAAAAGAATTGACACTAATATAAATCTATTACACAATTTGAATTCCGTGCTTAACAAAACACTTTCCGTAAGTGATTAATTATTGAAATGTGAAAATTTCAAGTTACATTAAATAAGGAGTCACTATTTATTGAAATCTTAAATGGTCCTGTTGTAAGATAATTCATCTTGAAGTACGTTTATGAACAAATTATTACAAAACTTTGTCTTTGAAAACAAGGTTAGATTGAAGAAACAAACACATTATTGTTCATCAATCACTCCCCATCATAATGTCTATTCTGTATCTTAAATGGCAAAAAATATGTAGCGTTCTGGTTAATGTTTTTCTAAAATTAACGATTCATATGAACATTTTAGTGTTTCCTTATTCTGTTTCGAAACGGAGTTATTAAGTTTTGTAATTTTTAACAAGGTTTCAAGACATTTGTCATATGAAAGCTAAATTTATGTACATTTTTAAAACTTTTATAACTCCTTTAATTATCGTGTTAGCGATTATAAATTACAAATCATTTAACCGTAATTAAATTAAATCATGGTTATATCCAGCTTTGTAAAAATAGCTATCAAACCTATATGTTATCTCAATGTTTATGCAAAAGGTGAAGGAACTTTTTTATTATCCCCAGGAATGCAATATGATAGAATATCACCTTAAGTTAATCTAAGCCATAACTATGACCATGAACGAGTAAAAATTCAATTTTTATCAATAATTAGTTGCTACTAGTGGAGGTCACTTTTATAATTCAATCTTGAATGATATAAAAAAAGGTATTGCATTTATTTTAATGTCTCTCAATTGCGGAAATCGATGAGGATTGCAGTGGCAAAGTTACACTCCTTGAATTGACTGACACAATCAAGTAATGCACTGATTTGCATTTATCTCTGCTTGTGTTTCAAGCAGATATCACTTAACCAATGGAGAGGGACAAATGTTGCGTGGGAAAAAGAATCAAAGATTTTTTATAAGACGAGGCCGTATACTCGAGATTAGAAAAATAAAACCTCTCACAGGATTTCGTAAGCTAATTGTGGAAACTCTTATTGTGTTCTTAATAATAAATCACAATATTGCAGGGAAATGTGCCACCGACTGCTGAACAATGTGGAATATATAGGAGAAGGAACCATTATCATCTGCGCAAGGTTAATTGCAAAACTTCATCGCTTAGTCTGCAGAGCAGAGACTAATTTGTTGATGAGATAAGTACCATTAGGTATTTTAGGAATAAATTGTTTTGAAATGTTGTCTTAATGCTTTCTTGATATTATTGGAACTAGGTATGAAAAGGATTTAACTTTTTCCTTGAGAAACATTTTCACATTTTAATGCACGTATTAGGTAGGTATGTTTAAAAACATTATCCAATAATACGTAAATAACTTTTCATTTCATCAATTTTTTTTCCCTATGGGTCTCATCCTGCTGCAAAAATCTTTAGACTGATATTTTATGCTCGTTAAGTATGAGTGGCCAAATCTATGAAAAATGTATTGATAAATTATTGTTATTGATTCCAAGAACTCTATCGATTTCCCATTATTTGATATGAATGCAAATGGGTGGGTAGCTACAAATTCTAAACAAATAATCCCAACCTACTTGTAATTAAATGTATATAATGAAACCTTGCGATTTGTTGATTCAATTAAATACGCCAGAACGGTACACCGCACTACCACCAACGTGTACCTTCTGCATCGCTACCATTATGTCGGAATAACAGTTTTCTCGCGATTTTATCAGCGTAAAAACTATCATGATTCTGAACAGCTATCATTATATAAATCAATGAGCTATAAACCGCATACACCGACAGTGAATCAGACAATTGTTTTAAGTGGGTCGAAAGGGTTTAGGTACCTTCGAGTACCTTAAGAACCACATTACATGAATATTATGAGTTATTTTCTGCTCTGAGTAGGCACGGTATAGTTCTTAATGCCCCTGTAGACACATGCATGAGTGGCAACGGATTAAAAACTAGTCGAATTGCTTCGATTAACTGCAATTATTACGTTTAACTCAATCTAATTCGTTCATCAGATTGTGTCACGTATTGTAAGGGTGTGACATTCTGAAATTCTTTAGAATAAATGGAGATAAATTAGATAGGTGCTTGGTACACTTACATTTATAATTCCATTCGCCTAACTGTTCAAACGCATGAGTTACTGCGAATTTTTTTTATTTAAAATGGTAAATTTGACATCAATGTACATACATGTGCGCGTTCATTTCTTTCAAGCAGATCAAAATATTATTCCCCAATGTTTTACGATTGATGTAACATACCTGAAACAAACAGAAAAAAACACAATTAAAATAAATTCATTAAAAGCCGATCATTTTCATTATAAATTTGTGATTCAACTTCATTAGTAATTAATTATTACATCTTTTTAAGCTGAAAATTACTTTCTCTTCTGATTTGTATTACACGTTATAAATGTATTTGTTCATAATATATGCTGGATTAAAATTATTATATTAGATTTCGAAATGTGAAGATATTGCGTCGATGCATATAGGATGCATAATATTACAAAATGCAGAATAGTAAATTTAGACGGACGATTTATTTTACTGACGGTTAACCGTCTGTAAATATTTTTGAAGTTTCAATAAAAAAAAATCATAATTTTTTTTAACCTTTATCGTGCAAATATTAATTTTCGATTTGAGACCAAAATACTCAATTCTTTAAAATCAAAAGTATAGTAAATGTCTCTTACGGATGTGAGCTATTTTATTTATTTGTGTTAAAGGTACAGACTATCAAAGAATGTGTTGCTGTATAGGAACCTGTAATAAACATTTATAATTAAACCATAGACAAAATGAAAGAAATAATTTACTAAAAATTCGGCCTCAATACAGGTTCGCCTAGTGAGGCAGGTTATGCACAACATAAAATATAGAATTATATACCATTTCTATATAACACTCTTATATACACACTTACTTTTTCTTCTATTAGAAACTGCTCTATTAGTGTAACATTATTCTTTCAACAATGTCATTGTTATTAACTTACATATAGTTATATAACTTACTAATGATATATTATAGATTCTGTAATTTTATGATGAAAAAAATTAATTAAAAATAAAATTCTTGATTTTAGAGGCAAATTTAACTATTATTTTAAAAATCGGCACCATGAAATAAAAAATAAAAAAGATTGAATTTTTCTTTGATAGGCTTAAATTTAAATTAGAAACGACCAATTTACGTTGGAACACAAATTTGTCGTATATAAATTAAAATACAAAACTAAGATAACGATTTTTTGGGAAATTATTTTTTTTTTTTATTTCATAATTTATCACTGTAGGTCGGCAAGATTTTTTTTTAAAAAAATAATTTCTATCAACCCATCAAAAAAAATAGCAAGTTGCCTCAAAAAAAAAATTTAAATCAAGGCTTTACTTTATTTATTTTTTATTTTAAAATAGAAATAAATAAAATTGCTCATATTCGTACTAGATATTTCAACAAATATTTATTAAAAAAAGAATTATTCAGTTCGGTTGCGTATTTTGGCCTCAAGTCATGAAAAAGGTTTTGTGTGAGAAACGTCTCTTAAGTACTTATACACTATGGCAAAAGTGTGTTTTAAAACAAATCAATATTATTTATTCTGTCATGAAACTGCAGTTATTTGTTAATTCCTTCACAGCCCTGTCCAGTGTTGCCTGCACAGCACAGTGGATATCTTGTTTGGATAAAAAGCGTGGATAAATCGTGCTAATCTTCTAGCTGACTCCGCAAAAGATCACCACAAGATAAAAAATCTCGCAGTTTATTTCACATCGTGCCAATTTCTTGATAAGAAGCGGATCAGTAAAAGATAAAGCAGTCAAAAGTAGGTTAGGAGTTGACGTTGATATATAAATTCTATAGAGGCGAGGATTTTTTTATGCAAAGCTTGGAATTATCGTTTTCTCTCAAATTAGAAACAAATATTGTTTTCTAAAGTATCGGCTACTTAACCTGAGCCATTTAATATCCGCTTGGTTTTTAAATAAATTAGTTCGTGTATTTAAAAAATGTCACTAACGATTCATTTTGTATCTTTTTTTCAATCTGTTGATTATACAAATATGACCCATTTTCTCTTAAGTGCTGTTGTGATTATAATATAATAAGCTGATAGCATTACATTTATTTGCCTAACGCAAGGGGTTAATGTGCTTGTATGATTAGAGAATAAACTAGGAAAATCGAAATATAGAGGGATTTAAATCTCGAAAGTGATGCATAGGGAATTCTTTTTGTTAAAAAGTATCTACACAGAAACATTTTTTTTTATATTGAACCCGTGACCTCTTGGTTCAGAACCGCTCTGTCATGGAGGTCACCACCATATTTACCAAATTGAATATTAAGCTTTAACGCATATAAATTATTTAGCAAATGACCATTCCACGTATGGTTTACCGTATGCGATGTCATGACCTTGATCTTCATCCGCTGACAGTGAAACCGAGAGATCAACCCGCGGATAGATCGCGACCGGTTCTACGATTAAATTGTTACGTTTTTTGCAATCTATAAACATAAACATCTTTCTTTATATGGCTCCCTATCAGAAAAATATAGTTTACTAAGAATGTTGATCATCAGTACTTTATGTCTCTGATTTTAATCAGGAATATCATGTTTACGCTTTATAACTATAGTGCAATAGCAGGTATCTATTTTTTGCCTGGTCAAGAAGTTTTAGATGAAGGCATTTTAATGAGATTTAATCCAGTTTGCACATTATTTTATTAAAGCACAGGAAGAAAACAATTTATGTTTTTTAGTAATATAATATAATGTACACATCGTCACGAAAACATCTCAAATGTGCATTTTGGAAATATGTACAAACTGTGTAGTAGGCGACTTCAGAGACTTTAGTAGTAAATTAAGAAATAAAAATTCCAATGATATCTCGAAGCCAGTAATATTTGTGGAGAGTCTGCCCTGTCACCAACCTCACCACACTAAGTATCTACCTTATGCAAGAATTAGGTAAGTGAAATATAATGAATACACTTTGACCAGTTTTCTCTCTTCTCTATCCGGAGTTTATTATTTAATCTCTCACAGATTACAGTGTGCAAATCGATTTTAACTTATTAGGTAAAGAGAAGAAAGTAATAATTAAGTAACTAACCCTAGTTCCCACCGTCACATGCCGCCTATGTAACTTTAGGAAGGTGTTAGAACTAGATATTCATTTGAAGTAGGGATAAATACGTACATCACACGCCGTTATTCAGCAAACCGTTTGAGCATTTACTTGGAAATACGACATGTATGCCTCTACCTAATAGAAATCTCACACATAAAATTGCACGTCAGTATCTGGTAAAATCTCACTTTCATTCTGATGCATTCACTAGTTTTAACTCGATTATACGCTCATGTTAAGCTACTGGTTATATGGTTAGTTACTAGTTAAGAAAAATCTGCGGCATTAAGGGCCGAAGAGATTTACGATATCTCGATCACTATATAGTGCATTGAGATGCAGTGTTTCAGATTCAGATTTTCTCTGTACCTAATCTTATAACCGTTCTTGTAGAGTAGAAATCGTTTTTGTATCAGAAATCACTAATTAAGTAATTTTTACTGAGATTTGTTGCGGCGTTAATTCGATTTATTAAGCATATTTTAAATGAAACACGTTTTTTGACTACCTCGGCTTTTTTTTTTTCTTTTTGCCATTAATTTATTTCAGATCATAAACCAAAATCAAACCAGTTTGAAAATGCCACTTGCATAGGTATATGAAGCACGAAACAGACTTTTTTATGCACCACGTTGATTTATGGAAGTTTTTTTTTTACTTTTCTAATCACAAAAGCGAGGAGTGAAATTTAAGTGCACCGCTAACAATTATATATATATATATATATTGGTTAACACCAACCAATTGACTTTGAAAGTAGTTAATAAGATAACTAATTAATGATGAGTCAACAAAATGAAAAAAAAAAAATCACATCATTGTTATATTTTATTACGGCTATAAACGTTGGCTGTTTGAGATTTTAATAAAAAGGAGGCCGTATGTTATTCGTTTATTTCTTAAAGAAATAAAGGTAAAAAGAAAGCAGAAAAGACGTGATTACAGAATGAAAAGGTTTTTGATTGAATACATTTCCTGAGCAATCCGTTAGGCCAGGTTTTGTACCGGGACAGCAGCTGTTGTTTAAAAATCCGTTATATCAACTTTCTTAATAATTCGCCGGTTTATCTCGGACCTTATAATAATGAACACCTCAACACGTATCTCGGTCATAAAGTCGATTTTGCGGTAAATGTGAGAAATTTAACATAAAATTAGTGGATTTTTGGAGCCGAATACAACTCTTTTCCGTTAATTAATTGGCTATACACAGGATTCAATCAAAATTAAGCGAGATTGCCCAAAAACATGATATTTTCCTTGATTATACATTAAATTTATCTTAATTGGTAAGTTGATACTTATAACGTGATTTTAACTGATGCTAAAATCCATGTTAATCACTTTGGCAAATTGAAAGAATCTGTGAAAGGAAACCTATTATTTAAATGTTTAGACAAAAATAAAAAAAAGAAAGAAATAAAATTAAAAAAATAGGCATATAAATAAAATAAATAAATTATCATGTCATTGAACACCTTAAGGTAGTAGTGGATAAGTAGATAAAAGTGGATAAAACTACTTAGTAGGTGAATGGTAATTTTTGTGATGAATTTACAGAATTGTTATCATAATAGGCTAATCTAATTTTGGCATTTGATCTGATGTAATTAGAGACTAATGGAAAGATAAATGTGTATAATGCAGGTCAACTTGCTGTAGTTGTCTGTGCAATACACGTGTCAGTTTATATTTTTATCTTGTAGATATAATATTACTGAATATACGAGAATACCTAAATCTGGCTCTTTAGTCAGCATTAGTTATACATTAAAGACTTATTCAAATTTACACGGTGTTTTGATTTCATTTAATTGAATAACGAGAGATACGTATCTAATTTCGACTTGTTTTTTTATTGATGCTGAAGGCCATAAATAACGTTTCTGTTAATGTTATTTCCTATGTAAAACATATACATAAGCAATGTATTTATGTAAATTGAATGATATAATATTATTATAAAACATACGTAGTATGCGCAAAATTTAGTTTTGGGGTCGCCTTTGCAAAATAATATGATTTTTCCTTTTGCACAAAATTTTGGGTTGCCATTCGGTTTTTAGGCAAAATCGTTTAATACAGTATTGTAATTTATTCCAATTTATGAACGTCTCCGTTTCCGGTAGATTTGTTTTTGATTAGTGTCATTTTATTCTGTCAATAAGGAAGAAAATAAAAAAAAGGATTTTATAATTTTCATTAAATTTATTATAAATGCTGATGAAATTTTACAGCGGTATAACCAGTTTTGTTAGACTAGCATGGCTTCTTGATATGAATTAAAAATGATTAAAAAAAACAAATTTAAAACTCTGTGGAATGGCCGTGTTTTTTCCCCTTTAAATCTAGGTTTGAAAGAAAAAAACGTTGCAGGTGTATTACAGTAAATTACGTTCATAATTATTGTGTATGTGTGAAATGGGTTTCAATATGACATAATAGACTCAAATTGAGAAACTTTAAAGGCAGCAAGTGGGTCGGTATAAGGTGAAATGCTCGGGTTGTTGCCTTTGACATACTTTGAGCACACGCTGATTTTTTGCCGTAGTCTGTCTGTGGTCATTATACCTATGTTTAGATATTACCTGCCCGAATAAGCTTATATAATTATTCAACTGTTTTACGGTAGACAACCATAACAACAGTTTTTCTAACTAACTAATATTTAAAGATTTTTTTGCAAATTACACTATTCTCTAATAGGAATGTAGGTTCATATCAACGATATGCAAATGGTCAGGTAATTAATTCTAAAATGTATCAAGACATATCGCAAGGATATTAATCGTACCTAGTTTTGATTAATTTTGCATCGACCAGTTACACAACATATATAACCGTATTTTAGTGGTTTGTTTTCATCGACAAAAATTAACATACATTCTTAGAGCGGAAAGTAATATTAACGATTTATTGTTACACATATACCGCAGCTACCACAGGTACAAGTAAAACTTACATCATTGGTTTTGTAATGCTTTGTTACTACTCTTAACATGCGGCGATTTCTAGGAAACGTTTTATAAAATATTTTTATAAAGCGGAGCAAGCTAATAAAATCTTTGACACAAAATAAAGCAGGTAATGTACTATTCAATGGTGACTACGCTTTACTCACTATTCATGCATTCATAACTCATTTCAATAGTTTACTTTCCATGTGTTCTAAAAATGTCAGTGTGTCTGTATATTTAACTGCTAGAAATTATGATGCAGATCATAAAAGTTGTACAAGACACTTTTAATCATTCACGCAGAGATTTTTAATTAAGAATACCAAAATAAACATAAAAAAGTAAACAGATAAACAATGCTGGAATCTGTATGTACACAATATGACGGCATTTACTATTTATGAAAAATGACACATTTTCGCTACTAAACGAGATACAGATTATTTCTTTTATTTGTAGAAATTGCATGTTGTAACCAAAATGTAGTTTTTCAGTGTCTAGCAGTTGTAATTTTCCTAAAATGACCCAGATTTAGTTATACCAATGGCAAAACAGTCATCACATTGCATCAAATGATTGGAATTTGAGTTTTAAAGTAATATTTCTAAAACATTTTGAAAGACCCGTATCATTTTTGATTAAAGCAGATTTTAAAAGGAATGTTCACCGTTTTCCACTAGGCTGCTCTATGGATATAATTATGTAAAATTACTGTTCACGAAGTCATGGAAGAAGACATTTGACGTATGAAATATACAACTTGTAAAAAAAATATACTGTTGTATATTACAATTACTGTACTGTCTATTGTAGTTAATATAATTGCAAATAATTCGCTTTGAAACCTGGAAAATGTTTGAATGTTTTACGGCCGTGAATTGGATGGATTGATTTAAAAACTGCTTGTTTGAAGTGTTATTGCAAAAAATACGTAATTTGGAACATATTCTTATGAAAATAACATATTGTCTAAGCCGCTAATTAAAAATTATAAACCATAAATTAATAGTGCATAAAAAAACAGTTTTTGTAATAAGTGTTGAATGTTGAATTTAAATATATTTCTTAGGTAGTAAGTAGCCAGGTAGGAACTAGTCTGAATTTTGAATAATGATGCAAATATTTTGTGCAATAAATCATGAACGAAATGTTGTTATTACTTGTCACAGGAAAGAAAGCGAGAGAAAGAAGTTTTGAGAAAGCTCAGCTTGGTGCCTGTCTGTCGGTCAATGTTGAACTGAGTTAAAAGCAATAAATTTTTTACTTTGCCGGTCTTACGGACCATGAGAAATAAAACGAAATTGTAATAATCGGCACGGCAACAAGATCACGGAAAAAACGAATGTGATGTGAGTAATATTCATAATGTATCTCTGTGATTTTGAACACATAAAATGTAATATATTTAATAGGTTATATTCATAAGCCCTGGTATAAAAAAAACCTTCATAATAAGATGCGTCAGTGGTATTTCTTTAACCCTTTAATTATTAGGAGACCAAATTTGTCCCCAAACATCATACGAATTTGGGTTCCTGATATTTAAAGGGGAAGCGTAAAGCCTCAAAAGACGGGTTTAGGTACCGCCGCCCCGGTAACTATTTATTGGGTAACCCACACCCATGCCACAGGTCACCGCTACGTTTGGTGATTTAGCAGGGGTGCACGGGTTCAGGTGTGAGGGGTGAGGTGTGTTCCCGATGCGCCCGCCCACCAGTTTTAAACGATTTATTTTATTTTTTTTATTTATTTATTTATTTCATTCAAAAAACAGTTTTTACATAAAAAGCATGCTCTGCACATCTCACTAGGGCATTCCTGTATCAAGATGTTCCACTTATTTTATTTTTTTAATGGTACCGCTTTGAATGTTCTTGCTTTTTATATCCATCTTTAGACTGACAAAATTATTGATTAAACCATGGTTTATATTCACAACATTTGGGAGATGGGGTGTGGTTCCAAGGGGATGGTATAAAATAATAATCTTAATAAATAATTATTAAGATTATATGTATTTTCCGATCTTCGTTGCTATATGGTGTTTCAGAGCTGAATTTCCAATTATTTGTCCATTAACAGGCATGGTAAGGCAGGCATATTTTCCAATGATTTACTATGGAACACCTTACTTGAATGGTTTTCACCCAATTGTAGTTGTCAGGCAGGCGTCTATAAATATACAATATAATCATTGTATACCATCCCTGTGAATCCCCACCCCGTCCCACAAATGTTGTGTACATAAATCAAAGTTTTACGAATAATTGCACTAGTCTGAAGAAGTCACAAATAAGCTGAAACTGGAAACAGTAATTAGTGGAAATGAGTTTAAAATTGTTTCAATATATTATGATAATGGAATTCCACCAAGAATTTTAATATTAATATTTATAACATTGGTTTGATTTTTTTGTAGACATTCCCCGGAGAAAAATCTTCATATTCGTTTATTAGTAAAATTGAGAGGAAGGCAAACTAATAAGGTATTATAGAAGAGTTATGATTATGACTTATTGGTAATAATTATGATGTATCTAATAAATAACGATGACTTCAGACGCACAATGTGTTAGGTAGAAAATAAGAGAGTTAGACTCAGGAAGAAGCGCAACTCATAATAATTACCTAGATATTATATTGTGTTACATTATATTATTATGAATTTCTTTAGCCTGTAAATAAGAAAAATTATAGAATGTAATATAAGATACTCGAATATATATGGTTTCCTCTTTATAATGATACAGTATATCTGGTATACAGTTAGTGCTTATCGTGAAATCAAATGCAAGTGTAATGTAATGAAAACGACTTTTGACTCAAAGTAATTAGACTGAAAAATGAATTATTTATGCAGTGAACAAAAAAATATAAATTAAGATCACTTTGTCCAAAAAACTTGCTCAAATTAATTTTAGGTTCATGGATTTTCACCAATTCTACTTTTCCCGGGTTTCGGGGATTTAACTGTTCTGGGCGTTTTCCTCTTTTGAGGTTAGGAAATCAGGACACTGGCACCTCCGTGTGGTGTCAGAGAAAACACGTGTATACTTGCCCATGCGAAGAATACACGAAAATTTCACAAACATATTAAAGTTAATAAAGAGGCAACATTGTTCGCGTATTACTTTCTTTCGGCGCCAAAGTGAGAGAAAAACAACGAAAAATAGTCTTGAAGACAATAATTATCGTCTGTATTATTGACACAATTGCTCTGATTTCCTGTGCATGGGAAAAATAGTTTTTAATAATTTTCCTCTCATTCAATGCTTAATCTTTACGATAAAAATAAGAAAGTGTACTTTTAATATAGCAAATGAGGGGCTGATAGTTTTTATGATCTCCCAGCCAGGAATGACGAATTGTGGAGATGATTCGGATCCTCAATTTTACCCATGTCACTAAAACTATCCACTATTCGAAAAGAATATAATGAAGTTTACTATGATAACGCTAATTTTACAGGTAAATTAATGGGCAAAGAAGTTGTGGGTTCGATTTCATTCTAATATAAAAATATATATCTTCAAGTAGGTTCTCATTTTGGGTATAGTTACTATTACCTTCTTAGACCAATGAAAAATGTTATCAAAAATATATAAAATAAAATTGAAAATATATCAATAAAGTGACTTAAAACCAAGTATTTTCGTTACATTTACTTAAAATAAATTGTTGGATTTATACGAGGAACTACTAATACTGATAATTCGTACAAAATGCTTGAAATTTTTTGTTGGGAAAATATTTAGATAAACATCAACACGAAATAAGAATTCTAACCAACGATTGGGGAATTCACAATTAATTACACACATTTGAAAATAAATACCGGATTTGAGCAATGTATGATAAAAGTGAGGGCAAAACGTAATACGGTTAATTGGAAAATAATTGACCGTAAAAGTAATATTATTGCTTTGATAGTGCAAGCACTAGATTTTATTTATTGTCAAAACTTTATTTGAAAGGATACATTAGACACAAACAATCCTTGACATCGTAATGGTTAAGTATAATATTGACATAAAAGCCCTAAACCATTCACTTTATTCTCTTCAAATTTATACATAATCAGTGTTCTTTTTATCAATAAACCTAGATATTTCAATACAAATTTTATTTAAAAAAAAAACCTATGTTGGAAATGATGTACTACTAAATTATTCCGGAAATTAATTCATATTCTAACGCTTTTAAGGTTCAGTTCTAACTTGCTCTTTTTATCCTTACTCTAGTGTAACTTAATCTATGGGGTGTACAGCTATCCATGGCAATGTAATTATGAAATGACAAAGTAAATATATTATTTGTTTTATGAATTCGACAAGTTTTTCAATACCTATATCATTAGACACCCAGAGGCAATACAGTTAACTGGTAAAGGGCTCGTAACTCAGCGTTTATTGTTTTTACCTTTACGTTCAGATAAGAAAATATGTCACATTTTCGTCAATTTGTATTCATACTTCAACAGATTGGGAGTAACTAACTGATGTTTGAGTATTCATTACCCGCATTTATGGGACAATTTTTACTGAAAATGCACGTATGCCCATTGCCCGTGCTTAAGCCCCCGTATAACCGATTTCTACCGATTTATAACAAGTTTCTCGTTAACTCCTTAAGTTTTTAAGATGAAGATAATATATATGCATTTGTTATGCCAAATGAATTATATGAAAAAACGGGTTTTATTCTGTTATTTAATATGTTATAGTTATGAACAAAATTCACAGTGTATATTTAAATGCAACTAAAGCATTTGTGAAGAGATTTTTTCTCTATTTCAAACGAGTCGTGTTTTATTAAATATTTTCGCTTAAGGCGATGCACTACGTCGTGTAATATTTTAAATTGAGTTGCTATCAATAACATCCCTTACCTAGATGGAGATAAGGTTTAAATTCCCGCTTAACACCATTCGCCTGTTTTGATTTATGCAAGAAAAAAACATGGCCAAAAAGTGCCTTTTATTTAATTTTGTGGATGTTCAGGCATAAATATAAAAAAAATTTCCAATCATTTTATAAATAACTTAATTTTCCACATCATACCATAAAATCATAACCGAAAATGGGTTCGTAAGTAGGAGATTTTGAACTTTAAAGCAGTTTTCATAGACCTATACATTATTTTTACCTATACATTGTCTTATAAAAAGACTTATCTAAAAAATACTCGATAATTTCAAAGGCCAATATGTATTCTACTCGCAGTATTTAATTAAAGCATCTGAAACATTTCTAGGCGACCAAATTTTCAAACCAACAACACATGATTTTGCATTATTACGTATGGCATCGCCTTAATTATTATCATTCTTTATTATATGAACGCCGTCCCTTTGACATTCGTATTAACATATTTCCCTTTCAAATCACACTTGAACGCTTACTACAAATCTGAAGAGATTTCGACTGTTGGTAATGGTGTGCTTTATTATCTCGGTGTTGATTGTATCGGAGGTTGGCCCGTTTTTAAAAGCACAAAGGATAATATGGCTGAGAACTCGCATGCTGATGTATTGGTGCAACAGTAAATTAAAATGTCGATATACCGGCCATAACTAGAAAGTTACAATTATTCCGAAAAGGCCGTATAAAATCAGCAAGTGCGGTAACTAGTTATGAAATGATTGAGTACAATTTTATTTTCGGTGTCTGATTATTTTGCGGTAAGCTTATTCAAATTGGTCATGCCAAATTTGCTTCGGGAGTGTATGATGAGCGAGCGCGTAATGTTACCACGTCAAATTGTATAACAAATGTGTAATTAATATATTAGACATGTCCATGATGCGGCGCACGTTTGGAAAAATTAATAAACGTGTAAAAATAAGTTTTGTTGCATAATATGCAATTGGTGCATTGTAATTTGATATCGTATTTCCGAAATGAAACCTTTTGACGTACTTTCAATTCGGATTACATGGCACAAAGAATTGTCAGAGATCTTAACGAAAAAATCGAAATATCTAAATCTAGCTTGTTTTGCAAGAATTGACCATTTCCATTTACAACATTGTAAAAGATATTCGGCCTGGTGTGGGATGTAACCGTTACATATAAATAATGCAGGGAAATTATGAAATTGTAAGTGCTCCACCCCGTCGTGAAATCATTGGAAATTACTTCATACTGTCTATTTTTAAATATATTATAAGCCTATCAAAAAGACACGAAAAATACTGTGAACACGCACCAAAAATAATCTTATATAACTTTCAAAGATACAAGAGTGACTGGCTAATCGAGGCTAATCTCCCATGGGCAGCAAATGCGTGAAATATCTGCTGGTTTTTCAGTTCTAAAAGGGGCCTATTTCAACTTCTACGTAGATGGATACACATCAGTGATAAATAAATATTAGTTCATCACCAATCGCAAAATTTCATCATTAATCACATTAAACTGCACACAATATTGCGAATAGTTCTAGGAAAACAGTTGAAAACACATCGCAATAAACCAGAAACTTTAAACTCTTCATTAAAACATTTAGTACTAACATCATTCTTAACGTCCGTGTTCGAATGCTGATACATTAATTAACTCTACGCCAAATGAAGAGAAGAGAACGATTTTCACAGATTCTAAATTTTTTTATTGAGGGTAATTAATTTCGGTTGTCATTAATCAAACTATAACGAGAAAGTACGTCGTAAACATATAACTCTGTAAGACTCTATACAAGAGAGTTCGGTATGATAACGAATGACTGACTCGGTTAGCGGCAACTGCTGGTGCGGGACGTTTTCGATTTCATTATTGGAATGTTAAACGTTACGGAGAAAACGTTTACGGTGGAAAATTATAATAATTACCGAACGAAAGTGAAGCTTACAGAAAATGCACGCCTGTATAGTATTATTCATCGTGTGAAAGATTATAAAAAATGTGAAAAACGACAGAATTTTTATTGAATATGTAAAATGTAGATCGACAAGGGCATGGTACATGGTAAGTACTTTGAATTTGGGGATTACTAAGAAACGTGTTTTAAATTTTACTTAACTGATACAAAATCATCAATGTAGGGTATTTGGTTGTTTGTCATTATCATTTGTGTAAATTTTAAATCACGTTAGTATTGGGCTCCTGTAAGTATACAAACATTTAAACAGGTAAACCGTAGACTGATTTTTGAGGGCATCTTCTCCAAAATCATAGTTTTAAAGAAACCATTTATGTAAATATATTTGTGGAAAGAGGTTTTCAGATTAACCTCTATCACGAAACTAACTGATTTAGGTAAGAGTAATTCTTGGCCTGGTATGAATTCATCACTAACTCGTTATTTAAATGTAATATTACGCAGTGATTACACTGCCCAAAGCCGTTGGAACTATTCACGTTACTCTAATTATGGAATTCGACGAAGTGCCAGGAGGTATGAGAAGGGAAGGTAGAACGAGGAAGGTGAAGACGTACAGTATGTAGATTTGGTTAGAAAAAGTCACAACAAAAGATGGGAAACCAGAACGATTTAAAGTGTGATAATATTTATTTTGCTTTTCAACCGGCACCTCTTTGTTCAGAGTCAACGATCTTAGCACTCTGCTACGGAGGCCATCGGATATAACCCTAATGTATTATGTTTTTTAAGTGATTAATTTTGACTCTAGTAATCTCAACTTAAGCACAGGAAGTACTATAGGCCTACCTCTTTCATAGCAATTACCAAAGGTTTGCTTATTCCCATTTCTAATGGAGGCGTACCTTTCTTGCAGCAGCATCAATCAATCCATCTGCAGAGTACCTTAACCACGGCGATACAATCAAACTGAGTCAACAACGTTGCCAGGTGGTAAGGAAAATCACTGCTACATTTTTTTCAATCACTGAACCCTGAAGGCCGCCTCACATCCGCGTGGACTGTACCGAGCGTACCCCAAGAAGGCCAAATCACTAGTCGATGTACAAATAATAATACTCATGGACAAGGATTAAGAAATATGTACCATTAATTGTTTAATTCAAACAGAAGTAAGCTTAAGATGGGATACAAGGCTCCTCAATTATTACATCATGATCATTAAGAGCATAAAAACTAATCGGATTTTCTGTTGTGTTGTATGATATGTATTTCCTACTTTTGAATGATTTGAAATATGTAACTTCATGCAATATAATTGCTTTGATTGAAAAAAACTAGATTTCAAGAAAACATAAGATTCCGTACTTATTTTTATATTGGAAATACTATGTAATGCAATGATCTTTCTTTGTTTTCTGCTAGCAATTTATAGTTACTGTAGTATTTGTAATTTAATAGAACTAAGCAATCATTTATTTTTGAAGCAGTTTTTACACCTACCAAATAGAAACCGCTTATTAAACATAATATTTTTACACAAACACAAGTGTCTCAATACGTAGTAATGCAAGGGTTGTAATATCTGATACAATAGAAGAAAACATTTTTTTTTTTTTTTAATTAATAAAAAAAGATACACGAATTACACAATATAATACAGTTATTAATTATATAATATAATATAAGTATTTGATGTACCCCCATAAATAAGCAGGGCTTGTGTGCATGGGGGGTGTTGTTATATTGGTTTAAATTTGATATGATTCAGTTCAAGTGTTCGGAATACTTTTTAAGGTAGCTTTTGAATTCTTTTATATTTGCATTCATGTTTCTAATTTTTTCTTGTAATGAGTTAAAAACTCCGAGATATTCATGGTTGAACTGTCCTATTGTTTACATAGTTAGCGTACTTTTATTATTGATTAGGTGGCAACAGAGCTGTCCGTTGATTAAACGGAATTAATTTGTTATTTCACGATATGCGATAGAAACAGTACGTGATACACAGACAATGTTATCCTTTCGATTAATAGAAATAACTACTACATTAACATAAATAGCGAGCCTATTATGGCTAATATTTTAATATGGCAAGTTCGTGTTTGGCTACTAAAAATCTAGGCGTCAGTCGACTAAAGCGTTGTTGTTTATTCTGAAAACAGAACGGCACGACTAAACCGTGGCACACAAGTTGAGATCTCCGAACCACCGCCCGTTGGAATGCCACCGACTTCAAGGACACCCATTTACTTTGCATTGGTCAAACGCTGATCTTAATTTCTATAAAATGCAGATTGCCTTGGTCCCTTATCCTACTCAAATAAACACAAGTGAGCACTGTTAAAACATGATGGAATCGCAACTTCAATGTATTTTATCTAATTTAGTACGTTTACGATCTTTCCACCCGCGTCATGATTGCTAATTAAACCTTTACAATGCTTGAAATACTTTCGCTACAATACAACTGGTTATTATCAGTTGGAAATGCATTATAATCTGGACAAAATGATTAGTTCGATAGATTTGACAAGATAACAAAGTTACTGCTAATTCTATCTGTAAAAAAACAAAAAAATGTTCAGCTGCATCAGTAAGTACGACAATCTAATTTTTCGATCAATTAAATATGATTTTTTATCAGTTTTGAACTAAAGCAATTACGTGAAGGCGTTGAAATATCATAATATGATTATGAAATGATCTCGGCTACGATTCAATTATGAACAGTTCGAGATCATTCAAGCGGCTAGTTTTCTTTGCGAAACGGATACTTTTTATTACGTAACCGTGGAACGAGCTCAGCGGACGCTAGATTTAAAATTTTATTTGAAAATATGTACACTTGACATTGCAGGCTAAAACGCATACTCGTTAGCCTTTATAAAGTGAGAGGCCCTTGATAAACCGATTAACGATTTGCTTTAAGTGTTTTTTGTATGGCATACAATTTCCGATAAATGTTTGTGATTTACAGAAAGATCCATTTAGCAACACTGGCAATTTGAATTCAATTTATTGATTGATTCACTTAATGAATGGTCTTTAGTTTAGTTTTCAAAGTTATATAAACATTAACTAGAAAGAGCATGCAGTGTTTTAATCCGATATTCATCTTTGTCGCAACGGTTTTTCATAATTTCCTAAAACATTTAGCAAGGAAAACTGATATTGATTTGATTATTTTTTATAAGAAGAGATGTGAATTTTTTTTTTCTTCAATACTGTGAGAATTGATCACTAGTATACCATATCACGGAGGCCGTTTGCTCACATTATTTGTAAAAATGATGCCAACAATTCATACACATATGCTACGGTTGTGTTAATAGACGCATTCATGCGGTGAATGGCCACAATTTTTAATTTATTAAATAAATCCATCCTTGCCCTAAAAACTGCTGATATCTAAAAAATTATGGCAAATATTACATCAGCGAAACTTCATCGAGGGTTAAGGTTCTATTGACTACATATGGATGGTTTTCGTACCGTAGTTGGAGCCATTTACCCCGAGGAACCGAGCTAAAATGGAAAACTTCAATTCTGTAACATGCTGCTATTTTATGTTCATTATTATTTTTTGATTATATTGATATATACATTTTTTACAACATTATAATTAAATTAATTATGAATAACGTTACAATAATTTTACAATCTCCTACTAACACCACAGTATGAGAAAAGGTTGCTTGTGTCGTGATGGAGGACTTAGCCAGTCGAGGAATTGAACTCATGACGCCTGGGTGGGTCTCAGACGCGATGCCAACTTAGCCTATGACCGGTCTTTCTTTGATACAAATACTTTATTATTATGTACATGCCACGCAGCTGGTGGGCAGGCGAATCCTGAACACACCTCACCCGATGAACCCGGGCACCCCTGCCAAATCACTAAACGTAGCAAAGAACTTGAGGTGATCTATGGTAGAGGTGTTTGTTATCCAATAAATGATTATCGGGGCAGCGGGACCCAAACCCGCCTCTCAAATTGAAATTCAATTCAATAAGACATAAGGAATAAAAAAATTGAAATAAACAATATATTGTTTAACTAAGTAAGTAACCATCCCACCGTTTCCCAGCAGGGGTGGGCAGAGAGGATATGCTACCACACAATTCTGTCTCGGTACACACTCCTTGCACATTCATATTCACAAATCGTCACATACATTCTCTTCAGTTGTTGTTTGATTATTGACATAACCAACGTATTTATTAAAATTATTTTTTTAAATTGGCAGATTTAATTTCAAATAAATAAACTGGTAACCGGTGTCATATTTACTAACTTTACTCACAATATGACTTGTTATTATCTCGTTCTTCGACATAATACTTGTTAATAAATTAATGAAGTGTAAAATACTGCGCGGAGACCAGAAACTGAAAGTTGTGTCTTGTGGTAAGATGAAAGTGCTTTATATAAGGAACGGAGATAAATGAATTGTTTTACTGTAATAAAAGGGTTATATTTGCTCACTTCTCCTAAGGTCATATCGTGAATTATCACGGGAGCGCGATGGAATTTCTCAATAATTGTTGGCCATTGTCCGTACGGTGAACAATGATTTATATCTACCACCCAAGTTAGAGATGTGTTAATAGTTGGCCATTTGAAGGGAGCATGACTCGATTTATTTATTTATACATACTTTATACTACAGCACGGAGACTGGCTTGAGAAATAATATTGAATAGTAAGTTTTTACAACTGAGATTAAAAACTTTGTTCAAAGCAGTTCCTGGTATCCTTGTACGCTAGTCGAAGTGTCAAATGCAACACCATATTATATTATTTAATGACAATCAGATATGAATTAATAACACATACTACATACATTTTTTCATCTACTCGTAGGTACCTACGCAGATTTTTTTTTCTTGCGGATATTATTGTAAGTCTTAAGCCAAGTACTAATTATTTTACAATGAATAGATTAGCAGTAGAGTTAAGATACCGTAAGATAGTGTAAACTGTGCAGATACGCTTGAACTTACGAGTAACTTTCTGGCGAGAATTTATCCTAAAAGATATACAACGCATTGAGCACCGACATAAAGTCAAATAATATTATATCCTTTTTTACTATCCGTGTTCAACATTGAATGTTTGAAAGGGCCGAGCATGAGAGAAGAAAACATTAAAAAATTTCTTATTACTAAATAACAATGTGATCATAAACATGTAGTCTTCTAGACGACTAACCTGCGTTAAAATTATTGTCTTATATAAAATAATTGGTATAATTCTACAAGATCTATTTTAATCTTATTATTTTGTAATATTTTCATTTTGATTTCTATTTTATTTAAAATATCATTTTAATCATCCAGTTTAATATTTATTTTTATTTCGGTTTTGGTTATTATTATTTGTTTCTACAGAATATCATTTCCTAGTTCCTACATTATAATTAAAATCATGAACAATTATCATAATACCGGCATGAGGTTAAAAAAATCACAATTTTTTTTTTATTCATAAAAAATTAAATTAAAATGGGAATGTCGTTAAATAAGTGGAGAAACAGAAGGTTGGAATGAATCAAGTGATTCGGACCTGATCACAGAAAAGTACCAAGGTAATTTTTGCAATGAATGAAAAATTGAATGACTAGTTGCTGTGTTACGCTTGCTGAAGAAGCCATTAATGTTTTATTGTGATCCAATCCTTCATACCGTTGAATAAGTAGTAATAAACGAGATGATTTTACTCGGTCTTAAATAATATTACTAGTTTATTCATAAATGAGTTTACGATCGCAATACGTTTCCTCACTTTCTCGCACAAAACCATTAAAAATTGTTTTCATTTACTCTCGTAATGCGTTCGACTGCTTTCATTTACCGGCACGTTAACGGTAAGAGAAAAAGACAATTGGCCGAACGAATAATACATGTCCGAAAATTGAATAACAGGTTGTACTGAACTGCTTATGAAAGTAAAAGTATCTATGCGAGATATTACAAGTCGAAGAGTGCGGGTCAATTCCAGGTGTTCTTAACCATTGTGCCCACCTGCCATTTAGTCCAATTTTCCAGTGGAATGCGGACTTAATTCGTATGTAATTACGGACAAAATACTTACCGCTTTTAAGCAACATTGTTTTTTTATTAACTGAAATTAACACTTTGTCGTCAGGACGAAAAGGAGGAAAACTTTTACATTGATAAAGAAAGATATTTTCCAAAACTGAAACGGTTCAACTAAGTAACATGAAAATGAGGTCCATGAACATGAAGATGAGGAAATCAACAAAAATAGTCAACAAACACGATGATGAGGAAATCATGATGTATAAACACAACTATACACATTCCACCTCGGAACAGGAATCCCTAGTAAGGAGGACTGTGAATAATATATTCTTATACCATTTATTTAAATAGTCGTTGATGAAAAAATAGCCGTGACTAGTTGCTTGGCAGATGTAAAACATCGAAATTGATTTTTATTGAAGGAAGTGAAAATAAAAAAAAGGCTGACAGCTGGCCAAATGAAGCGTTGGTCGGTGCAAGAGCGTCTTGCCACATTTGCCACGCATGAGTCGGTTTTAACCTCCTCTCCTATTCGGAGCAAAAAAGCATTAAATACCTTGGAGTAACCCTCGACAATAAGTTAACTTGGAAAAACATACGAGTATCAGCCTTCTACCTCATGCTATGTAAAAAAAAAACAAAAAAATATCAATCAAAAACAAACTTTTAATTTACATATAGACAACAAGGCCAAAACTAACATAAGCAAGTCCCATCTGGGCCAGGCTCCAGAATCGTATTTGAAAAGACTCCAATCTTTTCAAAATAAAGCCATACATATTTCCCTGGGAGCAACCAAATGGATGAGGGTTTCGCAACTCCACCAGAACTCTGAAGTCCCACTCCTTAAAAAACACATCTTAATTCTCGTGGAATCATTTTATGTGGGTATCCCCACCCTTGAAAACGATTTCCTCGCCCGGTACGACGAAAATATAAAAACCCAATATTAAAAAAAACCGAAACAAATCCTACGTATAGACTAATTCTCCCCCTCTTGCAGCCATGTTCCATTGCATATAAAATATTTTTTTTACAAAACCTACATTACATCTATTTTTCAACAACCTTTTAATTAAAATCATAATGAAAGAAAAAGGGGCCTTTTTGGCCCGGAACTATGTATGCCTTTATTTAAAAAAGTCAAAAAGTACCCCCCTAGGCGCGCCAAAAGATGTTTCGTGTAAACTATTTACAGAGAGCAACAACTGCTTTTTACGATTTATTTGTAACTGTTAAAATACATTATATGATCTGAATAAACAAAAGCAAAGGAACACAGTTAAAATTTATAAATTCCTCTCACGATAACATATTCAAAAGAGGGTTCGCTTCAATGTGCATAGGTCTTGTAAGCACAATACCCTGCTCATATTTATAAATATATCAACCCACGTAACAGATCCTGATTCCATAGGCTGCTGAGCCGGAACTTAGAGGCTGGTACTTAACAGAAGCCGAAACAATAAATCTATATTGAAGTCTCCCCAAGAAGAACGTGTTTCTAAGGTAGGCAATTAATAATGTTTCTTTATGCACTGATAACCCGTGAGACTATTAACCAACTCAGTGCATATTATATCACAGAGGAAGATATTATTGTAGCATCGAGGTAATTCTAATAAGATATGAGCTTCGTGCGTACAGAAAATTTAATTTAGCTTCCGTGTTCATTATAACACCAGGAATATTATGTGACTCGCGAACATGTTAATTTTGCACACCTCTAGGAAATTGTACATACTTGAAGACATCTACTAAACATTGATGTTGATATTTTTTGTTGTGTTCACCTGTTAACTCTGAACCATCCGTCTGTTTATCATTAAACACGAATCTTGAAATGAACTGACATGCAAAGCAATTGAGCGGTTAGTTGTTGTTATAAAGCATTTATATTTTATAAAGCTCTACAGTGTGGGACGAACAACCGAACGTGGGATTCCATGACAAGCCTTGCATAATGTAGACTAAATGGCTAATATCCCAACTGCCGAAGGGCGTACTTGGCGTATTGGGCGTATTAATTTCATTGATTCTACACTAGTTTTGAAAGAATTTAAGTTATAAAGTAATTTTTCAAACCCTTTTTTATAAAGAATTTAGAAAGTGAAATTTGGTACTTCGGGATATTTAAATCAACCTCGTTTTTATCTCTATTAAATTAATGAAGTAGCTATTTTTAATGTTTTAAGAACAAGTTATTTTTATGGTTTTGCTGCTCGTGTAAGGTCGTTCATCAATAAATACCAAATGAAATCCTTACACAATGTTAGGAATATACAATGTACCTATCGCTTATAAACTACCAGATGCTACTACTCAGGTTCAACCCAGTTTTAAATTATTTTAATATTTAGAGTATGATGTCGAAATTTCATGAATCCAGAGCTCACCGTTCACGCGATTTTAGTAGAACATACGAAACGATTGTCTGCCTTGTTGTATACATTTGGTAGAACATTAAAAAATTTAACAGTTAAAAATGCCTTTCAAGCCAATTGGTAGGAAAAACAATGCTTTTTAACAAAAAAGCAACGTTTCTATGATTTTAACTGTTAATTACAGTATATTTTGTTTTTGTTTTTACTGCTTTCCAATCCTTTGTTTTAAAAACAAAGGCAGTATTATCCTTGAATAGGGCCATCGGCCAACAAAATCATATATTTGGTTGACCGGCTCGCGAAACGTGCCAAAATATTTTTCACGCTTCAGTGTCCATAGCGCGCCATGTGGGCATTTCGGGCCAATATGGGTACAGCTCCACATATAAAAAGATACCTGTAAATTTGCTTTATAGAGGATGTGAGCTATAACGGTACAATTCCGCCAAACTACATGCCTACTTCCGTAAACAAATTGTATTTCTTATGACCAGTGATTTTGATTACACTAGGCGAGAGCTTCGGTAGTAAGCAAATAAAAGCATATTAATTGTCAATATGAGTATATTATTAGTATTATAGTAGTAGACAATTGCGCACTGAACTAAAACGATGATATCGATAATCAGTAATCAATTGAAAGTGATCCTCATTTATGGTAATTTGAATTCACAACCTAACCCAACCCACAATTAAAAACTCTAATAGTTTGATAGTATTTCGTTTTTGGCTTGGCTAAATTAAGTTTTATTTGCTTCGTGTTGGTCTTCGAAGCCTTTAGAAAAGGCCAGTGTTTAAATATATTCATTTATAAAAACAAATGTATTTTAAAACCATAAAAAAAGTAATCTTTATTGAACGCTTGGAAGTTTTTATTACAATGTCATTGTACCTGCATGGAAAATATACCTATTACTCTTTTTAAGAGGTGGTGGACTTCTGTACGTGACGCGTGGAAACACGATACGAATCATAATAACTAGACCAATCTGGCGTATTTTATTTAAAGCTTATCACGGGGAAAACCAACATATATTTTAATATCAATAAAAACAATACGACTTTTAAGGCGCAATAAATTAATGTACCATGAACGCAGGAATATATTAATACAGTATTCATTCGGTTTGAAAACTTGTGGTTCCTTTATTCACGTTTGTAAATTTGATTTAACTCGTTATTGGATTATAATGTATTCGCTATGCAAAAGTCTGACAAAGTAATGGCAAATAAATATTGCGTATCGATTTGTAACCGATAAGAGGTGGACTTTTCAGAAATAAAATGCAAACAAAATAAGTGCATTTTGCGTAACTATTCAAGGTTGATGATAAAACAGTTAGCAGATACTAAAAGAAATGCACAAATTTGTGAACATTTTGAAACATTAAATGTTATTCGCTTGCGAAGTTCGACCATCATTGATTCGGTAATATGAGCATGAGATGAGCACAGGTAAAATCAAACTAACACATCCTATTTATTTGTTTTATTTCTTTTAGGTGAATTATACTTAAGGCGATGCCATACGTAGTCATGCAAAATCTTGTGTTTTTGTTTTGAAAATTTGGTCGCCTAGAAATGTTTCAGATGCTTTAATTAAATAATGCGAGTAGAATATATCATGGCCTTTAAAATAATCGAGAATTTTTTAGATAAGTCTTTTTATAAGCCCAGAAAAAAATAATGTAAAGGCTTATGAAAACTGCTTTAAAGTTCAAAATCTCCTACTTACGAACCCATTTTCGGTTATGATTTTATTGTATAATGTGGAAAATTAAGTTATTTATAAAATGATCGAAAAAAAATTAAATATTTATGCCTGAACATCCCCAAAATAAAAGGCACTTTTTGACCATGTTTTTTTCTTGCGTAAATCATAACAGGCGGATCGTGTTAAGCGAGAATTTAAACCTTATCGCCATCTACGTAAGGGTTGTTATTGATAGCGGCTCAATTTAAAATATTACACGACATAGTGCATCGCCTTAAACTAAATGATTAAATTAATTTCAGAAGTAAACCCTATGTTGTAATTGAGATAATTTGCAATGTTATAATACCTAGTAATAGTTTAAAGGTGTAATAGAAGTGTACAATATTTTTTTATTTGTATATATTTATAAAAATTCTCAAGCAAAATTGCTCGTTTGTGTGTGAAATATTTACTTGTGAAATTATAAGTACCTAATCACTAATGAGACAATTTAAAACAATTGTCACGAAGATAAAAAATTACATTAAAAGCATTTTGCGAGTTGTTTCAAATTTTACAGAATTCTCTTTTATTCTGCTCTCTTTTGATAAAACAACCAGCTAAATATTATATTAAGATTTGGTCGTTTAAAAAATTCAATTTAACTTTATAGAGAATTCGCCATAGTTACATGCTGAGGCAATGTAAAATAAAATAACAAACTGGGACCATGTCTTTAGTTCGTGTAAAGAGAGCCAAATCAAATCGTCATGACGTGTTTAAATCATTCCTGAATCATAATAAATAGAAATCATTATCTGACCGACAGTGTACAATCATTTCCAAGTTTCTACACCCTTTTTTCATACCTACTGCAAATTCAATTCAGACGTTCGTAATTTAAATTCCAACGCACGCTATTTAAACTGTACGTAGGAAAATTGGATATCGTTGTTTAATTTTGCGGTCATGCAGAGAAAAAATATTTCCCAAGCGACAAAGCTCCAGATACTGAATCTACTCGGAATGATTTATTTCGCAATCTGACAATAGATACAGCAACCAACAACCAGCTGCCAAGCGAGAATGCGTAAATGAGGCTTTTCTCATTCGGACACACGTGGAGATATTTAGGTTATTCATATTCTTTTATTGAACTATATCCAACAGGTTGTAGTACTTACTGTAAAGAATGACATGTTGTGCACGATATCAAATCATTTATGTAATACCTGACACATGAATGTACGAAAATACCCCAAACGTACGCAAGATATACCTCGGGGTTTATTTATTGGTACGTCTTACGACAGACGTAAAACCAGACATTTAAAACAGAACTGGAAAATCCATGTTTGCGCTTTTACTTGTTTTTAAACCTACAGACTGCCATTTTTAAAGTAAATGGCCTAGACCTGGACTAGACCAATAAGTGACAGAGGCCATCTACATTAGGTAAAAGTTTCGATCCTACTATTCAAGTAGTTTGATCTCTAGGATGATTAACTTTAACCTTCTTATTTTAAGTCATCTGTAACTCTACAAGTTGAGTCAAGACCACCCACATCAAGATTAAAATGATTTATTAGCCTGGCATGTTTTTATATGAAAGTCCGCTGCTGAAAAAAACCTTACGAGCATACAACGAAGATAAAAAGAGATAAACAAAAGATTTGCCGAATGCCATGCAAAATTAATTGAAAACGTTCTTTTGTACCTCAATATCGGTAAAAAGTAGAAGTGAAACCCATTTCTACAGGCTATTGTGGTAATGGTAAACGAACTCGTATTTGCAGATCCGTCAGATGAAGACTGCAATTGACAACTGGGAACACAACTTCTAGTTTCCATTCAACGGAGTTAATAGTAGGCACGAGAAGATAGCCGCCTAGCTAGACTTGCCTTCAGCGAGAACCTTTCAGTCCGGAGTGTGGATATATTATCCGCTTGTACTACTTAAACATTTACAAATAGTAGGCGGCAAGCTTTGTACTGCAGTACGTTCATTCATAACTCATAACAGCAGGTATAGGTACATCTTATCTGATAAGTATACCTGATTACAAATGTTCACACAATCATCTCACAGGCATGGCATTATCTTGTAAAACACGTACAATTGCTGACCTTCTATACCCAATACAGTGAAATAGAGATATCTGTTATATTTACTGTTATATATTTTTGAAATGACGTATAATTAACGTTGGATGTTAGTATAAGATTTTTCATTTATAATGAAAGTATTATATCTTCTTAAAAAAAGTCCTAAAATAAATCTGTTACCTAGCTTATTGATTGAAGTAGTGTACGTAAAACGTAAACATTCTCGTAAACCAAACATTTATGCAACAGAGCCGAGATCAGATAGAGTAAACGGGCGAAAAAAAATCGTCATTTTGGGAAAACCAGCTGATGACATCTTGAGAACCAATGCAGGCTTTCAAAATGGTCTAGCGTCAGTTGACGAATAGTTTGATTATACGCCCCCGATCCGCTCGGGGGGCAGCGATGCGCAAAGTACGGAAATCAACGAAATACCCGCCACAAGCCGCCTGCAAAACCTCCGTGGCTAAACACCGAAATGTGAAAGCGATCTATCATCTATCATTACAAACTATCGATCCAATTCTGCCGGCTGTTGAGTGCTCGTGAACGATCCCCAATCCCCTTCCTTAAAGACTCCGCTGGAGCGGTTAATTATTTTCGGCTGCAATGCCTTGTACAGAATACAGACTCTCAGAATAAATTAACGATCGAGCGATCGGCACCTCCTCACAATCGATTTCTCACTGCGTGCAGTAAAAAGCACGAATTTCTATTTATCTACTTTTTTGTGAGATGACTTAGGTTTGCCAAATTGTTCAGCTCGTGGAATATATATGAAAAGTTTTTACTTCGTCGGATAGTAACAAGACACTCGACGGTTACCGAAATAATGTGTCTTTTTTACCGGAAAAAAATAAACTTGGTAACAGTTATTGAAAATAAATATTTTGTTTCTTGAGATTTTTTCCGATAATGCACGTAATCCCTCCGTCATTACGATAATATTACCTACCAGGGCCGGATCTGGGCGAATCGGCGCCTGGCGTCAGTCAAATTTTAACGCCCTTTGTCAAAACCAGCAGATGCCCAGGTAGGTGATATGTATATTTTTGTAGCGCCTTTTTGTGAAAAATAACCTGTTAGGTGTTATATTGTGTATTATCAGCACCTCGGCGCCTTCACAATTTGGCTAAAATGATTTGACAACGGGACTATATGAATATAATATAACGAATGATTTGACAAATTTCATATAAAACTATCAGTAAAGAACAATTATATATGTTATGAGGAAGTCGGAACACGTGTTCTTGTTATTTATTCGGACAAGGGCACCTTTGTGAACACATGTTCAAATATATTCTGAATTACTAATATTTTATTAAAAAATGGTCATGCAGTCACATTTTTAACAGTATCTTATACTAACAGTGTATATACTATATTTCAAATTATATTTAAGAATTTTAATTTTTATCTCATATAGTTATATTATTATAGTTATTCATACTTCACACAGAGCACACGCAAAAATATCCCTCCACAAAGATCATCGGAATTTATAGCCTATAATACGTAAAATATCAAAAAGTATCGGTAAACTTTTTCGTGAAGATAAGTGCAGTGAAATATCTACAAACTGTGAACTCTAAACGGTCTCATTAGTGATTTCAAGTAAAATAAACTCTGCAAAGTGACAGCGATTATTGTCAAATAAATATCTATCAGCTTATTTTTAAATGAATTTGTGCAAAGATAATTGATATTGCATTTATCTCACACTACGTCATAAGTGGCAAACAGCTCAGTGGCGAGAACGGTCACGGAATCGGTATCGTTAGATATCCGAAGCAAGTCAGATCGAATCCTACTGTTTCTAAAAAAAAAATTTTTTTTCTTTCTTTAAACAAATTAAATAAATAACAATATACAATGGATTCGCAAGAGTACATAAAATTGGCCAAAGACGCCGTAAATATACTTACTAACATGGTAATGGATCCCAACAGCAAATTCACGAAAGAGCATATTGCAAAAATAATCCCTAAGACCAACGAAATACTGGGAACGATAGCCGGTATGGCTGCCAGAATGGCAACTCTTGAAGGAGAGCTTAACGCATACAAAAACAAACCACAGTTTTGTCAGCTATCATCAAGTGGCACTGCGGACGTTTCTGGAATTTCAGAAACAATAGCAGAAATGGAGGAGAGGAAAATTCGCGCCAATAATATTATATTGCTCAACATTCCAGAAAGTACGGCAACAATGCAATCGGACTGTATCATTGAAGATCGGAGCCAAGTAACCAGTATACTGAAGAAAGTGGACAACGTCGACACCACCCACATACAAATGTATAGGTTAGGACGAAAAAGTGCTGAAAAAACTCGCCCAATCAAGATTGTACTATCAGATCCGAACCAAGCCAAACTTGTACTAATGAAAAAAACTATACCTCTGGATAATAATACTATTAAAATAAAACACGACCTTACCGTAATACAACGTCAACAAATTGCAAGCTTGTGGAAGGAGTTGGAATCCAGACATAACAATGGTGAATCAAATTTAACAATAAAATACATAAATTCAACACCCAAAATAGTTTATTCACTCCCAAAAAACTCGTCAAGCCGTCTTCGAGAAGATTTTACTACCAGAACGTCAGAGGTTTAAGGACAAAGCTGAACGAATTTAGGATAAACGCCCCAATTATTTCACACGATGTCATCGCTCTTACAGAAACCTGGCTAGAACCGTCAATCCACTCAGCGGAGCTTGGTCTACCCTTTCATCAGGTCTACCGGCTTGACAGAAATATCAACACCAGTTCCAGATCAAGAGGTGGAGGCGTCCTTATAGCAGTCAACAGAAAAATGTCCTCAAAAGTGTTGAAAACCAAAAATTGTGATGTCGAACAAATTTTCATTATGGTAAACGATAAAAATCAAAATTACATTATTGGTTGCGTGTACATTCCTCCGTCGGCTAATTTATCTATTTATAAAAATCATTCCGAAGATATCGAACTTTTGAAATCAAAACACAAAAAACATAAATTCATAATTTTTGGAGATTACAACCTTCCAAATTGTAATTTCAACTGTACTGATTCCCAATCAGTTACATTATGCGAAAGAGAAATCATTGATATGTCAATATTTCTGAATCTCACCCAATTTAATAATGTACATAATTTGAATAATCGCCTCCTAGATCTTGTTTTCTCAAATGAAGAGGACATAATAGTTAGTAAAGCATTAGAGTCTATCCTTCCCATTGATAATCATCATCCTCCACTGTCAGTAATTATTCCAAACAATCTTAAAAAAAATATTAAACTCTCAAGTTCTAGTTTTAATTTCAAGAATGCCAATTACAATGATATTAATGACCATCTCAGCAAAGTAGATTGGACTTTTCTCAAGGAAAACAATATGATCTATAATACAGAATCATTTTATTATAAAATAAATGCCATTATCGTAGACTGTATACCCTTAATAAAATTCAAAGAATCAAAGCATCCAAAATGGTTTAACAAGGAATTAATTCAATTAATAGCTAAAAAAAAAGTTTTACATAAAAAATTGAAAGCAGAGAGGTCCCTACCAAATTATATTGAGTTCAGTAAAATAAGAAAAGATTGTAAAAATATGTCAAAATTTTGTTACAACAATTATATAAATACGGTAGAAATGTCAATTAATGGAAACATAAAACAATTTTGGAATTATGCAAAGTCTATGAAAAATGATGATATTAGCATACCCTCTAATATGTTTTATGAAAGTAAAAGAGCCAACGACTCCCAAAATGTAGCTCACCTATTTGCCGACTTCTTCAAAAGTGTATATGTCCGGGACTCAATAATAATCAACGATCACTTGCCTAGTTTCTTCACGGATCATGACTTAAATTTGACTAATGTAATAATTGAATTTAACGATGTACTGACTCAGCTAAAACAATTGGATCAAAGCAAGAGCGGAGGTCCTGATAATATCCCACCTGTTTTCTTAAAGAATTGCGCCACTACTCTTGCATATCCACTACATTTTCTTTTTAACCAGTCACTACAAACAGGACACTTTCCTGAAAAATGGAAATACAGCTTCCTCACCCCGATATTTAAAAAAGGAGATAAAAATGAGGTGAGCAATTATAGACCGATCTGCCTTTTATCAACTATTCCAAAAATGTTTGAAAAACTTATTTTAAATAAAATCATTCACTGTATCAAGCCAGTAATTTCTCCTAACCAGCATGGTTTTACATCAGGAAAGTCTACTTTGTCCAATCTCTTAATTTACCAAAACTATATATCAGAATCCATGTCTAAGAAGTTACAAGTTGATTCAGTCTATACTGATTTCAGCAAAGCATTTGATAAGGTTAATCATGACCTGTTGTTAAAAAAGCTTCATAAATTAGGAATAGCAGGGTATCTATACATGTGGTTTAACAGTTATTTAAGTAACAGGCAATTGGCCGTTAAAATTGATGGCTTTATTTCTTATAAATTTAAAGCTACCAGCGGTGTCCCCCAAGGGTCACATTTGGGACCAATTTTATTTTTGATATTTGTGAACGATGTGCTCACTATATTCAACGATGTCGAAGTTTCAATGTTTGCGGACGATATGAAAATATACAAAGCTATAAGAAATATGAACGACTGTCAAACATTGTCAAATAACTTGCGTAAACTATTTATTTGGTGCCAAGAGAATTACCTAGAACTAAATATAAACAAATGTCTAATTATGAGATTTCATAGAATAAAAAATCCAATTATTTATGATTACTCCATCAATGATGTAGTTCTAACCGCTGTAACCGAGGTGAATGATTTAGGTGTAAACTTTGACCAAAAACTGAATTTTATAAATCATATTGAAATTACTTCAAATAAAGCTTTGAAAATGTTGGGTTTTGTTATAAGAATTTGCAGCCAATTTAAAAATATTCAAACATATAAAAATTTGTATGTGTCATTGGTTAGGAGTCAAATTGAGTACAACTCGACAGTGTGGGCACCTAGTTACGCTAGTCATTCACTCACGATAGAAAGAATTCAAAAAAAATTCTTAAGATTTATTAATTTCAGAATGGGTATTACAAGGGAATGCGTCAATTATGATTATCTACTATGTCAGCTTAATTTATTAAAATTATCTGAACGTAGAATAGTTAATGACCTAAATTGTTTATATAAAATCATAAATTCAATAATTGACAGCCCTGAACTATTATATTTGATTTCCCTACATATACCTCGTAAACCAACATTGAGGCATTATCTACCGTTCTATTGTGATAACTCCAACACTGAATCTCAATTCTATACCCCCGTTCGCCGTATACAAAATTTGGGTAATGACTATAAAGATGTTGTTGATATATTCAACACATCATTCACCACATATAAACAAGTTATTACCCAATTTATTTTGGAAAAAAGAATATCAAATACAATATAATTTAATTACAGAAACTAAGTAGATTCATTTTATTTCGTTTTTGACATTATTTTTGTAAGAGGTTGTGTTTTATTATGTATTCTATTTCCTTTTTGATTTTGTTTTGTTATTTTACTTTGACTTTGTTTTATTTTTGATTTGTTGTGTTCTTTGTAAAAAAACAAGAAAATAACATGTAAAAGCCCTGCCGGGCGTAAATTTATAAATAAATAAATAAATAAAAAAATATACAACACAAAAAAAAAAACAATTATTCTTCCAGGTACATCCCCACGGGAATCTGGGGAAGTACCTGGCTTTTCAGATCTGGTCATCAAACACGTCTTAAGCCGTTTGAAGCAACGTTTCAATTCTGAATGGTGATCTTACAACAGGACGATAGTGAGATTAACTTCCGCTATGGAACATGCCGTAAATATACTATTTATTATTTATTAATACGCTGTGAAATAACAAAAATTAATCAAATACAATTTACTTTCGCGCGTCGGGATTCGAACCCGTGACATCCGGATTGCTAGTCGGGAGGCTTACCCCTCAACCACGGTAACCTCGATAGCATAATCAATGAAATTTTCAGGTTTACGAAGAAATATTGAACGTTTTAGAAAGAGAAATGGAAAGAAATAATTTTTCTTAATATTTTTTATTCCTACTATTTCATACACCTAAATTCTGAGCCTGCTTGTCTCGTGTGTCTTTTTTAATGTACATGTATGGTAATAATCAGAACACCATTACGCCATAAAATTGAAAAGTAAAAGACTTGTACTGCATTTAGTGGCGATCAGAAAAAAAAGACAATTTATTTGGAGGTTATTGATTTGCATTATTGCGTCTACTCATTCCTATAATTAATTTCAGTGCAATCTGAAAACTTTCAAGTTGCGGTGTGATTTTATGCTACGTATACGTATAGTAAAAGATGGTGCAGAGTCCCCATACACCTCATCTTTGATTTGCATAGGCGTATTGCCTTTCAAAAACAACAATTTAATAACAGCTCGATACTCAATTTTTTCCATTTTTACAAAAACACACACATCGACTCACTCAAACGACTGTCAACTAAAAACTGTGCCTTCAAAATGGCCGAAACTCTGGTGAGTAACTGTCAAAAGGTGCACAGCTACATTCACTAGCTTTCATTGACGAGTACCGCCATCTTTGCGTTGAGGTCGGAAACTTTTCAGACCACCCTCGTACATATGTGAGGTGAACTGCTGAACTGGACCTCAATTTATGGGAAAGGGACGAAGCAATCACAAATAGCGCGAAACGCCGCTTGCAGTTGCTTCATTCCTTTCCCGTAAATTCGTGGCTCGGTTCGCGTTTAAGTTCGCAAATGTACACGTACCATTACGCTTTCGTGCGATTCGCTGATTACATGTCATAACTAACAACCACACATGGCACCGTGTAACTGACCAATGTTTCGATCAATCTCGTGTTTTGAACAATTTAATAACTCAATGTGTGTAGATTTCATTAATACGTGAACAGAAAGTGTGAAATTGGAGTGACGAAGCATATTTTAGAAAACTTCGGCTTATATTCATGTCGTGTTTTAAATAATTCAAAGGCTTGTAAACCCTAAAAGATAAACAAAGACAACATACTAATTTCGGTTATCGGTGCGTGGGTAAGTAAGTCATGTGAAATATTCCTGCGTACTGCGTAAGGGTGCTGGTTTTTTAATTACCATAATTCGTGGTTCGGCTAGCGCTTTTTTATCCTATTTATTCGCAGCATAACATTACTCAAATTCATTGAAATTTTAATATTCGTAATTGTAACTACTGATCATATCAGACCAGCGATAAAGTTGGTACCAATATATTTTATGAACTAAAAATTATTTAAATATATTTTTTAAAGATAAACTTATGTTTCCAAGACAAGGTTTTTTATGCAGAGCAAAGGATAACAAATTATAAGCTTGAAACACCCATTTAAATTAAAAAAATCTTCCGAAAAAATGAATGCCGCCGACGGGAATAGAATCCGTAGCCTTCCGATTGCGGTTAGTGCACCCGACCGGCAAACGGAAGACTGCGGGTTCGATTCCCGTCAGCGGCATTTATTTTTCTCGGAAGATTTTTTCAATTTATATGAGTACTTCAGGCTAATAATTATTGTTTATAATAATTGAATAATTATTTATCCGAAATTTTTTACGTTTTTGTTTTGTTCAAATGCTTGACAGATGATTAGATGAATTAACAGCGGGAAGATACGTTACTAAGACAACGCGCGTGGCTTCACTGAACTAGATCCAGTGGTCAATTTAGCGGCCCGTTCATATACATATTCTTTGAATCGCCATTCCATCGGTAAATTTCTTCTTTTGAATGGCAATGATCCTGAGCTTCACAAATCCTACAATCATAATATCTCGTGATTTTTCGCAGGTCTGCCCTAGTTAATAATAAATATATGGGTATTCGTTTCATGTACTTATCTTGAAAATGGTAATGATCTAAGTAACGAAGCAGGTACTATCATTATGGGTACTTTAAAAAACACATAGATACTGCATAATGTGTTTACGATGTATTTACTAGAGCGAATAATAATAATAAATGCGGAAAGTTTGTACTAGAATATTATTATAAATTTAACTGTCTTTGTTGCTTGTCACTTGTTCAGTTTTAATTGGTATTTTTTTCTACAGAATCTCACAGATGCTGCTGCTTCTCTTTAAACCGAAATTGAAAATCTGAGGAAACAAACAAATAGTATTTAGTATACAAGTATTTGTTTCTCCAGTTATCGTTCTGTGTTACTGATTCAAGTTGAACGCGATCAACGCCGTATAAAACCTGACAGAGCATTTGCCAGTTGGGTATGGTGAATCAATTATTTTTTGGTGTCAAGCCATTTTGTAAGATTCTAACTTCTAAATTAAGTAATTGACAGTCGTAACACCCAGAACTGAGCAATTATGAGATTTCAAGCAGAAAAAGAAAACATATTTTAGGAAATACATTTCAGCGGTTGATAGCCCTTTACTATCTCGTACATAATATCTCCTATCCACTTAGACATATATTTCAGCGGTTGATAGCCCCTTATTATCTCGTATATAATATCGCCTATCCCTTTAGACATACTTTTCAGCGGTTAATAGCCCTTATTATCACGTAAATAATATTTCCTATCCCTTTAGACATACATTTCAGCGGTTGATAGCCCCTTATTATCTCGTATATAATATCTCCTATCCCTATAAATATACCGTAAATTAAAAGAAAACACAGATGTTTTATTTGAACGGTGACCGGATAACTCATAAAATGACAAATATAAAATCATGAAAAGTGATGAAACAAAAACCAGATTAAATAGGTCATGTAGGTTAGGTTTACGTATTAGTTTTTTAATCGCTTTTAATGACTTCATATCACTTTTAAATATCTGTTGAATTGTTATAGTGTTGAATTATCATGTAACCTATTTGAAAACCTTACGGACAAATATACTAAAACAACAAAGATTTGAAAGTTATCACCGGAGCAAAAGTTAAAACTACACTCCTATACGTGGAATATATCAATTTAATTTAATTTTTAAAGTGAATAACGTACAATAGTGCCAACTGCTACCTGCCTACTGGAGTCATTGATACTGTGGTATCCTCGATCGGAGCATTTTGTGAGGCTGAAGTTGGTAGGGAGGGGAAGAAGGATATTTTTAAAGCTTTTTAAGCAAAGGATTATATTGCCCTAGTGAAAAACCGACATTCAGAATCTAAACATTGCTTAAAATGGTTTTAACCGTATTTATTGACCATAATTCAAATCTGGCACTAGGAGTTTCACTATTGCAATATTATCTACCGCTTAAAAAGCTTTAAAATTTTCTTCAATGCCTTTGATTGTACTGAAATTGGTACTAGTACATTCAAGCTAAGTATATCAACTGCAGTCGGAAAACTGTTTTAATACTAATATTGTGACACGAGTGGATTGTAATATGATCCTTCGCTGTGAGTTAGAGTAAACAACACTATTGCAGACAATTATTTAGTTCAGTGGGAACTAACGTAGAATGCCCGCAATTTGTCAGCAATCAGTTGGTAGAGCGCACATAATATCATAAAATTATTGAAATCACTGCGATCGTTTTATCAGTGATTCATTACGTAGAGTAACTCGCACGCATACTTATTTTCTAATACACGCATAAAAAGAAGATTTTATTCTCAAGTGTGAGGGAATCTCTTAAATATGAATAAAATTATTTAGAAATTTGTTAGGTAATTAATGCGTATATACTGTGAGAAGGCGTGCACTTTTGGGTGTGCGTAATGCGTACCTATATGTAACTTTAATTAACAATTACCAATTTGAAATACGTCTGAAATATTTTAAAGTTTTTTAACACAATTTCATTGCATAATGTGCTCATTTGGCTTGCTGACCAGGTGCTAGAAAAACTAGAGAAAAACGAAGTAAAAAATGATCCAGTTTTATTAAAACTGAAACTAGTAAAAAAAATATCTTGATTTGGTAACAGTCTCTGGACGGCTTTGTACCGTTTACCTAGTCCACTTACGGGTAAAACCATAAAAAAATAATATGTTTAACGTGACAACGAATGGTGTCGCTACCTTTTACGAAAACTCAGAAAACTATAGGCTACTAAATTATATTATGACGACTATTAAATGACGAAAACAATATTATTCTAGCGAACAAAAGCTCGTTTATTATATTTTGAAGGTTCGATGCAATAAGGAATACATTATATGAATTCAAAATGCTTTCCGTTCTTTGGTGCACGACTTTCTTGCATTTTTTGTCGGCGTGGTATTTTTTCATTCAGTAAAAGTAGTAATTTGACAGTGTTGAACCGGTTTAGGGTCTTTGTGAGAGAAGCTGATGGGAAAGTAATATAATTATTTGCGATCGGTTAATGAAAAAAACCGAGACAAATATATCTACATAGATCGGCCGCGATGGCAGAACGCGAAACTGACCGGCGATGCAACGGAGAAAGTTTTAGCAGACATTGCAAGTGTTATTATTCCGCTCAGAAAGTTATTTTTGCTATAAAAGACGATGCAGAAAAGTTCATTGGGTTGCGAAAACTGTGACAGCTATTATTATTATCAATTAAAAAATCATCTCTTTTATTTTGCTTCTTTTACAAAAATTGGTGAATTATTATTGAATTCGCAGTCAAATAGGACAAAGAGGACATACAAAAGCTCTGTTTTGTATTATTTATCGGAACTTATTTCAATGTCTCTTTTATTATAAAAATATTTTCACGAGGTACAGATTGATTAGAAAATACTCATTTTATATCTTGATCGTTTTAAATGTTATGTGTGAACCTCATAAAAAAAGAACAAAACGAAGTTCGTTGATAAAACTTTGTTAAGGATGACTTTTACTTTCGTAATAATAAACACATCGATCGATTAACTTAAATAATATTACACTAGTTTTATCAACCACTTAAAATAAATTACAGTAAAAATTAAGTACACATTCGATATGAATCGATGTCTTACTTTTCACTTTGATGATAGTTTCTCAAAAGTTCAATAACTCAAGATGGAAATCACGTTGCAAAGTGAAAACAAGGTGAGCGACATGGAAATTCCTGTCATAAGAAATGTGCCATTATCATGACGGTACGTGTTTTCATGATGGTAGATGTGCCCGTTCAAAAATTTTCATGACGGTAGGTGTGCCCGTTCGAAAATTTTCATGACGGTAGGTGTGCCCTTTTGAGGATTTTCATGAAGGCAGGTGTGGACATTCAAGAATTTTCATGACAGTAGGTGTATCCGCCCGAGAATTTTCTTTGTTTCACTCAAATAGATTTTATATTTCATAGTTGTATTCACATAATATGCTTTCGGTTTGATTGATGTTGGAAAAAAATGTGTCTATGTAATCTCTTTATTAGGTAATGTCTAATTTATTTATTAACGTTTAACTTGCCTGTATGTTACGCTGCTGGAAACACTGCAACTGCATTCTATAGCCAAGGGCCATGGTCACGAGATCCAGCAAACTAATAACAGTGGAGATACGCGATTGCACGAACTGAGAAGTGACAAGTGTGTTTTCTCCTCGTGGCTGGGCGGGCGGATGAGCCTCCGAGGTTCTTTCGCCTCGCTTTGCAGATGGGACAATCGAGCGAACTCAACAAGGCGTGAAAACAAGGCTACAACTGGCTTTATTAACGTCACTTAAGTGAGCTCAAATTGGAGTACTCATCTACCTGAGCATGATGTATTAAAATTAACTGACACTCTTCACGGCTCAATTTAATGCTAGGGAATATCATTAAACATTGAGTGATTATCTTTGATATGATCTCAGTAAACAACTAGATTATTTTCACCAATCTTACAATGTACTGACGTATTACAACTCAATAACACTAACTTTTTATCATTTAAATGGAACTTAAGCCATCTTATATTAACAAATGAAAAACACTGACATAATGCTCACTTCAAAATATGACTTTTCTAGTGTTCTTTTAGTTTAAAACCCAATAAAACTGTAACTGTTAAAGTATATTCTTCATTTTAGATGACCTTTAAAAAATGTTCACTAGATTAAAAACCCAAAATTGTGTTGCACATTAAAAGTAAACTTTGGAGAGTCATCTTTTGTTTTAACAAATTAAGAATCGCAGTGTTTTGCAAGGCGTTTGTACCACGTTAACCTTGCTATTGTTATTTGAACAATAGTTTTAACGAAGTTTAAGTCCGTTTTTTTATGATAAAAACGTACTCATTGAGGTCGAAATGTTGCAATAAATTCATTCCTGGATTCAGCTTTTTAAAGGAAGTTGAATGAATGTCGTATTTCTAGAATCATTCCAATAAGGACTCATTTCAGTTAGTTGTAAGTTATCAACGACAAGCCGCTTTATTTGGCGTTTTAAAAATATGGATAATAGGCTCATTCGTGAATGAAATCTTTGAATAAGTTTCCACAAAGAAGGTTTTCAAATAAAATTAGCACAAGATAATATTGTTTAACCCGATGCAGAATACGATAAAGAATCTCATCTATTAAATCACTCAAGCATTATGCACATACTGTTAACGCGGGAAGCTTGTTAAAACTTACCGTGTCATTAGTATAATTCCTACGCATCATAATAACATTATTTATTCAAATTCATTCAATTCACGTGAATAACCTTCCGATAATAATTGGCTCTCCGATTCAGCGTGGATCAATGTTTATCTACCCGGTTTGTTGACCCATTAAGCGCTAACGGTATTCAAATATGTTAATATTTTATGTAAAGCTAATAATTTATTGTATTGTGTCAACGTGATGTTGTATAAATTAAAGCACGAATTCAAATGACATTCATAATACTATTTTCGTTAATGTTTGATACAATTTAAACACAATGGATGCTATTGTGATGAGATGGAAGGCTGTTTATTCCATTCACGTGTCCAGCCAGAATGCAATTACAGAGTTAGAAAAGTGTAAATTTAACTTTTAATAATTACCTTCAAAACGTTTATTTATTAATACGTCAAGCAACGTCTTTGGGATGGGATGTTTGATCTAAGTTTCTAAGTGTTATGTTACTAAGAAAATTATTGATACATTTGATTAAAAAAATATCATATGAACATACCACAGCAAAATTGAGAGTTTTATTTTTTTCGACAGACTCTTTTCATTACTATTGAACAATGGATTTAATCCAGATCCTGAGAAAAAAACACGTAAGTGAGAGCATAAAATACACCGCAATTTCTTTCACATTAATGCACTTTCTGACAGACTGACCCAGACCGGTTTAATGGCGAAGATAATTCAGTGTTCAGGTTCTCAAGAAATTCAATGCAATAATTATTCAGATTAAATTTTAAAACAACTAAAAGAACTTTTGGCTAGCAAAAAAATTATTCTCACTACATTTTTTTTAAATATTTTGAAATTCAAGGTATCCGAGATTTAAGAAAAACTTCACCGTTACAATCGACTTAACACAGAAGTCAAATCATTAGTTCGGGTTTTTAAATATTTGTTTTTAACAGAACTAAATACTGGTCTAAATTAAGTCATAAAAACAGAAAAAAGCAGTACGAATTTGTCTTATCTAAACAGATCATTGAAATGTTCCGATTAATATTCTTGAATGAAATCGGTGTCCATTTTCCAAACTAAAAACCTGAGACAATGCAAATAAAATCAGAGCTAAAGTACGAGTAGATTTTGGTGTCATAACAGTTAGGCGAATAAATACGTTTATTTCAGGATGTTTAATTTAAAGATAGCGATCAACTGTTAGTATGGAGTTATATACCGTATGCAAATCACCTTGTTTATATATTATTATCGATCTCGTTTCTCCGCTGGCTGTGTCGTGAATATTATATCTTGCGTAATACAAATCCTATCCAAAGTTGTGAACCGGTGAATGTAGGGCGCTGGTTCGAACCAGATCAGTGAAAGTTAACCAGGTGACAACATGGTCCATCGAGCAGCCAAAAACTCTACCGTGTATCTCATCGGTTTTTCCTGCCATATAATATAAATATCCCAATTATAGTAATTATGAGTTCGTCACTATCGGACAATCGGTTCACTCACGATTTTCGAAATAGGGTTCTGACATCGAAATATTTAGGAACCCAAGTTTTAAAATGAACCTTTCTCTTTTTATGAGTAACTCTATGGAATTTCAATGGAAGGTCATCACAAATAAGCGGGCTACAGAAATTGTGGAAATGATGATAACGTATAGTTGAGCTCCTACATAGATTGAATTAATCATGGTGTTTTATAGGTAAGTATAATGTTCATTTACATCATAAAAATTTGGTTAGGTTAAGTTAAGTAGATAAAAAAGTTACAGGTAAAATTTCGTGTTAAATTTAATCATTTATTATTGTTCGTTTTTAATATTATAAGATTTAGGTTCGAAAGACGCACCTAAAAGAAATATTTTTACAGCTGTTGTCAGGAATACCCATTAAAATTGTGATTACGTAATGGTATATTCGTCAAGCTGAATGGTAAATATCATTTTCTAATGTTAATTTTTCACTGGGCCTCAGCACGGGTTAGCCACCCAGTGAGGCCTGTACTAAGAAATGTAAGATATTGTACAGAAAAAAATAAAAACTCAGTACCCAAAGCTAGAAATTTATGAATATTATTCCAAATCAGGCTTAAGCATATCACTTTTTTTGGGCTTGTAATTGATTAATTTTAATACGTGTATTATTTATTTACGTCCTTAGGGCTTTAAAAATAACAATTTGATTGCTGTTTTAAAATTAACATAATAATAATAAAAAAAAAGTTTTATTCCCAGCTACGTGCAAGGGACGTGCAATCTAATGTTACCCATATTGGCGTTACAGCAAAAAAGAATGTAAAAAATAAGAGGAAGAAAATAATCAACGTATTACAACAACAACAAAGAAAGGCGAAAAATTAAAGGTACATACAGTAAAAAGCAATAATCAACATGATGAAAAACTGAAGTAAAGGGTAAAAATCAATATTAAAAGTGAGTTACCGAGTTTTAATATTAGAATTAGTGTTCACTGACGAGCATTATGAATGGAGTTAATTAAAACTGGATTTCAATTGCAACAGTACTTCAGGTTTTCCAACAATTCTAGCTAGAACTAGTTCACTTACTGGCAGATATAAATACAAGTGATATGAAGAAAATCCAGTTCTAGGATTTTCTTTTCAATAATATACATTTTTAAATGAACCACTTTTACCTTCTGTTTTTCAACATAAATTTTTAATCCATTTATTGAGGCACGCTAAACTACTTTTTAAATCTCTTTAGGGTCAAATTTCAAACTGCATCAACAAGTTTCATATTATGTAAATTAAAACCAGCTGAAAGTTAAATCACTAAGAAAACTAAAACTTTTAAACGATTTCACCTAAGCTAGTTCAGGAATGAATATATTTTTTTAATCTCAATTAAGTTTTCTTGATGCCACAAACACGTAATCGAATTTTAAAGTCTGTGGAAGTGAGCTACACGCACGCTATTAGCATGAAATCGAAAGTGAAATAGGAAAACTAGATGTAAGAACTAGCATAAATTTTCCGCTTCAATTAGCGTTTGTTCTGCGGCCGGGAGATAATAATTCTATAGAAATTTGAACGTACGGCGTTAATTGGATTTTTTTTTTATTTTCACGAATGCTTCCTGTCAAATCCGTTCAATTACGTGTGTGATTGGACGGATTTGAGACACATTCTTTCAAGTTTTATACTAAAAGTTTGAAAGAGTAAAACGTGCGTTTTAAAACTTCGTTTAAATTTGTATTCATTTTATTTTATGACCCTTAAAAAAATAAGAAAAAAACACTATTAAAAAAAATTGCCTCAATTTTTGTCAATTCCCGTATGTATGTTAATTTGTGATATATTTACATTGATGATTGATGTATTTTTACTTGTACGTTTTAATAGTAATATTTTTATATAAAAAAATATATATTGAAAAAAAAATTTAAATGCCACGGCCGAAAATTGAACCCCGATGAATTGCTTGGAAAGCAACCATGCTGAGAATTACACCACCAACTATTGTAAGAACGGCAACATAAATTCATTATATATGTATGGTTGAATTTTAAATTTATATTCTTTGATAATTTGATGAAGTTTTCATGAATATTTTCATTTTGATCATCAAACATCAAAGCATTCATAATTATTTACAAAAACATTAAAAGCTAGCCGATAAACCAATATTATTCAAATTGTATTCAATAATATTTATATTTGTTACTTTAATTGTTTTTTAATACTTTATAATATAATACGTGCTGTATAACATTATATTGTATCATTAATATTTTTTAATGTATTAATATCATCCATGTTTTAACTTATCACTATCATGTGTACTCTATATTATTTTGCATGATATCCTTATTTTTACATTTAATATTTTAATATGTAGTTATGTATCATACATGTAACGTATTAAAATGGCAAACTAGGACGTGAATAAATAAATTAATAAATCACATTTTTTATAAGGAAGAAAAGGAAACGGTTAATACGCACTTATTTTTCATTTCTATAAACTGAAATACTTCTTCTTAGAAGTATTTTTCGATTAAAAATGCGTATTAACCGTGTCCCTATTTTATGTACATTTTTATTAAAAATGTGCTGACGAATGAATGTTTATTATCATACAATGAATGACTTGATTTCTGCTTAGTAATGTTAATTTAGTGAAACCGTTTGTGAAAATAAACCATCCGTCAACGAGACGAATACTATACGGTAGTTTACGTGTGGGATAATGCTGTAAATTAAGACACACGATACGTGACGATCACGGTGCGATAGTAAACCGAGCAGGTTTCGCGCTTTCGTATCGCTATCGTTGATGTCTCTTGCGGTGTGCAGTCACTTTTCTCAACAAACTGGTTAAGATTTTACTTTTCATGGCGTGATCATTAACTACAGGAGACTATCAGCTGCGAGAGAGTGGACTCCGAGATCTGACTATGGTAATTTTTCATCGATTTGCCGTATATCACCATTTATCTTCTGTGCGGATATTTAGTTTTCTTGGTCAAAATGCCGTTACTTTTAAAACATAACAAAATATATGCGCTGAATCATAGTACAGGTCGTAATATATTGGTGTCGAATATAGAAATTTTGGTTTGAATTCACATACAAATTTATTACTGTTATGAATAAAATAGCTCAAACGTTACTTAAAAAGGTGAAAAATACACTTTTATTTTATGTCAAAAATAAATGTCAAATATGTGTTTATGTCAAAAGCTCTAAAATACTTACCTACTTATCTTTTTATAAAAGCCAAAAAGTTACAGTTAGTCACAAAAAACAAACAAATATAATATTAAAAATCGTATTTATTAACTTCTATATTTCTTTTCCACTTTAATTAGGTCGTTTTCTGGTAAACTAAAAAAAAACTACCACCTTAACTACCGCAAACACGAGAAAACGATTTCCATTAAATCACTCAACTGCACACGCAATTTTAAAATCACAAAGATTAGCGGAGTTAGAACCACTGAACTTTCCACCAGTTTCCAGGCACTCACCTTTTTTCCTCTTAGGCAGTACCCTCACGGCGTCCGTCACTAGGACAAGGAGGGCGAGCGCCGCTATCGCGCGGCAAGTTCCCTTCATCGCGAATAATTCAGTCAAATACTAGCACTGCACACTGAATGTCAAAACACACCGGCACACAGACACTGAGCTGCTAACGACACCGTGTATCAAAGTTGAACCGTCCGACTAGCCTATATTTTCACTTATGCGCCGTACCGGCAATATCGCAGCTACTATATTAAACCTTTCGCTCTTCCAGGACCGCTGTGATTGGTCCGAAGCCAGCTCCATTGAATCGCGTAACCAATCAGCGATCAGCGCGGGCAACGAAAGTCACCGCAGCGACCCTGGCGGTGGTTACGGTAACGTGCGAACGTTTTTCAAATTTCGCATACCTACGCATTTGTATTGGAAACTGCAGTTTGAAAAAAGTCTACGCTTTGTAAAGTGAGAGGTATTTTTTTAATATTGATATACGTATTTTCTTTAATTAGTTTCTTTATGCGGTAGTATAAATGATAACAACTTTGTTTGATTGTAATATTATGCATTGGTGTGGCGCGATCAAAAGTTTTATTGTTATTTTGTGAAGCTTGAAAGACATATTCCAAGAATCATGATGAAAAAGTTCAGGGTTGAGTTTATATTGACAGGCAAGAATTTTGGTCTAAAATCACCCTATTAAACTTGAAGATTGTTTGTTTCGAATAATGGTACATAAAGTAGATACCAAGTGACGTGAGTCACTTGATTTTCTATTATTTAAGGAAACTGACTTTGCATATTACTTTGATAGTTAAAATTGGTGTAATGGAAAATATTCTAATTTGTAACTTCATTAGTTTGGTGTATAATGCACCTACCGAATATTTAGACTCAATAGTTTTGGTGGTTCCTGGTGTACTTTGGTGGTAACTTTTTTCTTGTATATTTTGGTTGATACGTAACAACCCTGATTTAAAATATCTCTACAAGTAAAAACTGTATTAAAGGCAGTATGTAAACTTTATAGTGGTCAAAATACTCTATTTCTGCTTCTAATATTTTGGTTATGATTTTTTTTCTTCAGTAGTTGATAACATGTATTTGCTTAAGTTATCAAATAAATTGAATACTTCAGCTTGAGAGATATAACGATAGTTGGGATATATTTAGATGTAAGATTAGAGATGGTAACATTTTTTTCTCACAAACACTACTTTATTCCAATAATAATCTTAAATTTTCAATCTTCAAAAAAGTACAGCACCTACGCAGTAAGTGAACGATAAAATGAAATCTTAAAAATATTTATTCCAGTCTTTCGTGTATATGTAAAATAATCCTTATTTTTGTCTTTTTTTATATATTGTACTTTCGATTGTAATTTTTACAATTATCAACATGTTTACTTCTTTTATTTATTTTAAATTATAGAAACAAACAGTACATGACTTACAGAAATGAAACAATATACAGGAATAAGATACTTCATGTTGTGTACCTATGATATGTTTCCTTGTAATGTCTGCTAAGTGGTATGTTTATTCCTTAATTACCAGGTGACGTGTGTAGTATATAGGTGTGTGTGTGTAATGTATGTGTGAATGCTTGTGTGTGTGTGTGTGTGTGTGTGTGTGTGTGTGTGCGCATTGAACAGTTTATATTATTGACATGATGCCACGTTTGAATTTGGGCATTGAATCCAAAAAAATATCAATGTTAGAGATAAGACAAATATCATTTAGAGTGTGAAGAGCTCGGTTAATTGGCGAATTCGATGCTGCATTTGTTAAATATGTTATATCTGTTATATATTTAATCCTAATGTTTACACAAGATTTCATACAAAATAACTATATTCTATTGGTCACCAGTCACAATGAAACAGGCAACCGCCTAGTATGGTGATTTAATATATCTATTCTCTGTAAATATCCTAAATAAATATCATGTATTTTATAAATAAATAAATATCGTAGTTTTTTGTTTAATTATCGGAACATGGTTTTTGTGAACGCTTTTACTTTCAAAATCGGAGGATTCTTGCAGTTGGTTATAAAACCAATATCTTTGGCTAAAACCCGATATCAATTCTAATCCAAACAACAAAATGAAATATTTTAAATATAAATACCTAAAAAAATATAGCAATTAATGTGCTTCTTTAATGAAAAAAATCCTAATGAGATTAATCGTGTCTTCAACAGATATGTGTGTCATATTTATTACAAAAATGGTTAATACGAGTAAAAATTAAATCATATTAAACTGTTTTAACTCCACATGGAAGGCCCCGAGGAAATCATCTCCCCCAGAACATATTCTATCTTTTGGGATATGGGGTGGGTTAAGTTTTAAGTTAATCAAAAAAATCTACATATATATCTACTATCTTGTTTTAAACAAAAGAATACTCGTAAACACCTGAAAATGTGGTAGGTTTATAAATTGCTTTATTTGCATTTAACTTGCGTAGGACAATTCAACATAGATTCGGTTAATTGGCAAAGAAAATTAGAAGGAAACCACAGTTAATATTTAGGTGTCTAGGGACCAATGTGAGCAACGGCAAAATATTGTTTAACTAAAAACATTACGTTTTACTTAATACTTTCTTCTTCTTCTTTATGTGCCGTATCAGGTCCCCCCGACGTTGGCGATTACTCTAGAAAATGTCTCTTTGTCTTGCGCTGCCCGGAATAGCTCCTCCACACTTCTAATGCCGGTCCACTCTCGTATATTTCGCAGCCAAGACATTTGTCTCCTACCCGGCCCTCTGCGACCCTCTATCTTGCCTTTCAATATTAACTGGAGCAAGTGATACTTCTCCCCTCGAAGTACATGACCCAGATATGAAATTTTCCTGATTTACTATTTTAATACTTTAGTGTGTTAATTTTAAAGACATCGTAGACAATCACAAGTCACCCTAATAATGCAAGTAAAAGCGAATTACTTCGAAGTGATAACGTTTAAATCTGTTTTGTAAAGATTTATGTATAATTGTGTTGCGTATCTTCAGTCATATTTTATATAAGTTCGCATTAAAATGTAATATGATATGTAGTGTTTATCAGTTATTACGAAAGGTTTCCTGAAAATATGTCAACAGATATTTTGAAAGGATGCCAATTAGTTCTCCTTATACCATAAAAGGCATAATAAGATATTTTTGAAATATTTTAAACATATTAGCACTTTTTATACCTCGAATTGGTTTGGAATACGTATCGGGCCGAGATATGGAAACGATTTTGTGTTCAAGCCTCATTCGTTATTTTTACTTTCCAGAATTCATTTTTATTGCTGAAACGTGAAATTAAAAAATGCCTTAATTGGCTATCTATCAATCAATCAGTACAGATTAAATGTAGATAAATTCTGAAATAATTTCCACAATTAGAAAATAAAATACTTGTATCAATTAAACTTGGAGAATTTATTGTGCTTAGTGAGCTACATAATATGTCTGTCTTTAAAATATCATTTTCTTCTTGTGAAAAGCGTTATAATGTTTGGCCATTACATCATTTTAACTAGACGCACTAGCGTTATTAATGAATACTCATTAATTAAACAGTGTAACTTGCACTAGCTGAAAATTTTATTTTTCACGTAGAAAACTTACTAATATAAAATACTTTTAATTTATTAAAACTAGCTGACGTGTACCCGGCGTTGCTCGGGGTTATCCTCAGGAGATGGACATTTACTATCACGGATTTTTCTGTAGGCCTTTTTAAGATATACAATTCCGTAGTACATTATTTTGATGTTTCTCGTAAGGTTTACACAGCGTTAAAAATGTAGTGCACGAAAATATATTTTTACGACTTGATTATTAAACATCGACTTTTCTCTACTTTCTATAAATATAACATGTACGTATTTTATATGTTAATCTTTCGGAAGAAATTTTCTAAATGATGGTGAAAACCTTATCAAAATCCGGTGTGTAGTTTAGAAGAACTAAGCGACTTTATTTTATAATATTTAGAGATTTGGTCAAATTATTCGTTTTCCCGTTAAAATGGACTGCAAGCCTATAGCGAATGAATTTCTAAGAGTTCCTAACAAAGTATCAGTCAAAAGCGAATGTTTTGGAAGGACGGCGTAACACGTGTTTGTACTAATACTGATATTGTCGCATTCCATCATGGTATACATTAGGAAAATAACACGTGTTCTCGACATATTCTAAATAATAAAACTTATGTTTTATCAGGAAGTTGGCATGGTGTCAGTTTTTTAACTGGTACATTTATCTCCGTGTAGAGATTAAAATATTGGCGTATGCTGCCCATTCCACGAGGCATTTTAATTTATCATGATCGCCAGCTAAGTGGGCCCATAGGAAAAAGTGCTTATTGCTAAACTTATTTTCTCCTTATGTGGATAAAGTTAATTAAGATTAGCAAATAAGTATTTTAATAGTTCGTAATTATTACACATTATGTCGTCGTTAGTACCAGAGGTCTCAAGACACACCACCTAATGAAAATATTATTACACAAGTGAAATATCTGAAATTTGAAAAATGTGTCTTTTCCTTTTCAGCTAATTGAATATATTTACCACTGTAAAGAGTGTGCTGTATGTGTGTCGTAAAGTACCACTATAAAAAAGTAACTTTTCTGGTTAAGACTTTAACTAGAAGTTAATTGCTAGTGCCTGTAAAACTAACTTTGTTAGATTCATGTGACAGATAAGCGTGGCAGTTCTATCTGTCTTGCAGATTTGTAAAAACATTGCACATTTTTTACATTAATATGAATAAAATGAAATCTGTAATATCAGAGAAATGTTAAATCTCACAATTCTATTCCACTTAAGAGAGACAAAAGTGTAAGGTTATCTGATACTGTGACGTACTTAAGCGTGGACAAATAAAAGTGTGTTGTTTGCTCGAAGTAGGCACAATTGTCAAACTATTTGAAAATTGGCCAAACGTTTTCAATAAAAGAAATTAATTAGCCTTTGGAAAACCGTTCGTGCACCAGTGACAATATTTTTTTACCGCTGACAAACCGTTCATGCGCTGCTGGCATTGCAATTTCGCCCTAGGAGGAATTTTTCGATATGCGATTTAAGGCGATGCACTACGTCGTGTTATATTTTAAATTGAGCCGCTATCAATAACAACCCTTACGTAGATGGCGATAAGGTTTAAATTCCCGCTTGACACCATTCGCCTGTTTTGATTTATGCAAGAAAAAAACATGGCCAAAAGGTGCCTTTTATTTTATTTTCTGGATGTTCAGGAATAAATATATAATTTTTTTCCGATCATTTTATAAATAACTTAACTGTACAAAAAAATCATAACCGAAAATGAGATTGTAAGTAGGAGATTTTGAACTTTAAAGCGGTTTTCATAGGCCTTATACATTATTTTTTTCTGGACTTATAAAAAGACTTATCTAAAAAATACTCGATTATTCCAAAGGCCAAGATGTATTCTACTCGCAGTATTTAATTAAAGCATCTGAAACATTTCTAGGCGACCAAATTTTCTTACCAAAAATACATGATTTTGCATTACTACATATGGCATCGCCTTAAACCTGTATGTCATGAGAAAATGCATAAAATTTTAACGGAATCGCTTGCACTTGAAATACTTTAGAGTTAATTTTTGATTCCATTCCAATTTCCCTCAAAAAGGGTCTGGTGTTCCGAAGGTTAATAATCAATATCATTAGCCTGTATGGGTCCTTCACGGAGAAAAATGAATATTGCTAATATATTAAAAAATCCATACACATTATTAGTAATCCGGTTAAAAACGAGATTGCAGGCTTCCGGGCTTCCTGATAAAATTTTAGTAAAATTCGAATACTTAGGTATATTTGCAATTCTCCGTGTAGGCATCGATATGTCGCGTGTGGTAATTTTATTTTTTTAAGTTTTATTTTAAATAATACTTAATAAATAATAGATATCTAAAACCAAAATAAAGAATAAGCTGTCGAAAATATTTTATGGTTCTAAAGACATAGGCTTTCTAAGACTACGTACACTACCCGCTATACAGTGTTCTAAGAAACTTTTTATTTATACATATTCATATATATTAAAAATTAACAGAAATTTTAAGAATTAAACTCTAGCAATTTCACGCTCCACAAAGTACTGGTTTCGATATAAAATAATGATCTTGGGGTATGTTGCGAGGCTGAAAGTTAAGAGGAGGGGAAGGAGATGGAGAAGAAGAAAGTGGGAAAGTACCTGGCTTTTCAGATCTAGTCACCAAACGTGGCAAAGCCATTTCAAGAAATGTTTCAATTCTGAATGGTGATCTTACACCAGGTCGATACTTATACTATCTTCCATTCTGGATAGTGCCGCATATATACTATATATTATTTTTAATGAGAAATAACACAAATGAATGAAATAAAAAAATCCTTGCGCACGCCGGGATTTGAACCTGCGACCTCCAGCTTCCTAGTCGAGAGCCTTAAATTTAGAAAGATTAATATGACGCCATAAAGTAACTATTGTTGAAACAATATAATATAAGTTAATTTTAGCAATAAAATTATATAATAAACTCCCTCTCAACATCAAACAAAGGAAAACGAAAAATAACTACATTAAGGACATCAAATCTTAGCTTAAGGAAATATCGGAAGAAGAACTAGCTAATATATTAAAAAAATCATCTTAGTCGCTGAAAACGTATACTAACATATACAGTTCCCCTCAGCACAGGATCTCCTAGTGAGGAGGACTTCAATGATCCGTTTTAATTTTACATATATTTTTTTTTCACGTGCCATACAAAAATGTACCTAATTATTTTAAAAAGTAGCTAAAAAAAAAAAAGTGCGAATATTAATTATTATAATATTATTTCATTTTCTATCAGTTATGATGACAGAATTATTTGTACGCAAGATATTACAATTTGGCAGGCGGTTTTCGGTACGGAGGCTGGTTTCCGGAGACTAAATTCATATGTCTGTCACTCCTGGACAAACTGATACCTAGATTCCTATCAACCCTTATCCCTTTTACCTTCCCAGCGTTCTCTCCTTCCTTTCCTTAAAAAAGAACCTCCACACAGCTTCCCAAAAGATGACATAGAGGGGAAATAATTTCCTTCAGGGCCTCCTGTGTGGAGTTAATGTAAAAAAAATAAAAAGGCGCTTTAATATCAATAAATATCTGGTATCAATAATTCCACATAATACTGTATACGGAGACCGGTATGTCAATTGGTTAGAATTTTGTAGTGGATTTGGCCAAAGTAGAGTTAGCAGTAAGTTGTATAAACATTATTTGTCTAATCACGAATATAAATTATACATTTGTCTTTATATGATATAAGTACATTCATTATTTCCGTTAAATGTTGTTTAAATTTCATGAAAAGTATTATTTATAAATGAATTTTATTGCAACTTTTAAAATTAATCTTTTCCATGACCACAACCGAAAAAAATTGACATCTGCATCAAATTCTTATTTCGCAAATAAACATCCGTTTTTTTTCGAATCCTACTCTAACGTTTTGATTATTACGTGAAACCACGTGAGGTTCTGGGTATTACCACGTATTATTGTATCAAAAATCACGGAATGTTATAATTGTAGGATTTGTTTGCCTCTGGATCGTTGCCCATTAAATACAAATATTTTCTTTATTATTTTTTTTGGTAAACTAATGTTTTAAGACAAGATTTTTTATGCATAGCACAAAGGGTAACAATTATTTTACAAGCAATAATTATTCGCCTGAAACACTCATCCACATTGAAAAATCTCCTGATAAAAGATGATCTCCTGATACATGACGCCAACGGGACTCGAACCCGTGTCCCTTCGATTTTCGGTCGACAGCTCTGACCAAGTTGGTTGATAAAGTTGATTGGTCTGATAAAGTTGGTTGGTCTGATAAAGTTAGTTATTTTCAGGTGAAAAAATGTAACAAGCAGTTATTGTTGAATGAAACACTAGTATATATTGAATTATTTCGCGGATAAGAGATAAGCCGCCATAGCTCAGTGGTCAGAGCTGTCGACCGGAAATCGAAGTTTAAACAAAAGACATTCATTTCTAATATAGAATTATTGTTCCGAATGGATCAGTTCAAATTTGGAAAATTATTAACAAGAATATTTCGCATCACGCACTTACAACCGAAATTATATTCAACCAATTTCCAACTTTTTAAATCAGGACATACGAGTACTTTCCAACAAATTGACTTCTTCCTATGAATTTCCTCAACGGTTGTTGAGGAAAACGAGAGAAAAGACAGTTTTGCCGTTTATTTTTCTATTGCAGAACATGGAAACTTTTTTATCATACAAGTTACAAGTTACAAATACATTAATTTGATGAACTGATTCTAAGACTTTATGACACAAAAATAGGTGGGCATGTTCAAGGAGTATGTGTAAATAATATTATTTACACATACTCTTGTACATCGGTTTTTCTAGCACCATCGTATAGCGCAATAAAAAAATTCAAATATATGAAGATTTTGCAGAAAATCAAAAACTTGAATAAAGTTAAATCTCTCCCTCCCTAAACACGAGTTATTCTCAATTAGGGAGGTGTTTATTAAATTAACAGCTTAGAACTTGTGTTTGCATTTGCATTGCTCAAATTTCTTACATTTTCGTATAAATTAAATGTTAGTCATGGTGTAAAATAGCTGGGACATATTATCACAAACGACCTTAAAGACTACATCGAGTATATAGAAAGACAAAGAAGAGTGATTTCCGTTAGAGCAGGTATGCCGTCAAGGCGTTCTTACTTTTGAAGTACCAACGTCAAAATAATACTATTCAACGCATTCTGCACATAGCCGTATACGTCAGAATTGTGCATACATTATACTACATCCCAATGGCATAAGCAGAAGTCTTACAATAATGCTTATCGCCAATTATTCCGCCTACTGAGATGTGTGCATTATTACAGAGCACTTCTCCAACACTGCACAGGAAGCTTATGGCGCAGACCAAAGATATTAGAAGAACGAGATGTGCTATGAGCAGTTCATACTGTGTGGAATTGCTTTGCCGAGTGTCGCCGGTTTTGTTCACCAATACTACTGCACACCTTCGCTTACGCTAAGGTATCCGCACTAATACATAGAAAAGATTTCTGTGCGTACACGTCCCGATACCGTTCAAAGTACCCTAATTAGGTAGTACTCCGCCTACGGTCCGGCGGCCAACATAGCATATCTCGTTCTTCTAATATCTTTGGCGCAGACGGACAAACATTATACATACAAATATTTGTATAAATTTTTGTATTTGATATTTTTAACTTCGTTTCTGTTTTTATTCTATACATGAATTGTTATGTTATTTAATTTATTTTTTTATTATTTCGAAATATGTAATGTATAGCATTTTACTACACCTGCATGCATTCTAGAATAATCTATTATTATAAGATTTAAGACTATCCAAAAAAAATTATACGTGTTAGATGAAAATTTTATATGGCACCATTTAGCAATAAAAATTATCAAACCAATGTTTTACATGATTGTTTTTGTTATGAGTTTAGTTACAAAAAATTGTTTTATTAGTAAAATTTACAAGTGATATTAAAATACATTTTCTTAGTCAGCAACTGAGTTTTATTTTCATTAAATCAAGTAAGTATAAGGTATATTTAGACGTGATTAAATAATTATTACCTGTAATTTATATTGAGAGGCTTTTTATATGTATTCAAAATGCATTATAAAATATAAAAATTATTTTGTAATCAGCTTATTTCTAACGAATTTCTATCGAGGCTAAAATAACACGTAACACTCACCCACACAAGTAAAACTAACGCATTTACTTATCAAAAAATGAGTCGGAAGTTGAACCCGTGACCTCCGGATCAAATACATAGCTAGCTGTATAAAGTTCTGGACCTTCGAGGCCACCATCATTCAGATGTAGGCAGTTATTTGCCGATATATTTTAATCATATATTAATTGAAGCAAGAAGTTATATCTACTTACCTCAATACTATTACTAACTTATTGGCCATTTTGTGGTTTGCGAACAATTTTAATATTCTTGGAAGCAGGCGATTGAAAAGATAAATGTAGTTGATTTTTACAAATGCATTATATCTCTTTGCAAATAATTAATTTTGCACGTTGATTGTTTTACAATGCATGAATTCAAATGTTCAGGAAAGCTCCGAATTTTCACGAACTTTCAATGGACTTTACCAAAAATTAGGTGGTACCATGATTTGTTGGAAGTCATAAAGATTTCATACGATAGCCGAATTTATAAAGGCTATACAAATTCAAAACATATTTAAAAAACCAAAGCGCCGGACGAAGATGATCATTGAGATTACAATGATTACACATGATGTCATTTTCTGAATAATTATCTATGTTCAGTTCTAACTTTATACTGTAGGTACACAATGTATACCGTTGAATAATGAATGTTCTCGTCTTAAACCTAGCTGAAATATTCGTATTGCTGTATTAATTTATTTGAAAGTGTGTAGACTTCTGTCATTAAGTTAGTTCCGACTACGCGTTCTTTGTGGTTCACAAATGAACAGGAACTAATCAAAAGGATTTTTAGTGTAATAAATACAGAATAATGGCCATCGAACACAATCAAAATCAATACAATGATAAATATTGCTTTAAAATAAATATCTACTTTAGACCATTATAATTTGACAAAAGCTTTTTTGTCTCCTTAATAATTAATAAACCTATTTTTTTGATCTGCGAAACACGTGGTCTAGTTTGTTAAAGATAAGATATCGAGGTGAGACTAGGCATGTATGTAATAAGGAAGTAGAAAATGAGTGATTTATGTTTAGGCTTTACATCAAAATAAAACATAATACATATCCACACATATCATAGAAAACATTAAAATACAGGTGTTATTTAATTTTGCCTTAAACACCTTGTTGCCAACCGGGGATTTGATTTTTTTTTCAATTTCTGGGTCACGAGACACGCTGTCACAATTTCAGAGAAACAATAATTATAATGAATACATTGAAAACCGTAATTGCGCGTAATTTAAAATATCTACATTAGCATTGGATATTTATTTAATTATTTTTTTATAATATAATACTGATTACATTTTATGATTTTGACTGTCCAACTAGGAAGGATTCCCGTTTCAGGACAGTCAAATTTACAAGTTTCAAGTTATCCTAGACGAATACAGGATTTAAAAACAGCTAAAATAAGTATGTTAAAACGAAGATAAATAAAAAGATACATAAAAAAGATACACAAAAAATATACATAAAGGCGTTCGTGATTTCAAATTACATTTTTTAGTATCATTTCGGAATCAGTCCTGCCTAGATCCAACAACCATTTTGTCACTCTTGGACCGAAGGATGACAATTCACACAGTTTCAGCTGAGAGGGGATTTTATTATATATTTTAGGAATAAAATAATATATATGAGAATATTTTTTGATAACCGGTCTGTTGCTTGTTGGAACGGAGAGGTCATTCCTTCCCTTACTTCTGGATTGATGTTTGTGTTCGGCTGTTTTCATTTTGTTTTTATGTTTATGAAGATGGATTACAATTTTTTATATGTTTATTAAAAACGCAAAATAATTTTATTTTTAAAAATATGAATTTTTTTTGAGATATTCATTTCGTTTAATAAATGTGACGATATGAAAAACTGGTATATTGAACCATTTAAACATGTAAATACTAATAATAACTGTGAAAATTTCTGAATTCTGAAGCTTTTTTGTATACGCACATAATATTACGTTATTGTATGCGTAGGTAAAAGTTCTTCATAACTGTTTGGAGATAAGAGTTCTAAAATGACATGGAAAGGTGTTCACAGAACAGTGCGTACAGATTGTTTAACATTTAAAAGTACTAACAAATTCATCGTAATGTGCAAGGGAAGTTTGGTTAGATTATTGAAAGGGTATTCGATGAATAAATTCCTTTCAAAATCAAGAAATAATCGTGATTTCATTCCATTCTCAATCAGATAAATCTGTACACATCGTTTTAAAATGAAACTACAAGAAAGTAAGTAATATTATTGCTTTAGTAAACTATTTTAGTTTATCAGATGTGCGATTACAGTTGTGTTTCAATGCGAGAGAACAATATTTATGTCATTTCGTGAAACCGAACATGGAATTACGTTATATAAGTTTTATATATTGTTATACCGCAATATCGAAAGGTAATCTAGTACTGGTGATGTGAACCTTTCATCAGGGCTGGATTAACCGCTGGAAAAATAAGCAATTGCTTAGGGTATCAATAAAAGGGGACACAAAAATAAATTTCCATTGTCGCCTTTTTCATTTGAGTAGATTTGTAAATAGTGCACCTGCATAATTTCGGCAAGGTGGGAGACCAATGACTGTTTGGTGCAATTTGATGGAAGCACCCTCCCCAAAAAAGACTCCATTGAAATGTTTGGAGTAAATATATCAGACCGGCTCAAGTATCAAGGCTCTATAGAAGTCCGCGTAAATGGCTTCCAAAGAACTGGGCGTCTTGTATAAGGATAACAGATTCTTCAATAGTAACCAGCAGTTAACCCTATACAAATCTCAAGTACGCCCAACAATTGAATTTAGGAGCCACCTCTGGGCTGGAGCCCCACAATACTTGATAAACCCACTTGATTCTGTGTAAAGGAGGGCAGTCCGTCTGATTGACAACACAGTGTTAACAGACTCTCTAATACACGCAATGTGGGCATCCGAAGTCATAATTTTAATGGAGCCTGTTCTAGGGAACTAGCAGCATTGATCTCCGGTGCACCGTTGCACGTGCGTGAATCTCGACGTACACGAGCGGAACACCCGTTCACAGTTGATGTTGAATTCATGAGAACGGGCCGCTTCTTCGACTCGTTTATTATCTGTTTTCCGGCATCTGTTTTTCCGCCTTCATATAATCCGGGCCTCTTTAAGACCCGCATTAATAAATCTCTCCCTACAGCCCCTAACTTAACCCGCCTCACAACCGGGTGTAAACTAGCTTCCCTGCCTTTACATTATACAGTCAGGGGCGGTCTTGTGAGGTGTCATATAAAAAAAGCTTCATAGCTAAATTACTTGTTGACCTAAAAATTCTATACATAAAAAGACAGTCTAAATTTGATGACGCCAGAGTTCGCCTCACAATAATTTTTATTAGTACAAACTCCGACCGTCTACTTTATAGATAGGTATCACAATTGATAATATTTTGATTTAAGGCGGAGCTTAATGCCAAATCACTATTTTGATTAATCTTTAAAACGAATCGGTGTACATAGTGAATACAAAAAAATATACTTTAGATAAATTGAAGGTTTTTCTATCGTTTAGCTTGAGTAGAATACAAATAAAAAAATAAATTACTCAATAAAAAATATAAATGTAAACTACTAAAAAAAATATTTTTTCAATAGAAATGTATGAACTCGTAAAGGAAACAACTTTTAAAAAATACAGTATTATAGCTAAGATTATCTGTGACAGTTTTACTTGATTAACTTTTTTGCTTTCTCATAAAATTATTTATAAAATAAATAAAAACCAGTTTTGTGCTTGAAATCGAACTTTTCTAGACTCCGTTTGTCAAGCGATTTTAATGCCTATTACCTACAGTATAAGATATACCAAGAATATACACATTTTTGGCTTGTAGCTTCCTCTTAAATAAATACAAAAATTAAGATTGTTTGACTTATAAGAGCACATCATAGTTTCAATTACAGTCCTTACCTATGAACTAAACATAAACATTGCACTATAATAATGTGCGCTGTACTTTAATCATTGTGGGAACTACATTCATTTCATTGATTACATTAATAATGTTTTTAGTTTAAACACGACTAAAATAACACCTCTGCATCAAAATGGGCTTGCGCTGTTATATTATTATAGTAATCGGGTAACCTAGACTGTATAACACGTCAAATTATCACTCGCATACCAGACTAGAAAAAAAACGAAAAAATATTCACACAGAAAGATTAAAAATGTGAGATCAGTTGTGATAGAAGCATTATTTAATTTATTTATTAATCTTAAGTTAGCTCACATTGTCGTGTGTGCTAATAGTTTGAGAAAGATATAAAAAAAATTACAGTAATTGGCAAACAATGGATCTTTAAATATTTAAATCTAAGTATATATTATGTGTCACAAAAAAAACATCAATATTTGAGGAAAATGTGTTTTCTCAAAGAGGCCATCTTCTCAATCTCAGTAACTTCCTTTGGGATTTTGTTATACAGTTGGACGGCCTATAATTTTTTAGATCAAGACAATGGTTTTCAATGAATTAGTAGTGATTTTTGTCCAAGATAGATATGACTACAAACTAAATTTAAAGGAACAAATTATAGAATATCGGCTCAATTGAATAATGCTGGGATTGCCGGAATGTGATTATGAATTCAATTAATATTTGTAAATTGACAAATTTAAATATGATACAAAAAAGAGTTACGTGCAGTGGTACGTAAAAGCGCAACATTATACTTGTGCATGCCAATTTAAGGACAACTGTTGTAATGGTATAACAATATTATTGTCAAATAAGTGCTCACAATCCTAAATATTATCAGAGAGCCCTTGAAATATGCTATTTCATATCACTGTCAGATGACTTTAAACGAAAGGATAAATAACAGCGATTGCACTTAGGAGTTACTTTCAGTAGTTAGTTATATGTTTGTGAAATGGTTCGTTTATGGTTTTGTATTTTGGTCTTATTTATTTGCTCCTATTTTCCTTTCAAAATGTTCCTTCACTATTTCCAGAAATACCGAATTGATGCAGATAATAGATAAACCGTAAAGTTAAATCATTGATATGTTAAATGGGGTGACCGACTCATCAAAATGACAGTTCATCACACCTACAAAAAGTGATATAAAGTTATGAAAAGTGATGAAACAAAAACATAGTTAAATAGGTTACATAAGTAACTATTTAACCTAGTTTTCGTTTCATCACTTTTGATGACTCTATATCACTTTTTAAAGGTGTGTTTAGTTGTAATTATTATGAAATGTCATGGAACTGTTAAATGGTATATTGTACTTATTTTATGTATGGATTTGTTTTTTTAATAAATTATTGATTGAGTAGGTACATACATTCTGCTGGTGAGCCGACTCTCCCCCGAATATTCTGCTAGGTGATCCCTTGGACACTTGATCACCCAACGGATTATTTCTTTTATACTTCCTCATTGTTAACGGAAGTATGCAGAGAGGATATAGGGCCGTAAACAAAAATTCGGTAAGGGTCCTTATATCTGCAGGCGTCTTGAGTTGAAATCAGCTGTAGAAATAATTTTTGTTAACAATAATGCCGTGTCCCCGAAGAGGATAACGAAAGACGGATGAGAGGCAGAAAAACTGACACAGGAATCAACTATCGGGGATAAACCGTCATGAAATCTTTATATTTCATTATAAGCAATAATTACTCGCCTAAATTATCCATACAAAATGAAAAAAAACTCCCGAGTAAAAATAAATGCCGCCGACGGGAAATTTATTTTTATTCGGGAGATATTTTAAATTTGTATGGATATTTCAGGCGAGTAATTGTTGCTTATAATTTGTTATCCTTTCTGTTATGCATCAAAAATCTTGTCTTACAAACATTAGTTTATATTTCATTTAGTTTTTAAAACCCTACCCGCTTTATACAGCAGCGCATTGACAATGTTCATGGAGAAAATATTGTATGAATTTGTCGACTTTATGGGACACCATCGGTTCACAGGAGCCATCAGGATGCGGCTAAAGATCTATGACAATCGGCGGTGACCGCAGCCTACCAGCACCAAGCGCGCCCCAAATTATTCATTTTATTTTTTATTTCTTCTCTTTAATGTATTTTTTCTTTATACCTATTTCATTTTTATGTAATACCTTAGTATTAATATACGGAAATTGCACCAACCTCCACACATCCTGGAATGAAAAACTTATTTTTACATGTCAACAGCGTGCGGTCGAGCTACAATCTGACCGAATGTGTGAAACAGCTGCAAAGAAAATAAGCTATATAATCCAGCAGGACTTATAATCACGAAATTAAAATATTGATTGAATTTTAATTTTACACTCACAATCAACGTATAAATCTTTATAAACTAGGTTACCAAAACTGCAGCAGGCCATGTTTTTAATATATGATTGCTTGGTTACATATTATGGTATGGTACCACCGTGGTTGTAATAAACTAAAGCAGTGAACAATTTAAACATGCCTTCTAGGTAGACCCACAAACACAATATGATAAAAAAATAAGGTCGATTATTTTGGATTTTTTTAACTTCTTTGTAATGCAGCCACACCTTTGAGATAATGGGATATTTTGTATTATAATCTCAATAAATAACTAATAGCCTTATTATTTATCTCTTTGCCAAATTTACATTAATGTTATGAAAAACATGTATTTTATAAATTTATATTGACTGCATAGGTAATAAATTATGTATTATTACACATTGAACACAATTGATCAATAATAACTAATTGCAGACACTGAGCAACCGATACCAAATAAGATATTACCTATCCAAGATAAGTCCCGTAGTGACAATTTTTTTAGATTTTCATTATTTTATAATGCAAATTTGTAGTCCTGTTTTAACGCGACCGTGGGGCATTTCCTCTGTCTGTAGTTTGTTTGTTTGTTCCGTTTCGGTTTTACACTTTATTATTCAAGGGATCTTAAATTTGACTAACTGGTTAGCTTTGACTAGGTGGCTAACTTTGACTTCGGGTCAGTTAAATAAATTTTTCAAATTTAGTATTCGCATTTTTCAATATTATAGTAAATAGCCTGAAAAAAGTGTAAAAAAAAAAAAAAAAATGAAAACTTGAAAAAAAAGTTACAAGAAATTTAAGGTATACTTATTCATGTTCTTCATTAAATGGCTATGCACCAATATATTACGGAAAAGATTACAAATTTAATGTACATGTAAGTATAGAAGGTCACGGAGGCAGTTTTACAATTCTTGTGAAATTATGTCAGATAGTTGCTGAACTGTCTGTAAATGACTTTGAAATTATCGATGGACAATGCAGAATCGTTAAGCATTTGAGTCACTTTGTTGATTGAAGCGTTCTGATTAGCAGAAGTCCTCGCTTTTGGAGTATAGTCCATGGGATCTTCCACGAGTATACTTGTTGAGGACATATAAGATAACCTCTTTTCATATAACTGCATTAAGTATGATACTTTCAAGTATCTACTAACAATCTCATGATTTCAAAGGATATATCGGTTTTCAATTATTAAATAAGACAAATAGAAACATACTCTTTTAGAAGCTAGGTCTATTGATCACAGAACTACTAGTATAATTGTAAGAGTTAAATAAAACTTCATGTAAAGATCGCAATTAATTAATGAATTATTAATATATTTTGAAAAGTATTTATATATATAGAAACCATTTATTGGGTCTTCATACGTTTGGTAAAAAAGGTATAAAACGTGATGTAATAAAATATTTGGTGTTATTTTTTTACAAAAAATCGAGCAAATGAGATAGCTGCGGTTAACAGTGGTAAATTGGCCAAATAATCCACACTTTTAAATAAAGATTTTTTACATTTATACTCGATGCATATTTATTAAAGATACATGCATGCTCAGTAATTATTTAAAAAAATAATGTAAGCATTCATTATTTTTTCGAGTGCCAGCCGTTTGGTCTTTCAACAACAATGTCATACTGTTAACAATGCATGAAGGTTTTTGGCTTTACTTTTGATATTTTGTATTTATTCAACTATATCATGAAAAACGGCATTAATTTTATTGATATGCCTATTTGTCAAATGAATATACAGTTGCCCAAATTAATTTACTAAACTTTTTTACACTTATACCTTTAATCTTTATACATATTATTTAAATAAATTAATCATTATGTATCCATAATGTTATATAATAATTAATACGCAAAACCTATACGCAAAATGTATCTTTTTTTAAAAATAATACTCAAATTAATTTTCTATAAATTATTATCATTATTATTTATGGAAATGACCTTACTACATACAGTACACACCTTCATATTTGATAAAGGATTTCTGACAACATTGTCGATTTACTATTGAGTATTGACTATTGACAACTGATCGTTTTGTCGATTTACTATTGAGTATTGACTATTGACAACTGATTGTTTTGTCGATTTACTACTGAGTATTGACTACTGACAATTGATTGTTTTGTCGATTTACTATTGAGTATTGACTACTGACAATTGATTGTTTTGTCGATTTACTATTGACAACTGATTGTTTTGTCGATTTACTATTAAGTATTGACTGTTGACAACTGATTGTTTTGTCGATTTACTATTAAGTATTGACTGTTGACAACTGATTGTTTATTGACTAGAATATCTAAATATTAACACGTATACTACCGATTCAGATGTATTTAAAAATAGGACACATAAATACATAATAAGCACTACAAATTCAACAGGATATAATTAAACTAAACAGTTTTTTTATTAAATCAGAAAAAATGTTAAATATTACAATAGTGTTGCCATAAAATCATTTTTTGTATTTTAAAATCGTAATGAATCCCGCCATTGTGGCAGCCCTCACAATGGGACTTGTCGTGACGTCCGTGACGCTTTAGCACCACGCCCGTCACGTATCCTGCTCTACATATTTAATAAATAATACGTTTATAGAATATATAGCACAGAATACCTTCGCCGCGCAATGTCTGCCCAAAGGCCCGCTCTCGACTTGACCTCGATACTAACAGACAATCGCCAAAAAAATGACTCGATTCCGGTCCGCAAGAACAGAGATAGTAAATAATTATACATTTCATTATTTTAATACAAAACAAATATGAAAATGGTGCGTTCATAATCATGCACGTTGAATTAATTTTTATTATTTGGTCTTTCATTTTGACGCGGTGCACTTATTTTATACACTTCGATATTTATTCTTGTGTTCATTTGCGGATATGATGTCTTAGCGGATATACTTGAAAAAACTTAAATATTTCAGTCGGGATGTGTTTTTATTTAGATTTCTGACAATGATTACTGAGGCATTGACTTCTAAAAGTAAGAACCCGAGTATGTTCGACCCTTGTCTATTTCAAATCAAAATTAGGCGAAACCTTAACCTTCATTAATATGTTAATCAAACATAAAGATTTCACAATTTAATTAATTTATTTTAACTTTTAATAATGAATAAACAGCTTGGAGATAAAAAATGCGCTTTAAGATTGCTTCGCATCCAATTAAGTCCAAAATGGAAGCAATTTTGGGAGATTAAAATCTTAAGAGATTAAATAAATTGTTGGAAACGTTAAGTTTATACGGTCTGTGGCATTGAGATTGTATGCGTCAGAATTTCATACAGCACGCAGTAGTGGTCCAGTGTTGGACATTCCAAAATATTATGAAACTCAGAGGCCAAATAATTACGTCACAAATGATACCAGGTGGCGATACCGATAAGGGTAGTAATCTCGTAATAAATATTTTTACAAATTATAGGGTAGCATGGGCGTTTCAAAAAAAGTACTGGGCTTAAAATTTTATAATTACTATTATAATACTTTTACTGTGGTGTTCTTTTATTAGGTCGTCATGAAAATAAAAATTCAATAACCAACTGCCTAACTAACTACACATCTTACTTTCAGATAATTTCGGTAAAGGTATTGGCAGAGGTGTTGAAACGTTACCACTCTTACGTAGTTCTGAAATTAATCATTGGATAATTTTGATGTATTTTATATTAATAAATCATGTCGATTAAAGTATTTTTATTTTATTTTTACAAGAACGAAGAAATTTTCTACAAAATGCCGCCAAAACGTCATGTTCGTTTTTAAACGTGAATATGGCGGCGTTGACGTCACACCGGGCAACGCTGGTAACAGCCGTATTATCATCAAGTAGCATTTTTTACGTTGTAACCAGTTGGAACCGTTTAAAAATGTGCTGTTTTAGATCATTTTTTATAATTTTGAATAAATATATTAAAATCACATATTTTTAGATCTTCAACCACAAACAGAAAAATAAACTTTAAATCTTTCCATTCATAATTTGTGAGAGTACCCCATTGTATGTCTACTCAAAAATCTAAATTTTAAATTGCACAGTGAACTAAAGAAGCTAACTTATAAGCAAGTATTTAGTGCAAGTGATTAATCAACGTTTTTAAGAAGTCACCTTAATTAATTATTGGGTCGTCCACGAGAAAAGAATTATGCACAAAATAAAAAATTTCGCAATTGTATATTATTTAGTATTACGTGATTCGAAGTAAATTATATTCTTTGTAACAATATACGTAATCATTATAAATTATGCGTTATATTCAATGGAGATTTGAATTATTAGATTTGATTAGAATATTTTGCACAAGCATTATTTATTTGTTTAAATATTAGATTACAAATTATGCTTGTGTTCAGTCATTGGAACAGTTCTCAGATTTGAAGAATTTTTACACGTTAAGCTTATATGGATGTGTTGTTGAGGATTCATGCTATATATATCATATTAACACATAAAACGTTGCATCCATTAGAAACTTTCAGTGAATTACTACAGAATAAAAAATCCTTCTTTTTAGAATATTCGTCCAGTCAAAATTTTTATTTATTTTGACTTCATAACCAACGGCTGCTTGATTGTTATTATATTAAGGCGATGCACTACGTCGTGTAAAATTTTAAATTGAGCCGCTATCAATAACAACCCTTACGTAGATGGCGATAAGGTTTAAATTCCCGCTTAACACCATCCGCCTTTTATTTTATTTTGTGGATATTCAGGCATAAATATTTAATTATTTTTCGATCATTTTATAAATAACTTAATTTGCCACATTATACAATAAAATCAAAACCGAAAATGGGTTCGTAAGTAGGAAATTTTGAACTTTAAAGCAGTTTTCATAGGCCATATACATTATTTTTTCTGGGCTTATAAAAAAACTTATCTAAAAAATACTTTATTATTTCAAAGGCCAAGATGTATTCTACTCGGAGTATTTAATTAAAGCATCTGAAACATTTCTAGGCTACCAAATTTTCAAACCAAAAACACATGATTTTGCATTACTACGTGTGGCATCGCCTTAACTACAAACGGATTCAGGATGCGTGTTAATCTTTTATGACTCTTGTTAGCAACAATTTAAGAATGTAAACATGAATGATCTATAAATTTTTCCTTTAGTGATTCATGTTGTGGAAGCCATCAAAGTAGGAAAAAGCAAGAAATATTAAAGAGGTTGTCATTTCATGACTGTTTTTTAATAACATTTTCATTTCTTGGAAAATCATTACGAACTGGCATCAATTTCAGTCGTTAGGTTCAGGAAAACAAATTCTAAATATATTGTACATATATTGTATTGTTGATAGTTACACAAAAAATACCTGAGTATTAGAAAAAAAAAAACAAAAAAACAATTGATCAAAATTTGTTATTTTAATGTCATTGCCATAAGGTAATGAATAGATTTTGAATTTCATATATTTAAAATACTATTACGGCACTATCAGTATTTTTTTTACCTAACTACCATTGAAATTAATATTTAAAGAAATTTCTTGCAAAGTATTCAATAATTCATTTAATATGTACTATACCTATTGTTTAATCACAATCTAGCTTTGAATAAAATAAATATAGAACTGATGAAAATATAACGCTTTGCCTAACTTACTATTTAATCAAACTATTCGACGCATTTCGAAACCAATGGTTTCTTCGTTGGGATAAACGTATAATGAAAATTGATTAATCTTAGAATAGAAAAACAAGTGTAGACAAATAAGCACATACAGACAAAAATATTGCGATGAGCGGTGATTAATTAGTTATTATTATATAAATCAACTATATTTAATACAAAAAATGATTATAAAATAGGTAAATCTTAATATAATTCAGTAGGATTTATAGGTCCAGTTAGGAGTTCTAACGAGCCGAACCCTCGGATATGGAAATATCTGGAGTCGGTGAATTATTTTCCCATTTCATCTCTGGTGAGTTGACGTGTTGTTCTTGTATTGTTTTGTATTTATTATGCTTATATAATGCACTTACATAATGTGGATTGACTAGATGATCATTTGTGGAAAAGTGTGTGGAAGGGTTTAGTTTTTCCTGTGGAGAAGATTTAACCCGGACATAAATATAATTTATTATATCTATTGTACAAAAAAATATGTATATCTATATGGAACGTGTGGGATTGCACTAACCTCCCCACATTCTGGAATAAAATATTATTATTATTATTATTATAAAGACGGAAAAATAAAAAAAAGATATCAAAAAAATTTGTAATAACTGCTGTGTTAATTTAAGTTTTTGATTTGTATATTTAAAACGATAATAACCTATTTTATTTAAATAATTTGTGTTTTATAATAATATTAATCGTTTATAGTAATATTTTTGTCTAAATGTACTTATTTGTCCATACATGTTTGTCTATCTCATATTTATAAATTTTCAATTTACGTTTATCCCGTCGAAGAAACCGTTGGTTTCGAATCATGTAAATTATTTTGATTAATTAATGGAATAAACAAGTGATTTTTTTTTAATCTTTAGCGATTTTTTTCTTAATTTTTTTGTTGTGAAAAGTGAACTTGCGATTATTGAAGAAGTAAATATAAAACTATTATTATTATTGAATTACGAGTTGAATTTTATGCAAGAAAATCTAGCGTAATTAATTAGGTATCTAAATGGACAGCAAAAACATTGGCACGCCGGTTTATGTATATTACACACATATCCTATTGCTGAAGTGATACCAGAAATAATGCATCACTTTACAAAAGAATTACATTTATAAATATAATTAATTCTAAATTTTGCCACTATTTGCTGCCATAAATCCATTTAGTCTAGTCTGGACGCATAAATTGTTTTAATTAATTTTTTTCTTCTCTTTATTAGCCATGTAAAATAATTTCATGTACAATAATTTATTAACTATGTTAATACTTTATCTACTGACGAATATTATTGAGCGCCTTCATGAAATACGAAAAGGCTTTTATAGCATACATCTGTGAAAGACGGGGAGGGCTAAATCAGCAGGACCAGATCTAGAATAGTGAGAAGGTGCTAGATTCTAGACATATACCGATATATTTTTTAAAATTTTTTATTTTTTTAATTTAATATTTGAAAAAAATTTTTTTTTTACATAGATAAGTATACAGGATATAAACAAGATATAAAACAATAGAAATTAAAGTAGCCTTTCCTCACCATAAAGAGACAATGCTCTTGTGTTTGGTAAAGGAATTCTAGTTCAATTATATATATGTTAGTATTAAGGTAAATAAATTATTAAGAAACGACACAAGATTTAAACAATATTACTTCTAGATGTAAGTAGTGAACGTATTTTGGACTTATAATAGTTTAAGGTAATTTTTTAATTTAAGGTGAAATTCTTGAATATTTTCGATATTTTTTAAATTTAATGGAAGGTTATTAAAATAAATTATGCCTAGTATTTATAAGTATTTTGAATGAGCTTAGTGTTAAATTTTGGGATTAATTTTTGATTATACAGGGTTTTCCAATAAGAGGTGTTATTTTGAATAGCCCGCTATTTCGGTAGATTTTACTTTTGAAGCTGTCATTTTTTGACATTTGACTAGTAGAAATTACGTTTATAATAAAAATGGAACGATACACGCTTCAACAACACATTGAAATTATTAAAATTCACTTGAGTGAATCAAATGCAAATCATCTTGAGTGATGAGGCCCATTTCCACCTCGGTGGCTTCGTCAACAAGCAAAATTGTCGCATCTTGGGCTCGGAAAACCCAAGAGTTGGACCTTACTTTTTCGAAAATGAAGCTGGAGCAACATTTACGGTGAATGGATTGCGCTATCGAGAGATGATTAATGATTTTTTATGGCCGGAATTGGATGGTATTGATTTGGACAACGTTTACTTTCAACAAGACGGCGCTACGTACCACACAAGCAACGAAACCATTGATCTTTTACGATTGAATATCAAAATAACACCTCTTATTGGAAAATCCTGTATAATGAAGTATTATGTAGCCCTACGACAACGGGTTGACTGATACAAATTTCCGTCAGGCATTGACCCCGCCCAAATAAGAACTTTATACAATGTGTTTTGATGATTTTGAGTACAGTAATTAAGTTTAATAACTAGTCTTATTTTTGTCTACCAATTAGTAAGATTAATCTAACGAGTTATAGAAATTTGCTAATCTAAATTTAAATGCGGGGATATTTGTGTTCAATTATTATCAATATATAATTACTTAGACTTAAAACCTTAGGTATATGTTATGTTTCTAATCTAATTTATAATTTGACAGCTGGCTTAATTTGTTTGCCCGTGCACACTATATTGGCAATACGAAAAGCGCTTTACCATATTTATACGTAGTTTGAAGTTACATAATTCTGGGACTAATTAATTTCCCCTTTAAATGCTTTTTAGGGGGTTTCTAAAGATATTTTCAAATTGGAATCTTGAAAATTTGTGTTACGTCAAGAAATTTTTTCCCAAAAATAGAACGAGTGTTGTTTTTGCTATAACTTTTAAGTTTTTTTACTTAATTTCATTATTATGTATATATTTTTTTCACTTTGAGAAGATAAATATTTATATACATAAATACTTATCTTATATAGATGAAATATGAATGTAAAAGAGCTGTGAAATATCTATTTTCTTAGTCATTCTCACCAGGAGATCCTGTGCTGAGAGGGTCTAGTTTTTGGATAGAGGGTTTTCGGGGAATTTTATGGTACAACTTGATGGTGTGTATAGTTTTTTCAGTAGCTTCTACGATGATGTTTAAAAAATAATAGTCAGTTATTTTCGATTATTTCTTTAGCAAAGATTCGATGTAATATAGGAGGCGGGTATGGGTACCGCCACCCCAGGAATCATTTATTGAATAACCAATACCCTGCCATCGATCACCCCAAGTGGTTCGCTACATTGTGTGACTTAGCAGGGGTGCCCGTGTTTATGGGATAAGGCCCTGAGTAACACTACACCTTTCATAAACAGCGTAATTTAAAAAAGTGTTTTTGTTACCTGATCACCAAATTAAAATGTTCCAGAACTTAGGAACTATTTCTCGTGTGTTGGTTCTCGGTTTTGGTTGGTGATTAAGCCTTAATATCTGAACAATGATTGTGTTTCTTTATCAAAAAGTATACTGCCAAAAACAATTGACAATGGTACAGGAAATAATGGCCGTTAAATATTCTAGAAATCATTATTTTTTTTACTACAATTTGTATTATCTTCATTTACATATCACACATTTTGAAATATTTTTTCTGTTTAGTTTTAGCAAAAATGTTGTGCGAAAAGTGCGCCTACTTTTAAGCAATCTGTATAGCTCGTCGAGGAGTTAGATTTATTAAAACAATATCGTGAACAGTTTGCGATATACACAAAATATTATAATGTAAGGATAATGTAATAAGAAGTATTTAAAAGTAACCCAGTTTCTTGAATAAAGTTTACCTGGGTCGGCATGGGAATTTGTTGCCTTCTTCAATGACTTGGGTCCCAAAATATCGAAACCTTCTTCTCATGACAATCGATACCTTATTTGAAATGGTTTTAGCCATGTTTGGTAACGAGATCTGAAAAGCCAGGTATTTACCAACCTTCTTCTCTCGATCTCCTTCTTCTCCTCACTACTTCCATTTTCCCAAAGTAATCCAATTGGCGATTCCATAGTTTAATTTTTAATTTTTTTAAATAAATCTCGTATATAGATAGCACTTATCAGGATAATATAAAACATTAACTGGAGAATTCGCCTACATCCTAACTTATTCACACAGGTTAACATTGGAAGAATATATTTATAAATATATTTTACATTAATTTAAAGTGAAAAAAATTGTAATAAAATTATTTAACATGGAAAAATTGAGAAAAGAGTGTAATGTCAATAAAAAAAGCGTTCACCAATAATTTTAATTTAAAAAGTTATTTAGACAGTTGAGAGCAGTTGGAACCCTTGTGCGGTATTAACGTTAAAAAAACCCTATTCACATTTTTAACTTCTATTGGTGCAGTCTGGAGTTAGTGATAACGTAGACCATTGTAGAAATGTTTTATATATTTGTACAGCCCCCGTTAGGTGATTTTGCACAATAACGACGCTATTTATTTAATTATTGAATATCAACGGTATAAATATACCATACATCATAATTCATGTCACAGAATAACAATTAACTGTGGCATTTGATCACAAAATGGCGACAGAAAGTATAAAATTGATACTAGAAGGAGATACAAGTATATACAAAATGGTGACCGGATAAATCATCAGAATGATAATTCATCACATCTTTAAAAAGTTATATAAAGTCATGGAAAGTGATGAAACAAAAACTTTATTAACTGGGTTAAGTAGGTTAGGTTAGGTTAAAAAAAAATTTTTCATCGTTTCTAATGACTTTATATGACTTGAATGTGTGTGTAGAATTGTCACTCTGTTGAGTCATCATGGAACCATACAAAATATTATCAACAGGTATGAGTAGACTTACGTTATATTAGTAATGATTTAGAAGATGTGATAGTATACCCTTCTTGTACCTAGCTTCTGTGCAGTTAAACAAATCCACTACATCTGCGTACCTATTACTAACTTCATGTAATATAGGTACAAGCGAGTTTGAATGAATGCTCAGTCTTGGAATTGTTACAATTAAACATGGTTTTAGAACGATGCAAATCATCCAAATATAATTATTTACGCTTCCATCACCTGCATGATTCTTACGAGGCGTCAGTTTCGTGAATGGTCCTAAGATATCTTTCAGTTAATATCTTTCCTATTGGAGAAGTTGCATAGATCCTTTGGTTTCTGGATCGTATATGGGAACTTCTAAACTTACATGAATTCACACAATAATTTAATTACAGAAACGGTAAACACTAACAGATTAGTTAGTCGGTTCCACTTATTACCGAGTATTTCTTTAAAAGTCGTTTAAAAATATTGCTATTAATTTTTGCCGTAAAATATTTATGCCGTATTGCTTTTAACGTAATATCCGGGATACGGTTAGATTGCTTACGCGCTTGGCCAAAGTTACGCAAATAAAAATTATTAACGTTCGCATTATGTTCTAGGAAATAATACGAAAAACGACCCGAGTTCAGCTGTACTCGTACATCAAATGCTTTGATAAAGTCACAGTTAAATTTGGTAATCGAGGATTTTAAATATAGCGTTTGGTTCCAAGGACTCGCATTATCGGAGATCAAATTTTATGCCTAAAGTGATAACGATTTATTAATGACAGACGGTGTGTCATAAACATTGTTTATTTGTTATATAATTCATTAGATCTCTACCAAAATCAAGGTAATATATTTAAATTTGTGAAACTTTTCATTTTTAGTGAAATTAAATATCAATATTACATACATTTTAAAACTATTGAGCATGAAAATAAATTTCATTATTATGTAGGTATAAAAGTTAGTAAGCTTGCCGTTTAAACGCAGCTCTAATGATGCTTTTTTAATTATTAGTTGTTAGTCTCTTGTTACAAGACTCAGTAGTTGCTAGTTATATAATCAGGGGTGGATCAAAGACTCAAAAGGCAGTCAGCAAACATAACAAAGGGGACAAAAATTCTGTGAATGTCTCATATATCAGAATGTGACCTTTGCAAATTTCCAGTATGCCTATCAATGTAAATGTATGGCAGAAGTGTTTGTTATGCAATATATGGTTCATGCGGCGGAACATAAAACCGTTTCCCAAATTGAAATTCCTAAATACCAAATATTATTGCGTGTAAGGAGTATTTGTAGTTGAGTGTTGTTATTGGCTACATTTAAAAGGAAAGATTATTTTTATGAATTAAATATAATAATTGTATCCTGATAAACATAGTATTAATACTATACAAGTGAGCTTACTTAACTATTGTTACAGTGAAAGTTGTTATGAATAAAATGTTCTGGTGGACAATAAAATAATCAATCGATTATCACATTGTCATAACGGATTTCTTACATCCATCTGTAATTTCATTAAGCGCGATTAAAGCGATATAGTGGTTGTAAAAATTACCCATTGTTAATTGATAGAAAGCAAACGATAAAATGTCTCGACTCATGCATATTAAAATGCTAATAAACTTTTTATCTAAAATCTAAATTGAATGTTTTTTAGACTTCCTATTGTCAATATAATTTTCCATATCATCATAATAAGCGCTAATCGTAAATGGTGGATGATAGTCTCACATTTATCGCATTATTTCAGGTAACTTACCATTTTAAATGTATGCTTTTATGCAAAACTCTTACTCGTTGTGTAAACAGTTCACAAGAATTCAACTACCTAATGAGTCTATGGTACACACTGCACCTTAGGAGGCGGGTTAGGAGGCGAAAGGATTGAACGGAAGGGTAGTAATATTTTTTAGTGTTGTAATGTGTTCAAAACCAGGAAATAATGTACCCAAAACCAAGGATATTACTGTTGTGCCAAGGTTTCAATTAACGTAATCATTTGGCAATAATTATTCAATCCTTTCAGATATTCCACTAATATTATTATTAACGTTACTGATGTATTTTAGATCACACAATGATGGGATCTAATTTAAGATTAATAAATGAGTAATCCTGTTTTCAATACAATGAATTCAAAAAACTTTTTTTAATTTGGTCAGACCTTGAAGTTACCTTTTCGCCACTTTAATATTTTTGCAACACTTAATAACATTATGCAGGTAATTATGAATTTGCTATTATAATATTGAAATGCCAAGATAAATAATCGTTTTAGTTCCTCACGCTGTCCACCCACTCGACATCCATCAACGCGGTGAAAACCTATTCTTACTATGACGTAATGATGCATTTTTCCAGTTCATGGTCGATTTGTCTTGGTAATTTATTTTATTTATATTTTTGATTTCGTGAGCTACAATTTATACTTTTCAGAGTGTTTGAAATAAGGCCACCAGAGACGTATTTATGCGTTATATAGTTTTAACATTACATTTGAATAAATCGCTTTTGGAATCCAAACGCTTAAAAAATACTGTTGACATTATATCTATTTTGCGAGGTCAAAGAATCATAAAATGTAAATAAACTATTATTTTGATTGCCAAATCTTGATTCATTACCGCAGAAGAATCTGGATATCATTTTGATTGATTGAAAACATTAATTTATTATCAAATAATGTGTGAAATGTCGCCAAATTTCAAAGGCGTGCATTCCCAAGATGCTTCAACTTTGTGTGTACCCTAGACTAGAAAGAGGAAAAAAGGTTTGTTTAAATAATATAAATAGAGAAAAAGTGTTCCTTTCTACGTATTAACACATTTTTTTCATATGGGTACGCAATGATTTTCCTTCACATTTCATTTGCTCTGGTTAAATCACTTATATATTATTTTTGATCAAAATCAGATGTTAAACGATCTGTGAGGTTTTATCAAATCCATAAAAGTACCACCTCTCGACGTTTCCGTAAATGTTGACAAAGGAGAGTGGTGACGCACGGACACGTGTTTTCCCACGTACACATGTTATCCTGGTTGTTTATGCTGTGAACATTGCTGGTTGTTACCTTCACATGTTTGAGAAGCTTTATCACACCCGCTTTTCCGGGTTATATGCCGCACCATGTTATCGACTTCAAACTACACAAAACTCAGTGTTGAACATTATATGAGTAGTTTTAGAATCACCCTGTTATAAATCCTGTGTTTAAAGTTGGCTTACTTGATTTGTTTCGTGTGCTGAAATTAAACTCATCGACATTTATTTACTATAAATAAGTTATTGATAAATTTATGCAGTTTACATATATTTATCAACAAAGTTACAGAATGCATAAAAGAAGTAGGTAAGTGAGATTATTAAAGTATGCATAAGTCGTTTGTATATATTTTAACCGATCAAGTAAATTATCATCTAGATAATTGATTCACTGTAAGATGAAAAAACTAGTAAACTAAATAATAATAATAGTTATTAAGACGGGTTAAATAAACAATTTTAATTATTGTATTTATTCATTTATTAGATACTCAAAAATACAATTACAAAGTAATGAAGATTTGATTGTCCAACTGGGAAGGTTTCCCGTTTCAGGACAGTGTTGTTTTTTTTTGTTTTTTAAGAAAGAAAAATATTCCCGAGTTACGAATAATCTGACAATATTTCAAAATCTCCTACTACCACCACAGTAAGCGGAAAAAGTTGCTGGCATAGTGATGAAAGACTGCCGAGGAATTGAACACACGCCTGGGTCGGACCCAAACGCGATGTCAACTCAGCCACCAACCGGATAAATTGACAGGTTTAGTTCATATTAAGTAGGTAATGTAACACAATTACATAACAATGAATTCATAACATTGGAACATATAATCTCATATTTGCTTACATCTTATGAAGTCTGGGCGTGGAGGAATGATCCTAAGTAAATACATTTATTAACGAATGTAAACATTGAAATGTTGTAGTTTACCTAGTAAATTAACTTGGCGACTTAAGTGTAAAGTAAAAAAAAAATACATCAAAACATTAATAATTACTAAATTTAAGAAATCGTTAAGTGAGAATTCTTTTGTTTAATTAATTATTTGATACCACGATTGAAATTTACGTCATCTAATCTTAATACTTTATCTCTTTAGACAATAAATATTTTAGTAAAAGCCTAGTGGAAAGTAAAATCTTGCCAGTAAATATACTTTTAAAGCGCAATCATTGATTGCCGAGTCAGCATCCTTAACCGACACATCATCGCAATCATTGCTTGCTGAGTCAGCCTCCTTAACCGACACATCACCGCAATCATTGCTTGCCGAGTCAGCCTCCTTAACCGACACATCACCGCAATCATTGCTTGCTGAGTCAGCCTCCTTAACCGACACATCACCGCAATCATTGCTTGCCGAGTCAGCATCCTTAACCAACACATCACCGCAATCATTGCTTGCCGAGTCAGCCTCCTTAACCGACACATCACCGCAATCATTGCTTGCCGAGTCAGCCTCCTTAACTGACACATCACCGCAATCATTGCTTGCCGAGTCAGCCTCCTTAACCGACACATCACCGCGATCATTGCTTGCCGAGTCAGCATCCTTAACCAACACATTACAGCAATCATTGCTTGCCGAGTCAGCCTCCTTAACCGGCACATCACCGAAACCATGTGACATAATAGTGAAATTACACAAAATATTTGTTGGTCGCAAAAGTGCCGATTTCATTAAATGATGGAGAAAAATGAGTATTGCTGATTTATTATTCTTGTCATAAACAGGATTGCAGGCCGTTTCCAAACAAAATTTTAGTACATTCCTAATAAATTGGAACACGTGTTCATGCACCTGTGTTTGTCTTAATACTATACAATGATGAAATGCGAACATTTTATAATTTTTATGAACACGTGATCCGACATCACTATACCAAATTCATGTTTTACTAAAAGCTTATTAGAAAACCTATCAATGCATTCGTTAAAGGCCTTAAATCACGTTTTTAACCGGATTACGAATGATTTGAAGAGATTTTTATTAAATAAGCAATATTTTATATCAGTGAGTTGTCTCCGTCTAAAAATGCAATAATTTTCCCGGGATTATAAAAATATCATCTATATATATTTTTAAAACTTTTAGATAATTCTATTATCCTGTTAATGATTTATTTAAAATAAAAATTAAAAGAAAATAATTATTATAATTATTAATTATTATAATTATTAATTTATTAATTATTATTATTATTATTAATTATTTTAATTTTTTATTTATTTATTTATTTTAACTCACCTGTGGGGAGAGCTACGTGCTTTTTGAATGCGGTAGATAAAAAATTAGATTTATTTTTTGTGTCCTATAGCGCATTTGCAAGATTTTTGGCATTGCATATACACTGCATAAATGGTACAATTATAACGTCTTAGGCTTTATTACCTGTAATTGTTATAAATAAATGAACAAATTATATATATAAATAAATATAAATAAATAAATAAATTTGTGATTTTATGCCTTGATCAAATAAAACTTTATATTTGAAATAATTCACTGTGTACAAATGGCACAATAATTAGCTAAGTCCCCGGCATTGCCGGGATTTATACAGAGTTTGTATAAAAACCAAAGCCACGCCACCTACCCGCTCTTCTTTATATAAATAGGATATAGATAAAGAAACCTCTCACGATAGATGGAAGATAAATGTGATAAAATAAATTAATATAATATATCTGTTCACGGATAAGTTCCCATATAATACGAATTAAGGATGCAAACGACGTACCATTACAGTAAACATGTACTGTGACATGAGGAAGAAATGTTATCACCTTGACTATTAATAATTAATGCACAGCAAAAAACCAAAAAATAGAAGACATAGCAGACTTAATAGATAACACAACACCAATCCCATGTACGTCTACTAATGATTCCGAAATAGTGTTCAACGTTGGATATTTGAAAGGGGGCGTGAATTTTTTCGAGAATTCTTTCCTAAAGAAAAAGACTTCCTAAAAATATTTTAAAAAATAATTAAAAAATATAGTATATATTGTATCTTCACCTTTATTTTTATCTTTTTTCGATTTTATGTCCGGGTTAAATCGTCCCCACAGGAAAAACTAAACCCTTCCACACACTTTTTCAGAAATGATCATCTAGTCAATCCACATTATGCAAGTGCATTATATAAGCATAATAAATACTAAACAATACAAGAACAACAAGTCAAATCACCAGAGATCAAATGGGAAAATGGTCCTATAAATTCTACTGATCCCACAATATAAATATATTAAAAATCTTTCGTAATCCTAAATGTATTTAAAATGACTGATTTTTGCATTTTTATATATAAATTTTTTGACAGATCTAATACGCCTAAATTTTGAATGAGAGAGCTAGGTATAATACCAGTAGCCGAAATAACAAATGGTAATATTTTTATAGTCTGAGAATGCCAAATTCTTCAAATTTTTTAACACCTTTTTTATTATATATTTTTTTTACATTCTAAAATAATAACACGGGCATTAGAATATTATGGTAGTTGAAAATTTTAAAGTTTAAAAATCTATTAAAAAAAAGAAGTGCTTAACGTGAAAACCCCAATTGTAAAAGTTTTCGTATTTTGATTACATTAGTCCTTTGTATTATTCTGCCCTGTGATTTTTCTTAATTTTAAATTCTATCATTTTTTTGTTATTCTGTTCTGTGATTTATCATGTTTTTTTTAAATCTGTATTTGTCTGTACATCACACAAAGTAAGTAGCGTTTGATGTCACGCGAGATCTAGATATCCACTTCCTATTTAGTATCCGGTTATGCTGGTCTATTCTCGGTATTGAATATTTATATTGGGAACGTATAAATCACTGGACGCTGAACAGTACAGAACTCATGAGTATAATTACTATAACCGTTGGTTTCAAATTTGCCAGATGGGGTGTTTATTACCTTAGCAATTTTCACTTATCTGCCAGAAGTTATATTGTTACTTGCCATGAGCAATCCATATTTCTGGAAAACTGTTCAAGTACCAATAAATAGTTTTTCTTTTAATGAACAATTTACCGGCTAATACGCGTACTATAAAAATCTCATATCTACGCATTAGACCTTCAAGCATTGATAGTGCATCAGTCATACCATTTATCATCCTATAGGAAGGGGTATTACAAATTATACATTGTTTTCAAGAAACGGCATATTTAAATACTATCATTGAATAATTATGTTTTTTTGCTTTAAATTAAAATTATTTAAAAAAAAAATTGATAATATAATTCCAGTTGAATTATTGGTAATTCAAAAATGGTTTTCATTATGAATTTAAAAAAACAAACAGACCATAGATAAAATGAGTGGTAAGCGGTTTATAAGTTTTAGAAAAAATTACAAGGATTGGTACCAATGACATGTCTACATGGAATATCTGCGGGGTGATTATATTATACATTTACTGGGCGCGGTTAGTACCTACATACATTGATGGAGAGTGAATTGAGGTAAACTGAATAATTTAAATGTGATTAAGATTCATTAGAAGGAAAAAAATAGGTACCTGTGTACAGTAATATTAGTAATCGAAATATTCGAAACATCTTTATAATCGAATGATGTCACTATATGGCCGGTGGGGGTCTGAGGTGGAAGGGGGGGGGGGGTGCCAGTCTAGGGCCAGTCTGCGAACCAGTCTAGGGCCCGGGGGTCGTCCTGTGGATGAAATCGCTCCCGCCGGGGAATGAATGCAGCTGGCATTCGTTGAACACATATTCGGTGGCCTCCAGCGCACCGCATTGAGACATTACTATTAAATAGATCGGTATGATATTTATCGCCGATGTCCAATCTAATGCTTGTTATATCGGTGTAGTAGTCTGTCGTTAATGATATCGGGCGGACATACCTTAACAATGGCCGGCGAAGGTCGCGGGTGCCAACAGCGCCAAAGAAAAGGCGGGGAAGGTCGCGCTGTTGCAAACCATAAAGGCTGATTCTCACTATCGTAATCACTCACAGCAAGAAGTCTGTGTAGTATCGACCAATAACCGTGATAGAAGACTTTGATAGTTTCGTTCAACAACCATATTATCTTAGAGACTTTGGCGGTTTCGACCGACAACCATGATTTAGAGACTTTGGTAGTTCAACAAACAGCATTAGACGCTATATTCATTCTTCGTCGTTATACTAAAAAAAATATAAAAAACTGTACCGTGTCCCTATTTTGGAAATATAATAGAACCTATAGGTGAAACCCGTGGCCTTGGAGTGCTTCTAAGTGATCTTTTGGGTCACTCTGTTTTCTAACAGACTATAACTTCTTATAATTTTATTATGGGCATTGTTGGCTTCTGCCAAGCTTCTGCTTAGGGGCTTAAAAAGGATACGCAGTAGCTGGAATGCCTTAGAGGTCATAAAGGTAGCGGTTTCCGTAGCCGCCTATAGACCACAATATTTTGGTCAACCCCTAAGATCCTATTTCGAAGGTTATATAGATTGTCATCGAAGAACACTTTTTAAACTGGCGGTAGGCGAGAATATATTCCCCTTACTATATTTCACCCGGTTAGCATCTGCAGTACTTTTTTTGTATACAATATGCCGATCTTTAGACTGTAGTAAAGCGTTCGTGTAGCAAGGGGATTTTAAATCTGGGAAACTACGGAAGATTACCAAATATTTAACCATTTTATTACAAAACTACAGACGTAGAAAGATAAGTGTGTAAGTTGAAAAGCTCAGGAATTTGTATGACTCCAGGCCATAACGATTGGTTAATATTTAAACCAACCGTGTTGGGAGTAAGAAATGGAATTGCGCAGTAATAATTGCAATGACTTAATTTAAATAATAAATTATTAACCTACGGTTACTTATTTGGTTTCGTATGAAGTATCACGTTTTTCTACGAATACTAACTAACCATAACGCCAATTTCCCGCAGTGGTAGGCAGAAAGGACGGACCGCCAAACAACTCGGTCTTGGCACACACTTTTGCCCAATCCACGTTCATACATCGTCTCATAAATACTTTTCTCAAGTATCCGATTCACTTGATCGTGCCATGTCTGCCTCGGGCGTCACCGACTTATTCCACCGTGTTTGTTTTTATATAGGCCTGGTGAAGGTTCAGAGTGATCTGAAACCTGTTTGGTTATTTATAGAAAATGTATACAGTAAGGTGGTGTTAAAACGAAATATATTCTAAATATCTGAATGAAATACATATTTCGTTGGTACCCCGTGAAACATTACGTGGAGAAACTTTTACCTAAAATAGCAATTTTACTTACTAAGGTTGTGAATTCAACAGAAAAGATAATGACCTTAACGCGCATTATAAAGGGATATTGACAAGGGGAGAATGGTTTGAATGAGTAGCATACGTAGATTGCGATCGTATCCTTATTTATAATACTCAAGGGGAGAATGGTTTGAATGAGTAGCATACGTAGATTGCGATCGTATCCTTATTTATAATACTCAAGGGGAGAATGGTTTGAATGAGTAGCATACGTAGATTGCGAACGTATCCTTATTTATAATACTCAATATGTGATTTGCAATCATTCGGACTGTCATCGAAAATGTTACAAGGCGCAAGCAATTTTAAAGATAATTACGATCCATAATAATTGGTCTCGTTCATTGCATGGATTGACAAAACGCCACAATACAAAGGATCATGAAAAAAAAACATCGACGTTTACATGCCTGTTTAAGTTCGATACGGTTTCACCTTTGGTGGCACAAAAAAAGAATCCTTGAACTTTTTTATGGAGTTCTTGATATTTGCTTCTTTGTTTAAACTACAATCATCTACAAATAATATTTAATCTATGGGTACCTACCTACGTACTTTAAATTAACTGTTTTTTTTTGTTAAATAGTAATTCAACGGGAATGTTAGGTGGGTGATTTAGAGCTCAAATTCGATATGTTCATATATTTTGCAGCAAATGTATCATTACTGTATTTATACATCACCAACAATGGATAGATAACCCACACTAGAAATGCCTTCCATGCATATTTGAATTGAAACCGATGTAGATGATTAGAAAACATAATGAAATAAAATATTGCTAAGTTATTAAAAATCTCTTCAAATTATTCGTAATCCTGTTAAAAAAACGGGGCAGCAGGTCCTTAACAAACGAATTGATAGGTTTCATGTTAAAATTAGTAGTAAAAAGGAATGTATTAAGGCGACATCGGTACACGTGTTCATAAAAATCATTATATTTTCGCATTTCATCATTATATATTAATAGGGCAAACGCGGGCGCATGAACATGTGTTTCGATATATTCGGAAAGTATTAAATTTTTTTTAGGATTATTTAAAGTACATTTTCGACTTATTTAAAGCTGTAGAAGTCCTGCTATTCGCTGACGAATTAAAAATATATACAAATAAAAGAATACAAAATGCATACGATTGCCAAATTTTACAGAGTAACATGGATCAACTTCATCAATGGTGTTAATAAAATGCTTTATTTTTGAACATTCAGTGAACATTCATATGTCAAGTAATACGATTTTCCAAAACTCATTATAATATTTGACATTTTTATACATAAAATAATATTAAATTTATACCAGTATCACAAATTGGCTTGAGTGTCATCGATGAAAACTCTATATTCATTGCACACATTAACGATATGACTAATAAAGCTTCCTTTGCAGTATTTCAATTGATTTTAAGTCCTTATTTTATTTTAACCCTCTATATTTCATTAGTTAGAAGTCAAGTGGAATATTATTCAACTATTTGATCCCTTTTGTATAATGTTTACTCTAAGAATAGATATAGAACGAGTTCATCACAAATTTCTTAGGTACGTAAATTTTTAGCTCAAAATTCCAATTGAACACATTAATTATCAATAACGCTGTATGACAGGGGAATAATGTTAGACCTGGTTGTGTTACACAGAGTCATTAACAACTTAATTGACGGTCCTGTCATCATTGCCTCTATTAAATTCCATTCCAAAATACTTCTGCAATACATACAAAACTAACTATCAGACACACTTACTAACCAAAATGATGCGTGATCTGGGCAACAAGTTTGGGAGTACTATTTATTTATTTATTTATTTATTAATCTTAAGTTAGCTCACATCTTGGTTTGTGCTAATAGTTTTATAAACATATAAACATGTACATTGTTTGGCAAACATAATCTTTCTTTAAATATTTCAATAAATCACAAAAAAAGAAACATTAATAATTGAGATAGACATATTTTCTTAATTCATTTTTGAACTTATTAATATTTTCTATCACAGAAATTTCCTTCGGGATTTTGTTATAGAGTTGAACGGCCTGGTACATCAGAGATTTTTGGGTGCTTGTTTTTTTTCTTGTTGGCAATCTAATTTGCTTAGAATTTCTCGTCCCGTGTCCGTGTATCTCGTTATTGTAATTTATTTTTCTTTTCAGTTCCTTAGACATCATCCCTAAGTTAATTTTATGTATAAAAATAAGTACATTCAAATACACAGTTTGCTTCACCGTCAAAATATTCAGCTCCTTTAACATGTCTCTTATCCGTGTGTATATGTTGCGCTTAAGTATTATTCGCATTGCTTTATTTTGCAGTATTTGCATTTTTTTTCATTTTCTCTTTATTGCAGAGAAAAAGAATACTTGAACAGTAATTAAAGTGTGGTGATATAATTGTATTGTATATTATCTGGCATGTTTCTTTATTTACTTTGTTTCTGATTCTACCAAGAAATGATATTTTTTTTGCAATTTTTTTAATTGTATAGTCTGCATTTTTTGAGAAGTTCAATTTTGAGTCTATAATAACACCTAGATATTTAATTTCTTCCACTTTTTTTATGATTTCTCCATTTATAGAAACCTTTGGTTCCTCATGCGTATTTGTTCTGCCTATATGCATGTGTTTTGTCTTATTTACATTTAGTTTTAATTTATTTAGTTTGAGCCATTTTGACAATGTTTCTAAGTCACTATTTATCTTTTTGATTGCTTTCTCATAATTATCTTCTGCAATATAAATTAGTGCGTCGTCTGCAAACAGTCTTATTGATAAATTTACGGAATCCGTTTATAGAATTAAGCGTAATCTATACCAGCACTTGGTTGAATTCTACAAATTACAGTAAGGTTGGTAATGTAGTTTTAATGATTTCTCTCATATGTATTGTTGTTCTAGTTTCAATATAACTTTATGTTACTGTTTAATGTTTTACTAATATTGTTTCACATCCAGTTTATCAGCTTAACATTATTTCATGTTTTAAAAACTTTGTGTACAATTTTCGATAGCGCATTGGATAGATTTTGTTCTTAAAATCTTTGTAAAAGTTCGGCTGGACGTAAAACCAAATAAAATAGATATTTTTTTCCGTTCACTGACTTAGTACTTTTTGGTGCTAACCCATTTAGCAGGCGCTCTGTCTTTCTTATAGCACTTGTAAATATTGTTCTCCTTATTTACTATTTAATTTTAGATGCCAAACCACCAGGCGAACACATTTCAAATGTGTTCTTATTTTGTGTTACTATTAATGTAAGTATACATACATTATTTCGTACTAACAACCATGCATGCAGGGACATTGGAGGGTCTAGAATCGTTTTAAAATAAATTTAGCTTCTTTTTACAAAAAAAAATTAGAGTCCTGACGTGTGCGGCTAAGGAGGTTAAACAATCAGTTTCCTCACACAGCCGTTGGGAAAGGGTGGGTCCCCTCCAATGTCTTTCTTATACCGCCTGACATAGTATATCGACTTTCCATTTGATCAAAATAAAAATTTCATAATCATGATGAAACGAATTTATGCAAGGAATGTCAGACTTTTGGATGACGAATAAATCGATCACCACATCTTGTGTTCTTCTTTATACTATGAACACCAATAATGTTTTATTCATTTTATTAGTAATAAAGACTACAAGTTTCAAAAACAGGAGGTAATTATGCAGTTACGAATTATGTATCGTTTTCAACGAGTTTTAATGCAATATTCAATCACTTAAAACAATAATTGAATCACAGATATAATAAGCAAAGATAAAAACATTAATCTAGTAAAGGTCAATTTATGGAAACTCATTTTAATTAGACCTGTGAACAGCTTATAAAAGTGTTTGATTGAATTGCAATGCTTAAATACTGCAGCTGGCAAGGTCTATCGCTATCATGAATTCAAGTGCAAGTCATAAAGGAATTTCCAATATATTATTCATTTATCTAACGATATTCAAAATAATAGAATAGATCCGATTGTTAAGAATATGATAAGTATAAATCATTATTTTTAAAGATATCCTATCCGGTCTCGATTAATTGTATTTTCGTTCAACTCGATATTGGCATGATAATGAAATTTCTAAGGTCAAGGTATAATATTAAATTACAATAGGTGTTTTTGTTACACATTCTAAATTAATGCAAAAAAAATTGTTATGCTCGAAAGAACGGCTGAAAGGTAGATTGATAGAACTTATTTTTTATTTTAAGAATCCAATGCGGCTTGCATTAGTTTTATCGTGTAACATATTGAATGTATAATAATACAACTTTACTTAAATTAAAATGACAAATAGTTAGATTTTCTCAAAAAAAAAAAATCAAGTGATTTTTGATTACAATATTGATAACAATACTCTTGAGACTTTAACACAAATCAAAGACTTAGGCATCACTTTTCAATCAAATCTTTCATTTGTTAACCACATAACAGAAATATCTAATAAGGGCTTTAAAATGTTTAGATTTATAACTAGGTCAACCAGAAACTTTAACAATATAAAGTGTATTAGATTGTTATATTTTGCCTATGTAAGAAGTCAACTTGAGTATAATTCTCCTGCCTGGAACCAACATTATAATATACATGTACAAGCTGTTGAAAGAATACAAAACAAATTCTTAAGTTTTATAAATTTTAAAATAGGTATTCCAGCAATTATGTTGAACTACAACACTCTGTTAGATTATATGAATATGCTTAAATTGTCAGACAGAATAAAATTCTAAATGATTTAGTTGATAGTCCGGTATTGCTAGAATTGATAAGCTTCCGGATTCCACAAGGTAATACTAGAAGTCAGGATTTATTTCAGTGCAGAAATTCTGGGACTAACTACCATATGTATTCCTCTTTGCCCAGAATACTTATGGAGGGAAACAATTATACCAAGTCAGTGGATATCTTCAATTTATCTTTAAAAAAATATAAAATGTTGTTAGTGAAGCAATTCAGTTATGTACAATAAATAATGTATATTTCTTAATCTTCACATGTAAAAGCCCCGAAATCAGCGTCAATTAATAAATATATAATACCTACTTTATTAATTCATCTAAGCATAAAAAATTATTGTAGTTTACCGAACTGATTGAATATAAATATAATTATAAGTGTCTTTTACAATATTTCAGAAGGTATAACTTTATTCTGGTTGAAAATCGGGATCCACATCATTCGGCAGATCTTTCCCCTGGAACAACAAAATTCTATTTGCAATTAATATCGAAACTGAGATATTGAGTTTGATAGTTAGAATCCCGAATAAAATACTAACACTTGAAATTTACATAAAAGTGAACATGAAAAAGTTTTCTAATTGAATTTTATTTATGATTAAGAACATTCTATGTAAAACAAGTGTCATTTAGTTAAACAACTAAGTAAAAAATACATATGACCTTGTTGCTCTTAAAAATCCGCTAAACTGAGAGCATCATTTAATGGTTTCCCTTAATACAACAGGCAAATGCGGAGGAATTCCTTAGAATAGGCTATAGCGGAATCCTTTCTACTCCCAACACAACTCAAACAGACATGTGTGTTATACACGGTGTCCGGAAACTCGTAGTACAAGCGGGAAACTGGAGAATCTACACCACATGGGGAACCCAAATAAATGTAAAGTTTTTTGATTTGAGCATTTTCATCAAAAAAAAAAAACCAAAATAAAATATTTTTCGGCTATTTCAGGGTTAAAATTTTTTCGTCATTCGATCTGAGAAGCCGACGCAACGGATAGAAATTATTATTACCATAGGTAGGTACCTACTCACAATATGTAGCGATGTTCCGATCTCCAATTCAAACACACAAACACGTCACATAAATTATTTTAAATGTTCACCGTTAACTTCCAAGCACAGTTGGGTCCGTCTGATGATTGATTATCGCACTATTTGAATCATGTCGGAGTTAATTTTTACCTCGTTGAAAGCTCGATGATAAGTCTCAAAATCAAAACATTAAAAACGTACAACTGTTTTCAAACACGTCGAACGCATCGATTCACTATCAAAACAATAATAACGCGTATTAAAACAGAAAAAATTTCGACCACAATTCGCTTTTATGTTTAAATTAAGGAAACTTCGTAAACAATTACATGAATACAGCCACACAGCCACGTGCGGCGACCCGTAAACCAAAACTTACCTACCTAGTACCTACTTACGATTTAACATAAATGTGACATCTGCTTATCGTGCGTCTCTTTTCTTCATATGTTAGTTGAACCCAGAAAACAAGAGAAAGCTATATTTTGCGAATATGTCAGAGATAGGTATGCAATTCAAAACAACAGATGTTTTAACCCTGCAGAGCAGAAATATTTTATGATTACACCGGATTAGATGAAGGGTGATTGCAAAATAATGCTTTAAATCCGGGTTTCTTTATTTGTTTTACTTTTAAATAGTTTTAATTAGTTGGGTACTTTGATCTTTAGTAATAATTTATAAGAATTTGATCAAAAAAAAATCAACTTCTGACTCGATTTACTCGAAAACGAAAGCTCAAATCAAAACAAATTATACTACAAAATCGACTCCAAATGTGATGTAGATTCACCAGTTTCCCGCTTGTACTACGAGTTTCCGGACACCGTGTATATGGCCACGGTCGGCTACTGTTGCCGATGCTTGGGCTGATAATGACGCAAAATCATGCAATTTTAGTAGGGTTTTTTAGGAAATAATTTTTTCCCTACCGAGACAATACAAGGCCTCTAACATTTTATTAGCCAGGTAACATTTTAAACACCCATATGAGGTAAAAATTGTGAGGCGCATTTAATGATCAAAGAACATTAAATTCAGCAAATTTAAATGATGGAAAATAAGAATCTAGAAAGTGAAAAAAAAGCATCAAGGTTCTATTTGATTGTTATTATTTTTTTTGCTAAATGTCATGGTTATTTTCAAATAATCTTCTTTAACTAAAAATAGTTAATCACTTACAATACGTTCTGTATATTCACTTTTTCATTTTTCATTTTTTTTATGCCAGTTAACTAAGTTGCCCGTATTTTTTTCAAATGGAACCTTGTTATTCTAAAGATTAAAACAAAGGATAAGGTTTGAATGATAGAAAAAAATCTAAAAAATTTGGTGCAAAAATCAATTTAAAAAAATATTAAAAAATAATGACACATTTGAAATGAAAATGAATTCAGATTTTGACGTCGTAGATGTCAAGGGAGCCAATCCACACATTTGGCAAAAATGAGTATACAAAAGCGTTTTGAAACCATCAAAGATGATGTGGTCAATGGATTTTATCCAAAAAACACCCCATTACCCTGGAACGAGACTAGAAATAAATAAAATTTATTTGCGTAAGCCGAGTTTTGAACCCGCGACATACGGATTCGGATTAAATAATTTTAACCCCTTGGCCACGGAGGTATTCTTTTTACATAATTTGTGTTTGGTGAGGGAATTATATCTCAATTAAATAAAAATAAGTAAGTAATTAATAAATTATTGTAAATAATGACAACATGATTAGTAATAAAAATGCAAGATTTATCAAAAATTGATTTTAAGATTTAAAAAAAAATTGATAACAGATATGGACTCTAATAGTAGTTTTAGATCATTTTTCAATTTAATCTGAATTTTTTTAGATTTAACGGGATCTCTTAGATGGAGATTTCATTTTGGGGTTTTAATATAATTCTGATATCTTGCTGATATATTGTAACTTATTAAACCGCATTTCTTTAATAAATTGTAGTATTGAATATTTTTTAAATTTTTATTGTACGAATACTGAAAAGAGAATTTCAGTATAGAATTGAGATGGTTTTTTCAAGATTACCTTAGTTATAAGTCTTTGAATTCTTTTTAGTGGACTTTTGAATATTATCATTTGTTCCTTCCCAGCCAATAATACCATTTTTTTTAAATTTAATTAAAATCAAATTTAAAAATAAATAATTAATAATAAATCATTTCAAATTGGAAGGGGGTAAAATATAATCATATAAATAAGTCGTCTAAACGTGGCTAAAACCACAGTTTGAAAATGGCATTGAAAGCTGAAACAGCTGTAACAATAACAAAAACCAAAAAATACTTGCAGAACTTAATATATTAAATTTGATTTTAATTAAATTTAAAAAAAATAAATGTAGTTCTACGAATTAAACACAAAAACAATACATATAATAATATCATATTGTAATATTGATTGAACAGTTGCGTAGTACACTTTTTTCTACTTTCAATCTACAGGGTTTTCCTATAAGAGGTGTTATTTTGATATTCAATCGTAAAAGCAGTCGACGGCCGGCATAGTCCAGTGGTAACGCATTGGACTGCCATTCCGAAGGTCGCGGGTTCGAACCCGGCGTGCGCAAATAAATTTTATTTGATTAATTTGTGTTATTTCACAATTAATTAATTAAAATAATATATAGTATATTTGCGGCACGTTCCAGAGTGGAAGATACTACCAGTATCGCCCTGGTGTAAGACCACCATTCAGAATTGAAACGTTGCTCCAAATGGCTTTAGCTGTGTTTAGTGACTAGATCTGAATAGCCAGGCACTTCCCAACCTTCCTCTTTCCCTTCCCCACTTACCTTCAGCCTCACAACATCCCCCAATTGGGGATGCCATAGTCTCACTGGCTCCAGACGGGAGCAGTTGGGACTCTTGTGAGGTATTCACTATAAAAAAAAAAAAAAGATCCATGGTTTCGTTGATTGTGTGGCATGTAGCGCCGTTTTGTTGAAAGAAAACGCTGTCCAGATCAATATCATCCAATTCCGGCCATAAAAAATCATTAATCATCTCTCGATAGCGCAATCCATTCACCGTAACTGTTGCTCCAGCCTCATTTTCAAAAAGTAAGGTTCAATGACTCCGCCGGACCATAAACTGCACCAAAAAGTCACATATTGAAGATAAAAAGGCTTTTCAACAATAATTTTTCGGTTTTCCGAGCCCCAGATGCGACAATTTTGCTTGTTGACGAAGCCACCGAGATGGAAATGGGCCTCATCACTCAAGATGATTTACATTTGATTCACTCAAGTGAATTTTAATAATTTCAATTCGCTCTTGAAGCGTGTATCTTTCATCATTTTTATAAATGGCGTAGTTTCTACTTGTCAAATGTTAAAAAATGACAGCTTTAAAAGTAACATCTACCGAAATAGCGGGCTATTCAAAATAACACCTCTTATTGGAAAACCCTGTATATTACAAAAACTATCCCCGATGCAAGTACCTACTCGAATACTACAATTGTTCAATCGTATAGTACTCTCTTTTGCACTATACAATTATTCAATCTATATTACAATAAAACCATATTGTAATATAGATTGAACAATTGTATGGCACACATTTTTTAGATTTACTAGTCTAAGAATATTGGAGTAGGTACTTGCGTTAGGGATAGTTCTCGATCTCATAAAGAAAAGTGCATTCATGTACATTTTCATATTAATCATATCTAAAACCATATTAAAGATATTTTTAACAACAGAACAATTTTATTTAGAAACGAATCTTTTATTAACAGCACAGTATTTCCATATTAACTTTCTTATGGTAATACCTTTCAATAAAATCGTGGGCATTGAAATGCATCGCTTTCTTCTTGGCACTAGCGCTAAATATCTGCGCATGCCGATTTCAATTAAATGCATTCAAGAATTTCAAATGTACTTCCGCCAAGAGGGAAATAGTGCGGACTGAAGATGGACGGAGGTCAGGGCGCAATTAAATATAAATGGCAATGAATCCACAGTCATTTTATTTATTATTACGATAAACATTGGATGTGATGAAAACGTTGATGTTGCATTGCGCCTGAGGCAATTAACTTGGTTGTTTGTTCTGAATGGTTCTATTAAATCCCATCTAGAAGTCCACCCTCACCACCGCATCATCGGTTGTGCATTATTTCCAGGCCAACACATACGTAATAAGCTTTACAACATTTACGCTCAGGTACTTAACTGTTTTATGGTCCGTCTTTAAATCCGCATATATTTTTCATCAATGGATTTCCAAAAAAAAAAAATACTACTTTTTATGGAAAGGAAAGAGCGAACGTTATGGGACGGTAAATAAAATATGGTTGGGTAGGAATCAGTGTGTCCAGGTGTGACGAAAATATGAAAATATCCCTAGTTTAGAGGTCTCCCCGAATCAGTTTCTCCCGATCTGGTGAGCCACGCAGCTAGTGGGTTGGCGCATCTTGAATAAACCTGGGCTCCCCTGCTAAGTCACCAAACGTAGCGAACTACTTGGGGCGACCTATGGCAGAGGTGTTGGTTATCCCTGGTTATATAGAAAGGTTTCCCGGGGCAGAGGTATCCAAACAACGATGACATTAACCGTGAAACTGAGATCAAATAATAAGATTTGTTTAGAATTATCCGATAGAAACATGCAAGGAAGTCTAAAGCTTATTATTAGTTCTGACTACTAGACAAAAAGAGTAAAATCAGCTGAGATTTAATGTATCTCGACGCTTATCTTGGAAAAATAAATGTTGCCCAACACCCTTTTTCGATTTGTGCTCTGTTTACATGATCATCAGCACCGATGTCAGAGATCCGGCACAGGGTGACTTGAAATTGTATTAAAAAAATGTTTTGTTGTCTTCGGAAAACATGACGCTAACGATACTTACAAAATACAGGGTGGAGCAAAACAAACAGTGCAGTTTTGAAGGGCCGGTACATCCCGTGTGGTGTGGGTAGGAACTTGTTGTTTCAGTAGTTAGTCGTTACATGGTCGTTACCATGGTTTGGCACGGACAACTCCTTGGCTTCGCCGTCCGCACGTTTCTTGAAAATGACCGTTCTTTCGTCTACACCTAGCGGGCTTTCCACCTTCAATTTGCGAATTCTTCCTATGGGGCTACCTGAATGAAAATGATTTTAAACATCGGCATCATACCTTGGAACAACTCAGGGATCTAATATGTAGGAAATCGCCGCTATACCTGTCGAGATGTACCAAAATGCAGCCGAAAACTTCAGAAATCGTCTACATAAATGTATCGCTGCTGGGGGCCATGAACTTTTTGATGTTGTCTTCAGGACTTGGTGCATAAAACTGCATGATGTACCGAATAAAATAAAATAAGAAAAGGAAACGGTCACATCTGGGACTCGAACCAAGGACCCTTGTCTTTCCGGGACAGTGCTCTACCAACTGAGCTAATGGGACCCTATTCCCCTAGTTTTCCTAGTATTCCCCTAGGGGAATAGGGTCCCATTATCTCAGTTGGTAGAGCACTGTTCCGGAAAGACAAGGGTCCTGGGTTCGAGTCCCAGATGTGACCGTTTCCTTTTCTGATTTTTCTGTTTCAGATTTTCGTTTAGAAATCACTAATAATGTCTTCAATATTTAAATATTACAATTTGAGGTTTTACTCAATAAAGTTATTCCGAAAAATAAAAATAAAATAAATTCAAAATTTTAATAATCATATTACAATTTAAAAATGCATTTTCTTCGCATAAGTCCAACACGATTTAAATAAAAACGGATTCTTTGGTACAGTGAGTTATTTTATTAGTATTGGTACCTACTTTATATTATTTATAGGCAAGTAACCGTGAATTTCAAAACAAACATAGACAAATCGTAAAAGGAAATATCTAAAAAATGTGCAAAAAGGCGTCTAGTACTTAATTTTTTCCGCCCGACCTTTATTAGGGCGTGCAATTTGTACATAAAGTACTGTAATTTAGCTATACATTTATTTGCAGTGACTTAAATATACAACTGATTAATATGAAATTAGTGATGACTGTAATCATTGCAATTCGCATGCAAAGGATACATTCCCATTACCTTACAAGTCAATTTATTGGTAACTATTTTAAAAAGGATTTTCTTATCGGGGTAGATAGCATAGATATATTTGCTACTATGGGACAGCTGTCTTGCCTTCCAAGAAAGACTGTGCCACTACAAGAAAATCAGATATCACACAGTAATTACCTAAAAAAACTCTAATTGAATTAAAAAATGATTACCGAGTTCAACAAAACAATAAAAAACTAAATCAGCGATATGGTTTTTTTTTCAGTAAACCTATAATCATATCAAACAAAAAGGGGAAAACTGAACAGTTAAGTGGTTAAACTAATAACAATAACATTAAATTTGATCAATGTAAAAAAATCATGCATGTTTAATATATGCCGCCACTGTCAATACTAACAAAAAATTCTTCGGTTAGATAATTTTAACACAACAAAAAATATCTATATCTGGTAACAAAAAAAAATTGGGAAATTAATATTTGATCGAGCTTGCCCATTGTGTATGTCCACCTGGTTTTTATGGCAACTTGTTTTGAATTCTATAAAAGATTTATTTCCCCGTTCTCATATCAGCGATTTGAATTGTTTGCTTATGAAAATAATTACGATGTATTAGCAATGGCTGTTTCATAAAAAAAGCCACAAAAAAACTATAGGTAAATTTAATTAAGAAAACGTGTTCTTTAGGTATTTTGTATTGTGTAGGATTGACCTTCAGGTAGGAATGGGTGGGGTGTGAAATCGAAGTAAAACGTCCTTGTGGAGTTCGTGTTGTCATACAGAATAACGACCATGAGATGTTCTGGCCGAGACTTGGCACTTAGGCCAGTATGGTATTTTAAATTGTAGGTGTGTCTTCTGACGTTTTGATGTGCCATGATCTAGAGGTCAGCGTTCATATTATTATTATACCTTTTCATTATTAAAATACCCCCGTGGAACATGCCTGGGCACATTTATTAAATAATATAGAAACAACATCGAATTTCCCCAAAACGTCAAAAAATGGTGGAATTCTGATTATTGCAATGACTAGACGTGAGAAATTAAACCCTATTTCTGTAAGTTCATACATATATATGCAAGTAAATATAACATGTTCAAGGTGTAATAGAAGTAAACATATAGTTGTTCTCCACAGTAAATAAGTAAGGTTCTTGTGTTTTATTAGGAAATTTCGCTCACATAATAAAATCCTATAAAAAAATATATACTTAGTTTTTACAATAGGTAGAGCAGAGAAAAATATGGGTTAGTTGTTTAAAATTGGTTATAGTAATAAATATCAGTTAATAAAGAAAACATAAGGTTTGTTTCCGTAGTTTTAGGTAATAAGTATTTCAATTTAAGCTGAATTAAAATTAATTAATTAATAATTATTGATTTGTAGATTTAAAAAAATGTTATTCCTTTATAAATTAAGGTAAGTATTTTGTGAATTCTTAGTGCAGAATTTTGAGATTTTAACATTATTATAATATCTCTCTGAAATATTATTATGTTGCAAGTTATTTACCTTTCTATTATAAAATAATATGATTGAATGTTTTATATACATATTATCTCTTGTAGTACTCCGAATAATGTAAAAAGGGTTTTAATAGAAAATATTTTATAAATTGGTTCATTTTAAAATTTCAACAAATAGTTGTTATTTTATATTATTGAAATAGGTCAGTAATTATTAACTTCTTCGGGATTACCAGATTTAAGTATTGCAGTTACGGTAGCTTTTTTGGTAACTTATAAAGATATTTCCCAAAACCACATTAAATCCAGACAGCGGAAGATATTGAAGACCTTATTATGTATTATTTTCAAAACTATTTCAAACCCTTTATTAATAAATAAATTAAATAAGAGTCCATTACACTAGCTTAGTAGGTTCTGTTGCATCTGATGAATGTGGTAGGGAAAGGTTGCAGTTGTAAGGCACTAACATTTTATCTTACCCACCTTGATTACGTCGAACAGCTATTTCTTTACACGCTTAAGACGCTAATTTTAACCATTAGCATCGAAATGATGGTGGAAGATTTTTTTGGAAACTGTTTTAAAATAATGCATGAAATCTAATATAAAGAAAAAGCCATTTTAGTACTACTCTACATAAAAAAAATTATTTGGCACAAAAATATTTTCTGGCTTGAAAATCTGCAACGATCATTGGAGAACAAACAAATGTTTCAATAAGCGAGAGCAACAACTATTTTGTAAAGATGAAATTTTATATAGACTTAGGCTTTCCGTGTATTCTAGTTGGCCATAATACTTTCTTTCTTACCTGATGAATACATTGTAGGTTTTTGTTGTCTTCAACTTGAATTCAAGCATTATATTATTTGTTTTTACTGACAAAAGAGTAGAAAGTTTTAGCACTGTAATGAAAAAAAACTGACACTTCTTTTTAACCTTTTGACGGGATAAATTTATTTTTAAGGAGCACCTTTTGTACTAATTTACAAAGTAGGCAATACTCATTAGGTATATGGTGTGAGGATGGTTTTATTAAAGAAAGAAAAGAGTGAACCAGTCTCTTGACAATATCACTATAGTTGGAGGAAACACAAAAACCAACAAATGATTCCACAACCGAGCAGAAGGATAAGTAAAAAAATGTCCAGTTTTCACGTGGAAAATTTGCAACCGCTTACAAATGTCGAGAACACGTACGGCATGTCTACCGGCTGTACACTTGTACCGGAATCAATGACGATAATTATTCGGGACATCTTCCCTTGTAATAGCAAAATAACTAAAACAACATTCACTCTGTTGGGAACATTCTAAAGTTTAAAAATACGTCCGTTAAGAGATTTGAATCTATGAGGTAGCTAGCCTGTTTTTGTACAAGACTTTTTCAAGAAATTCTTCGACGGATCGACCATTTTGGTAAAAACGTTAATTATTCTTGTATCACCTTATTATTCGTGAAATAAATCAGATTTTTGGCTTCGTGAAAATGTCTGGAGAATGTGAAATGCGTATAAAAACATTCGTTTTTAGTCTTATATCATTACACAAAGATTTAGGTCCCTTGTCGCCTCGAGATAAAAATGAAGTCCTTGTAGCTTTTAAAAAGTTTATGTGATCAAGCAAGACAAATGCATTAAGGTTTTTATAAAGATCATTAAGGTATTAATAATTATGGCCATTAAATCCAAAGCCAAGTCTGTATAGGGTTTCGTTTTGCCTGTTTATTAAAGTTTCCATAGTCAATTATTAAAATGTGGTAAATTTACACTTAGACACCTTTTTAATGTTTCTACGGCAATATAAAATTAATTACAAAAATGTTAATTTTATCATTAACGTTAGCATTTTGGTTTTATTATCGAAACCGAAATCGGTTTACTATGTATGGGTCTGACGGTCAAATCGACAGTTCAGTGGTTTAGACCAGAGCAAAACCACTTATTTACATAAGATTTTCTGATAAAATTTTGGTTCAACAATTCTAATACAAAATAGTCAATATTAACGACGTACTTACCGCAGTGGATGATTTTCTATAAATTGTAGCGCTTAAAGATGGTAGGTGTAGATACAACAAAACGTTCTCAAGAGTAGTCGTATTACCCTAACTAACTAACCATCACGCCGTTTCCCTGTAGGGGTAGGTAGAGAGAACAGAACACATACTCATCGCCTCATTCACGTTCATACATACTCTTCTATTATTTTGACTCTTGACAATGGCAAGTATCTGATTCACTCGATCGTGCGATATCTTCCTCGGGCGTCATTTCAAAATACTCCAGGCAGTGGAAAAAATAATCATTTACTTTTTATGATTAAGTCATTAACGGACAAAAAAAGTAATATATTTTCAAACACTCATTTTACACGTTTCTAATTATCGTCATAATAAGTGATATATGAGTTAGAAAAATATGCAAGTATTTCTCGAGGCACTAACCTTACAAGTAATGATGATTTATTTATGCAAAATTGAACATAACCCATAATTTTGTATACTTATTAGCAACGAGTTGCGTCATATTTCATAATAGTTTAGGCTCTTAAAAAGTTCAGGGTCATTTTTACATAGTTTTATAATTAGTCCAAATAAACTACTGTTAAGTTTTGCAATACTTGGATACAATCAATAGCTCTGATTTATATTGGCCAACTTCTGAATCAGTGAATTCATTAAGAATTAATATGAATGATATATATTTAAATTGGTTATTTACTTTCGAAATTCCGCAGTCAATGACACTGTCCTTTTTTTCAGTCTATGATAAGATTATCATCAATAAGGCTGAATTCATTTTTGCCATATCTAAAGTGCAAAATCATGGTCAAAAGGATAATGTAAATGGTTGTATAAATTAACTTTACTTACGGCCGTTGTTCCCAACTTGTCGAACGATCAATATCCGATCCGATCAGCCAAGTGATTTGTTCAGTAACGTTCGATTCGCCTGTTTCCAAACATCTTTACCGTTGATTATCTAGAGTGGCCCTATCCACTTTCATAGACAATAAAATGACATCAAAGTAAAAACTTTCAAAGTTAAATTAATATTGGCGAATTAATTATTGTATTTATTATTAATGCATATATTTTTAAAAATACTGTAATACATCAACCGATGTTTTATATTTTTTTAAATAAACGTATGTAATATCTCAAAAATAAAGTGTTAGCTTGACTTAAATCCACCGTGTCTTGGCGTCAGCAATATTTTTCACTCGGTCGACACTTATTAAAACTATTTATTTACTTAGGCAGCTTTAATGGATCAGGTTTGGCTTCCTTAAATTGGTTGATCGCTCAGTCGTCACCTTTCCGTTGGAAAGAGCCTAGTTGTGCGTTTGAGCAGTGTTGAGCCAAAATTTCGGCTCAAATGTTGATCAGTAGGATTGAGAACAACGGCCGGTAATGTTGAATTGATAATTTTAAAATCGAACAATTCCATTATTGGTTCAAATAGCAAATAAAATAGAGATATTTGAACTGGCAAGTTAGTTTGATGGGTGAATGGCAATATCAGATTTACAAGAGGAAAGGCTGAGCGGCCCTTTTCATGATTTTTTTTTTTAATTTGACGCCAATATACCGAAACAAACAGAATAATAATTTTTTTTTTTACCAAAATGTATTGCAAATATCTAGTACGGATATATGTAATTTTGTTATTTTAGTTTAAAATTATGATATAATATAGGCCATGAAAGAAATCATTTTGCATGATTTAAGTGGCATTTTTGAGATAGTCGTAACTATTAAAAAATTGACCTATCTTCTGGGTTAATATAATGAAAAATATCATGAAAAATGAATTCCTTAATGGCCCATATTTTAAAACAAAAACAAATAAAGTAGCATATATACATACTTATAACCTAGATATTTGCTATACCTTTTAAATAAAAAAAATATGATTCAGTCTGGTTTGGTATTTTGGCCTCAAATCCAAATTTAAGCTTTGTATTAAAAAGTTCTTCTTGAAGTTAAAAAATCATGAATGGTAGATAAATATATATGCATAAATTTTCATTATTTTTTATTATTTTTTAATAATTTTTATTATTTAAAAAAAATATATTACTCAATATTTTTAATTATTTAAAAAAAATGTATTTCTTAATATTTTTTATTAACGTGAAAGACATATAAATATTTAACTTTCCAACTAATTACATAAATATAAGCTATGTGTTATTAACACACATAACAATATTAATTTCACATAATATAAGAATAATAATTTTAACTATTCACATATAGGTAAATAATTATTCCTTATTTTATAAGTGATAAGTACCAAGTTATTGGACAAAAAAATGGGTAATAAGGTTAAGACGAAACAATACCATAAAATAACGCCAGAATCTTAACGATGTACGTGAAGAAGCCATGCACAAAAATATGCGACGCAACTACATAAAAAATATTGTGTTTTAGTTAAAGTGTTCTTAACATTGCATTGTATAAAACGATTGCTTGCAAAAATATTTTCATAATATAAACATTAAAAAAATACGTATTAAAATATTATCACCTAGCAGTAATACGGATGTAACATTAAAATGTGTGTGTTTAACTTTATATAATCAGTTGTTTTGTAAAGTTTTTTCCTTGCCATTTGCACATTATTTGCGAAATCGTAAAAAGGCAGGTGTTATTAATTTTTTTCATTGTGTTGCCAAAGTCACACTCGCACGGGAATGCAATGAAATTATGTTTTGCCTTACGTGACCATGCAGTCAGAAAGCATTCGCATTACATTACTATAGGCTTTCAAGGCTAATCATACAAATGATATTATTATGAAGGAAAAAAGCGATTTTGTATTAACTGTGCCTGAGACTGCCAAGCCCTATTTTGGCGGATTAAAATGATCGATTCGTTTTCGTACTATAATCCAAACATACCTCCGATAAATCATTCTGAAATATTTGATTTAAACATGGATAACGTTGTTGATATCGACTGCCACGCCTTTATCAGGGTATACAGATAAAATAATGAGAGGATTAAAATGCTAACTTTTCGGGAATATCGTAATTTCAGAACAAATTTGGAGTCCTTTATACGTTACAAATTGTACATTTTATATAAAGAAACTACTTCGTACACAAAATATCTTAGTAATTCAACATTATTAATACAATGTTGATTGTTAATGTAACGTTTTGTGAAATGCATTGAATGCATGTTCACTCCTCCATCTCCTCTAAAAAATCCTCATCTTTGTGGAGTACATATAAACTGATATTTACAAACCTAATTAATAACGCTAGGATAGTATTATTTTAAATAAATAATTCGTTCCATTAACTTGAACATAAATCATTTAAAAAAAACGCAAAACCAATTTCAACTCAGCAATCCTCAGCACACGACCCCGCTGGAATAACCAGTCCGGAATAGATCTATGTGCGTACAATTTTATGTTCATTCAAAAAGTTAACCTCTTCCCATATTCCACTGTCTTTTCCCCCTTCCTCCAGTTAAACAACATTTCAAATACTGGGAATGATAGAATTTTAAGTAAAACACGATTTTGGCCTTGACATGAGAATATGCCTAGTTCCAGCCGGGATGTCATTTATCCAGTCCCTACCTCTCTGTTATACAACAGCCTTGCTGGAAAATTATTTGAATTATAGAACATGACAATTGCAAATAAATAGTGCGTATTCGAGTGCGATTGTTTTGAAAACAGAAAAAGGATTATGGGATTAGAATTCCATTGGACGAAAGTTGTTGGTGTTTTTCGTGTACATAATCTCGTTTTTAAGTAATGTGAAGGAATTTGATTATCTCAGACACACATAATATAGTTTTAAGTATTCATTCGTTTTATTGTGACGATAATAACCTCGAGGTATCGCGGTGACTGACTCACTACATTGTGGTTGTGTGCTCCTTTACAGAGATACAGTAGTAAGTGATTGTCCCTTTTTCTTTTCATGCTTTATTCTTTCCTACACATACTATCACCCAACTCCAGCAATCACAATTTCATTTCGTTTCGTTTAAAGTTTTTACAATCCACTTACAAGCACATCTGAAGCTGTAATTCGTAAACGGGATGCTATAATATATGTCCATATCTACATATTTTCTCTTAACCTTTTATGTAAGTTTCTAAACACATATGTCTGATCACCAAATATGGCGTAAATCTTTTCAGCAGCATGATAATTAATTGTGATTTTTCACCAGGGTGAAACTGAGAGCATTGTACACTCTTGAACAGGTCTAAAAATCACAGTATAATATATTAACATATTTAATATCTATAGCTAAATGAATAAGTACATATAAAATCACTTCATGTAGACAAGGACCTTACCGTTCTGTTACGGATATAAAAGTGTGTCCAAATATTTTTCTCTTCGACGGAACAAGTCATTGACTTATTGCGAAGACCATTATGCATTAAAAAAACTGCAATGTATGTTTAATTTCTCGCAATGGCCTCATTCCATAATGGTCAATCTTAAAATTTTGATGCATTAGTAGGTATATCTTATATCCTAATTTGTGTTAAAAAACCCCGCTTTAATATTCAAGTACAATCATCACTCATTGAGTGCTTGATATAAACCTTTCATCCATTTTCATAGAATAGTCGAGGTTGTTTTGATATAAAACATCGTAAACAATCATACTCAATTGAACCTTCTACATTCTTGAGATTTTTGAAAATTTAACATAATGTAAAATACACATATTGTCATAATCATTGAAGGTTAGGTATTTTTATTATTGTAGATTTTTTTTCATCTGTTTTCATCATTCTTACTATGTTTCCCAAGTGAGCTGCTCGACAACATTTTGTTGGTCACATCGTATGATGCCGATTAAATTGTGTCAGTTTTCGATTATATCTACGACCAAAATCGTTAAAATGAATCAAAAAGATTACAATGTTTCAAAACATTTTTTCGATTACTAATTCATTAGAGTCGATCTTTTCGGAACGAGCATCATGATTGTACCCATCACTAATATCTAAATAATAAATTATTCCATCACTAATCCATTAACTCCATTAAAATATTTTTTCGAGATTTTGTCAATCAGTTTCAAACACTATTTTATGGTTTCTGTGATTACCTACATATATTTATACTGTTAGTTACATTCCAACATCATTCAAGTTTCAAACCCCCTTTACTGAAAAAAAAAAATTATTTAGTTTATCAATTTTAGAAAACAGAAAACCGTTGTAATTTAATGTAACATGGATCATAATCATAATCTTCTTCCTAGCTCCTAAAATCTTTAACCTTATCTCTGAAAACCTAAAAACCGTGAGTCAACCCCATTCCTTTAAAAAATAAGTTACGAAATGGATCCTTACACACGGAATACATTACAATTACAATATCCATTCGTTCTACACTCTATCAATTTGATCACTTTAGACAAAACATAATATATCCTTATTCCCTAACTTAGCGGCATAGTATGTACATAATTAATTAGTGTGATCTATTTACTCATAATGTCTCAAATTTTTCATCTTCTTATAATTCTCTAACTTCTCTATCCTCTTCTTGAAACCCAAACTAGCTATACATCATTTTTCTTTTTAATATTATAGTAATCTATAGATTCTATGTCCGCAAACTGTAAAATTCATATTCTCGGCCATAACACAGGGTCATCCCTAGCATGGAGGGTGAAATATCACAAAATCAAAATCAAAATCTCTCTAAATCATGTATCAATAAAATAAATAAATGAAAATGATGTTGCCAGCTGAATAAAATACACATTTCATGATGTCAGTGCTCAACGGTTATGAATTTTTACTGAGTCAAACATGGGGCTATGATAATATTTATGTTAGTTTATTTTCGACTCTCATTCCTTAAGACAAAAGAATCACACATTTTTACTTAAAATGAATTTGGCAAGATTCAAAAAGTTGATACGGGAATTATTAATTAAAACCACTTTTATTGGTAAGAAACTTAAACTTTGAGTGAGGAAAACATTACCAATACACTGAATGTTTCCTTAGTGCCGTAGGTAATTGTTCCGATGTTTATCGACACAAAAGAATCGGCAGTAAATATTGTGAAATAATTTTACATGCTGTTTTTACATATTTTGTTTGTTAATAGTATTTTTTATAATCATGATTGTACGGCAATAAAGAAAACACCGATCATTGCAAATAAATCACATTATTATTTACGGGGTCTTGTTTTTTTAAAGCTTTACGGTTAAACATTATTATTAGGTCTCTGGGTCTGCGTGTAACTCCAGTCAATGAACTATATAAATGGGATTTGCTTTGATTTTCAAAAATTGAAACTGACCGTGCGAACGATTCAGACAAGCGATAAAGTACGTAGTAAAATTGATTAATTACTTCATTAGAAGAAATTTCGAAATTTGTATTTCTTTTGTTTAAATTTTTGACCAATATCGTAATTTTTCAAACATCCAAATATATATTTTTTTACAAATACACAAATCATACAACTATCATATTAAATATTTACAAAAATTCAAATTATTATTTTTTAATTAGTTTAGTTGTTGTAAAAATCCAATCCGAGTGGTTTAAAGTTTCTCCCAGGCCTAAAAAGAAAGTATATATTTACTGAGATTGATGAACCTTTGATCTATAATAAATAAAGCATTGACTTTTCCATCATTCATTTATAATGTGTGTATTTTTCTAATGAGTATACACATAAAGCATGCAACTATGCTAGTTTTCTAAATGCCCAAAAATAGCTTCCGATTAATTGATTTAAGTATCTGCACCAAAATGCATAATCAAACGATACTCATTACGGGACTTGCAAATTTCATAAAACAATCTATAAGTCAATTATTTTCATTTTCGTTTCCCATTCAGTTCCTTCCCATAAGACGATTAGTCGGCATAAATAATTAATTATTGCAAGTGCGTGCTAATAATATGATTGCATTACCGTCAAGAAAGCGTGCATAAGGCACCGAGTTAAAATGAGTTACTATACATATTTCCGAATTACATTAAAAAAATAAACGGTGCAATGAAAGTTGTTGCTAAGCGGCAAACTCACAGGAGGTTCGGAATCTTAAATTGTACTCGAAGCAGAACATCCGAATGCTGAAGTTAAAAAAATCTACAACTGTGCGCGAAATTTACACAACTAACTGAAATTTTAAGGTACTCGTACACATTTTCAACACGATATGTCAATTTAGTCATTTTATTTAGAAATAATCTTTGATTTAAATAATGAGACAAGACGCATTATTGCTTGATCCATTTGTCAAATAATTCGCAAAGAAAATTAATCGGAAATGTTTAGACGGGGGATATAAATACGCGAGAAGAAAGTACTGGTGTCAAAATTTTGTTCGATAGTAATTCTTGTAAGTTTTATTCAAGTTCTGTTATTATTTCAGTTTTTCAATGATATAATAAGAGAACTTGAATAGAAAATTCACAGAACTTGAAAATCAACTTTTAAATTTGATTAATTGTTCAAATTCTGTGAAACAACCCGTCCTTAGTATAAAAGTTATTCGAAAAAAAAACAGAAGAGTTTTCCATATTTAGCACAAGTTTTCATTGTAAAAAACGACTCGGTATGATGTAAAAAGCAATGCAATGTGTAAAAACCGTTTTCATATCATACGTTAGAAACAATATTAACATTTTTTAATTACTTGGTCGTGGGCGTTTCCGTCAAGTTTTTAGAAATTTCATTTCAAAGCCGAGATCTATTTTTAAAATAACGTTAATGCATAATTTTACCGACCAATTTTCAAGAGTTATTGCATAATTCTGCAACGTTTTGCATTGTCTTTCAACAACAAACAACTTATGGAAAAGAAAGTTGCCAAAATTGAAAAGATTAATATAATAGTCCCATTTGAGATAAAATAAAAACAGAATTTTACATCGACCTGTGTTTTTTCAACAAGATGTATAATCATAATTTATTAACTGAATTTCAAAGAATCAATAAAATAAATGTAGGCGTTAATATATGTCTCAAAAACTACACCTTACTTACGGTACAAACAGTTATTTCTGGAACATGTTTTTTATGACGACATTTTTTCGACCGAGTGCAACGCGTGTAGTTAATTATTCCACTAAAGATATTTCAAGGAGCTTGGGCGGAAGTAATAGAATTGATATTTATTTAAATGTATTTTAATTTATTGATCTAGTTTGTAAAAGTAACAAGTCGCTTGTTTTGGGCAACGCCCATACAGTTAGAATAAATAAAGAAATTCTGTTAACAGTTATTTTTTAACCTCATTGAAACATAATGTGTATAAATACTTATATTTATTAATATTTGTGTTATTGGCTTTTTGTACGACAGTAGATGTAACATTTGTGTAAATTGTAGCGTGCTTGCACAACTGCTGCTATTGAGATTTGTATAAGGATTATCACTGTTCAAACAACTTAGGCTTTTTTAATAAATTATTTCTATATCATAGTATAGCCGCAGACCCATGATTATTATTTATGTTCATAACTATTATGGCCATGTGGTTCTATTTATGTCACCAAATGACATGTCTTCATAAAACTCGTTATATCTCCTTTACTATTATTGTCAGCAATATAATTTAGAAAATGAGAAGACTAAGCTTCCAATTTGTTTATTATATTATTTCTTTATTTGCGTATAATTTGAAAAAAATATCTATAAAACAGTTCACTCGGCCAAAATTTTTCATAATTTTTTTTTTATGTACAACAAAAAAGTGACAATAACCTTTAAACTACGTTTTCCAGTTTTTTTTTAGTTCAAGTAATAATATATTTTTTTAACAATTATTTTACAAGCAATAATTATTCGCCTGAAAAACTCATCCACATTGAAAAATCTCCTGATAAAAGATACATGACGCCAACGGGAAATGAAACACTAATATATATTGAATTATTTCGCGGATAAGAGATAAGCCGCCATAGCTCAGTGGTCAGAGCTGTCGACCGGAAATCGAAGGGACACGGGTTTTGTCCCGTTGGCGTCATGTATCTTTTATCAGGAGATTTTTCAATGTGAATGAGTGTTTCAGGCGAATAATTATTGCTTGTAAAATAATTGTTACCCTTTGTGCTATGCATAAAAAATCTTGTCTTAAACATTAGTTTACCAAAAAAAATATATATATATTTTTTTTTATTGAAACATATTTTTTAAATTCATGATTTTTACTATTTTTGATTGCATATATTATGTCCGTTTGTAAAACCCAGGGAGTCTTTCTTCTACTTTCAAAAACAGTATTTATTTTGGGTACAGTATTTTATTTAATTTTGATACGTTCAAAACCAAAATGATGTTATTTTGCCTGGGCTTGACGGGTTAAATATAATATAATAATGTTAGATGTCTACTTATTGAAACTGTAGCAAAACCGATCAGCTCTGGTACGTACGATGATGATCTTGAAAATATTTGCTGGGATTGGTAGAAAGGTATAATTTTTTCTGACACCTGAATACAAAGGACTAAATAATATACCGGAAAACAGGGCCAATCAATAAATCGGGGAGGCAAAAAAAGCCATGCGTAACTAAGCGTTTTATATAACACCATATCGCTGGCCATACAATTCCATGGAGACCTGTCACACCTGACAGATGGTGTGTTATAAGTGTGGGTGTGGCGACGGTGATACGCCGTGATCTGCTAGCTAGGCGATATTTGAAGATGGTGCTAGCCCCGCTCCTGTCTAATTTACGGAGCGCCATGATCAGACGGCTGTCATCTGTCAAGGTGACAGATCCCATACGAAAAAATGATATTCCTCGGTAGTTCACCAATTAATTGATCTGACCCCGTCTCCCGAGGAATATTATAGCGTATTGACACCTGAAATCTGCATAGACCACACCTAAATACGCAATGATGTGTATGGCGTAATGTATCAAAGCCTAAAAGCAAATCGTTGTTTGACCTTGTCCGATGGGACATAATATTATAGGGCTTTGTTTCATTTTATAAATATTATTGGCTTACCGGAATACTTCAAAGCATAATTGTTAAAATGTTATGACACATTTATAGTTCTAAGGCGATTAATACAGCAATTAAACACATTGAATGCACGGATAGTGATAATATTATAATACAGTAACTACTGACAGCATGAAGGACAGTTTTGACTCCTTTCCTCGCCCCTCGGGCTATTTAATGGTCTAAGCCGCTTAAAATAATGAGCTTTTAATTACGACGTTTCGTAATAAATATTCCAAGAAACTGCTCTTAATAAGCTCTAATAATTGGGTTAGGTTGCAAAATTTATTTAACATTATTGCAGAAGTTATTTGTCTTAGACTGCAACTGTTCTTATTTTTTTTAAATTTCGCATGCAAAATTATTAAAAAGATATCACGCTAAATTAAAAAAAAAGGCATAATATAAAAATTTGGCTAGTTAGTTTTGTCTTATTTTCTTCATTAGTGCAACTAGTAGCTAAACGCATTGGTAATTAAAAAATAACCAGTCAAACAACAATCTTTAATGGTACTTAGGTGCTCAGCGTATGGGTACGTGTTTCAAACATCAGCGAGTAGGCTTTTATAATTCTCATCATGCAAGCTTGAATGATTCAGAAAAATCAAATTGTATCTTTAAACATTGCTAATGCCTTTGCAAGCAAACGTTTCAAGTTCTAAGTTTGATCTCGCATCAGTGTGATACCTACTGAAAGTACCCATACTTACCCGCACAATTCATGCATAACCGAACGCAGCCTAACAAAGGCTTAGACGGAAGAAATAATTGCTATCTGGAATATTAAAAAAAAGGTAATCATTTTACAAAAAGCGTAATTGAAGCAAGCAAAAAATTTAGTCTGAATTATTCATAATCATTTGTCTCCGGAGGGGCAGCCACTGCAACATCTGCACCATCTGCATTCATCCATGTCTCCACAGACCTACAAAATGTAGCAAGGGACAGGTGCGCCGTAAATCGTAACTAATCAAAATGATTTCACTCCTCATTGCACATATTGGATTTCAGTCAGTAAATCTAAAGTTATTTACTCAGAACGTATTAAATTGTCACTTGTCAGGCATGTCAAAACCGTGTTGTAATCTACATACATATATATATTTACCTCAATGGTTGAGACATGAAATAATAACGAATAGATTGATGTTTCCTGTGGCCTAGCCCTTAAGATCGGAATATTCTATGACCTAATGGGTAAGGCACCTGCTCAGGACCTTGTCCGAAAGGCGTGCAAGATGGATCGGCCATGTTATACGACAAGAAGGCCTCTTGCATGTCATAATGGAGGGTATGACCGAGGGGACCAACTCTAGGGGACGCCCACGCCGAGAGTACCTGGAGGACCTGCTGGTGGACGTGCGCTGCTCATCATATACAGAAGTCAAAAGAGCCGCACAAGACAAGGAAGAATGGAAGAGGAGATTAGATGAAATTGCTGCAAACCAATCCCAGGATTGAAACCAGAGAGAGAGAATGGGTATTCATGAATTAGTGTTCACTTCATGAAAGCTTATCACTAGTACCTAGTGATGACATTTATGGCTATTAATCCGTTCCAAGGGCGGCAAGTATTCGCATTTTATTCAAACGTACTCAGTACCTTAAAGTGTTCGTTGAAATAAAACCAAAATATTAAAGAAAAACCACCAGAAGTTTTTGTGAAGCTATTGGAAAAGGTACTACCAAAGAAACTACTCTACTAAATAATATCAGCCTGTTGTATTTTCAAAACGATTACCTTTACCAGTATTATATTACATTTAGTTAAGCTGTCATGTTTGAGTTAATTTTACACACCATAGTAAAAATAAGATCGATTAATAATCGGATTTTTAATTATTAGCAATACAAATAAATTTTGCGTGATATATCTGGAATATACCGTACCAAACGTACTGAAAAAAGATAGTCCATATAGATACTGCATAATGGTTGACAGCAGATTAAAAATACGCAAAAATCTTCCTATCTGTTTATTTATTACACGCCCTAGTGGGCTTTTACATAATAATCTACAAGCTCTTTGTATCAATGTAAATAAAACAATTAATAAAATATAAAGATAGTTTTCATTTAAAATATATCTCACAGATAAGAATATTTATTTCCGAGACGATGAAGTCTCGGAATCGGGGAATTTTAATAAGCCACTGTCCTGGTGTTGTTCAAATAAAAGTGTAATACATTTCAGGAAGATTTTTTGGGTATATATATATTGATTAATTGAAGCAATTCGAGGCAGTCAATTTTGTAATGTAGTATTTTATGTTATATATTTAAATCTGTGTTTATTCTTCTTTCTGAAAGTTTCAATAGAGACATTTTATCCCCGAGATTTGTAATCAATACGTATTAATAAGATAAGTGTTAAGATAAATGATAGTACTTACCTACTAATAATATTATTATACATATATGTAAGTACTTATCTAATACAATGGTATACTGTTTAGTCAAATATTAAAAATACTGTAGGTATGTAATTTTTAATTATTTTTATAAAGAAAGACAATTATTCCCGGATTACGAATAATTTGGCAATATTTAAAAATCTCCTACTATCGCCACAGTGAAAGGAAAATGTTGCTTGTGTTTTGATGGAGGACTTAGCCAGCCGAGAAATTAAACTCACAACAGCCACTGACCTTTAGTATGTTATTATATCTGTCATTGTCGGAGTTTAACTCTCATAAATAAAATATTTATTACAATTAGTTCCTGTCTGTACATTCTCAGATTGAACCCAACAGCTGGAAAAAATGGTGTTATTTATCATGTAGTCAAACGGTATGATGACAAATTAATATTCTGCATAATTCTAGCTTCTGGTGCTATAAAATGCATCAAATCCACAGTAATAGTTTCCAATTGCATATTAATTATATCAATGTTTTTTACCATCGTGAGATATATTTACAATAATTGTTATTACCGCGAATGAAATGCTGAATCATAAACTCAAATGATACCATCTAGTAAATTGATAGTAACGTCCTCGAGGTTTTGCCTGTTGGTATCGTTCACACTTTTACATCTAATAATGGCAATAATTATTACAAGTATGATTGCACGCTTCAGAATTTACATTTACAATAAACATTCCGAAGAGTAAAGAAATCGAGAAATACCGATCGTGGGCGTCTGTTGTGGCAGAAATCTCTGATGTAATCTGTTATGTAGTCTAAGGAAGTTATATGTATCTTATGCACGTTATGAGTTACTAAATATACCTACACGAACAAAGGACTAATATACGCAAACAAAAGCCAGTGTCTGCATAAGGTTACGTTTCCGTAGAGTCTAACTGTCGGACACGCGGACCCCTGGGCAATGGGCAACTAGAAACGACCAATTTACTATCAGCTACGCTCAATTCGATCATTTTTCTGCGCTCTGGAAGTCCTGTCCATTGTCTAATGGTCTGCAGGCCTGGTATGTCTACGAGGCCAGCCTTGTAGAGGCAATTGCAGGCAATATTTCTCACTAGCAGGGGTCAAATGTTAAACGAGTGGCATATTGTTAAATTCACCGTGCAGTAGGCACGATGACGATCTGAACAGCCATGATTAATTCTCGGTTAGACTTATTAATGGTTGTGATAGGCGCAGTGGCGAAACTACAAACCGTAAACCCTTCAACAGACACAAAATGTTATAAGAATTAAATAATTTGTTATTATTTATGACGTTATTTAACCTCAGTGTTGGTGTTAGCATGACGCTGGTAATATATAACGAAAAGGGCCTAGGTGGGTGGATGTGTTTTTTTTGTAAAAATCTGCAGTTTTATTCCGAGAGTGATGAAATTTTGTACACTTGACCTTCAAAATAAGAGAAAAACTGATTAATGTCTTCGTCTGATTATGAAAAACTACACGTAAAGTCATGGCAACGCCAGGAACTTCAGCTGGTACATATACAGAAGGATGTCGGGAGGTGGTTCTGCATGTTATATGACAGTAAAAACCTTAAATATCACTTTGAGTCCACTAGTCAGCTCCGATTGAACTATCCTGATGATGACTTTCTTCTGATAGGTGATTATAATATTTCTAGACTTAACTGGGATCTAAATTCAGAAAAACAGATGATTCCACAAACATCTACTGACGAAGCTAGCTCTACTGTGATTGAATTTTTATCTTTTGAAACTTTTATCAATATAATAACATCTTAAACGTAAATCAACGTGTTCTTGATCTAGCTATAAGCAACATGAACTGCTCGTTACAACTTTGTTTTTCTCCTCTTTAAACTGAAGACTTGCACCACAAATCCTTCAAAATTGAAATAAGATTTAAAAAAGAACCTTGCTTAAAACATAAAAGATTTTTTAAAAAGCAGTGTTACAGGAGTAACTAGTTTTTCAGCACAATTCAAATCATAATATTGAAAATTATTCTCTAAAGTAAAATCATGGAAAAAATCGTGTATGACCAATTTTTTAACTTGTGCAAAAATACTATTACTAGCCCCCACCAACATGTTTTTTTTCAAGCAGATCTGTTGAATCGAACCTAGGACAGTTTAAGATTTTTTTCTCAACTCTATGGATAGTAGAAATCACGTTGATTCCATTTACACAGATTTTTCAAAGGTATTTGACAAAGTAAATCACGACATACTGTTAAACAAGCTCTCGAAAACGGTGTATGTGGAAATCTTCTGAGATGGTTCTCTTCTTATGTTAAAAATATAATCGAACTGTTGCCTTAAAAGGTGACATGTCAAAAATTATAACTATTCCCTCAGGGGTTCCTCAAGACTCCCATTTAGGGCCTCTCTTGTTTACATTATATATAAACGACATAAAACCTATTATTAGTCATTCTTCTTTCCTATTTTACTCAGATGACATGAAATTATAAAAACTTATTGACTCGACAGATGACTGCAACCTATTACAAGAAGACGTTAGCAAAATTAAACTATATTGCAATAACAATCAACTTTATCTAAATACAGACAAGTGTAATGTTATTACATTTACACGTAAAAACAGCCGATTAATTATACTTACAAATTAAACCATGTACCCCTACAACGAGTAGAATCAATCTGAGATCTTGGAGTACTGCTAGATTCTAAAATGTTATTTAAGGACCATTTTAAACTATTTTATAAAAAGCTTATAAACTATTGGCATTAATTATACGCATTACAAAGCTTTTCACTGTAGCACACACACTAATTCTGCTGTATATGTCATATGTAAGGTCACAACTCGAGTTTGCCTCTGTCATTTGGAATCCTCAATATCAAAAATTCATTGATCGTATTGAAAATATCCAATCAAAATTTATTAAATACCCATCGTATCGCTTTAGTGACCATCGGTTTGACCCTACCGCTTTATACAAACGCAGAAAAATTTCTGATGCCCTATTCTTATACAAAATTGTGAACAATCTTGTTGATTCATCATATCTGCTAGAAAAGATTGCATTTCGTTGTCCTGAACGCCACACCAGATCGAACGACTTTAAAGCCAAATATGCCCAAAACTCTTTAATAGGACGTATCTGTGAAACTCACAATGCCTTAAGAGATGAAGACATTTTCACCTGTAACTTGAAAACATATAAAATGGAACATACTAATCATGCGATAACTGTAGTACTACTAACTGTCTTTACTTTTTTTATAACGTTTTGTAATTCCATTATAATGTTTATTTCTTTGTCATTTGTATTGTATAGGTGCATATAATGAATGAACGACTAGACTTAATGGAACAATATTGGTCTATAACATGTAAATAATTGCTATTTATGCTAAATATACAAATGACTGTTTCCTAAATAAAATAAAATAAAATAAAAAAAAAATGATGATAGAAGTAAAAAAAAAACTTTTTTATAAAATCCATTATTTTATTTCCCGTACAAAAATATTTTTCCACGGAAGAATATTAATTTTCCTGTGTAAACAATTCACTGTTAAATTAAAAACGTAGGGATTTCGGACACCCTGTACGAGTATATTAACTTGACAGAAGAGTATTAGAAGGCAAGTATGACAACAATCACAACATAATATCTACATTTTAGATAGTTATGAAAATACGTTGGTATGAAGAGGATTTTATGTAAATTGTGGGTGTAGAAATGAAAAAAGTTTACGCCTTTATTGCAGGAATAACAGAAGTCTAATACATTTTATAACACCACATTAAATCAATAGAGTATTATAGAGATACAACCTTTTATTATAAAAGATACTGGAATTCAACTGAAGTAATTTTTAAATTAATATAATCTGTTAAGAAATCGTAATTGAAAACAAATCTCGTTCTACCGCACTACATTTTAAAATGCCTCACTGTGGTCAGAACATTGGTGCATAAATCATGTAATTAAAATGAGAGCTAAAGAACTAGCTAGGGGGGGTTGGGTAAAACCTTGCCCCGGGCTTCGGCTATTTTTTTCCTTGCTACGCCACTATTTTCTACTGGCCTATGTAATTTTAAACCGGTTTGACAGACATTTAAAATAGTGAAGAAATTTGGGTCTTTTAATCGATTATTTAGATTTTTATAGTCAGAAATAAGACGCAGCTTCGTGAAACAAGTTGATTTTTGATGAATAAATTGAATCCATAAAACGAAAACACGCGTGTGGACAAAACTGATTGCTCTGTTCTTTTAATATTTTCTTCAATTATATGAGGCGGCGTCGAAACAGCACCAGCAAATTGGGTTTGACCAAGCGGCACCGGAATAAAAACACTACCACACCTTTTTGTTCTTCAATTTAAAAATAATTTTACGGATATTATGAAAACATCGAATTTCTCGAAAAAATAAGTCACCAGGCTTACTTGAATGCGTCGACTTAACGTCACCAACATTTTCGTAAACGACTTAGAATAAGAGATTGCGAGGGAGCTCTCAACGCCCGAATATTTGTTTTTGGTCGAAGCAGCTAAATTCTCGATTGGTGAGCTTTAATGCAATGAAATTTAGATAGCTTTTTTAATGCCTTTTTTGTTAGCTCGCCATATATCGTATGTCATGACTCATGAGCAATATAGCTTTTAATTAGCTAATTTAACTGTAACTGTCTGTTTAATGACAAAACTGTTTCGAAAAAAGGATTAAGAAATTTTTTCAGAGATGAGATATCATTTAAAAAAAAACAAAAAATATTAAATTAAAAATGCGTTGATAGCTTCTTCAAACTGTTTTTTCGGTCTTTTAGCTTCAAGTATTTTAGATATGCATTATTATTAATGTTTTGTAACATTAACCACATACCAAACTACTTTCGTTTAATTTATTCCACACATTTGCAAAGAGGTTAGATTTTTATTAACATACTGTTCGTGTGTAATCTTTTTATTATTTAGATTTATTTCTAGTCAACAGCCACTTTCTTTGCATATAAGGCTATTAGAATAAAATTACTCTTATCTTTTAGGTTTATATGAAAAAAAATGATTGTAGCGTTAAACTATTTAAGCATTATTTTCTACTGATTCTGGATCGAGATTTCGAAAAAAAGATAAGAAATGTTGAAATGTTTTGTGCGATACTTGCTGCTTTGTCCAATCTATGTCAACACTAATTTGCCTTAAAATAAGATTTTTAAAGTATTTAAAAAAATAATCTGCGTGTAAAATACTACGACATCGTTTTCAGAACCCTAGAAACACCTTATTACAAATTACCTCAGATGGTAATTGGTAATAAGTGTAACCGCAGTGGGACGGATGGATTCATATGTCTGTTACTCCTGGACACACCGACTTCCAGATTCCTACCCACCCCTCATGCTTATTATCTTCCAAAAACTTTCTCTTCTTTCTTCCTTAAAAAGGCAATGACACATGCCGTGGGAGGAATAATTTTCCTGAAGACCTTCTGGGTAGAGCTAATTTAAAAAAAACTGCTTTTAAACACTATCTTTTAGATACACTATTTAGACTGACCGGTGGGTGAATGAATGGGCAAATGCATTGGGTTCCCATCTAAACATCCATTCTATTGTGATAACTCCAACACAGAATCTCAATTCTGTTCGCCCTATACAAAATGGGTAATGACTATAAAGATGTTATTGATATATGCAACACATCATTCACTAAATTTAAACAAATCATTACCCAATTTATTTCAGAAAGAAGAATATCAAATATAATATAATTTAACTATAGAAACTACGTAGCTCTGTTTATCTTATCAAAGTTTTGTAATTTTCCTATTATTATATTGTTCCATCTTGCATGGTGGAGTGTCTAGTTTCCACTTTATTTCTTTTTGACATTGTTTTTATTTAAGAGGTTGTGTTATTATGTTATTATTTATTATGTCTTCTATTTTTTTGATTTTGTTGTGTTTATTTAGATGTTCTTTGTAAAAAAATAAGAAAATAACATGTGAAAACCCAGCCGGGCGTGAATTTATAAATAAATAAACGTCCGTCGTGGGTTTAATTCCTCTGCTAGCTATGTCCTCCATCATTGCACGATCAACCTTTTCCGCTTTTAATGATGGTAGTAGAAGTTTTCAAATATTGCCAGGTTATACTGATTCTGGAATGTGAGTCTTTCTTTATAAATATATACCTAAGTAATTTGGAACACATTTACTAAAATTGCGAAAATAAATATTTCGATAAATTAACAAAAAAACTGAGTTAACCCACCGTTCTCTAATGTAGTTAATCGTTGAATGCATTGTTGTGTTCACATTGATTTCGAAATTGTAACCAACTTCCTATTTTCTTAGTTAAATTAAAAATTCGTTTATAAGTTTTTTCCTAATTTTATTAAAAACTGACGTCGTTTTCCGATTTACATAAAATGCGAGATATTGAATAAACGCAGGTGAAGCGTTTGAAAAAATATCGCTAATTAGTTATGTGTGGCACTGTTCTAATTCTGTCATAAAATTTTAATTAAAACAAAAAATATGTAGCGATATTATATAAAGCTGCTTACGTTCGAATATTAAATAGAGGGTATGTAATTTATGATCTAATTTAGTATTAAAATCGTATAAACGGTGGGAATTTTACCTACGTCGTCGTGTGAATATTCTGTTTTAATGTTGCCGTTACAACATTATATTGAATTAGATGCATGAATTTTATTTATTTGTCATTCTTTAGGGCCATTTTAAATAGCTCCGTATACCCACTGAAATATGTAATGTAATATATGGACAGCTTTTTCTGTCTAGATTTCAAAGTCAACTCAACTATTTTCAGCTCGCAATATCATTTCTTAATTCAGAAATTTAACTTTTAAAAACTACGTCAGAATATCATAATGCTAGTCTCACATTTTGAATTACTGTTATAAAATGTGAAATTAGGGTATAAAGGAGCGAATCGAAAGAGGAATCGGGTGAAGGAACTCGTATTATATGATTAAAAAAACAATAAAAAACCTTTCGCTGCCATTTTTTACAACCATTTATAGTATATTTTTTTATTATGAACCCTGTAATATTAAAGTTTGTTATTCATTTGTCCAAACAAATGTAACCGCACAGAACCTTCAGTTGTTTGGAATAATAGAAGATTTTTCAATTTAACAAATTATTCAAGATGGCGTACGGATTGGCTGGTCCAACATAAATTAGCATTCAGTTTCAACCTTTCGTTGCAATTTTTTACAACCATTTATAGTATATTTTTATTATGAACCCTTAAAATTTAAGTTTGTTGTTCATTTGTCGAAACAAATGTAACCGCACAGATGTTTGTTGTTTGGAATAATGGAAGATTTTCCAATTTGACAGATTATTCAAGATGGCGTACGGATTGACTGGTCCATGACAATTTAGCATTCAGCTTCAGATTTGAAAAAAACAGTCAGTTGAATAGAACCTAGAGGTATAATTTTAGTAAAAATATGATTTATTACATATTACGAATCCACTTCAGCTGGCGTAATGCGAAACTTCCTTAACGGGTATAACTCGGTCAGTTTGTTTGATAGATGTCGTGATTCAATCATTCCGAATGCGAATTTTCTTTAAAAAACACATTTATATTCTGATTTTGTGTTAACGTGGTAGCTATACTTTGCTACATCAACGCAGTCAAGTTTGAAAAAAGTTTAATTGCATAATTAAAGAAAAATTGTTGAAAGGATAAAAACGTTTTTCAAATGTGCACTAGATAGAATTGATCCATTAATTGTGTGCATTTAATTGTATAAATATGCCTGTAGGTGTGTATGTTGTGTACCTTTGAGTGTATGTACCTACGCCTATGATGTATGTAGACTGTATTATATCTATCCATCTATAAAAATAAAAATGTAAATGTTCGTTTGTTCAAAATCTTAAATCTCCGAAAGTTCTTCACCGATTGCTTTGAAATTTTGACACAACGTTGCATTCAAATACGCGTGTGTTATTATATGTAGATGTCACATGTTAGAGGTAAAATAATGCTTTTTGAAAAAAGAGCGCCATCTGTTGGACGTAAAAGCAACATACGTTATTGTTTCTCTATCTGCACAGATAGACATAGCAACAGCAGCGTGTTGCGGGGTACAGCTAGAATATATATATATATATTAGGCCTTTTTTGTTGTAGTCACTTGAAATGTTATTCTTCTTTATCTAATTTCTATATGTTGGCTTTTATTTTGATGTGTGCTTTATTTATATAATTAATATTATGAAATTCACCTGCTGACAAACTGCTTTGGCAGTTTAGCGGCTGCTTGTAATGAAGAATAATAATAAAAAGTCCCATTTGCCGTGAGTTAGTGAAACTATTGCATCCCTTTTCAAGGGTTATGAGCCTTTTTGTACGGTGAGCTCCTAAAAATGGTAGAAGCAACCAAATACTAAGGTCGATTCATCACCAATAAGGTAATGAATGATGATAATATCGGTAGGCAGAGGCGAGTATTTAGTAACATACTTAGAAGAAGATTTCGTCTCTGCAGCCCATTGGTGAAAACGACGCTTTTCTGAGCTTTTTGTACCACCTTGAAAACATGATAGTTTTGTACCATCTTGTACATATGCGAATTTTGTACTACCTTGTACACATGCGAGATTTATACCATATTGTACATATGCGAATTTTGTACTACTTTGTACACATGCGAGTTTTATACCACCTTGTACATATGCGAATTTTGTACTACCTTGTACACATTGTTACGCGGATGACAGTACAGTTCATGATAGCTTTTTGTTTGACAAGCCCCCAAGGGGCACACAAACTCCAACGGCTCGGAGGGCTTTGAAGCAGAGAATGGACGGTTATCTCGAGAGTATTTCCTCCTGGGGTAAAAATAATCTCGTCGAATTTAATGTTTCAAAGACTCAATCCTGTCTGATTACATCTAAAAAGGATCCAAATGATAATCTAGTCTCCTTCAACGGAAGCAATCTTCCGAACAGGCCTTCCATTGATATGCTTGGTATAACTATAAGTGACCAGCTCAGGTACGGGGGCTCCATCGAAACCGGAGTAAAGTTGGCCTCTCAGAAGCTGGGCGTACTGTACAGGGCCCGCAGATACTTTAATAATACACAACTGCTGACCCTGTACAAATCGCAAGTGCGCCCTACTGTCGAATTTGGCAGCCATCTCTGGTCCCGAGCCCCTAAATACCTGAAAAAAACCGTTGACTCTGTGCAAAAACGGGCGGTCCGTTTGATAGATTCCCCAATCTTAACAAACGGACTGCAATCTTTAGAGCACAGGCGTCAGGTAAGTATGCTGTCCTTGTTCTATCGGTATTACAATGGAAGATGCTCTGAGGAACTAGCGTCATTGATCCCTTCGGCACCGGTGTGTAGTCGGGATACACGCCAAACGCGCGCCCAACATTTGTACACAGTTGACATTTGTCACATGAGAACGGGTCGCTTCTACGATTCGTTCTTAAGTTCAACAGCTCGGCTGTGGAACGAACTGCCGGCCTCTGTGTTTCCTCCCTCCTACAATATGGGACTCTTCCAGACCCATGTTCACTCCTTCCTCTCCACAAAAAGACCCTCCACACAGCATCCCCAAAGATGAAATTGGCCCTGAGAGAAATTATTTTCTTCAGGGCCTCCTGTGTGGAGTTAATATAAAAAAAAAACATGCGAGTTTTTGGCCAACTTTCAAAAGAGAAACATGGAAAGAGTTCGGGTGCAATAAAACAGTGCATACCGCATAATGTTGGGACTCCCTATGTTCCCATTTGCAGCGCCAATGGGAACATTTAATTTATCTACCCTTATTCATAATGTTCTTACTTGCACACTTTGTGTTTTTATACTGTCTACGAGATGTGTGCAATCGTGTTATCTTCCCAATATTCCGGGAAAAGACAATTATTATTAATTTTATTACGAAACTCAGGCCATTTAGGGGGAAGGGGAATTATAAAACCATGATGAAGTTAAGGAAGTAGCTCGCCCTTCAGTCACAGCTGGTCTCTAAACATAATAATATCAAAAGTCATTTCAAGCAACGAATTAATTGTGAATTATCGTCTCGCACAAAAGTAATATTGGGTGCATTTCACTTTGGAACCAAATTCATATTATAACTACTTACATTCATTTTTTGAAGTATAAGGTAAGGTGACTAGTTCAATGGCCATATGCCCATGAAATGGACACCTTTCCTTCTTTTTCAAAGGGGTCATAATCAATTGAACAAGATAAACAAACTATATGTGAATAAATTTGTACCTACGTATTATTAACCTTCAAGCGAGCGCGCGGGCTTTTTTTTATCAAAAGAGGTCGTGCTTAGCTAAATCGACCTACGGAATAATAAAGCTAATTTTATATGAAATAATTAAAAATTTAACTATTCGTTTCGAGCTATCACAATAATGGTCCTTAAATTATTCTTAAGATTCATTATAATTATCTGCGATCGTTGCAAATTGAAGTAGTTAGATCGCGGCAGATATTCCTTGTGCAAGATGTGCAGTAGCTTTTCGATTGCCTTATTTTTATGCAAAACCCTCTCAATGTTCCCCTGGTGGTTTTTTTTCTGTTTTCTGATTAGGTAGCCAAGCATTTTTCGCTCCGACTGAACTTTGAATCCAACGCACAGCGAGAGAAAAGATTTGAGAGGGATGAGTCGTATAAACCTACATTGCGTATATCTGTATCTCAGTTTGCGCTGTAGAGCAGATGAATATGATGGAAGTCAAGCCCGTAACAGACGGGAAAGGGTTATGTGTGGTTGATTAGACACTGGGCGACCGCTTGAAGGTTAAGGTGTTGATATGAATTACTTGTTTGTATTTTTAATTTTGTATGATTAAGTAGTAAATGAAAATTTGAGCTTTGGGAAAAAAACTCCAGTCGATGCGTACTTACTCTCCCCATCTGTCTTTGATGACTTTCCGAAAGATGTCCTCCAAGTTGAACCAAATAATAAGTTATATGTGCCCAATGTTACATTAAATAGCCCCTAGTGAAAGTATCGTACTATATTTGAAGGAAACTATGGGTTTGCTGACCTATCCAATGCAATTAACCCGATAGCAATATTAAGGCCGTAGAGTCTTATTAACTATGATAAATTTAAATTTTGAGGTTGATTTTTTCACGTATCATAACATTCGACAAATTTCCATCATGTTTGACAGTAATAAGCGTTATGTAAACAAATCACCATTCGGAAACTGGTACGAGCAACTGAATAAATTTTTAATGTATGTGTAGATTAAAATATGAGTAATTTTGATTAATTCATTACGTAAAGGCTTCCTCTTCCGTAACTTTAATTGATAAAGATATTTTCAACGGACAAAGATCACAATGTTACTTTAAAAATGTACCATTTCATTGTTTGGCCATATGGTTCGTTGAGTTAATAATACGCAGAATCGTTGTTACAATATCGCAAGAACGTAACTGGTGTTAAATAGTTCTTTGATTCATATAATTAAATAATTTATTTAAAAAAAATCATGACTACCCGGATTTGTACTGAACTTTTTTTATATAAATAATTGATATCAAATATATATATACATTCATTGGGTTTTTATCGCATTTTCAAGATATGTGTAAAATTCAGAGGCGTGCGATTATAGATTTCTATGTGAATGTCTGGCAATGGAACAAAAATCATTTGAAAAAAAAACGTGTTTACAAAATAATAATAACTTGAAATGAATTATTTAAATCCATGTAATTATACTAAGAGCCTTACTTAATATGCATGTAAAAATCCCCACTTTGTGGGCTTTCAAAATGACTGGTGACACTAATGACATTCCCTACCTTGAGAGGCGATTATTATTCCTACTAATTATATTAGAACTTTTAAAATTATTTTACAATGGTGCTTTTCAAATATGCATTATATATTATTTCCTTCTGTTTTAATTTTCAAGAACATCGAACTGCTCGCATTTTTTTTGGTACAGTGTATCTAAATATGGACGCTATTGCATGTCTTGTTTTCTACATTGATTTGATTTTATTTGTGTTAAATAAATTATTTAGTTTAATGTCATTACCAATGATGGGTTTGACAGCACAATGTTGGTATTTCACACAATTGAATGTAAAAATATTTATTTGTTTATACATTAACATGTCAACTGTGTATGGAATAACGGTGTTTTAAGCGATTTTATAGCTTATGTACAGAAGAACTGTATGAAGAATAAATTCAAAATCGCTTGCGCTAAATATTGCTTGACAATTTTTTTTGTATTGGTTGCTTGCAGCTTCTCTGACGTCTTTGCGTACCATTTTTTTCAAGTTACAGGGTTAGTAAGTAGTGCAGTTCTTGTAAACAAATTTAAGTAAACGGTCCAAAAAATCGTCTACAAAAAAATAATCGTTGATTAACCCCTGAAAACCGCAGAGAAGTTATGATTACGCATGTATCAAATTATTAAATACTATTGTCTATTTAGTTTTACTTCTAGAATCATTATTATTCATTACGCAAAACGAATTTAATGGACACGTAAACTTTGTTTGGAGAAAGTGGAAAAAAAATCATATTTACATTTCAAATTTCTAATTAATTACCATACTGACATAACTTTGCATATTCAAAGAGTTTCAGTTTAAAAAGTCGATCCATCATTTTAATTTTATTCAAATGATACATCAGTTCAATCCACAATGTATCAAAAGAGACAGTGCTATTACATTTATCATAACTACTTAATTTTTATCATAACTTATACTTCATTTTTATCATAACTTTTACTTCATTTTTATCATAACTTTTACTTCATTTTTATCATAACTTTTAATTCATTTTTATCATAACTTTTACTTCATTTTTATCATAACTTTTACTTCATTTTTATCATAACTTTTACTACATTTTTATCATAACTTTTACTTCATTTTTATCATAACTTTTACTTTATTTTTATCATAACTTTTACTTCATTTTTATCATAACTTTTACTTCATTTTTATCATAACTTTTACTTCATTTTTATCATAACTTTTACTACATTTTTATCATAAATTTTGCTATGTATTTAAACTGGTTCCACTCATTACAGGCATCTTCATAATGGAACATTATAGCATTGACTTAGGTATGCTAAAATACAAAGACATGAAGTATCTATTTTATTCCCTCATCTCAGCATTCTAATGGAATACCACCACGAAATAAGTAAAGTTTAAATTATAATAATTTTGCATTAATTTCATATTTTCCATTAATCTGATTACTAATTTTACGAATTCAAATGTTAATTTTCGACTTTTCCACTGATAATTACTTGTAAAACAACCCTGAAATGCTAGAATTTGTAAATTGAAAAAATAATTACCTTTCAAAAGTCATATAAAAGTTGTCATCCTTTTGAAATGTTGTTAATAAAATATCATGTTCATGTAAAATAGCATAATAATTCCGCAAACAAATCAATGCTTTATTTAAATTTAAAATCAATTTGGCCACCCATGTTGATGTTGATGTTGATTTTCAAGAAAATGCGCGCGGCAATTATATCAACGGTAATCCACGTCCAATGCTATAAAAGCAGAAAATATCACTTTTATAATAGTTCCTCGAGGGCTGGAATGCAATTAAAATAACCATGTTTTATAATGTTTCCGATTTTATGAGAGGAAAATACGTCAGTTTTTCAGTTACAGTTGATACCGAATGAAATACCGAAAAGTAAGTTTCATCTCACTCCTTTGATAGTAAGGAAATTCACTGGGATTGTCATTAGATGTCCGGTAATGATTTACTGGTTCCACGACATGACATCTCAGACCTCTTATTCCCGTCAAGATAGAACATACTGACTAACTAACTAATCATCACGCCATTTTCATGCAGAAAGGATGGACCGCCAAACAAAACACTCATTGCTTCACTCACATTCATACATCGTCTAATACATATCTTTCTGGTTATTCTGACTCTTCAAATTTTTTTTATTTTTTATTTTTTTTGTATTAACTCCACACAGGAGGCCCTGAAGAAAATAATTTCCCTCAGGGCCTATGTCATCTTTGGGGATGCTGTGTGGAGGGTCTTTTTGTGGAGAGGAAGGAGTGAACATGGGTTTTGAAGAGTCCCATGTTGTAGAAGGGAGGAAACACAGAGGCCGGTAGCTCGTTCCACAGCCGAGCTGTTGAACTTAAGAACGAATCGTAGAAGCGACCCGTTCTCATGTGACAAATGTCAACCGTGTACAAATGTTGGGCGCGCGTTTGGCGTGTATCCCGACTACGCACCGGTGCCGAAGGGATCAATGACGCTAGTTCCTCAGAGCATCTTCCATTGTAATACCGATAGAACAAGGACAGCATACCTACGTGACGCTTGTGCTCTAAAGATTGCAGTCCGTTTGTTAAGATTGGGGAATCTATCAAACGGACCGCCCGTTTTTGCACAGAGTCAAGGGTTTTCAAATAGCCCTACGCAAGAAAATCTTTGACGGCCTTTGTGGTGGAAGGGTAAGGGTCTCGAATAGCAATCCGAAATAAGTTTTATTTGAATAATTTATGCTTTTTCACAATATACTTGTTTAAAATAATATATAGTATATTTACGAAGACAGAGTCGATGATATTCTTAGGATCGCACTGGTGTTAGACCAAAATTCAGAATTGAAACGTTGCTTGAAATGGCTTTGGCCGCGTTTGATGACCAGATCTAGCCATATTATCATAGGTTGGGAGCATTTGGGACTCTTGTGCGGTTTCACAAAAAATAAAAATGGCTGATATGCCGACAGTTGTGCACAGTTAAAATATTGGCAGAAAAATCTGTCTACGATGTTCATAAAATCACGGCGAATATGATTGTTTATTGGTACGTAAAGAATGCATTTCTAAAATATTCAATAGGCGGGCAGTAATTATTACGGTAAATCGAAAAAAGCTGTTATTCTAATCAATAACAAAAGCATGATAGTAAAAATATCATACTTTCAATGATATCGTCTTTTATGAGTTTATTTATTACACTGTTATACGTGGTGGAGTTATATAGTATTAAAATAGAAAATAAAACATTTTTTAACTTATTTCCACTTGTTTATTTTACCAGTACCGGTTTCGTCCTATTATGGACATCTTCAGGCTGGCAATTGAAATTCTTTTGTTACAGAATTTATACAAAAATTAGGTACACAATGTCAAGGTAGGTACATATATTTGGGTTATTAAATTACAATGGTTCTTTAAGGTTAATATGTCATAAATAAGAAATAATAATATAACAATGGTCACTATAGCAGAATAATCGATAATTTAGTAAATAAAATAATGAATTTTCCTGCATACCACGCAGGACAATCCGGAAGAGAAGAATCAAACTGTACAAAAGAACACCTCCTTAGTTGGGCAAATCAAAAAGTGGGGGGGGGGGGTTATGATCTATTGAACATAATTTTGTATTTACCAGAAAATGAAAATTATTTCCACAAAGATAGAGATGTCAAAACTCTTAACGTTTGCAACAAAGGATCAGAAGATTACATAATTAAATTACACAACTGTTATTTAAGGTAAATAAGTCATGAATAACAAAATGTTCAATAATCATCAATACATACATCGCAAATTACTTAGAATAAAATGTTACCTCAGAGTCTAAGGTAACATTATTCAAATAACCTACAATGGATATATTAATGGCGACTGAGCACCATGTTCCAACTGTTTATGCATGACATATTTACGATCAATTTTCTTCGTTAGGCGATTAATTTCTAGTAATTCTAATCTGTCTAATTTCTGTCCCTTTTCACAAACGTGAAGAACCTTGACATCTCTATCCTTGTCAAAAGTATGTTGGTTCTCTAGCAAATGCAAGGCTACGTTCGATAAATCTCCCTTTCGATTTACCCAACATGCGAAATGCTCCTTTATACGGGTCGATACTGCTCTTCCTGTCTGTCCCACGTAACATGCAGGGCAATTCGAGCAATTCACTTGGTAAATTCCAGAGTTCTCCAATTTATCTCTCTTATCCTTATTGTTTATTAATATATAAAATAAATAGAAAAAAAAATAGAAAAAATAAAAAAATAAAAAAAAAATAAATTGGAGAAAATTCATTATTTTATTTACTAAATTATCGATTATTCTGCTATAGTGACCATTGTTATATTATTATTTCTTATTTATGACATATTAACCTTAAAGAACCATTGTAATTTAATAACCCAAATATATGTACCTACCTTGACATTGTGTACCTAATTTTTGTATAAATTCTGTAACAAAAGAATTTCAATTGCCAGCCTGAAGATGTCCATAATAGGACGAAACCGGTACTGGTAAAATAAACAAGTGGAAATAAGTTAAAAAATGTTTTATTTTCTATTTTAATATCGTCTTTGATTGCCACTTTCATGTTACTCTTTTAACAGTAGTAATTTTTTTACAGTTTTTACCGTTTATAATCCACTGCGATTGATTACTGAAATTGGCAAAACATTTTTAACCATAAAATTATCTCTTTTGATTAAGTACATTTTTACACATCGAAAACCTGTGAAACGGTTCGTTCGGTTCTGTTGGGTATTTCTACTTATATATTTTTAGGGAGACGCTTATTTCGCCGTCAACATAGTAACAGAAATAAATAATGTAACAATGTTTAATAACTGTGTAGTCTTCTTTTTCTTGTGTACTCTTCTATCAAAGGTTGTCATCGGGGCAATGTTCACCCGCAGGCTGCAGTCCGGAACAACTCTGATGAACTCTTATGCAAGTATAAGGTTTTTATCAATAGGAGTTTGTTATGGCTAGGCTTTGCAATCCCGCATCCCACAATCCCACATACATAAATCCCGCAATCCCGCAATCCCTTATCCCGCAATTCTCAATTCATAAATTAATATTTGATTCCGCGGATTTCCATGTGCGGGATTTGTGGAATTGCGGGGTTGAAAAAAATAACTTTCATTAAATTTATAGTGATTTATTTTTGGATAGCATGCAGTGCTACCTCCTTTTTTTGCTATCAGGTCAGATGTTTTACAGTTGGATTGCAAATCTGCCCTGATGATGGACACTGTAATGCTGTCCGAAACTTTGGCTAAAGAAAGAGGTAGCGTATCATGGTAAAATATCCCAAAAATAAAACACTTTAATACTTTTGGCCGTGAAAATCTCAAATCAAATTGTTTATAAATAATTTATTGTTTATATTTACTAACCAAATAGAGTAGATATTACTAACAAGTTATTAGGTAATACGCAACACTTGCATACTGCGAATAACATTGTATGCATGGACATTTTGGAGGTCATGTTTTTAAATTTTAAATGTAGACTCGTTTTATCAAAAAATTAGCGTCCGTGCGAGAGCTCTGAAGGGGTACCATCAGTACCCTAAACAGGGCGGGGAAGTGGTGGACCTCCTCCAGATGTTTATAATATTATTGATCATTCATTAAAATCATTAGGTATTGGGTAGGTATCTAAGTAAATATTTCAGATCAGTCAAGTAGTAATGCGATCAACCTTGCGTAATTTCAGTGGGAGCTACATTTTATCTTTGTCGGTCTCATTTTTACCAGAAAAAAAAACATTGGTGTCCAGGTAGCTACATTAATATAAAACAACGATTTGTTTTCATGTCGTTTTAGTTTTGAAATCCTATCTTGTTTGCCTGTCAATTCGTTGAAGCCAATATCTAGTTCTGCCATCTATAGGCATAAGTATCTGTTGTAACCTCTCTCTCTCTCTCTTTCTTTCCAACCACGATTACAACGAAATAACAGAACGAGTGGTTACAGCGGAGCTCTTAGTGGCAAGACAAGTATCTACGTCTTGTTTTGTTATTGTTAAAACAGTAACCTCTTGCGTGCTTCGTGCAGTTTTGGTTTTATCAAAATCGGCAGTCGATAGATTTTTTCAAGGTACGTTTTTGTTATTTCCGCAGTAGGCAATCGTGAATTAAATCGATTCAATATAACAAAATTTTATTCGAAAATAGTATTTTTTTAAAGCGTATCTCATACCATAAAACAAATTGCGCTAAATGAATAATTACATTTGCTGGTGTATATAAAATGCGGTGTTAGAACAAAATTTATACACAAATAATGTTAATTACATTTTAAATTTATTTACTAAAAATTTTATTGGATTATTTTTTAAATTCAAAAAGTGCCCTTATTTTTTATATAAATAAATTGTCCGCATGTTGTTCGGAGAATCATGTTCGGAGTTCAACTTTCTCAATGAAATTAATGATGAGTTTAGACCAGCTGAATAATTTTTAGATATAAGTTATTACATTCGATTGTCTCCGTCGTTTTAAAATGGAGCGCAGTAAATCGTGACCAACTGACTGTTGGCCCGATATAAAGTATAGAGTACCGACTGAGAAAGTTGAAATATTTTTACTGCCTTATTATTTCATATCCCACAGGTTCCGCGTCAGGTTGATTTCACACTTATCGAGCTTTAAATCAATCAATTACAAATTTAACACTTAATGGTATTGTATTATTAATTGAACTAACCCACGTTGAAATATCCGGTCACCAACTTCCCTTGAGTTACATTCTTTTAAATTTTTGTGTTTTTTTATTATCGATAAAAAGTTGTTTTGCAGGTGTTTTTCGATATCTGCTTTACTAGGATATACCTGTGTCGAGACAGACGTATTGGATACATAAATGAGTATTTACATATTATTTTATACATGCATAACTATAACTAAAATATAAATTATAAAGTTGTATACATTTTAAATCGTGAAGACATAATAAAAAGTGTAGGTTTTCTTACAGGATAACTTACACTTTCTTTAAATGTATGTGGAAAAGTTAAGATAAAATAGTTAATGAAATAATAAATGGAAATTGATATAAGCAGTATAACCTAAAATAATTTGTTGCTTTAAATGAGAAAAATTGCAAGTTTGTATTATCGCTATTACCCAGTAGTGATTAGTGATGGGTGTTATCGAGATATCTATTTCAAAATGATCGATGATTAATTACTTAAAATAATTAGTTGTTTGAAAATAGTCTGTCAAAATTCAATTTGAAACATTTTGAATTTGTTAATATTTTTCGAATAATAAATTATTTCATATTTATCGAAATAACCTAAAATATTTTTTTTTCAAAATTCACTTTCTCATTTAAGCCATCGCAATTTCCCAACATTGATTTTATTTTCCTAAAAGAAATCAAAATGACTGATGTACTAAACTATTGGAGTGAATTTTTATGATTTGGAAATTTTTGTTCGATTACTTCCTAATTCAATAGAAAAACAATCGATTATTTCGAAATGGACATCTCAATCCCCATCACTAGTACCAACACCTACATATAAGAGTGATTGATCTACCACGGAACGGAACGAAGCGGAAGCAATGGGAACTTGTCCAAAAAAAATCGACAATAAGATGGTGACACCACGGAAACAAGGTGTTGACCACTTTAAAATTATATCATCACGTCGTTTGCACTCTGTTGAAATTTCAGATCGCCAAAATATAGGCTTCTTATAAATTTCATTCAAAATTTGCACGCCGAGAATTTTTTAGGATGAAAATGTTTTTTTTAAATTTTTTAGAGCTCATTCAGACTCCTTTGTTTGTATCGTCTCGTGTTTGTTCGTAGAGTATCTCAACAATTTTCACCTATTATTTGCTATTAGTGACAGGTGCTTTTTTTAATAGAGAGCTAGTTTGCATCTGTGTATTTGTAAAACTGTGTAAGAATTTCTACTGTAAATTATAAACATGAATACATTGATTCAATCTTAAATTAAAACTTCATTTTTTTTTTACTTCAGTTTAAAAAATGTTGTGCTGGATAAAGCTGTTATTTTAAATACTAGTTGGCTTGTTAAAACAAAATTAATGTATTTATTCAAATTTTGCTACCAAATATGCACCTTTAATATTGATTTTAATGGAGTTCATGGTGGTCTGTATCATTATCTGAAGCGAAGCATATATTTAATAATTAGAACTTCCTATACAATGAATAGAGCGGGTCTTGATTGTGTTGAATATAAAAATTGAAATGAATTTTTTTTATTGTTAGAAGCATTTGTGACATTTTTGAAGCGGAATGTAGAAATGATGGATATCTTTGGAGAGTTTCGTCTTCTAAATCTCATAGTTATGTTGAAAAACAGTAGATTGAGATTCTACTTTTCTTTTCCATTCGACGGGAGAGTTGGTTTTGGTTTCGTAAGGATGCTGAGATACATCGGTCATTAAATCAGATTCAGTAGCTTCGTTGTGCCTTTAGGTGTTAGTGAGCAGACAATGGACAAGAGAAACAAGAACCGTGAACCATGAACATTATTGGTATTAATCAGCGCACAAAAATCACTAAAAGTCACTAAAATCACTGTGCACAACTACCTAAAATGGTTTAGCAACGACCTTATTAAAATAATTAGAGACAAAAAAATTGCTCATAAAGTTTATAAATCGTCACGTGATCCTAAAGATTATGTAAAATTTTGTGAACTAAGAAAGACAACTAAAAATATGTCCAAGTTATATTACAAAAGGTGTATCGAAAACTGCGAAGAATTGGCAGCAGCTAATCCTCAGAACATTTATAAATTTGCGAACATGCTCAATAATAATGACTCTAGTATTCCGTCAAACATGTATTTAGATAATAAAATGGCCGATACCCCCCAAGAAGTCGTCAATCTGTTTGCTGAATTTTTCAGCAAAGTCTATGATACTGCAAACAACTCTCCATTATTCGATACAACTACAGCTAACAATGACAACAAGATCGATTTTAGCCAATGTATATTCAAAGAAAGCGATATTAGAACTAAATTAAAATCCCTTGATATTAATAAATCGGCTGGTCCCGATAACATTCCTCCAATTTTCTTATCAAAATGCTTATCAGTTTTAACATTACCTCTAACTAAACTTTTTAACTTGTCTCTAAAAATTGGTACCTTTCCACAAAAATGGAAAACCAGTTTTCTATTTCCAATCTTTAAGAAAGGAAATAGATCAGATATCTCTAACTATAGACCTATATGTATCCAATCGTCAATCCCTAAACTATTTGAATCTGCTCTGCTTTCTAAACTCTCGCCTGAGATTAACAAAGTTATTTCACATCGTCAACATGGTTTCATGGCAAAAAGATCTACAAACTTGATGATCTATCAGGAATACCTATTTAATACAATGCAAAAGCGTCTTCAAACAGACGTAGTGTATACTGACTTTAGTAAGGCATTCGACAAAGTCTCACATAAAATTCTCATACATAAACTTAGTGCCCTTGGAATAACAGGGAATATTTTGAGATGGTTTGAGAGTTATCTGCATAAAAGAAAAATATGTGTTAAACTCAACTCACACTATTCACACCAGTTCGAAGTCTTTACCGGCGTCCCACAGGGGTCTCATTTAGGACCAGTACTATTTTTATTGTTTATCAATGATATTACTACGGTTTTTGATGGAGTCATGATTTTCTTATTTGCAGATGATCTCAAAATTTATAAAACCATTACAAATATTCATGACTGTTACGTACTACAATTTAATCTTGTGAGGCTACAAGAGTGGTGTACCCACAATGAACTATTTCTCAATATTGATAAATGTCAAACGATAACTTTTGCCCGAATCAAAAATCCCATTACGCATCAATATAGCATCAACAACATTTTCCTAAAAAGAGTTGAGAATATTAAGGATCTTGGTATTATTTTTGACAGGCAACCAACATTTGTTCCTCATATAAACGAAATAACCAACAAGGCCATGAAATGTTTGGGTTTTATATTAAGGACAGCGAAAGATTTTAAATTAATAAATTCCTTCAAACTGCTATTCACTGGTTTAGTTAGAAGTAATCTAGAGTATAACTCAACAATCTGGTCTCCATTTTATAAGATTCACCAATTAAAAATTGAAAGAGTGCAACATAAATTTCTGCGATTTATTAATTATAAATTAGGAATTCCAAACGAATATCTTAATTACACTTTCCTCATGAACTTACTAAATTTAACCGATTTATCATTGAGACGCACAGTGTGCGACTTAGTATCTCTTTTCAAAATTTCGAATGGCAGACTGGACGCCATTGATTTGACGAGTCTTATATCGCTCCGTGTACCTACGCGCGACACTCGACAGACCGCTCTATATAATGTTCCCATATCTGCTAACAATTATTTTCAAAACTCACCTATTCAAAGACTTCACATACTCGGTAATAAGTATAGCTCAATTGATGTTTATCATCACCAATCAGTATACAAACTAAAATACAGTATACTAGAATGTTTGTAACAGATTCATAATTTTTTTTTTTCAAACGCATATTTTATTGTTTCATTAACTAAGCTTTGTTTTGTAAAATTCCCAATCGGGCAAAATAAAGATTGATGATTACAAAGATGGTTTACAACAAACTGTAGTGTTTATCTTTATAATAATAATAACAAACTTACTTGTCTTGTGTGTATTACCTACTTACATTATTGTACTCTTGTAACTACACTATATTTATATAAACTTATCGAACTCATTGTCCAAATTCCAATAACACCGTAACTATATACTTGAATTGTATCTACTTAACTACCTACCTATATCTGTTATATTTTTCTCAAGTTTATGTATTAGTTTAACCTATGTTCTGTAAAATATTCAACCGACGTACTTTGTACAATAAACTTTGCTTGCTTATGTTTATAAAATAATAACACCATAACAATAACCCTACACATTGTTATGTAAGTTCATACTCAATTTACTATGCTATGTAATTAAAATATTTTATAATGCTACTGAACAACAAAACCCATTACATGTATATGTAAAAGCCTTCTAGGCGTTAATAAAATGAAATAAATAAATAAATAAAAGTGTCACCAACATTGTTTACCCATACCACTACTGAAAAGCGCCCCGCCTTTGTTTCTGCCTTCTGCCAAAGGTTGCATCTGTTGTTCGCTATGCTTAGCAGGGGTGTCAAATGACTCTTTCAATCCATTGCCTTGCACCGCAGTGGGAGGGATGAATTCAATCGTCCGTCACTCCTGGATATACTGACCTCCAGATTCCTACCCAACCCTCATAACTTTTTCTTAACTTACATTGACCCCACCGATTTGATAGTCCGTGCAGTTTTGTCATGGAGCATGGTATGAACTTGTCCACATTTATCCGGATAGGGGTTAAAATTGTCAACGCTTTCCGTAAAAGGGTGAGAGTGAAAGAGACCTTTGACTACTAAGTCCTTGAATTAACATTTGTATAGAAATTCTTACTGCGTTTGCACAATGCGTCGTTGTCTATTGTTTACATTAGTGTTTTTGAAATAAAAAGAAAAATTAGATCGATACAAGACAAAAGTACTAGTTAAAAGTTAAAGTGGTTATTGTCGCACCTTATGAGCATTTTTTTACAATCGTTAATGACATGCGTGACTGTTTTTTAATAAAATAATATGACACTAACAGTTAAGTGATAATCTTTTTTTAAATTTGTGTTTTTAAAATTTAAAAGCAAAATTCCATCCTTACACGGCAGACCAGTGTCAACGAAAAGTAAAGTGGCTACCGCGCACCATATTAACTTTCTTTTTATAATTTTATCTTAAAAAAGACATTGAACTCTAAAGTGACCAAATATATATTGTAAGTTGATCGATTGTATTTATTCAAAGATAAATGTGTAATGTGTTAGTTTGCGCTACCCACCATTCTTTTAAAACACGTGCTTTTGATTCAGTTCGAAGTGAACAACCCAAGGGAGTGGAAGTTTTTGTGATCGATTTATAACATTCCTAAAACCGATTCTATCGAAAGTTATTTGCACAAAAAACTACCACGTCCTTCTATTAAACAAGCACTGAATATTTTTTGTGTATGCAATGGACACTATTAATTTAAAAATTAGTATATATTCGAAGCAAAAAAGAATAACAACTTTTAAATAATTAATTCATGCCAAAATAGTCAAGGTCTGCTAGCAGTTTTATATTTCTTGTAGAAAAGCAAGGTATTTAAAAAAATAGTTAATTAACATACATACGAAAGTACAGTTGATAACATGATTTAGTCCACCCCTGTTTACGGTTTGAAACAAAAAACATTTTGCAAAAAAAATGCTATTAATGTTATTTGATTATTTACAGCTGTCTTTTTCGGCTACCGCCATAAGTCAATTTGTCTGATTAACACAGGAGCGAGTAGGTGCGACTTCAAAGTTTAAATTATTTATAATTACGTACATCAAGCAATGAAAAATAAGTTAAGTAATTTTAGAATAAGTTTTCACAAAATGATACGTCAGAAAAACAGTAATATATTCAATACATTTTTGTCACAAACAGAAAAAAATATATATGCAATGAGTGAACACATTTTTCTACCTAAATCATTATTTTCAACAGAGAGTTTATGTAAACATAGGATCAATTTTTAATAATTAGTAAATGATCAACTCCGAACTAGGTTTTAGCATATCATGTATAATAATACTTAAATAATTAATTTCATTATTTTCATGTGATTTTTACACACGTATCTCATGATAGATTAGTTATTGCAGGAAAAAAGATCTGAAATTAATAAATTAATATTGCCGCTACACATTGCAAATTCACGCCGCTGACTATCCCTAACCTCTTAAATGGCGCTTTAATGAACGATGGGTTACAAAAGAGTTCTCGATGGCAGAACCTTAGATAATGAAACACTTACTTTCGATGGTTTTGCCTACATTTTTTTTTAAATTCGCGTGCTTTTAATGGCAAAATATTTACATACTCTGTTTGTTCACCTTTACACAAAACAATATCAAGTAAATCAATGATCTACAAAAAATAAATAAATTTGTTCTATAAATTATTTATTTTTATTTTAGAAGGTAGTGGGGAAGGGAAGCAAATGAGGAAGAGGAAGGTGCGTATGTATCTGGCTATTCAGATCTGGTCACCAAATAAGGCCAAAGCAATTTCAAGCAACGTTTCTGTTCTGAATGGTGGTCTTACACCAGGGCGATACTGAGAGTATCTTCAACTCTGGATAGTTATTAAGATATCAGCACACTTTTGGTTTTAACGTGTTTCAACTATCACGCCCTTATAATATATTTCGTCTCAAGTACAAGTCAACCTCTGCTCTTACGAGGAGGTATCATAATCACAATGATGCTTCATTCTGTATTGTTACTAAATTATATAATCTCATGACACGGTTACATAATCACAATGATGCTTCATTCTGTATTGTTACTAAATTATATAATCTCATGACACGGTTACATAATCACAATGATGCCTACATTCTGCATTGTTACTAAATTGTATGATCTCATGATACGGTTACATAATTACAATGATGCCTACATTCTGCATTGTTACTAAATTATATGATCTCATGATACGGTTACATAATCACAATGATGCTTACATTTTTTATTGTTACTAAATTATATGATCTCATGATACGGTTACATAAGCAAAATGATCCCTTAAATTCTATATTTTTACTAAATTGTATGATCTCATGATACGGTTACATAATTACAATGATGCCTACATTCTGCATTGTTACTAAATTATATGATCTAATGATACGGTTCGACCGGTCGGTGGCCGAGTTGACATCGCGCTTGGATCCCACTCGGGCGTAGTGTGTTCAATTCCTCGGCTGGCTAAGTCCTCCATCACAACACAAGCAACATTTTCAGCTTACTGTGGTGGTAGTAGGAGATTTTCAAATATTGTCAGGTTATTCGTAACCCGGGAATATTTGTCTTTCTTTTAAAAAATAAAAATAAAATAAGCAAAATGATCCGTACAAACTATATTGTTACTTCTTCTTCTTTCGTATGGTGGGGGGTCAGAGGGGGACATCTAGATCTGCGAGCCATTTTAGGGCCTCAGGCGTCGCCATGTGAACCTCATCAATCCCGCCGGGGAATGAATGGAGCGGGCTAAATTGTTACTAAATTATATGATCTCATGATACGGTTAGATATAATATATTTCGTCTCAAGTACAAGTCAACCTCTACACTTACGAGGAGGTATCATAATTACAATGATGACTAGATTCTGTATTTTTACTAAATTATATTATCTCATGATACGATTACATAACCAAAATGATCCCTACGTATATCGTTACTAAATTACATGATCTCATGATACGGTTACATATGCAAAATGATCCCTTCATTATATATTATTACTAAATTATATGATCTCATGATACGGTTACAAAAATAGATCCCTTTAGTTGCACCATATTTTTATATCTACTCTTGCGTGTATAATTTAATTTAAAATATACTCCGCCGAATAAAACCGCCTCGGGCTACGGTCTGTATAAAAGAATTAGAGTCAAATAAAACCCTGTTGAAAATAATTGAATAACTCCTAATAAGAACCTTAGACACACAACAATTGAGTAACGGAAGAACAATATTTTCTCTCAAGGCGCTCCGCCACAATTAAATAATGACCTTCATTCAGTTACACTACTACCTCAAAGTTAACCAAAGTCATTGGTTTCTTAAATATATATTTTTTATAACTTTAAGTTATGTACATTCCGTCGGTAATGTTTTGACAGAATATATGCATAACTATGTTATTATTTATCTCGATGAATATCTTAAGACGAAGCACTACGTAGTAAAGCAAAATGGTGTATTTTTGCTTTGAAAATTTGATCGCTTACAGATACAGATACAAGATACGGGAATTTGAACCATATCGCCATCTACAGGATTTTCCATTAAGAGGTGTTTTTTGATATTCAATCGTAAAAGATCAATGGTTTCGTTGCTTGTTTGGCACGTAGCGCCGTCTTGTTGAAAGTAAACGATGTCCAGATCAATACCATCCAATTCCGGTCATAAAAAATTATTAATCATCTCTCGATAGCGCAATCCATTTACCGTAACTGTTGCTCCAGTCTCATTTTCGAAAAAGTAAGGTCCAATGAATCTGTCGGACCATAAACTGCACCAAACAGTCACACGTTGAGGATAAAGAGGCTTTTCAACAATAAATCTTGGGTTTTCCGAGCCCCAGATGCGACAATTTTGCGTGTTGACGAAGCCACCTAGGTGGAAATGGGCCTCATCACTCAAGATGATTTGCATTTGATTCACTCAAGTGAATTTTGTTAATTTCAATGCATTGTTGAAACGTGTATCGTTTCATTTTTATTAATGGCGTAGTTTTTAATTTTCAAATGTCAAAAAATAACAGCTTCAAAAGTAACATCTACCGAAATATCGGGCTATTCAAAATAACACCTCTTATTGGAAAACCCTGTACATAAAGGGGTGTTATTGTTAGCGGTCTGATTCCAAATGTTACACGACATGGCGCATCGCCTCAAGTGGCCAGCTATATATGTAGATTTTATTCAAAATAATATATACGCATTTTAAATTCATTGGTTTATTTAGAACATTATGCATTATGCAATATTACATATTTTGAACGAAATATTTTAATGTACAACTAGGAAGATTTTTCGTTTTAGGACAGTAAAATTGTAGGTGCTGAAACAGAAAACACTCTTGAAAGGTGAACTCTGGCGTCATGAAAAATGCACAGCTTTTCTGAATAAATATACATTCAATTTTTAAAATATAATGCGCGAAACCTTTTTTTATCCGTTCTTCAAATAATAAACTCGGGTGAAACTATTAGTATTAGATATTCGGTTAATTTTAAATCGAGGTTTGTATAAACTCCGGGTCCATTAGGCCGGTTGTTTTTTTTTATTCAATACAACTTGTCAAATTGACGAATAACTACTTTCATTATTTCGTCCACAATGTCTGGTCTGGTGTTCCAGAGGCACGGTCACTTTTAGCAGGTGGATTGCGTGTGCACTTAAATTGAATTTATCCTCAGGTGTTTTATTTTCGGCATTTCAAAAATGCTAATAATTGTATCCGCTTTTGACTTTATGTTTCTCTTTTCTCTTATATCAACTGTATACTAGTGGAAACTAAACGTGAAAGGAGTGTAAGAAGAATTTATGACGCGAAAATTATGGGATATGAAATCGGGGACGCTCGACGAATACATGGCAAGATGAAGTATCTCAAATACTTACTTTTTCAGGTTACGCCGAAATTCGATAAAACAAAAGAGTATTTAAGCATTGAAAGTAAATGGAGAATATTAGTTTTAAACTGTTCCGCATATCAGGCTAAAAGATAAACTGTTACTCATATCCAGTTAAAGGATAAACTATTCCTAATATTCTCTTAAAGGATAAGGGAGTGTCGGAATATATGTATAGATGAGATGAGATATGACACACAAGTGACAAAAATGATGATAGAATATTTAGGGTAAGTTCGAAGAAGTCTTGGCATCATCAGGAGTATCAATTGATGATAAGTTATGGCATCAAGTCTATCAAATTTTGATGTAAGTAATGGCGCCATCAAGTGTATGTCACATGCTGGCGGAAGTCATGGCATCACAAAGTGTACATAAAATGCTGACGAAAGTCATGACACCATTAATTTTATCAAATGCTGATGCAAGTCATGATACCATCAAGTGTACATCAAATGCTGATACAAGTCAAGACACCGTCAAGTGAATCAGAGGCCGATGAAAGTCATGGCACCATCAATAGTACATCAAATGCTGATGTAAGTCATGGCACCATCAAGTGAATCAAAGGCTGATGAAAGTCATGGCACCAACAAGTGTATCGAATGCTGATGCAAAACATGGCAACATCAAGTGTATTAAATGCTGATGCAAAATCGGGTCATATCTAAGATTGATACAATAGAAGATCATGCGTAAATAATATGATTGACACACGAAGTAAAAATGTGCTAAAATAGAGATGCGAGGCGGTCCGCCCACATCTGGGGTGTGTGTTAGTTAGTTAGTATGACGTCTAGCTAAAATGTCACAAACCTATTCACACCCCTTTGGAAAAAGATATCCTCTAACGGGGGATTCGAAAATGTACGATTTTCTGTTTCCTACGTAAGTAAAGCTAAAGCGTCTGTAATATTTTATAGTTTGTTTTCAGTCAGGGCATCAAATCAATGGAAATAAATTTAATGAAAAACTACATTTCTTCTGCTTAAGTGTATGAAGTATTGATAGGTAGGTATTATATTAAATGTGGCGCGATATCAATTGGACAAGCTGGCTCGTTATTTGCACTAGCTCGTGGGGCAAGAACTAATCTCTTGGGAAACGACGTCAAAAAAACGTCGTGAACTCAAAAGTGTGATGGAGCCGTGGAAATGAGATTTTAATTTATTTGGATTGCGCGGCCATAAATGCAGAATTTTTGGACTGTTGCCGCAATTTTCTAGCCACGTGCGTTTAAACTAGTTATTTTATAAACGATTTTGCAACGGTTGGAATTGTAATGGAAATAACTGGTAGGCAAGTGGTTTTTTAGGCATATTATCTGCCAACGTATTTACCTGCTCCGCGTAATGGGTTCCTTCGAGAAAATGAGGTTTGTTTTGCAAAACGATTCGATTGAGATTAACATAACTAAAAGCAATAGCTTATTTAACACCGACGTAGTTTATTAATGTCTACTTGTTTGTAGCTAACCGAATGTACGAAGGTAGGTATCAGTGGCGGTCCGTGGCACTTCATTGAGCTACCTATTATTGATGTTGATGAGCAGATGTTTTTTTTAAATTTTTTGTATGAATATTTTTCAGGATTCTTTCAGTCTGGGGAAGCGAACATGCGAAAATTGAAAAAAAACCTTCATACAATAAATTGAAAATTTGAACCACTAATATATTTTCAGCTACTACAACATTATTAACGTCGTATTTTTTAATGATAGGTAGTTACTTATCATTTTATTCTAGAACATTATTGACATCAATCTATAATCATTATTATGTATCTATATGCCCAGTGATATTAACTTTATCGAAGAGTTATAGAAAATACATTTTTCAAATATATTCGCAAACTTTTATTTCTTCCATTATAGCTATTAAAACCAGTAGTTTTGCAAAGTCTTTTCGTACGGCTGCTACGAGTATATCTTTTGGTATCGATGTGCACAATTGAAATGGGAAAGATCTACGACTGATCAATCTAGAAGCTTCAAAAATAAACAAATCAAAACAAAAAAACTAGGAGAAATATTAAAATATTATTTTTTAATATTTTGTTCTTATAAATATTAAAAAAAGTTCTGTGAGTAGTATAGTTTGCGACCAAAGAAGAATGTTTCTAATTTTTTCTTATTTAATAAATCAAAACAGAAAATTTATCTAAAATCATAAGATTTGTAAGTAGGTACTTAATTACCTACTTCCTTTATTATAAACCATTTCCACTATATAAAGTTTTTTTTAAATTTTCAAATAGGGAATCGCACATTTCGTCCAAAGAAACGTCACTATCACAATAAAAATAAATATATTTTTTAAATTTTAATCAGGCACGTACTTACCTGGGTATCATGATATTGAAAAAATTCGAATAAAAAAGTCCAAATAAAAACGATTATTTCACATTTCAAAAAATATTTTTTACAGAACAATTAAAACGGCCACCATCTTGAAACGGAAGCGGAACATTCAAACAAAATTACAGACAGATAAAATGTTAAACGGTCGATTCAAAACAGGACTTCCAGACGCCCAGTCTCAGTCCCAGTATAAAAATAACAATACTGCTGCAATAAGCGATATTACACATTTTACAAAAGATGTCTAAATATTAAGAAATTTTTAAAAAGAAAGCCCTAAAAATCAGCTGGTTTGCAACATTGCTGGTGCTCAATATTGCATTGCAATTATTATTCAACGATTATAAATATGAATACATGTTATTATGTATCGTAATGCCTAATTGTTCTATTCTTCTAATACTCTCATTTAATATGATATTATGTGTCTTTATATGTATTTACCCAATTATTCTGCTACCTCTATAAAGTTTATTCCATATCATTAGTTGTCCTTAAGCCCACGTATCTACTCCTTCATCTTCCACCATTATCAAAATATATAGAATTTGTATCTTTATGCCTACTCATTCTCTCATTGTTCTTCCACCGCTATATACTTATACCATCTTATGAATGCTTAGAAACACCGTATAATTATATAACCGTTGACAAAATACTTGTGTATGGAATACGCTCTAGATTCAACTGAAAGTAGTTCGTACATAATACTTTGCATCACATTCATTACATTATAAAGCCTCCTTCTAAATTACCATCCTGATTATCCGACCTAAGGCATGAGCGTATATTTTTTTATATTTCGTGCTCTCGGAACAGCAAGGTTCTATCTGAAATTGATATGAAACTGAGATATTGAGGTTTAACGTTTGAATCCAGAATAAAATGGCAACACTTGAAATTTATAAAAAAGTTAATACGAAGAAGTATTCTAATTGCATTTTTTAATGATTATTTTGTTTGATTATTTGCAAACAAAACATTAGCCAAACAACTAAGTATAAAAATCAGCTAACTGAAGAGCAACATGGTTCTATCGGATCATTATTATTACATGTTTTTGAAAAAAAATATCACTCATTTCACTTACAATACAATATGCATATTCACTTTTTCATAAATATATTGTATAATGTAAAATGTATGTATTTACGAGTATATAGATCAACAAACGTTGATTCTGAATATGTAAGTTTTGTTATGTATTATTGAACGTAGAATTTATTAATCGTCTTTTGAAAACAAAAAAATACCATCTCAATAAAATACACCGTTTGGTTTGGTACTCGTTGATCACAACTAGTCAACTAACCTGTAAATCCGCCAAAAAGGTTGCCGATTCGTGGAGAATTCGCAAAATTTCGGGGATTTTTCAAGAGTATGGTTTTTTGCCGGGTGTAACGTTTTCTATTACACGGAAATGAACTGTAAATCAAATCCACAAAATAACGACAATGCACAGCTCATTCAATTGGTTTTGAAAAATCAATTGGAAAAGTGGAATGAAGGAACAGCCTACCTTGAATTCCCAAGAATCCCGGCAATAGGGCTCTCAACGAACTTGCACTGTTCACGGGGTGAAATTTCCTCCAAAACGAGATAATCTTTAATATAATTTTGATATTTGCAAACACAACACAAAGCATGTGAATAATACGACGAGGACACGACGATTGCAACTTCTTGCTACACCACACGAATTCAAATGCTGTACTTGCGACAATGCAACAAAAAATCTTCTTCTTTTCAAATGTGGGTAAGGCTGTTTTTAAGGAAGGAAATGGATAGTATATGATGATGGGAAAAATGGTAGGTATTATCCAAAACTGTTTCAATACTAAACACCGGGAGAACCTTTTTGTAGATAAAATTGCAGGAATTCTGAGCATTTCTTGACTATCCAACTATATTGAAAAATAATAATTGTTAGAATTATATTTAGTATTCGTTCGAAGTAAGTTTAAAAAAAGTCTAAACGATAAAAAACCAGTTCTAATTTCAAAATAATTTTGTTTCATTTTGGAGGTAAACGAACTTGTTGAGTTTTTGTATGAAAATTGAAAATCTCTTCATCTCTTGTTGTGACATACCCACTGGTAACTCTGGTTCACATTCATATTTGAACCGATGAAAATATTTGAATGCAGGTTTATAAACACTGGTAAATTGTTTATCAGGTGCGGCAATGGATACATATTTGTACTTTGTTTCAATACAACTACATTAGTGATGAGATGCTAACATTTTACCTAGTGTTGTTCTTTGATAATAAAAGCGAGTAATCTTAAAAATAAAAAAAACATCTCGCTACCATACAAGATACAGAACCGGTTGAAAAAAAGTATACATTTTGAGACGGGTCAAATCTATAGATGCGTTGTTTTGAGGACCCGAAAAATTAAAGCTTTGTAAATCATTTTCTAATATATCTTATTTGCTTTTATGTTACAAATGGAACCTTGTTGTTTTAAAAATAAATATGAAGTATTTTAAATATAACTTTGTTGCATATTTATCTTAGAACCTACATTGAAGTTGGACATATTTTAGATAGGGTATAAAGAGCTAAAAAATTCTAAAAAACTTGGTGCAGAAAAATAAATATCGGCTATAATGTCAGATAGAACCCTGTTATCTCAAGGGCACGATATGCAATAAATGTACAAAATCGATCACCCAAATGAATTACCATTGCATTGATAATGTTAGATAGAACCCTGTTGTGTTAAGGACACGATATGTAATATATGTATAAAATCGATCACCCAAATGAATGACCATTACATTGGGAATGTCAGATAGAACCCTCTTATCTCAAGGGCACGATTTGTAATAGATGTATTAAATTGATCACCCAAATAAATGATCATTACATTGGGAATGTCAGATAGAATACCCTGTTGCCTTAAGGACACGATATGTAATAGATGTATTAAATTGATCACCCAAATAAATGATCATTACATTGGGAATGTCAGATAGAATACCCTGTTGCCTTAAGGACACGATATGTAATAGATGTATTAAATTGATCACCCAAATAAATGATCATTACATTGGGAATGTCAGATAGAATACCCTGTTGCCTTAAGGACACGATATGTAATAGATGTATTAAATTGATCACCCAAATAAATGATCATTACATTGGGAATGTCAGATAGAATACCCTGTTGCCTTAAGGACACGATATGTAATAGATGTATTAAATTGATCACCCAAATAAATGATCATTACATTGGGAATGTCAGATAGAATACCCTGTTGCCTTAAGGACACGATATGTAATAGATGTATTAAATTGATCACCCAAATAAATGATCATTACATTGGGAATGTCAGATAGAATACCCTGTTGCCTTAAGGACACGATTTGTAATAGATGTATTAAATTGATCACCCAAATAAATGATCATTACATTGGGAATGTCAGATAGAATACCCTGTTGCCTTAAGGACACGATTTGTAATAGATGTATTAAATTGATCACCCAAATAAATGATCATTACATTGGGAATGTCAGATAGAATACCCTGTTGCCTTAAGGACACGATTTGTAATAGATGTATTAAATTGATCACCCAAATAAATGATCATTACATTGGGAATGTCAGATAGAATACCCTGTTGCCTTAAGGACACGATTTGTAATAGATGTATTAAATTGATCACCCAAATAAATGATCATTACATTGGGAATGTCAGATAGAATACCCTGTTGCCTTAAGGACACGATATGTAATAGATGTATTAAATCGATCACCCAAATGAATGAGCATTACATGAGGAATGTAAAAAAAAAACAAGTGGCATAGTATCCCGGTCTACTAAGCAATTAGCGAATTTTACGTCCGGTTAGCTTTACAATTAATTTTTTAATTGAAATTTGCTCTTAGTAAAGTAATCATTAGTAAAATATGAGAACATTTTACGTCCAAGATCTCTTTTTGTCAATTTACTAAGAACATATTGTGTTGTACTCTTAATGATCATTATTTAAATTAGACTGATTATGTTTCTAAACGCATTACATCTTTATGTATTAACTATGTAACTATCATTGATTGCGTTGAATACTATTAAGTTGTAAATATTTGTTACGCTAATTGAGTTTAATACTCCTTTCCAATAGATAGTGATTTAATTCATAATTTAATGATGCAGTAGTTGAATAATAAAAAAATCATTGACTTACGTAATCAGATAAACAAACGTTAGACTTATTAAGTTTCTGCATGATACATCTTGTGTTCCTTACATATTAGTTAATTAATTATAATGATGTATGCACATGCTACGTGTGATATTATTTGTTAATGACTTATATTATTGGATAATCATAATTTATTTGCAGATTCGGAGTGATTTTATAATTATTCTAAAAACAAATTAATGGACTACATATTACAGAGTCAATACATAATAGGTAATAGGTAGCATAGACGTAGAAAATAGTCAAAACACTGAATTGTTTAAGGATGGGTCGTTTCAAAGAAATTGAACAATTCATCAAATTTCAATGTTGATTTTCAAGTTCCGTGAAGGTTCTAATCTAGGTTTGTTTTTTATATCATTATTGACCAGTTGTTAAAAAAACAAAAACAATTACAGAACTTGAATAGAACCTTCGCAGAACTTGAAAAGCAACTTTGAAATGTGATGAATTGTTCGAATTCTTTGAAACAACCGGTCCTAACAACACGAATTACTCTCACAAACTTGATATAGCTTGATATATAAAAAAATAATTATTATTTAGAGTCTGTAAAAAAGGTAGAAAAAGTTTAAAGTCACGAAAAAAGCTTGAGAGTGTTCATACATTAAAAAGTAACTGTAAAAGCGGGAAACAGGTGAATGTACATCACTTAAAGAAGGCAAAAATACTTATTTTATAAATCTGAGCATTTTTTTTGAGCAATTGGACTTTTATATAGAACTATTTTTTTAGTCCAGTATAAATCGGTTACGTAGGTTCGGTTTACATGTCAGTTTATTTTCATCGCTTTTAATAACTTTATATCACTTTTTAAAGGTGTGTTGAGTTTTCATAGAACCGCGCTAGAAAACGAAGAAATTATTTTTTATTATTATTTAAAATTATTTACACACACTGTTTTATTTCTAGTAAAGGATAATTAAACACGGATATTTTGCAAAAGTAATGTCGTGCTGAAGGTTCCATGTTCCCTTATTTCCAGAAGCCACGATTACTTAGAACACTCACGATTACGTTGTCCTTGTGTTGATTAATTATAAGTAATTTAAAGTTTTTTTATATTTTAAACTAAAATAATAAGTAGAGTGTACATAATATATAAATAAAGGATGTGGGAGTGGACATGAGCTAAAAGTAATATCTGTGATTTATAGTTTTTTTAAAGTAGATCTAGGACAGCCTTGAAAGATTTAATTATTTGACAACAGTAAAATATTTAAGAAATTCAGGTGAATGTCATTGGCTGGCACTTGTTAGTAGGTATGTATTTCCTCTTTTTATTTTAACGTTCTCCTCCCAAATTGCAAATATTCAAGAGTTTTGATGTTATAGACCCACTGGCTCTGGGAAACTAAACTCAACTGATCATAAAAATATATACTTTCATTAGGTAGAAATCACTTTGTTGTTAGACATAATTATATTTTTTATAAAAACTCCTTTATTTAGTTCATAAACAAGTAAAAACTGATATGATTTGAGATTTTCAAGGCCAAAAGTATTATGGTCATTTGTTTTTGGGGTATTATGCCTTGTACAAATCACTATAATGAACAAACTGGTTTCGGTTCAGCCTGAACTTTCCTCTTACTAATATTTATTAATACAGTATTACAGAAAATGATTAGGAAATATAGAAAAAGAGAATGTATTTATGCAACCCTGAGGAAGGTTCAGGCTGATCCGAAACCGGTTGGTGTTTTATATACTGATGATGATATGGTGATTTACTTATTAAAAAGGGGATTGTAGACCATTAACGAATGAATTTATTCAAAGGTATCCTAAAAAACTTTAAATAAGACACCGATGTTTTGTCACTACGTCCGAACACGGGTTCATAAAAGTCCTTACATTTTTACATTTCGTTCTAATATATTTTTAAGCCCAACGCAGGGGGATGAACACGTGTTCCGATATAATTAAGAATTTATCAAGAAGCGGCTTATAGTCCCATGTTCTCATAGTATCTCAATAAATAATATGCTTTGTACTTTTATTTATTAAACATTGTACATACAAAATATGAAAGAGAATATATATGTATAGTAAATTGTATTTCTTAGTCCTCATAATTTTAGTTAATTTATTTCTGTTTTATTAGTTTTCTATGTCGTTTTCAATGTTTTTTTCTGAGTTTTTTCATTAATCTCTTTCAACTTTTCTTTTTCTGCTGACCAACTGCAAAAGCTGTTTAGCAGATTTAAATTGAAAAATAAAAAAATAAAAAATAATAAGAAAATAAATTAATTTAAAAAAAACAGATTTTTATTCTTGATTTTTAACCATTCAAATTTGCTATTAAAGAAGGATGTTGTGGAGTTTTGTCGCAAAATACATTTAATTTCTTTGTTCGAATGTGGTTTTATGACCTGGAATATTTTTTATGTTATTGTGATTTGGCCTAGTGTGATGAATACACGGTATTTTAGAGGATTCAGTGTTTTTGAATAGTTTCAATAGTATATTATATATGATATACTTAATTTCTTAGATATAAATACTTAGTAACAAAGCATTTAAAAAAGAGTATTTATATAAATCTTTCGCAAAAAATGTTTTTTAGTATGTTGGTGCAATAATCAACCACGCTTTGCAGTATCATACCTTTATTTAGGGTGTAATTTCTCTCCAATCACAATTTTATAACTTATTGGAATGGTTGAAAAGGATGAATTATGTATTTTTATTTTTTTTTTATATATCAAATTGTATTAAAAAATATATAACATTTTAGTAAATATATTTTTTTAAATGTAAGTGAAAGTGATACGAATAGTTGTCGACCGCTCCGCCACAAACCACTTGTTGTACGTGTGTCCTTGTCGGTAGTTGGCATAAAGCCTCAAAGTCAGTGGCCGAGCGAGCGCGGCCAAAGTGCCGCAATATGAATAATGGCCCCGCAACACAAGGAGAATACGTACTTGAGTGTGTGTGCCGGTTACCTCACTTAACCATATGGCAACAGATACGATGATGAGGGGTCGTTAACCGATGGATCTCGAACATTTTTTTAATAATATTTTTTTACGCTGCTTACGTTAACATAACTATTATAATCGCACAATAAACACACGCAAAAAACAAAATGCATCCTTAAATAATACCAAAGAATTATTCTCACTTGTAATTATTAGGAAAGACTTTTGAATTACTTTTTAAAATAGTTTTTTTCTTTACAAAAATGATTCACAAACGGCAAGGCCTTTTATTTTTTTTGAGTTAAAAAAACGCTTCATCGTAGCTCCATAGTTCACAATAAAAATACTGATAATCAAGCAGAAAATAAATTCGCTGACCTATAAACTTGGAAGGATCTGCAAATTTCATGATGCGAGAGATCATCTTGTATGTTCAAATCTACATGGGAAGGTCCGATGCTCTGATGAAACCCGCTTGCACAGCGCGGGTGTAAACTGTGCTACCTAAAGTTTAAGTTTAGACTGACGCAATTCAATACTGCAGATATATTCTAAAAATTCCATGTATTAGATATTTGACAAATTTACAAAAAAACTATCTTAACTCATCTATTCAAAAATAAAACACATACATTTTATGAAAATACCCAAAATATTGTAAACACGAGGCACAAAACCAAAGAACTCATACAAAAACCTAAAACAAACACAACATTTGATCAAAGAAGTTTCAAATACATTGCGTCTAAAATATACAATAACCTACCTGAAAAAAACAAGACAATCGAATAATATTAACAAATACAAAATCCTGATCAAACAATGGATCATCGAAAAAGGTCGTGCAATAATTAGTAACCTCACCCAAATATAATCCCCTATCTCATTATTGTTACCACTACCTACCAACCTGAACATTTTTGCCAAATATATTTGCTTTATTGAAAAATATACTTTATTTTAATATTGACACAGGATTTCCTAGTGATATAGGAAAAGCCAAACAAATATATGTAAAACCTTTTTATATAGATGCACATAATAAAAAAAAGAAAACACCATAAAACAGTACACTTTATGTAAATATATATATATATACCATATTTTTAGTTTGGGTCGTGAATTTAAAAATGTAATAAATTGGAGAACATTTTATCCTTTTTTTTCGACGAACCCTGTATGTAATATTTACTAATGCAAACGCAGAACAAAACGATTAATTACACAGTGCTTGCCTAGTAGGTACCTCGCCATAATCTAGGTAAAAATTTCTGAAATCCGAAACGGATATTGTATGAATACGTTGTAGCCAGTAAACCAATTGAAAGCAACCCACACCTTGAACCCGGCAAATTACCAATTACAAAATGGAAACTATTCACTGTGCCACCTGGTGCCAACGTAACTAAATCATTTGCTTATTAGATTACTAGGTGAACAAATAAATATGCATATAAAAATTTTAGGCACATAAAATATTAATTAATGTTGCAAAGTGGGAACTACTCGTGCGTTCAAAACTTAGGCCGCTCCCTTACTGGTCGGTCTGCAGCGTGCATTAAAAGTTTTTTAGACATTTTCTATTTTGGAATTTGTCGATTTCGTACCGACCCATGTGGGAATGGCTTTACCATTATTAACCGATAAAACGGAGGTGCGTATGACGACATAAGTACCTCATTAGTTTTGGTTCGAAAATCAACATTTGAAATCTGTTTTCTATGAAAATGACATAAAAATATTTATAAATATATGTGGTATTTATCTCAATAAAGAATTACTTAAATTCCTCATTCCACATTTTTGGTAATAAAAAATATACCGATAGGTGGCGCTGTAGTCGAGATATATTTTTTTTCAATAATATCATCCAAAAGTACATACAGCCGCAAATTTTAACTTCTCTACACCCCCCCCCCCTCAACATTTTTCAATGCGATTTTTGGTATTTTTTATAGGAAAGAAGGGTCGCTTTATCTATTCATATTTTCAAAAGACGGAGTGACAAAAACTATTGTTAACCAAATCGCATTTTTTAAATTAAAATTCATTAAAATTAATTTAAAACAACAATATTGTTTAAACTTAAGAATCAATCTTTATTTACCTCATTTATAACTTAATTTTTATCCATTTTCAATTAAGATTTTTATTTTATTTATTACACTTGAATGTGAGATGAATGTGATCCGAATGTGTGTTCTATGGATTGTATTTGTACGGCGATCTGTTACATTGTGAATACCTATTATTTCATGGCAGTTTTAATAGTAAAGAACGACACCGGTCGTGTTTTTACTTATTTTCTATCGTACTGAACAATAATCACAATCTATTGAAATGATCGAAATCAAATGAAACGTGAAAACAATATTTACGATAGATGTGACTTGCACGTGTATTCTATGTTTGTCAAATGCATAAAATATCCGACAACGGTGATAACAGATAAAAGTTGGTCTGCATAAAATGTAGTCTATACAAAATGCGGTCTATATAGAATGTGGTCTGTGATAGGACATCGTCTGCAAAATACATGTATAATATATACTATATACAAGAATTCTAAGCAAAAAACTGTTGAGCCAATATCATATTTGGAGTCAACTTTGTGGTATAATATTTTTAATTTGAGCTTGGATTTTCGAGTATATCGAGTCCGAAGTTGGAATTTTTTAGGTCACATTAATTATCGGTCCCTAGGGGTTAAAATCAGCTGTTTAGTATATTTAAAAATACGTTGAAGCGTATGGGCGTATAAACCTAAGCATAGCTAAGAAAAAAAAAATGTCCCAGATCAATTTTTTTTTGTTTTCTCTAGCAGTTTTCCGCTTGTACTTTCAGGAAAGCGTAACATTTAAAAAATAAACGATTAAACAAAATAAAAAATGAAACATTTTGAGTAATTTCATGTGTAATGAATAATATTGTGGTTTGCTTCTATTTAAGGCATTTCCATGGCTACCTATTTTTATAAATTTAAGGTACATACTATTTAAAAATAAAAAAAAACTTAATGATCTAGTTTACAGGGTTTTATCCAAATCTAATACATGTTATCTATTTTTTTCTTTGAATATAAGGATTCTTCTGCATTCCACTACCGTATAATTAAAAGGTAAGTATCAATTTAAAAGGCTTGTAGGTTTATCAATAAACGTACCCAAGAAAGGGTGTTAAATACATTAAGGTCTACAAACATAGATTTTTTCTATTTTGATTGCTTGTTAAGAATTGCGGGATACGGAGTCTGTGGCAAAGTTATGTATCTGAAGCCGTATATATATTATTTCGTAATCCTACATTTATTTTGATAGCGGTCTTAGGAAAAATATCATTCATGTCTGTTAATGCGTTTCATAAAATTGCCATAAGATATTGTCATTTGTATTTTATCGCCAAATAGCGATTAATTTTCTTAACACCTGAGTTAAAGCTGCCAATTAAAGGCTTTAGGTCATTTCTATCAAACTGCGGCATTTTTCAAGCTAAAGCCATAAATTAAGCGGAATGATTAGCCCATGAATCGTAAAATTCAGTGGCTGGGCGCACGGTTTAATGCTGCGCCATAAAGTTTATGGGAAGTGAACTAATCGCATTAGACTGATTGAGTGTTTGATTGTTCAAGGTAATGTAGCTTGCCCGTACATGGGGCAGTCAAACGTTTCAGAACACAGCGTTTAAACCAGCTGCATGGTTTTAAACACGCATGTTGCTCTTTTCATGTGAAATTAACTTTACTATGCACTGAACTGGATAAATAAAAAAAATATTGAAACGAATGGCTGGAACGCGCTGAGCTAATATGTTGTTAAAGTCGACATTAAAAATGTCTATAGACACTAAACTATAGCGTTCAGAATAAAATATACATAATTCTTTATTTGCTTAGATCTTATCCAACTCACACATAAAATTAGTTACAAAGTTACAAATGTACGCAGAATTGGTTCATATAACATTTTCGCACGCCTCTATTTCATAAAAGAAATCCATAAAAACTTTGATACAAAAATACATCGTTTTCTCTAATGTGGCGTCGCCCCCGTTTAGATTATGGTGGTAAATATATTATACCTTTGCAGTTAAATTTCGCAAAAAATTGAAACTGTATCACTTTATAGGTCATAAGCTAAAGACGGATAGTTTTGAGACCTGCAACATTAAGGTCCATATTTCTTTATGTTTACAAGTTATAATCGCCCTTATGGGTTTTAATCATTCTGAGGTAACACACAGAGGTTTTGAATCGAACCAACCGCCCCGAAGTTCGCACATGTTGAGTAAATTTACGAAAATCCCGTCCTGGTCAGTTTCTCTATAAAATTATCAAAGCAGTTATTTTCCTGTAACGCAAATAAATAAAAGTATATTTTTCCTTACCAACCTGTCTTTTTGTAATGAAAACAAAAATTTTAGATCAAATTTTTTTTACCTAACTGGACACCGGTCAGAAAAAAGACCGCTGGAAAATCGAAAATTTCAAAAAAACTAAGCAAAAAAAAGTTTTTTTCCGTTCATCAAAATGAATATAGAATACAAAAATAAAACCATTAAGGGAGTATCGTTAAAAAAAGCTGTCCTATAAAGGGGTATGATTTGACTACTTGGAAATTGAATGTGAATAGGTACTGAACTAAATAGGATTTGTTAAGATTAGCAAGTATTTATTTATTTATTTATTTATTTATTGGCTCGCCAACAGAATACATCACATAATTTTAACAGTAATTTACATTTATACATGGTTATAATGATGTTTCTAATTATAGGTGAGCACAACATTCATCTCAATATTATTTGTGTAATAATAATTGGTTAGTTACAGTAATAATAAATTTAATTAAAAGAGTGTATATAAAAACAATGAGGATCGAAATCAATTATTAGGAAGAAACTTACATACTTATTAATATATTATACATATATATGTATACGCATACATGCATACATCTAAATACACATATAAATACACATACATACATATATACACACATACATAGATGCGTACATACACATTTAAATACAAACACACTCATAAGTGTGTACACTGTACGCATATTGTATGCAAACATATATACACATATGCACGCACGAATCATATATAGTGGAGCTAATGCATAAGTAGGTGATTGGTAAAGAAAATGAAATCATCAGGTATAAGTATGTGTAAGTTCTTTCTGAAGGTATTAATTGAGTTTGAAAATATATCTAAATCTAGAAGATTGCAGTATCTATTATACAATCGAGTCATTCTCGATGTTGGTTTGAAAAAACTTGTATTACTACGACAAGTATCTATCCAAAAGGTTTCAGGGTTTCTTGTGGATTTCGGTCTTATATTAAGGTTAATTTGATTAATTAAAGATGAATCATATACATTGTTAATGATTTTAAACAGAGAGATTATATCTGATACGTTTCTTCTTTTGGCGAGTGAGATTTCTTTAAAGTGAGTAAGTCTTTCAGCATAGTTACTGAGATTCCGATGTACTCCAGATTTGTAAGCTAGTATTCTTAAGTATTTTTTTTGAACGGACTCCACTTTCCTGCTATGAATTGCATAATGTGGTGACCAAATCACAGAGCCGTACTCTAAGATGCTTCTTACATATGAGTAGTACAAGATTCTGAAGCTACTGGTGTTCTTAAATGATTTAGTGACTCTGGTGATGAAACCGAGCATTTTATTAGCCTGATTGACAATGTTTTGGTAATGGTTTCTGAAGGTTAGCTTCGAGTCAAGTAAGATTCCCAGATCTCTAATGGAGTCTACTCGTTTTAGGATTTCATCACAGATCGTGTAAGCGAAATCAATTTTACGGACATTTCTCGTGAACGAGATGACATTACATTTGCCAATATTTAATTCCATGTTATTATCTATACACCATTGAGACAATGTGAGGAGGTCTTTTTGCAAAGTTTTGCAGTCTTCTTGTGAATTCACGGGTTGAAAAATTTTTAAGTCATCCGCATATAGTAAACATTTACAAAAAAGTTTTGCCGTTAGATCATTTATGAATATAATAAAGAGTAGTGGTCCTAAATGGGATCCTTGAGGGACACCAGATGTGACAAGTTTGGGAGAGGACTCATAACTATTAACTTGTACATATTGACTCCTGTTAGAGATATAAGATATGATCCATCTCAGGAGGTTGCCATGGAAACCTGTTCTTTTTAGTTTTTGGATCAGAAGAGGATGACTGACTTTATCGAAAGCCTTTCGGAAATCAGTATAGACTGCATCTACTTGTGTTCTTTTGTCAAAATTGGTACATAAAAAATCTACATATTCGATTAAATTTGTGGTAGTGGATCTTTTGCATACGAATCCATGCTGAACAGAACTTAAAATATGTTTAAAATGTGTAAAAATGCTTTTATAGATTAAGGATTCGAAAATTTTCCCAAAACATGAGAGTATACTTATTGGGCGATAATTAGAGATGTCACTTTTATTCCCAGATTTGAAGATAGGAGTGATACGTGCTGTTTTCCAAAGATCAGGAAAAACACCTTCTTTAAGAGATTTACGAAATATAACATGAAGAGGATAAACAAGAGATTTAGCACAGTTTGATATAAATAATGGTGGAATGGCATCTGGACCTGGACCTTTGTTTGAGTTTAGTGATTTCATAGCGTTGAATATTTCAGTCTTTGAAATTTCGACATGACTGAGCTCATAGGTACTTTCTTGAGAATCATAATTTACATGTTGATTTGATACATCATTTGTATTAAAAACAGAGCAGAAGTAATTTGAGAAAAGTTCACTAATTTCATGACCATTGTTTGCTACAGTTTCATTGAAGTGCATTATTTTAGGAATTAAGTGAGTCATACCTTTTGATTTTGCATAAGTCCATAGTGGTTTTGTACTATGATGTAAAGTGTCTTCGATAGAATTAATATAAGATTGGAAGCATTTGTGAATTCCAGTTTTGACCCTTGATCGTAGGATTGTGAAACTATCATAGTCTCTAGGATTCCCAAACTTTTTGAATTTTTTTCTAAGTTTGTCTTTTTCTTTGATTTGATGGATAACAACACTGGAATACCAGATAGGATATTTGTTTTTATTCACTTTTTTTGGTGTGTGTTTCTCTATAATTGGCCAGATGCTATTATATAGGAATTGAAGAGACTCATTGCAATTTAGTGTTACCATTGGGGTCCAGTCGATTAGGGATAATTCATTGGTACAATTAAGATAATCAGTTTTCTTGAAATTGAATAAAGGACGTTCAAGGTTATCATTAAGATTGTGCATTGTATTAATAGTTAGATCCATTTCAATTGGTGGATGGTGCACGTCAATTTTAGAAAGAGCGAGGGCAGGTTGAACATTAAGCGTAAAATCAGAGAGAGCTAGATCAAGTATTCTACCGTTAACATTTTTTGTATAGTTATACTGATGTAAGTTAGAGAAATGTAGAAATTCTAATAACAATGAAGATTTTTGATTAGCAAATGATTCAACATAATTACTATCATTGTTGGCGTTAACTGACCATTCAATGGAAGGGATATTAAAGTCTCCCAGTATTAATGTATGAGAATTGATGTGTGATTTAATACAGATATCTTGGCACTTGTTGATGAAATTAGTAAATGCGTCAGTTGCAATATCTGGTGGAAGATAAGCTATACAAATATTTATAAATTTTTTATTTGATCCGTTTGATTTAATTCTTACCCAAATATGTTCAATATTAGAGGGTTCATCATATATTTGATAGGCTACAATGTTTTTCTTGATAGCTATTAAAACTCCCCCTCCGTCTTTCTTTCTGGATGTTAGTTTTTCTCGGTCTTGTCTGAAAATAGTGTATCGTTTATCCAGTATCTCTGCATCTTGAATTGAGGAATTTAGCCATGTCTCTGTTAAACATATAACATCATAGTTTGAGGAGAGAGTGTTTAAAGAGATTTGATCTAATTTGCTTCTCATCCCTCTTATATTCTGATAATATAAAGACACTTCCATTTTGATTATCAGAGGGATGTAGAAATGTGTATATGTATGCAGAAATTAGATTTTCTCTAACACGTCTTTGCTACTTGCCCATATTGCCGGGGAATTCTCATTTTTTCGAATAAATATTTTCCCATTCCGTACCCAAATGAATTTAATGTTTTTTTCCTTGGCTGCGTGACGTACTGCGGCGTGAAGTTCTTTATTGTTGGGAGTAAGTTGTTCCGATACATATACAGGGGTTTTTCCAGTAATCTCCAGATGTTCACTGTTGAGTTTGCAATTTGGGTATTTTTTATTGTAGTTTTTTACTGCAGACAGTAAAGCATCTCGGGTATAGCTGCTAGGTAGTTCCACTACAATATTTTTAGGTCGAATGGAGCTTTTGTTTGATTGAGGGACACGATGACAAGCTAATATCTCTTCTGTCCGAATTGGGAATGAAACTGCTGAACAAAGTTTTTTAAACAGGTTCACTGGATTTTCATTAGATTTCTCAGGAACCATTTGTATTTCTATATTATTTTTCCGATTAAATTGTTCAAGAGAATCAATTTTCTTCGTAAGAATATCATTGTTTGTTTGGAGACGTTGGTTATCGACACATAATTTATTTATTGTTGAGGAATTTTCTTTGGCTTCTTTGCATAAGCGATCATATTCTGTAGATAGGAAATCCAGTGAGGTCTTTATTTCGTCGAGCATGACAAATTTTTCTTTTATTGAGTTCAATTCCATTGTCACTTTACTTGTAATTATATCACTAAATTTTTGAATTAGGTTATGTTCCAGAGCTGCCGTCAGTTTTTCGAGTTTATCATCGATGTACTTGGTGTATTGCTGAAAGTCATCTTTATTGAGTGGTTCGACATTGATATTCTGATCGGTTTTTGTAGAGCACGCATCTGAACTTTGCTTCGCCCTTGTGTTTTTCATGTTGATGTTTTTAAAAGTCGTCAAAAGTGACAACACTATTGACCAATCACGAGGCAGATGACAACACTATTAACCAATCACGAGGCAGATTACAACAGTATTGACCAATCACGAGTTAATGTCAAAAACTATCTGTGTTTCTTACGGTGTTGGACTTTGTTATATTTTAAATCACGATATTTAACAGCAAGCACTCCAATGTAGAAAACAAATTGAATGAATTATGAATTCATAAACTGATTTCAACTTTTACGCACTTGAAGATGCGAGGATTAGCAAATTCTTCTTGTTTCGTTAGATATATTGGGGAGCGAAATTCACTGTTGCAGATTTGACAGATGCGACCATAGACAAAAAGTAATGAAATATTGATAGGTTGGTGTCTAAAATTCTCGCAATTAAATTATATTTTGCGTATTTCAACAGTGATCACATATTAAATTAGGTAGGTCTAATCACTAATCAGTGTTGACATTACATCAATTCTCAGTAACATAACAGCTATTAAACCAAATGTTTTTTATGTTATATATTTTACTTAAGTTTTTGGTTTTACATTTATACAGAAATATTGATTGGATGTCTTCAAAAATACGAACGGTTGAACGTAGTAATAAACAACATGGGAAAAATACTATATGACCCAAATAACTCGGCTCAATCAGTTCGTAAAATCACTATTTCGAAGTAAGTTTTAGCAAATTCTTCGGTAGGCATATTGTATATGTAGCCGCTGACTGTGTGCTTATTTCAATATCCGATCATGAGCGTCGATTGTTCCGTGATTGCGGATACGAAATAGCCAAATGGCAGGGCTAAGATTAAATACTAGGACATACTTACCCACTTTATAGGTTTATTGCTAATTATTCAACCCAGGGCGACTTTAGTAACCTGATATTGTAGAAAGATAAAAGTACTGAGAATTTGCACGAAACAATTAAAACGTTATACAAGAGGCATAAAGTTATGCAAGCAAACAGATAAATAATTTTCTCAATTCAATTCAAAACACATTTACACATTACCAGCAACCAAATATATAGCACTATCGCTTTCTTTTGTTGGAATAAACTTCCTCCAGAATTAAGATGCATAACAAATTTTTAGGCTATCATACCCTTAAACTAAATGTACCTGCTGATATGTGGTAATTCTAATCGAATCATTTTTGGGTGCAAATTTAGAATGGGTTTACAGTTAAGAGTAGATTTCTCAGGGCACAACGAGCCTTTCCACGGACTTTACAGTGTTTATTTTGAATTTATTACCAAAATTTGCAATCCCTTGCCAGATTATGTCCGTGAAAAGCAGGGCATGAAAAACAGTGCTCTCAGAGCGTGGGCATGGTCATGTGAATTCGTACTTATAAGGATGTAAAGAAAATAATGGATTAATATTGAATCAGATAGAACATATATAGTTACCAAATGTTCAGTAGATAATAGAATACTATGGGTTGCAAGATGACTTATCCATGGACCGTCTTGTGAAGCTAGTCTATTCTATAAATCACTATTTACGTATGCCGTCGAAGATTGTAATGGAAAAAAACCATCAGGGAACGGTTTTTCCCTTCGCTGGATAACGTGGACTAACTATGTTATTCAATTGATGTGACCGTGGACGTGAAAAACATACTGGTCAAAACGTCAAATAGTTCATGGAAATATATACATAAGATTTATACATTGTTTATCCTGCCAAAGAGGGTTGTTTTTCTGTTGTATAGACTTGAAATAAAAATAATTTCCGGTCGAATTTCGGAATTTTTCCCAGGTATTTTACAAGTTATATATATTTCTTAGTTTTAAAGTTGTCCTAAAAACAAATACGATTTTACAAACCAGATAAAATTACCTTTTAGAGTTTTGTACTGGAAATATTCTTTAATACTTAAAAATTGGAGTATATTAATTTCAACCGTGAAAAAAGTTGAATAAATGCTTACCACAAAGCTTTTTGATTTAAGAGTCGAGAACTTTCATAGAATTTTAATTTAGTCTTTTCATATAAGGAATTTTAAAGAAAGACTATAACTTTTACCTCGTTCATACGATAACAAAATATTAAAAATTCTTGAATTGCTTTTAATTCCCAAAAAAAAAACAACAACAAAAAAGAAATTCTGAACGCATTGATAGCACATATTAAAACGTTATTTCTTCGATACGTGTTTTCTTACATGTGTATTAGGTATTTATGTTTTAAAAAACATGATTTAAATGAAGATTTTATAAAATATGGATTATAAAATTCAATTTAAACATTTGGAAAATCGTTTAATCCCACTTGCTGGTCATTAAACGAAGGTACATTTTACAATATGCAATTTACCGTATAATTTTGACTAAAACTGACAAAAAATATCATAAATAAGTTGTAAATACATAGAATTATACGAATATTTAGAATTATATCAATAGGGAACTGATCATTTTATGAACCAAAACACCATTTATGAATATATTACAGAAGACATCAAAAAACCATTGCCCTCACTTGCAAAAAGCGGGAAACAAAAAATGTATGCGCATGCGTGATTTTGTTGTCAGCTGCGAAATGCGTTGTTGCTGGATTTAAAAAATAGACTGAAAGATTTTTTGTATTAGTACCTACTCGAATCTAAGCTTTTACAGTATTTATACAACTTTGTAACAAAGCACCGTTTAACGGTTGTGATGTGGGTATTGTTAGGTGAACACCATCACCCTAAGCCGACTATTTTTTCAAGTACCGACGTTATATTATTATGTACTTTTGTATGATGTAGGTACCTTGTAATAACCAATAATGATAAAGACTTGCTTTACATCTCGCTTCCACATATATGAAGAAAAAAAGAAGACATTATTTGTTGCAATCATTTTTATAGCTTGACGTAGGTACCTCTATTTTATTATTTTTATTAAACATAATTTTATATTTTTTAGAATAAACTTACAAATAAGTACATGTTACTTCGTAATAAAGAAAAAAATATAAAAGTTTTCTTCACCATATAGAAAAGAATTCTGTGTTTTGTAAGGGAATTCATTCTCCAATAATAAAATATTGTGAATAGGAAAGAAAAAAGAGAAAGATAATATAACAAGAAAGAACAACGAAAGATTTATCCTTAGAGAAAAATAAGATTTTTTTAAAATAATAACAAATATTATTCGTTTTTTTAAATTTTCTTTAGTCCTGTTGGTATTTTTGTAAAAGTTGTTAACTGTTTTTCTTACTGTCTAATTAAAATAAAATAAACAAGTATATATTCAAGTTTTTTAACTTGTTATTTTATCGTTTCATGTTTTTCTAATAAATCATGCCCAAGTTATGGGTTATGGTGGTCGAATAATGTCTAAATACGATAAAAAAATGTCTGCTATGATTTTTAACCTTGCGATTTTAGTGAAAGTGTCACCTTTTCCTTTCCGTTCTGCATATCAATAAACGTGAGTAGAGACTTGTTCCAGTAGAATGAACTATAATATGAGAATATGACAGCTACAAATAATGTTTATTAACTACTGATTTAAAACAAGTCATGATTACCGTGAACCTACTTATAACACTCTAAATTTCCTAGAATTACCTCAGTAAAAAAATTTATGTTGTCCTGGTTCCGGCTTTTTTAAACATTATAAATAAACTATTTTCGGTTTACTCACTACTTGTTCCCTCACCCCGACTCTAAAAACGGGTTGTTTCGGAAAATTTGAACAATTCATCAAATGAAAACTTGAAAGGCCTATTTAAGTTCTATTGTTTTATTATTACAGGCTAGTTGCTATTACAGCTTGACAGAAATAAAATAATAACAGAACTTGAAAAAATCCTTAACAGATCTTGAAAATTAACTTTGAAATTTGAAGAATTGTTCAAATTCTCCGAAACAACTCGTCCTAAATATCCATTAACTAATGATATTTTTTTTTAATTTTAACAAACATCAAAAACGAGTTATGTCTAAATTTAAAAAAAAAAAAGTTTTTCAGGTGTAGTGTAAAGTGTGCCTAAATGTCATAGAAATATGTTGTACATGCCAGTAACCCTAAAGTTTAATACTACATATAACAATGTATTTTTTATACTAAATAAAACAATACAAAAAATGTCACCGGAGATCAAATAATGTCAGGAATCACTGGTAAAAGTATGTTAAGTTCGTCCCTTAACATCCTATATAGACATTTACTAAGAAATCATCTTTTCAGGGCTTCTTTTATCATTCTGGAACTGTGTGTTTTATGTCTATGCCAAGATTACTACTGCAAGAAATTTTTTTTTTTTTTATATGTTTTCAGGTGAATAGTTGTTTTATTACCTATTTCCTACATACATAATATATATATATATTTTTTTTCTCTTTTTTGAACTAACATAGGTTTTTAAATGCCCGGATGTATTTTCAATAAATAAACAAGCTACCCGACAGCTATGCAAGCTTCCAGGCGGCCACTTTGTCACTGCATTCAGATTAAACTTTATGAAATTGACAGTTACACATTAAGTACAAATGCTTCACAATAAATCTAATCATATTGGGTCTTTAAATTTAGTCCTCGCAGGTGTTGTCCATATCGGCTTTATGGACTATCGACTTTGATTAAATGGGCATTTGAAGCCAAATCAACAGCCAATGACACACTATTATTTAATTCACGTTTTTATAAATCGTGAGATAAATTATTCTAACTACACGATCCGACCGCTCGCGCTGTCGTGATTGAGCCGTAAGGAAAATATTGTTATTTTTATTTATTACTTTATTTTAGTTTATTAAGGAAACAAACAGTTATATACATTTTATTAAATAATTACATGTTACATGAACCAGTAAAGTTTCCGTATAAAATTCCTATGTACAGGATGTCCGGGGGTAAAGTGCGATAACTTCGGGAGGTGATTCTACATGATAGTAGAAGAAAAAAATTAATAAATTTTTTCGAAATTGTTACAAAAAATATTTTTCCATTGAAGAATATTTATTTTTCCATATTCAACTTTTTTTAAACCAAAAACTACCTTAATACGTTGGAATTTCGAAAAAAGTTTTCATCTTTTGTTGATCACTTGTACTATCATGTAGAATCACCCCTAAAGGCACTTTTCCCCTGGACACACTGTATAAGTCTTAAATAAACAAATTACTAATGAAGAACATAAAGTGGAGTTCATAGAAAAAAAACTTTTATATAATTAGATAAAATAAATAAAAATTCTTACAAAACTTAATTAAATTCTTGAAACTGTTAAGGGTTGGTTGTCAAATATTGAAACTCTTCAACACAGTTTAGTTGTTTAGAAATTTTTATTTACCCACGAATATGGCTATAACTCAATTTAGAAAATAATAAAAATGATTTTAGTGTACCTAGGATTGTAATCACACATTATTATGTTTTTTCCGAAAATAAATTTAGGTACAGAAATTTATAACTTATAGATTTAAATCCAATATAAATTTGATTGCAGACTTTACTGGGCGGATCTGCTATAAATTAAGCCGTTGGTTTGGTAAATCAATTTTAGGGAAACGCGATAAAATAGAGCAATGAAATAACAAAGCATGATAATGTAATCAATATGTTAGGGTAGGTTTGTTTCCATTTTTCTTTTTTTCTTCACGTTTCTTGAACGTTCAGTTTTATAACTGATCTGATTTCTCACGGAACCCAATATTTATTTCAGAACTATTTGCTGGTGAATATTTTAAAAATATACATTATAGTTTCGAAAGCATTATCTTGTTTATATTTATATGTTTGTTTACATTTTTTAATTAAATCAAAACCAAAGTTTCCGCCAAAATTATAAAATTTGTAAGTAGGTAGGTAGGTACTGAAATGCCTAAATGCTTAATTATAAACAGTAGATATTTTACGTAACAATTTTTGTATTTCAAAGAAGTGAATTTACAATTTTTTTGGAGAAGTGTTACCATCTAAATGACAATACTTTTTCAAACTTTCATCAGGCCTATAGGTACCACAATATTGATATTCCGATTTAAAAGTTTGTAGTAGGAACCACGATCATGCGAACTCTAGCTGGGTAAAAAGGTAGTATCCAACACGGCCACCATCTTGAACCGGAACCGGAAAGTAACAAACAATTATAATTTATTTTATATTTTAGTTGTTTTAATTTATTTGATTTGATGCCTAGCTGGGATTTTAAAAATTTACAGACAGATGAAATACCAAAAGGTCGAGTTACTACAGAACTTCACGCTCAGACAATTATTAGTCACTTATAATGGTATTTATTCTTCAGCAATTTTGATCTGCTGACTTCTCTTTCGTACCGATTTTTGAAGCGGGTCCAGTAACCGTTCAGTAACCGTTACTTTGAAACGGCACCGACAAGTTCCCTGATGCAATCAATCAAATCGCAACTGCAAACAACTTGTTAATAACTAATAATAATCTATCGACTTGTATGCATGTGCCTTTATGCACGTGCTCTTTTGTTGAGGCGAACATTCATTATTGTTATTTTATATGCAACATGAAGCAACACCTCATATACCTACCTCAAAACGTGAACCGAACGGAAAATTGACTAGATTTTTGTTTTTATGCATTTGGCGCGTGTCAGGAATAGAATTCGTGACCCCATGTTTGTTGAGAAAGCTATCGTCTTGCCATTATTCGTGTTATTTTATTAATCAAAATAACAAAATTAAACTTACTGTTTTCGGTTATCGGTGAACCCTTAAATGCATGATTTATTTATTTTTCTGGAAAAAAATATATTTTGTAGATATTTACGTGCATTTGCAAGGAAATATAAAGAATTTTTTTTTGTAATTTTTTAATGATATTTGATTAAAAAATAACAATTGTTGCAGATTTACAATACCATGTATTTAATATAAATTAATATGAACAATTTACCTATGAAAAAAAATAAAAAACCTAAAACGATTTCTCAAAACTAATAAGTTTACCGGAAAAAATACGAGTTATTACATATAAGTATTATATTATTGTATCTACTTACCTAAGAAAATCAAAATAATAACAGCAAAACAAAACTGTAATTCTAACCTCTAACCAATTTTCGAGAATCTTCACTTTGTTAAAGATAAAGTGACATTTGACATTCGCGAAAGAAATAAAGGTGATGCCACTCGATAAAATATATTACCGTGAACTTGATAATTCTAAAACGGCATGCATTAAGTATACACCAAAGATTTAAAGGTGGTTTGAACGGTATGTTGCCGTTTTGCAACAGTATGCATTTAAGGGTTAAATGATTTTTTAATATTAAAGATTGGAACTGATAAGTATAAATCAAATCAGACAAGCGATTAAGTAGGTACCAAAATTATTTTATTCATTAAATATTTTTTTATTTGAAATGTTTATTTTTTCGTCAAAATGTTCGACAGATGTTTAGATGAATTAATCGAGTGAAGATACGTTACTGAGACAACGCGCGTGCTATTACTAAGTTCAGTGGACATATTTTAGCGGGCCGCTCATATAGCTATTTCGTTCATACACCCTTATTTTTTGAATGGCTAACCTTTTCATAAGCAATGCTACATTTTTTTATGATTATAATGTGTCTTATATTTTTATAATTTCATTGGATAAATGTCTAATTTTAAAACTATTCTAAAGGTAAATTTCTTCCTTTGAAAGGCAATGATCTTGACCCAAATATATATTTTCAATAAATATTTTCAGCTTTGCAAATCCTACAATTGTAATATGATTTTTCGTTAAAATAATAATTTTGTGAGCTAACAGATTACATTAAAACTATATCAGATTTTTTTGTAATTTTTGCTCAAAAACGCTGTTCTTAATAGAGATATTAAAATAAATGTCTGCTCGTTCTGTTTTATAATAACATTAATATCCTTTCACCATCAAGCGGCATGACAAGTCATAGTATCATAAATTTAATTTTAAATCGCGACCTAATAGCATGGGTATTTACTATTGGCAAAATAATAAAATTAAAACAGAAATGTGCCAGCAGATTGCTTTTAGGAAAAATTGTTTAAATTGGTTTGTACGTCAACATTGTCGGTTTGTAATCAATATTGTAGGTTTGCAATCAACATTGTAGGTTTGTAATCAATATTGAAGGTTTGTTATCAACATTGTGGTTTTTTAATAAAATTTGTAGGTTTTTTCGTCAACATTGTAGGTCTATAATCAACATTGTAGGCTTGTAATCAATATTGAAGGTTTGTTATCAATATTGTGATTTTTTAATAAACTTTGTAGGTTTGTTCGTCAACATTGTAGGTTTGTAATCAACATTGTAGGCTTTTAATCAATATTGAAGGTTTTTTATCAACATTGTGATTTTTTAATAAACTTTGTAGGTTTGTTCGTCAACATTGGAGGTTTGTAATCAACCTTGTAGGTTTGTAATCAATATTGAAGGTTTGTTATCAACATTGTGGTTTTTTAATCAACTTTGTAGGTTTCTTCGTCAACGTTGAAGGTTTGTAATCAACATTGTAGGTGTGTACGTGAACATTGTAGGTTTTTAATCATCATTAATGGTTTGCAATCAACATTTTGGTCTCTAATCAACATTGTAGGTTTGTAATCAATATTGTAGGTTTTTAATCAATATTGTAGGTTTTTAATCAACATTGTAGGTTTGTACGTCAACATTGTAAGTTTGTAATCAACATTGTAGGTTTATAATCATCATGGTAGGTATCATGAATGACCCAGGCAATGAACTGAACAGTGATTTTTTTTAATACTTAAATAAAATTGGTTATTAGTCAATTTAACCCAGTAGTTAATATTAAAATTATTTTACATGCAGGGATTGTCGGGATTGTACCCTATACATTCTATTCGATGGTGTTTGTAATAATAATAATAATAATAAATAAAAGTAAAACATTTGTTAACGTTTTTTATTATTTTTTAAAATTACAACTAGGTAGATAAACTAGATATACATGTAATATATATAGATAATAAATATTTTTTGTTATTATAAAAGTTAATACAATTGTGTCGCTATTTAGTTTTTTTGTAATGTTTGAAAACAATTTAGGCATTCAAAGCCATTTTCAAACAGTGACTAGGGCATGGAGACAACTTATTTATGTAGTTTTACTTACCCTTACGTTTAAAATATTAAATTTGATTATTTGCTTGCTCGGTTAATGAAATTCGCAAGGGAAATCATTTAATTTTCCAGGAAGCTCAAACCTCATTAACTATTATAATGAGATCATTTTTGGGCCAACGAAACATTGGCTAAAGGAGGAGGTAGCGCAATATGGCATAATACCCTACAAATATCTCCAAAGTTCTTTTGGCAGTGAAAATCTTAATCAGATCTTATGAAATATTATTTAAATACTAAACACCTGATGCGGCGTATTACGCCGTGCAAAGTTTGTTGGGTAAAAAGTTACTACTTGTATAGCATTACTTTCCAGTATAGTATGCTCTTGTTCAATCAATGCTTTCATATAATGTTTTCTGTTGGGGTTCTTACTAACTATAACTATATATTATGCTCTCGTTTAATCAATGCTTTCATGTAATGTTGTCGGTTGTGGTATTTATTAACTATAACTGTATATTATCCTCTTGTTTAATCAATGCTTTTATATAATGTTGTCTGTTGGGGTTCTTACTAACTATAACTGTATATTATGCTCGTGATCAATAAATGCTTTCATATAATGTTGTCTGTTGGGGTTCTTGTAACAAGACTACCCTATAGCCTTTAAATGTTGCGCGAAAATACATTTTTAAAATTATTTATAAGATAAGTTTTATGTATCCATCAAAGTTATCATATAGTGATAGCAACATTATGACAGTAAGACATTTGTACATAATAGAGGCTCTCTGTAAATTTTTCAACAACATTATTACTGCCAAAAGATCTCAATAAGTGCGCACCACTAGAATGGGTTCGTTTTTAATGTATCAGCCTGTATATACCAGAACATCCTTTGGACAAAGGAGTTTTTTAGGAGTGTTTAACGTATCACCCATGTTGTCGATTATATCATAAATCCGTGTGGAAGCCCTGTTTCGATACAATCCACATTTACTTACTGCATATTTATTTATATACTTCTTAAATTTTCGACTTTATGTCCGGATTAAATCTTCCCTACATGAAAAACTGAACCCTTCCATACACTTTTCCACAAATGATCATCTAGTCAATCCACATAATGCAAGTGCATTATATAAGCATAATAAATACAAGAAAATACAAGAACAACATGTCAACTCACCAGAGATCAAATGGAAAAATAATTCACCGACTCCAGATATTTTCATATCAGAGGGTTCGGCTGGTAAAACTGGACCTATAAATCCTACTGATCCCTCAATATAAATATTTAAAAAATCTTTCGTAATCCTACATGTATTTAAAATGACTGATTTTTGTACCTAATTTATTTATTATTATTATTATGATTTACTTTTTATTACCTATCTGTCATTATTAACCTATTTTTATTTAGTTATTTTATTCTTTTCTTATAATTTATTATTCATACTATCCATCTTGTAATTGTTAGTATGGTTACGCTATCTGTCTGATAAACCAGCACGGATACCTTGTACTTTAGTTTACAGAAGAATATTATTGTTGCCAACTGACTGTAAACGTACTACCCAATGTTTCTTTTGTAGACTTTTTTGATTTATTTTTCGTACATTTTTACTAAAATTTAGTTTATTTGTTGCTACCGGTCTCGACACAACCGTGTCATTAACTTTTCTTTTGTGGGTTTAAATTTAATTTTATTATTATAATATTATTTTTTTAATTGTGTAAATAGTAAAGCTGCACATCTTGACACACGAATGCCTTAGTGAGATGTGCAGACTATGTTTTTTTATGCTAAAAACTATTTTTTCAAATAAATAATTTTGCATTTCAAGAAGACTTAATCACGATAAACTATCGTTTTCACGAAAATAAATAAATGACACTATAATATGATTTAAGATTTTCACGGCCAAAAGTATTTTTGTTATTTGTTTTTGGGGTGTTATGCCGTGTTGCGCTAACTCCCTCTTTAGCCAACGTTTCGGACAGCATTGCAGTGTCCATCATCAAGGCAGATGTGTTATTTGAGGTTGTGTTAAAAATGTGAGCTTACATATGTATGAGGTTGTGATACCGTGTTGCCAGCTCCAACCCTCTGAGCTAACATTAACGTATCATTTTTTAATTTAAAGTTGTTTTCTTCGTTTAGCTCTGGTGTAGCCGTCAATTACCGGATACCAAGAACTATTGAGCTTAGCTCCATCGTCTCTATTAATGTTTACGGGATTTTTATGAATTTCAATGGCCTCCGTAATCAGCAGTGCTCTATAAGTTTATAATAGAATGTATATAAGTTATAAATAAAAGTGATATATAGAATAAACAAATAACAAAAAAAAAATGACACTATTCTTAATATTATTATATAAGATAGTATTTTTGTTCACTATTTCTATCACGCTTTTTAACTATGTGACTTTGAGACTTTATGATTGTATTATATTAATTTGAATCTATTTTGTATTAAAACATGTAATATAAGGTAATATTAATGTAATAAATAGTTAAAAAAAACTACTTCAGGTCATCCATAAAAACATAAATTGAAAAATATTAAAAAACCTCAACAAAAACAATAATATTCCATTAATATAAATCAAAATTATTATGACATGTTTTGCACAATACGAGAGAACGATTTACACAAAAATTTTCTTTTACCAACACTTGGTTTACCTAACTTTTAAACAATGTTTACCTTCCCGTCAATATTCTGTCCCTTTTCAGAACTTAATGACGTTTTAACTAGTGGAAACAAATAATATTCATTAAAAGAAAATTTAATCAAATATGTAACTTGTCTGCAAACTTCTTAGGTCACAAATTACAGTAAATTCATGATAAGTCAACACTATCGTATAAATGAATCACATCTTGATATGCCTTCACTTAACATACTCGTCCTGCTTTAAATATCTTCCAATACGGCCGCGGCCACTTGAACACTGCGCGAATTATATTCCACCGCACATCATTGAACTTGCGAAGTTCACCCAGTCTATTAATTGCCAAACCACATTGCAGAAGATCGTTGCTCCGTGCAGACTGCAGATGCTCAACTTGGTCCATTGACTAGCGACTGCGAAGGTCGCTTGAGTCATCATCCGCGAGATCAGGTTTCACAACACAACGGTTTCTTCCCACGTCACTTGGAGACCTTCAACAAGCGTGCTCATTCATGTTTTATTAGTTATTACTGCGGATTGCCGATCCCAGGGCTTCCGTAATTGAGCTTTCTTTTGTAATAAGCGAAGATCTTTTAGAAATGCAACAATCTAAGACGTTTTTGATTTTATGTATCGGAAATATTATATTATGTTTTACGACCTATTTGATATATAATTTTCTTGATTTTCAGAGCACCTATATACTATATGCGTCAAGTGACTGAGAAATAATTTAACATGCGGGAAAGCGACCGAATTAATTCAGTAGGCTGACGCATATGAATTATTCCTGAATGGGTTTAATTCCGAGTCTTTTCATCCAAAGTTTGTGATACTGAAAAAATGTTGTATCACATTAATATTATCACTTCCATACATTGACATATCATAAATTATGGTTTTATTTCGTTATTTTCTGCTACCTTCATTATATCAAACACTTGCGAAGTTAATACAGTTAATACTTGGGTAACCGGAGTGAACCGATTGACTAGTTTGAAACCAGTAGAAGTCACAGTTACAGTAGTTAATCGACAAGTGTGAGGTTTTTTGTGTAGCTACCTTTATGATATAAAAACTAGATTTTTTTTTCAAAAAAATGAAAACAAAATATCAGATCAATGATTCCATTGAATTTATCCATTTTTTTCTCCTCACATCTTGACGTACTTGTACTCACCCCTTCTACAGATTCTAATTTTGCACTTTTTGTTGAATGATGTAATTTTTGTTGCTCAAAAAAAACTTGATTTGGCAGCCCTGATGATCTATATTGTTTGATGCACAGCTACCGCAGAAGCAATTCAATAACCCGTCTAGAAGACCTAAACAGTTTTTAATTTAAATACAAGACGACCTCAAGTTTATTATTATTATAGAAGAGTGGCAGACTGGATGACGTAACGAGTAGTGAAATCCGCAGTTGGAAAAGATAACGAGATGTTCACCGTGAGATTTCAATGGCGAGGTGGCGTCCGCAGATTGTAGGATTCATACGGTTAACACGTTTACGTTAACCTTCGATTTTTAACCTGATGTATAAATACACTTGTTTATGAATGGATTTATTTATCATCGGTGCAAAGTGTCATTAACCTTTAAATATTTTTTTGTTTTGCATACATAACAATATAAATAGGAACGATTTGCTGGCCTTTGTATTTTCTCCCTCCTACAACATGGTTTTCTTCTCCTTCAAAAGATCCTTCTAACAGCATCCTCAGAGATGACATAGGCCCCGAGAGAAATTATTTTCCAGTGTAGATTGATAATAAGTGTAAAAATGTATACCGCAGTTTTGGGTTATTTCACTTTCAGTATTGTATTAACGTTCTTATATTCTAATCAAGTTTTTGTGAATGAACAATCATTTGATTCCCGAATAGTAATTATACATTTTTACAGTCGATTATTGACAAAAGAACATCATAATATATTTATCTTTAAATACCAAGTAGTGTCCCCAGAAAATATGAAAGAATTATAAAAAAACATCTAAAGAATCTATTTGAGTGACAACCATTCTATGATAATAAAAATATCTAGTTAAGTTTTCAATCAATTATAAAATTTTTCTACTTTTTGTTGTTTTATGTTTTTGCACTATAATTAAATCGTAAAACGCGATACATTTATATTATTTTTATTTTATTTTATTAACTAATGTTTACAAGAGCAGGTTTTTTATGCATAGCACAGAGGATAACATATTATTTTTAAGCAATAATTACAAGCCTAAAACACCTTTATAAACTGAAAAAATCTTCTCAGAAAAAAATACATGCCCTCTGATTGCCGGTCAGGTGCTCTACCAATTACGATACGTCGGCTTATTCAAAACCTGCCAATTAAACCTGTCAATTAGAAGGCTGCGGGTTTAATTCACGTCGGCGACATATAATTTTTCCTGTAAGATTTTTTTAACTTAATAATTTGTTTCAGGTTTAATAATTATTGCTTAAAAATAATTTTTATCTTATTCATTTGTGTTAATCTTCCCCTTGGAGGCTTTATAAAAAGCTTCATGCAGTTTAAAATATCTTTCTGAAAACATAAATGTAAAAGTCCTGTTGAATACATAACTGCCTTGGTAAGTAAAAACACTTTGTCCTCCTTGAGAGTATGAAGGAAGACACTGTTTTTACTCACTGCATTATTTCTACAACGATTTTTACAGACACAATTTTTTTCACTATAATTTTTGAGGCGATAGATTCCTGTGGGAAGCATCTAAAACATAATTAAGAAATCAGAAATATTAATTTCTCATGTAATACCTAATCACACATACATAGTAATGGCGAGAATTTGTAACATTTTCAAAACAAAAACTTTAAAAAGTATTTTGGATAATTTCGAAATGTTCTGAAGAAAACCTTGACCAATTTACGCTTTGATTACTTTCCGAGCTAAAGAAACATTTACATATAACAGCATACATACACCTACCATTAATAATAATTAGATACGTTAATTAAAATTTTAGTTGTTTGCTAAAAGTCTGTGAGTTCAGGTAAAGCTATAAGCACTCGTGCGGTGTAAATTAAATAATATTATTATTTTTATTGATAAACTAATCTTTAAGAGACAAGGTTTTTTACGCATAGCTCAAAGATACCGTATTATTTTTAAGCAATAATAATAAGCCTGAAACACCTATATAAATTGAAAATATCTCTAGAGAAAAAAATAGATGTTGCTGACGAGAATTGAACCCGCAAAAACATTAAAAATTAGTTTATCATTAAATAAATCAAAATAGTTAATTATCAATGCCTTTCCTAGAAAAATAAAGTTGGTTGTTTCTAGTGAAAAATCCAATAAGCAATAATTGATGAATGAAAAATACAAGTATACATTGAATAGTTTGGCGGGTTTTGAATAAGCCGACGCAGCGCAATTGGTAGAGCACCTGGCAATCATAAGGCTGCCGGTTCAATTCCCGTAGGCGGCATGTATTTTTTTGTGGGAAGATTTTTTCAATTTATAAAGGTGTTTTAAGCTACTAATTATTGCTTAAAAATAATAAATAATATTAATTAGTTACCATTGACAAATGTTCGTTTCATATTTTAACTATGCACGATACCAGAAACCGACTGGTTTATTTTTACAGAAGCCAACCATATTTTTAATGCTAATAAATTTATTTGCTTAACCCTTACCACTCCTTTGTCGAGTGTGGCTCGACATTATATTTCTTACACCAACTCCTATGTCGAGTCATACTCGACATTATAGTAACACAATTTCGAAAAATAATTTAAATTATCAAATGTATTTTTTTTTCTTTTAAACACTTTATATCTCATTCTGAATATTCCGAATACGCAAAATACATATATCTCGTCAAGTTTCGCCTTTTAGATAATTTTTGAAATCGTATTATTTTTAACCTTGTAAATGCACTGCGCAGTTATTTGGTTGCGACGCATGTAAGTAGGTAGGTACTTGCCTGTCTACCTGCGTAACAATAGGAAGCGCTGAGGGATTTCTCCCAACACATAACAAAGGATTCTTATACCTATTCACTTGTTATCACATCATATTTTGTTCTGTTTGTGTATTTACATTTGTTTTTACTGTCCTCCATCCAAGAAATACCACACACTGAAAAAGTTTAAGTGAATAAGGGCATATTAAGTTGTTAATTTTATATATTTCTATGTTTTTTGTACTCTATGTAAAGAAAGAGTAATAAAAATTACATATTTTAAAAAATTTTGTTTAACTTTTTATTGAGGCCACTTTTTATCCCTTTTTTGTAAATTAATTAAGGAGTTGGTAGTAGGTAATTAAAAAAAAAATTAGGAGTGCAAAAAGTTAAAGTTAAATTAATAATTTTACCTTGATTACGGAAAATGAGTTGATCAGTTCAGAGAAGATTATCCATTTTCATCTAACAACTCTGAAGTACTTGATAAAGTAATGTCAAGTCAAGTGTCAAGTTATTAATTTAATTAAGTTTTACTTCCATGACACTGACAGGACAGTGACAAATCAACAAACTTTTTAAAAATGGTAATTAATTCATTAAAAGTTATGAAAAAACTTACCTTTATATCTTACATTACATAACCTATTTAATCAAGGTTTTTCGTCACTTTTCACGAATTTATATCACTTTTCAAAATAGTGATGATTTATCACTTTCTTGATCATTTTATATGGTCGTTTAAATTATTCTGAAATTTGATCTTTTCAATGCTTCAATTAATCTTTGATCGCGAGTCAATAACTTAAACTTCAATTTAAAACAGCACAGTTTTTATGGAACATAACACAATTCAAGAAAAGTGTAGATAAGGATCGGGCTTAATTCTAAATCATAACTCCGCAATCAAGCAAACACTAATTGGCTCGTAGACTATTGCACATGAAGAAGTCAGCTTGAAATATGTGAGTAAATTGGAGGCCTTGAAAGGTAAACCGCTGCCGCCACTAAATTTCAAAGGTAATATCGCTAAAATGCTAGTCATTAAAATCTTAGAATCGCCTTTAGTCATTGAAACTCCATCTTGAGAAAAGGGATTGCTCTGAAGAGACGCATTTGGGTAGATTTAACAAGATACGTAGTTTATTTTGCCGACGTCTGAAGATTGCATTCCGCATAAGGCTCTGAAGGCACTCTCTAAAGGGGACAAATTCCCTAGAAGGAAGAATCTGAAATATGTGTGTATAATTATTTTTGTTTAATTAATTGGAGGGTGCATTGCATATGTAAAAACATAGATAGGTTAGAGTTATTATGAATTCGTCGGGCAGAATTAGACTTTTTCGACTATTTCTGTATTTTGATAAATCATGCCTTTCGTTTAACGTACTAACCTGTTGATCAAAAATGGCGTGCATATAATAGAAAATAAAGTACAGAAAATTGAAAATTTAATTGAATTGCATTATTATTAAGTAGAATTCATACTTTATAAGACTTTGTACCGAATAGGGCATAAAGTACCTACTTTATTTTAGTCGAGTAATTATGACAATAAAGCTCCACAGGTAAATTTTAATACTGACATATTGAGGGCATTGTTGCAACCCTTCACTCTGGCTTTCATTATATTTTACCTGAAATTTATTGGTTGGCAATAATAGCAGGCGGTATAAATCAATGTTGAATTTAATACCATGTTGTGCATAATAACAAATCAACAATAATTCTGAATAACATATCTTATAATATTGTCATATCAGAATCAAAACGTTTTGCATTGCTTCAAATAGGGTTAGTTGTATTATGATTCATTTTTGGGGTATTACGCCGTGTTGCGCTTCCTCATTCTTGGATTTGTCCTGAAATGCTGGGAAGATCTAAAACGCATCGATCTCGCCTATTTACAAAGGCAAATGAAATCTATAAAAACTCAATTAATAAAAACGGGAACGATGGTGCTGCTTAAAAGTTCTTGATTACCGTTACAATCAGATTAATTTTACTAGTTATTATACTGAAATACCGGCCCTTAACGCTTTCAACAAGGTACAGGGTGCGGAAAAACAGACAGCGCAGTTTTTAATGGCTTGAAAGCTGCCTAACTTACAGAAATAAGGCTTTATTTTATTTTATTTCGTACATTATGCCGTTTAATGCATCAAGTCTTGAAGATGACACCAGAAAGATGATGGCTCTCAGCAGTGATACATTGGTAAAAGCTATTTCTGAAGCTTTCGGCCACATTTTGGCAAATCTTAGTGGTAACGAATGAAAATGGCACAACCCTCCCAACACAATGAGACCCCTCCCAGGTTCCTACCCTCACCACATGGAATGTACCGGCCCTTCAATACTGCTCTGTCTGTTTTGCTGCATTCTGTATCACTTCCACATACTTAAACACAATCTTCGCCACAATATACACATCTGCTCTGATGATGGACCCTGTAAAGCTGCCCGAAACATTGGATATAGAAGGGCGAAGTACAATAAGGCATAATAACCCAATAATTAATCACGATAATACTTTTGGACGTTTTACTAGAAACAAATCTAGTTTTGTTGCATTTTTAACTATATTTTAATAACCAAATACGTGGGTATTTTCGCCAAAGTTTGCACACGTGTGCTTTACATTCCATTACCAGATGGATTCAATTATACCAGATTACTACTAGAAATCGGTATTATTTACAGAACGGAAATTATGAGACAAAAATCTATAATATGTACTCCCCACTGACCGGAGAACTAATAGAGGGTAATTATGTGGATTGTTCAGTTAAAAACTTCAATTTATCACTTAATAAACGCAAAAGTTTGTTCCTGGGGCAGTTCAGTTACGTACAAAAAATAATTAATAAAAACTGCACACCATAAATTTTATTATTATGGATGTCATATTTTATAAACTACTAGATGTACCCTGCCACCGTTTTCTGTGACTCAGTCTGTTTGTGTAGATAAAGAAACAATAGCGCGTGTTGCTTTTACGTCCAACAAATGCAGCTGTTTAAAAAAAAAACGCAAGCTTTCACCTGTCGCAGGTGACATCTATATAATATAGGTATATAAAAACACAAGCATATTCGAATGCAAGGTTGTGTCAAAATTTGTAAGCAATCGGTGAAGAGTTTTCGGAGATCAAAAGATTTTGAACAAACGAACATTTACATTCGTATTTATATAGATTACTTTAAAAAAGCCCCTAAATGGTAGTTAGTAAAAATAAGTAAGGTCACGGAATGCAACTAACAGATTCTATTACAGAATCGTTAAATGTAGTATTTTTCAATATTGATAGAAATTTACGTAAAACTGTATATTTTCTTTAAATATTTATTTTTTATACTTTAATCATATACACCTAAAAGTGAAAATAAATATTTGAATTGATTTCATTAAGTTTCATTACATGTGGAAATAGGACTTGTTAAAAATGCACTTCCTTTTGATCTAAATCATTCATTAAAATATATATAAAGGGAAGACAGTTGAATATAAATAAACTAAATTTATAAACATATTTGTAATAAGCATTATATTTTAGTAGAGTGTAATTTAAATTAAAGTGGTCTAAAACAAATTTATATATTTTTATTGTAAATTAATAAATTTGCTTTTAAAAATAGATAATTTCCAATATCCTATAACACATAACTACTATGAAAACCAATCACAATCGTGGGACATGTCGAAAACAAATTTAATAAAAATTAGCGAAAATGATTAATTAAAGTTTACACTTAAAAGTGACTTTGATTACGTTCAAAATTTTAATATTTTTAATTACATACTAAACTCAAAAAAGTTGTTCATCTGCTTTAAACAACAGTATTTTATTTTTAAATAAGTTCAGAAACAGCGAATTTATTACAAAATTTCAGAGGCTTTAGCGGTCAAATCGGTTTCCTTCAAGCGACTTCACAAGGCGAAACAGCTGTCACGCGTAACAATAATTACACTATTAAATTTTTTACAATATAATTTTTTTTTGTAAATTTAATATTAATATTCTTTCTTTACGGTAATATAAAAATAGACAGTTATAGATACTAGATATACACATGCCAAGACAATCATTTTATAAATACTCAAATTAATTTAGTATATTTTGTTTTTGAGAAGTAATGCAAAACATGAGTAAGTTATAATAGATACACAACAAAACATACCATCAAACTGGTACTACAACTCTCACTTGAAATTAAGATATTAAAATACCACGGAAGGTTTCTCGAGAAAGGAAATGCCGTTTTTTTAATTCTAAAAGATTAATTATTTTACAACGGTTGTCAATCGATACAAATACATTTTATAGTTTGCGAAATACTCTCACTTTGGTTTGAGTTGGTTTTGGGATTGGGTTCCCATACACATGTCGGAATTATCTCTGTGACAAGAATCTGCGACCAGATTTAAAAAAAATCTGGTGTTAAAATGTTTTCTCCTTCTTAAACTCGTTGTTCGTTGCACACGCTCACTTCTTACCGGTTCAATTAACATACCAAACGAACGATTACTTTCATTAGGGTTTTACTATTCGCTAAATTTAAACCTCAAAAGGTGCTTGATGGTGTTTCAAGGAAGCACAGTTTATTATTGTAAAAGTGTGATGTTAATTATTGGATTTCCTTCCGTTGCTGTTTTTCATGCTGAAGATAAATTATAGATAATGGTTTGTTAAGAATCTTATCACATTAAGAACATCTTAAGAAGCAGTGCTTTGCTACCTATTTAAGATATTTTAGAATTTATATTTATCATTAACATATTGGAACACATGTTTATGCACCTACACCATGCCTTTATGATATATATTATCAAAAAGGTATTATCAAAGGCATATATAAACATTACTCTTTTAATAATAGTTTAACAGGAAACCTGTGAATTCATTCGTTAAGAGTTTGCAGTTCCGTTTTTAACAGGATTACGACAAATTTGAAGAGATAGATAATAAATTGGCACTATTTTGTTTCAGTAAGAGTTCTCTGTGTATACCTGAATATGGCGATGACAAATTCCATAAAAGATATACATCAGCAACATGATTTCTGAATAAGGTTTTGATTGAATACATTATAAACCAGACCTGATGATTGGAAGGTTGTATACAAAAGTAGTTGTGTATTAATTTTTGAGAACGTCAGAACGATATTAGTTCTTAGCTACAAATAATGCATGTTCTAAGGAACCAAATGCTCCAGTTGCGTAATTTAAAAAAATCAAAACTATCTATTAAGTGCGTCATTAATAAGTACCTTTGTATAATTTTAAGTAAAACGCAATATTATGATTACATAAACCGTCGTCTTGATTGTCCAAACGACCAATTAAAAAATTGTCCAATCTTCATTTTAAAACTAAAAATAAAGTACCAAAAACGGTAATCAGTCACTTTACTAAGAAATAATAATTAATAACCTAACCTTTGTATAACCTTCTTTACGAAACTAGCTTAATCTTAAACATCTATTGTAAAATTCCAATAATATAAAGATAGATAGATCGTTTGGACAAATAAGCACTGGGGCAACGAAATGTTATCATTAAAGGAATGAGAAAATAATAAAACTATGTTTTTTGGCGCATGGTCGTCAAGGGAATTATGTTTTTAATTAAATAATGTGCTTTAGATGTAACGATAAAATTCTTATAATGTCTTCAAATGAAAAAATCTTTATATATTAAATATTAAAAATTAAAAATATATTATATATTAAAAAGTGTTATATACAAATCTAATAATTCATTGGATCTTAAAATGGCTTCATTTTATTGCTATATTAAAAAAAGCCTAAACATTCCTCAATACACATTACGATTTATAAGATTTTTATTGCTTTTAAAATAGTAGAAAGAATATACATCCCAATACAATCCTTTATGCCTTAATCAAAAACGTTGTTGATGACAATATTTCAAAATACAATAATTTGAGGGGTATGAATGTTGATATTTATTATAAACATTGTTTTTTATACAACTTCATTATGAAAATAAATGCGGTGCCAAGGCACAAAATATACTGTTGATCGTTTAATACGAGACAATACCCTAAAATAAAGCCAGAATCTTAACGACGTAAGTGAAGCAGCCGTGCACAAAAATATGCGACCGCGGCCCTGGTGTATTGGGTAGACCTGTGGTTGAATTTCCCCTATAAAATCTCTCTTATAAAATGAGAATTTTATAGAAGTCATTTAAAAACAATATTCGGCATGCGGCCCTGTGTGATGGACGTGCCTACGGTGGACTTTACCCTAGCGGGCCTACAACATGTATTTTTACGTGTGGGGTTTATTTTGATTATTTCTTATGAACGCGTTACTAAAATTTCAAATGTTTCTAGAGGGATCCTTTAGGAAATTACTAATTCATCTTCTAGAAAAATAAAATCTGGTAATTACCTCTAATTTTATAGTTATTTATTAAAAAACGTTTTATGAATATTTCTATCCGTTTTACATAAAATATTTTAATTGTAGGGTCCTGTTTTTATTGATCTTAAATATACATAACTTTCATCCTTAGAGATTCCTATAAAAAAACATTATAGATTTTAGTAATACGTTCATTCGAAATAATTAAAATGTGAGCGTTGAGCAAACCCCCGTTATTAGAGTCTTATGTCGCCTTAAGTATCGTTCTCCATTATTGAATCACTCATAATTGACTATCGAGCGACTTCTCCGAGGAGTAGCAATTTGGAGATAGTTGTAACTATAAAAAAGGTAGCAAAAAAGAAAAGAAAGTAGATTGGGCGAGCTGACCAATTATGGCAAATGCGTGGAAATGTTGTACCTACTCATACATGTAACCGTTCTGTTGTTACACAACTGTCGTATATTATGATTAACTACACACATTACTGTATTTTATAAATTGATTCTATATACTTTCTAAGATAATTGGTATGGTAATGCGTACATGTTTGATTACAGACTTATAATCATATTTGTATAAACTCAATACGCATCATGTTAAAACTCATGATTCGGCCTTAAGCGTACATCATGGATAATACTAGATAATAAATACTGAAAAGATAAACAGATAGAAGTGTTTAGCTAGCCAGAAGTAAGCACAATTATCTCTCATTTCTGCCGAAATTGCTCAAATATTTTATACGTGGAAATTCTGTCTTGAACAGATTACAATTTGACTGGCTTGTTTGTTGAATAGGAAACAAACGAACTAATGGTAATTGGCGACATAGGTTATCTATACATTGTTTTGGTTTCAACTTCGAGAGAATAACTATTAAATCATATTATATTATTTTGTGGTGGCTATTGACTTGGGCGTTTTGTGTTTAAATTGTTCGCGTTTCGTTTCATATGAGCCAATAATTATTTTTAGTACGAATAAGTATTATAAATTTATCAAAAGTCGTATTTATAATGAGCTTTTGAAAGTTTGGCCTTTGCTGTTTGAACTCTTAAAAAGGTGTTAACAATAATTAGAACCGATATTAGATGAAGGCCGTTTTTTCTCTCTTATTCTACAAATATCCTTGATATGCATATCATTATCTAATTGGTAATATGTTCAATTTTGACAGCTGCGTTCGACGTGCAATCTACATAATATGAAGGTAATATATGCGGTAACCTAAGGAAAAATAATGGAAATCTAAGGCTAAGACCACTTCACAAATCCGATGAACTCGATTAGCAGGAAATGAAATTTCGATTAAGATCAAAATTAATCGAACGATTTAAAAATACCGTTAACTGGTGAAATTTTATTTTATAATTTCTTACGTGAAATCGCACAAGAATCACAACTGTTCTCAACCGTCTGGAACCAGTGAGCTATGGTATGGACTAAGACATTCCCAATTGGAGTATGTTGTGAGGTTGAAGGTAGTGGGGAAGGAAGGAGATGGGGGAGAGGAAGGTGTGGACATACCTGGCTATTCAGATCTGGTCACCAAACAAAGGCCAAAGCGATTTAAAGCAACGTTTCAATTCTGAATGGTGTCCTTATACCAGGGCGATACTGAGAGTATCTTCCACTCTGGAATATGCTGCAAAAATACTATATATTTAGTAAATCAGTAAGCTTTAATTTGACATGTAATCTAATATGATTGGCAGCATTGCAGTGTCCATCATCAGGACAGATGTGTTATTTTTTTTAAATAACACATCTGTCCGAAACGTTGGCTTAAGAAGGAGTTAGCGCAACACGGCATAACACCCCAAAAACAAATAACAAAAAGGACATTTAATCTGTCCGTGAGTCCTGTGTTGGACTTAGTATTAAGAGTTAAAGCAATTTAATATGCCGCAAATATACTATATATTTAGTAAATGAGTAAGCTTTAATTTGACATATAATCGGTCCGTGAGTCCCGTGTTGGCTTAGTGTTTCGAGTTAAAGCAATTTAATATGCCGCAAATATACTATATATTTAGTAAATGAGTAAGCTTTAATTCGACATGTAATCTGTCCATGAGTCCCGTGTTGGTTTAGTGTTTCGAGTTAAAGCAATTTAATATGCCGCAAATATACTATATATTTAGTAAATGAGTAAGCTTTAATTCGACATGTAATCTGTCCGTGAGTCCCGTGTTGGCTTAGTGTTTCGAGTTAAAGCAATTTAATATGCCGCAAATATACTATATATTTAGTAAATGAGTAAGCTTTAATTTGACACATAATCGGTCCGTGAGTCCCGTGTTGGCTTAGTGTTTCGAGTTAAAGCAATTTAATATGCCGCAAATATACTATATATTTAGTAAATGAGTAAGCTTTAATTTGACATATAATCGGTCCGTGAGTCCCGTGTTGGCTTAGTGTTTCGAGTTAAAGCAATTTAATATGCCGCAAATATACTATATATTTAGTAAATGAGTAAGCTTTAATTCGACATGTAATCTGTCCATGAGTCCTGTGTTGGCCTTAGTGTTTCGAGTTAAAGCAATTTAATATGCCGCAAATATACTATATATTTAGTAAATGAGTAAGCTTTAATTTGACACATAATCTGTCCGTGAGTCCAGTGTTGGCTTAGTGTTTCGAGTTAAAGCAATTTAATATGCCGCAAATATACTTTATATTTAGTAAATGAGTAAGCTTTAATTCGACATGTAGTCTGTCCGTGAGTCACGTGTTGGCTTAGTGTTTCGAGTTAAAGCAATTTAATACGCCGCAAATATACTATATATTTAGTAAATGAGTAAGCTTTAATTCGACATGTAATCTGTCCATGAGTCCTGTGTTGGCCTTAGTGTTTCGAGTTAAAGCAATTTAATATGCCGCAAATATACTATATATTTAGTAAATGAGTAAGCTTTAATTTGACACATAATCTGTCCGTGAGTCCCGTGTTGGCTTAGTGTTTCGAGTTAAAGCAATTTAATATGCCGCAAATATACTATATATTTAGTAAATGAGGAAGCTTTAATTCGACATGTAGTCTGTCCGTGAGTCACGTGTTGGCTTAGTGTTTCGAGTTAAAGCAATTTAATACGCCGCAAATATACTATATATTTAGTAAATGAGTAAGCTTTAATTCGACATGTAATCTGTCCATGAGTCCTGTGTTGGCCTTAGTGTTTCGAGTTAAAGCAATTTAATATGCCGCAAATATACTATATATTTAGTAAATGAGTAAGCTTTAATTTGACACATAATCGGTCCGTGAGTCCCGTGTTGGCTTAGTGTTTCGAGTTAAAGCAATTTAATATGCCGCAAATATACTATATATTTAGTAAATGAGTAAGCTTTAATTTGACATATAATCGGTCCGTGAGTCCCGTGTTGGCTTAGTGTTTCGAGTTAAAGCAATTTAATATGCCGCAAATATACTATATATTTAGTAAATGAGTAAGCTTTAATTTGACACATAATCTGTCCGTGAGTCCCGTGTTGGCTTAGTGTTTCGAGTTAAAGCAATTTAATATGCCGCAAATATACTATATATTTAGTAAATGAGTAAGCTTTAATTCGACATGTAATCTGTCCATGAGTCCTGTGTTGGCCTTAGTGTTTCGAGTTAAAGCAATTTAATATGCCGCAAATATACTATATATTTAGTAAATGAGTAAGCTTTAATTTGACACATAATCTGTCCGTGAGTCCCGTGTTGGCTTAGTGTTTCGAGTTAAAGCAATTTAATATGCCGCAAATATACTATATATTTAGTAAATGAGTAAGCTTTAATTCGACATGTAGTCTGTCCGTGAGTCACGTGTTGGCTTAGTGTTTCGAGTTAAAGCAATTTAATACGCCGCAAATATACTATATATTTAGTAAATGAGTAAGCTTTAATTCGACATGTAATCTGTCCATGAGTCCTGTGTTGGCCTTAGTGTTTCGAGTTAAAGCAATTTAATATGCCGCAAATATACTATATATTTAGTAAATGAGTAAGCTTTAATTTGACACATAATCTGTCCGTGAGTCCCGTGTTGGCTTAGTGTTTCGAGTTAAAGCAATTTAATATGCCGCAAATATACTATATATTTAGTAAATGAGTAAGCTTTAATTCGACATGTAGTCTGTCCGTGAGTCACGTGTTGGCTTAGTGTTTCGAGTTAAAGCAATTTAATATGCCGCAAATATACTATATATTTAGTAAATGAGTAAGCTTTAATTTGAAATATAATCTGTCCGTGAGTCCCGTGTTGGCTTAGTTTTTCGAGTTAAAGCAGTTTAATATGCCGCAAATAAACTATATATTTAGTAAATGAGTAAGCTTTAATTTGACATATAATCTGTCCGTGAGTCCCGTGTTGGCTTAGTGTTTCGAGTTAAAGCAATTTAATTGTTGCAGTGCCTTGCTTTTTTCCATTACTATTTGTCTGACTTAAGTCGTGACAATTTCAAAATTTAATTAATTATGAGTGTTCATTAACTAAACTAACTAACACAAGAATATGCACGTAAATGCCACGTAATTCAGTAATAATCGTAAATAACGGTCAACTTCAAGTAGCGTGGAAACACCTCAAGGGCACTTTAGGGCTTAGCGGTAAATTTGTGAACGTTATTCATTTTTTACCCTCGTTGATTAGTCAGGTACCTATCACCTGTCACTGCCCGTTGACAACCTACATCTAACTAATGATTGAGTTTATTTTTACGGCAAATGCGTGTATTTTTTCTTTTAATGAGATAAATTAATGAACTGGACATTAAAGATTATATTAATCCACGATCAATTAAAATTGCGCTCAAGAGACGGCAGTATGCTTTTTATTTTGTAGATTGACTTTTCAAAAAAAAAAAAGAATTTTAAATTAAAATTCTCGCTCTTTCAATAATGAAAAATTCACTTTGTAGCTTCGATTAAATTTAAATAAAATAAAATAACTTTGTTTACAACACCACTTAATCGAAACAATCGACATGCTTCGAAACCAACAGTTTTTTCGTTGGGAATAAAGGTGTTAACTAACTAACTAACTAACCATCACGCCGTTTCTCCGTAAGGGTAGACAGAGAAGACGGACCGACAAACAACTCGGTCTTGGCACACACTCCTTGCCTCATTCACATTCATAAATCGTCTCATTCATACTCTTCTATTATTCTGACTCTTGACATGGCCCGACTCAAGTATCCAAGTCCCCAATTCTGCTACCATTCACATTTGCATCGTATATTCTTCATTTCACTATTTTCTTCGCTCATTCGCTCTACATGCCCAAACCATCTAAGCGTCCCTTTCTTGATCTTACTCATTAAGCTTACATCAGCCTTGCGCTCTTTGCGGATCTCCACATTTCTCACACGATCATACATGGTTTTACCACACATACGCTTCAGGGATCTCATTTCAACAGCATTCGGTCTACTTTCATCCTTTTTCTGCCAGTTCCATGCCTCACTTCCATACATCAGGGTAGGTACCAGAACTCCATTGTGGACTGCTAGTTTATCTTCTTTGGACAATTTTTTGTTAGCGCTAACTGCGTTTAGTCCTCCATATTGTTATTCACTGTAATATTAATGGCGTCCATTTAGAAAAAAACTTATCTAAAACTTACGATGGTTCAGGACTTCGTTCAGTTTCTCTGTTCAGTGAGGCAAATGGTGGAGACATGATCGTCTTAGCGCCACAATACTTTGTGGTTAGAGCAACGCGGCATAATACCCCAAAAATAAATCACTATAATAATTTTGGCCGTGAAAATCTTAATAATCTTGTAAGTCAATTAAAAGTTTAAATATTATCAATAATCAAAATTTTTCGAATGACCCTCTGTTAAATTTGTTCCTATTGTAAATTACACCACTTCCACTCATCCTTTTACATCTTTAATGACGGGCTGTCTCACAGAATTAGAAAAATTCATCAAATTTCAAAGTTGATTTTCAAGTTCTGTGATGGTTCTATTCAAGGTCTATCACTGTTTCAGTTTTGTTAAACAACTGACCAATAACGATATAATAACAGAACTTGAATATCAACTTTGAAATTTTGATAAATTGTTCAAATTCTGTGAATTAACCCATCCCAAGTCTATATTTCTAATTTAGTTTTTTGTATACCCGGAAGAAGTGAAAATTGCTCACTAAACATGTTGGGTTTTTGTACAATATATTAATAAAGTGGTTAAAGCTAAGTGTTGATGTACACATAAAATTTAATGTACACATTAAATTTTTTCCTATCAATTGAAACACTTAAAATAATTTATATGTCAATGGCAGAATCTATTATAAGATATGGATTAACCATATGGGGAAATACTAGTATAACCAATCTGAAACAAGTCCAAGTTGTACAAAACGCAATTGTAAAATTACTAGTCGTCCCTAATATTTTTAAACAGAGACATAATACACCGTTGCTGTTTCAGAGTGCCAAAATTTTACCCGTTAAGGCTATACTATGGCAAAAAATCATAATTCAGTATATATTTACCCCGCAGCATAAAGAAAAATTAGAACATAAATACAGTACTAGATTCACGCGCAATGACGGGTTAATAGTTCCGAAATATAATAATAAATACGGACAGAGAACGTTTGAATACAACATACCGAAGATATTTAATTTATTACCTGACACTATAAAGCAATGTAAATCTATGAATAAGGTTAAATATATGGTGAAAAATTGGCTATCGGAAAAAAAAAATTTATTTTAATATGTATGAAAAATTGTATGAAAAATTGTTAATTCTGTAGATATAAGATGTAAATTATAACTTTAAAAAATTTATTTGAAACTAACTTTAAGCACCTGTTGACAAGCCAATTCAATCGGCTTAGCAGGACTTGTTTGTTGATATTATGTATTAACTATTTATTCAATAAAAAAAAAAAAAAAAAAAAAAAAAAAAAAGATTATTTTATTTATAATCGTACCTCTAAATGAAGAAGTGATGTGAATTTTATTGGATTATCTACCTGACAAGTAGCTGGGTTTTGAAAAGCACCAAGTTTTATCTTAAAATATCATCGTTCGTACATGGTTGTTTGCAAATGGAATGCATGCATGATTTGGTTACTAGGTGAATTTAAATTATATAAATTACCTTTATTAATTAAATTAAATTAGGTACCGCATCGCCTTGATTGAAAAACAGTTTACATAGCGGTTGCGTACGGATAATTGACCATTTACTTCGTTATATTTTCTGCTTCACCAAGTAATTAATAGTGATAACAGATTGTCAATCAGACACTAGCGTACTATGGTATAATAATATGTTATTTCATACATTCTTGTTCTGTAGTTGGATGTCAAAATCATACCGAATTCATCAAGTTCTTATCGATGATATAATTTCCAAAATAATTAAATGTAATTTGCTAAAATACAACAATATTATTTTTAAAATACCAACAAAGTACTGCATGCAATAAGTAAAACTATTTTACACTCATTATGCAAGATGTCATATTTGCAACGAAAATCTAAGCTTTACAATTTAAGCTTATCGATGTTTCCTTATGTATACATGATTTATTTTTCATAATACAATAAATTAACGTAATGTACTAAATTATTGCATAGAAATGAGGGTTAGTAATTCAGGTTCTCGATAAAACAAACTTTATTATAATTATAATTGAAAATAACGCTTATTAAGCCGCAGTCTATAATTATTCCACAATGCATTGATAATAAAATAAGGATAATAAATGTCTGACCAATATAATAAAACACTGATACAGAAAACTTATCTTCGTAACTCATTATATTTATGGAAAATAATTGGCTCCTGTATTAATTTCGATTTATTTAGTGTAAATGGTTGAAATTGGCAAATAATACCGATATGACCAAGCAATCCGTTCAAAGGGTGTTAATTTTATAGGGAAATTAATTCGATATTTATCTTTCAACCTTTTGCCATTAAACCTGAATCGACAGGCGCCTGAAGTTGGTTGGCACGACGCTCATGATACGTTGCGGGTGTGGAAAGCAGGCAGGCCGAGAGCCACGACCACCGACCAGTTCCTTCGAATAACGACCCAACAATAGGCTTGTGATTACGTCGTGATTAAACCCCCATTAACGGCACTTTGTGATCATTGCGAAAAAATCATGGTGGGCGTTTTTCATGGCTCAACACGTGTGATCCGTTTCTACGTGACGCACACATTCTTCACGATATTATAATTCTATAAAACGATTGAGATATACATTTTATTGATGTCTGACGAAATTGTTTCATCTGTATCTAATGATCAATCAATCTATTTGTCATTGGTGTTTTTTGTAATTGGTTCTTGAAAAAATAGGCGGTGTTTAATCTTCAAAGGCGTGAAAAAATGCTTTATTCATCTGAAACTTATAAGGACGGTCCACTTGATTTGAAAATATCTAAAATTTTTATATTCTAATGAACTAATAATCGGTATGTTGCTGAAAACCAGCTGCATTCCGCGTCCATGTTCAGATGACTGGTGACCTTTTGTCAATATTATCAAACCAAACATCATGTAAAAATATGTAACGAACTAATTAACTATTGACAAATACATGTTTTTTATATTGTTATTATGTGAAATTAAAAATTAAATAGGTTTTTCCATTCGATTAAAATACATTTCAATAACAGTTTTTTTTTAAATATACAGCTCTATATATTAATCCTCATTCACGTATTAAAATACTGAAACCCTTAAATATGAAAAATATTGGTTTAAAAAGAAAACCGTCCACAGTTAACAGACAGCGGTTTGCTCTCCTCATTTTGGAATTCAAGTACCTCCAGAACTGTGTAACAGTACAAATGACGATAAAGATTAGATTTTCTAGTATTAAGAACTAATAATATATTTCCAAATTAGCTGTCAAAATAACAGCAATTTAAAAAACGTTGGTTTTTAGGGGTTAAAAAATATGCTTACAAAAAGACGTTTTCATTCAAAACAATGTAATACATCTACCATTCGCCGATTTTCTTATGATTTGCAGCAATTTAAGCTGATTGAATGGTTTAATCCTTGAATAAATTAAGATTAATGAAAATCCCCGTGAAATCGTACTCAAACACAGCATTGTATTGGAACAGTGCGAGATCCAAGGAGTTATGATAATTCATATAAAGATTACAAGAGTATGGAACAATCATCATAAAATAATTAGCAGCAATTATTAAACTGGCGCATTCAGAGTCTGGTTCACGCTTCTCATTTGTGCAAGAGGTTTAATGGATAACTGGTGACCTCACGGATCAAGGCTCCCCATGGCCATTATTTCCACAGCATTACCAGGTACCACCTTCCACCTCCATGTACCAGGTTTCATATCTTGCGAAATTGCACTCCATATTTCACGAAAGCTAATTTCAAATGAGAACTTTAAAATGTTTCAGGGTTGGACCGAGAAATTAAGGTAGCGCAAACGCCTAAGGACTTTAATCGTTGATGTGGATTAACATAGCTGAAACTCAATATCTTTATGTGTTTGCTCTAGCTCAAATCAAATTTTAAAATATTTCACGTTTCTTAAAAGCGGTTTCGTTGTGGGTCTACATTATTTGAATACGAAAATCAAAGCGAAACGTAAAAACTAGTATTTCGTAATATTTAGGATGCTTAAGAGTATAGTTATTAAGGTATACAATAATTTTTAAGTTTAAGTAATATTTGACGCTAATATCAACAAGTAATTAATGATTCAGGCGTATTCTTTATAGTAATAATAATTGCATTCAATCAGCACAGGATCTCCTAGTGAGGAGAGAAAATATTACATATTGTTTTTTTAAACGTTCATTCCTTTCCCGTAATTGGCGGTTCGGATCACGTTTTTTTTCTCACATTTGCAGCATTACACATCTTCTTAAAAGGTTTAAAATGTGTATTAATTAATTTATCAATTTAGTTTTGGCATTTTAAATAGGCATATAGTTTGCACTATGTCATGATACAATCCGTAAACAAAAATTATTAAAAGAACCTTTGTTTATAAAAAATCGATCACATACTTTCGTAATTTAAGTTTTAATTTATTTATTATTTTTTATAATTTTATTTCTTCTGGTGATTCGCCAAATATCTTCATTGTTTCGTTCATCAAGGACTTTTGACTATGAGTTTTTTTTCGGAAGGGAGTCTTATATCATTTCTTTTCTTCGTCTCATGTGTGTGTTTGTGCTGTTAATCAATAAACAAGGCATCTTATAACTCTTTGTTATAACCTTTACTTATTCCCCCTTTCGCCTTATTCTCACTTCCCAATCAATTGATTAACTCTTTAAGTATTTGTTAGTTACTCTATTTTTTGTTCTGATGAAGAATTTCTGATGCTTCTAATTTTTATAATTTTCTTATCTTGTCTTTTGTAGGAGTTTTATAAAAGAAACAAAAACTTGACATGAATTATGTGACTTAAACAAATTATTTTATTTATCATTATATGCCACGATACCGAAAAGAAAATTGCCGCAGGTCATGTAAAGTAGGTAGGTCAGTTTCAGTCCCTTCCACGACATGGCAAAAACCTTATCTTGCATAGCAGTTATAACGACTTACTTAAACAACTGATGTCTTAATGCATTACCGCCCTACTAGGTCACTGTTGGACAAGCGGAGTACGTACCTACGTAATGATATAAGGGCTTCATTTAAATATAGCGAAGTCAATTATGTGATCTGAATGGCGTAAATGGGTTTGTAAGGCAATGTTACTGATTTATTTGCTAGGGAGATTATAAAACGAACACTATTTTTATCCACTAAAAAGATTTAGTCGATTTTCATTTCGAAGTAAAACTTTTTTGGAGCAATTTTTTAATAGATGAGGTCGTCAAAACAATGTCTTTATTATAAATGTTATTACTAGCTGAAGTCCCGGGCGTTTCTTGAGCTTTACACAGAAAATTTTGAAATCAGGTGGTAGAAATTAATTTTCGTCTTATTTTGAACGTCAAAATTTCACATCGATGTATCAAAATACAGCTTTAAGGGGTTAGAAAAGAGGGTGTGTGTTAGTTTTTAGAAATATCATATAGATGGTGACCTTCCTTCTATTCTGAAAGTCAAGTGAAAAATTCATCAATCTAGGAATAAAACTGTAGTTTTGTTTAAAAAAGAAATCCACACCGCTCGCCCGATATCCGCTAACAAACACTCTTCAATATATAAATATATGGATTATAGCAAGTCACGGCGCAAGTCAAAAGCTTTGTATGCATATGGTTATAAAAATGATTTAACAGATGATATAACTAAATACATAATTGATGCATTTTATAGGTAGTATTAGGAAAACTGCAAAGTATGGTTCAGGCGACAAGGGATTTGGTAGGTACCCACCACACGAAACAATTAAATATGACACATTAATCTTTCAAATATTGCCAGGTATTTTAATTCACTCTCTCTGCATTTAAGTGGTTCATGCCTATGAAAATACTGACAAATATTATACCCATAGAGAATAGTAGCCGTCATAAACTTTGCCGTTTAATTTTCATGATTGTCGTTAAAACGATATCACGACCGCGACAGTATTTTCCATGCAGAGCATTGCAGGGCATTATCTACTGCTTCAGAATCTAGTCGACAGGGAATTTGCAAAATTGCATGCACGATTAATTCTTATTCGCATTTTAAATCATAACATTGATACGCTGACTAACGTGGGAAATTATTCTTTGAGAAACTTGTAAATAATAATAATTAAAATTAGCTACACAAAAAATTACCCAATTTGTTATACTTTGTCATGTTCATTGGCTCTGCACCTAGAAACCAAGGGAATTTAAATCCAAAAAGATTAAACAATTTTTTTAAAAAATATGTATCGGTATAGATACATGAAATATTGATCAAATACACAATATGTATTTATATGTCGGTACTTCTTCCCAAAGTGAAAGTTTGTCAACCACTTTCGGGTTTCTTCACATTTGTTTTTTAATTTATCCATTTTCTGGAAATCGTCTGTTTGCATTTCATCAGTTTTCACATGTGTTGTATATATAGCAAAAAAAAACAATCATGGAATTCTTCCTTGTGACTTTACCACTAATAAAACAACAAATTATAAAAAATTTAAACAATGAATTCATAAGAAAATGATATCAAACCAGAAATCGCTCATGACAAGTAAGAAAAACATTAATTTTATATTGCCTATTGTGGTGGTAATTGAGAAGCATATAATATTTTTAAAAAATAAGACGGGATATAACACTCATTAAGTTTAATACAGAATTACATAAAACAATAACGAAAACAAAAAAATATCACTCATGGCAATAATAAATCAGATTTTTTTCTCAGTGTAGGTGTACATGTACAGTGTACACTGTACAGTTGTCATTTATTTTATTTTAAGTGGAATATAGAATTAATTATAAGTAGAATTCACCGCACCTCGGTCTAGTGTAGAAGAGACTCGTGCGCTCTGCTCTTGCCGAATTTCACAATTCACAATTAACATTTTGTTGCTTGAAATAATAATACAAATATTTGGATAATTTATAAAGAGCCGTTTTGTGAAAATTTGCTGTAAAATACCTTTGAATATGTTACATGAAGACATAGTAACATTTCGATTCATTGAGGCCTTAGACACATTATGCTACATAATGCGCGCATAAATAAGGCGTGGCACGGACGTATTATATGTTGGACTGCACACTACGCTATAATCATCCTCAGGAGAGGGGGTCAGATCAATTGGGGGACTGCCGCGGAATATCTTTTCCTTGTATGGGATCTGTCACTTTGACAGATAACAGCCGCGTAATTGTTCTGACCTCTTCTCCTGCTGTAGGTAGGAGAGGGGGTCGCATAATTTTTAAATATAGCCTGGCTAGCAGATCACAGCGCATATCGTCACACTTATAACACATCATCTTTTTAGGTGTGACATGTCTGTATAGGATTGTATGACAAGCTATATGGAGTTATATAAAACGCTTTGAACGTAAAGCGTAATCTGTCGCCCCCTTAAATAAAAAAAAATATACAAAAAAAACTAAAGTATGTATTAATCATTGAAGAAGAAAATACTAACAAATCTAAACGAAACATGAAACAAAACAATTGACAGTAAATAAAAATAATAATGGTCTCAACTGTCAATCGAACCAAGGATCTTTGTCTTACTGAGACAACGTTTTTATCCACTCGACCATTGGGACTTAATTTTCACACGTCATATTTGTCGATCTCATATTTTAAATTCAGAATAAACAATGTTGTCGTGCAACAATTTTTTATTTTTTTTATTTTTTTTTTATTTTTTTTTTTTTTTTTAATTATTTTAATATATATCATATGTTACATTAATACATATTTTGTAGAAAATAATATTAAGGTTCATAATTGGTCATGTGTACCTTATCAGAAAAGAGGAGCTCTTGTGCCTGATAAGGGAGCCACGATTCTTACTTAGATTCAATGTTATAATATTATGTTATGTGTAAAATTTATAATATATATATATGTATATATTTTTTTTTTTAATATAAGTTTTTTTGGAAAAAAAGTTTGATTTTAAAAGTTTAATATATATATTTTTTTAATATAAGTTTTTTTGGAAAAAAAGTTTGATTTTATTTATTTGTTCTTGTTGGTTCGTAATACAGCGCAATTCGGAAGGGAGATTATTGTAGTTTTTTATGGCTTGGTAAATATAATGGTTTTGCATTTGAGTTGTTTTGAAGATTGGCGTAATAAATTGATTTCCATTTCTCATGAGTTTGTAAAATTCTTGATATTCTGTGTTATTTTTTTCTTTACACATTTTTATAATGGAAGTTTGCTTAAATATATCATCAATATTTGGTACTGGAAACAATTTAAAAAGCAATTTTGTTGGGAAAGTAGAGTTTTTTTTAAGTATTACCTTTATAATAATTTTTTGCGAGACTTTTACTGAGTTTAGGTTGTTTTTATAAGATCCTCCCCAACCTATGATATATTATAGAATTTATTATCAATTCATGAGTTTTTTATATTGCTTCGTTACCAATGTTGATTTCTGAGCATTGAACATGACTGTATTCCCCGAGCATGGAGTTTATATGTTTAAACATAAACTAAGTCCAACACTCAAAGCACATTTATGTTTCAGAAGGCGCGCCATCGGACAGGTAGTATCGCAAGCTCAATCAAAAGTGTACAAATAACAAATCAAACAGTAAAATAACATGCTGAGTGTTCATACGTCTGGTAGTTACTTTCCCACAAAGTAAAATTATGCCTCGACATCGATCAGTGTTACTTTTTATCGACTTTACTTGACTTTTTACTGAAAATAAATAATGTTGCAATTGTCACCACACACACATTTTATTATTTTTATTTTCATTTAGGTATCTACAATATAAAAATTTATTAAATACACTGATATTATTTGTACATATACCCAGTGGAAGAAACTTCCGATATCCTTGTGAAAGACTACCATTATTCACCGAAACTGTTAAAAAATTCTATAACTACCTTATGTGGCAAAATTAGAATAGGTGCTTCCCAACCCTTTTCTCCACATTCTCCATTCTCTACTTTTCTCCTTTCGACCTCGCGCTGACAACATTCTAAATGTCATATTTCCACGGCTTGAGCACTTCGACGTTTTTAAATAGTGTATTTCATTATGAAAATTGATATTGTTACAAAAATTCTAAACGCGTGTACGAAATCATATAATTTGCATTACCTACTATCAAAATATTGTCGTATTTTGAACGAAACAATCAGAAAATGGTTAATATTTTTTTGCACGGAAATCAATCAGTAGTATTGAATCTGAGTTCTTAAATTGATTATTCAAATAAATAATATTTAGCTCTTATGCACATGGAATACCTTTTATTTATATATTTCTCTTTTGATTTTACACATATCCCGTTAAAATCATTTAATTTCAAAACATTTCGCAAGTGGTAATTAGAGTTCAATTTTATGAAAGCAGAGGTCTGTTTTCTGAAGCAGCGAAATCTATCGAACTTGAACTCTGGAATCACGAAATTCGCACGACTTTGCTTATGGAATTTTTGGGCCAACGCAACTATTTACTGCTCCAAAATTCCATAATAGAACAAATAAAAAATCACTTTCAACTGTTCAAAATTATCACTATTCACAATTATTCACAATTCAAAATTAATCACAGTTCACAATTATTCACAGTTCACAATTTTTCACAAAACACAATTATTCACAAATCTTATTCACAATTATTCACAATATTATTCACAATATTATTCACAATTATTCACAATTATACCCATATTTTTTCCCTTTTGTTCAGTAATTGAAAGTTGAACGTTATTGTGGAAAGTGTGTATAAAAGAGCTTGCCTACACGCGTCGAGGGTTGTTGATAAAAAATAAAAAGTCTCTACAGTTATAAAAGTAAATTAATGATATCAGTTCGATCAGTCGGTGTACGAATAAAACCGTATTCAAGCAGGTGTAAAAAACAGATGATTTTTTTTTTAATTACTTTAGAGGTATTGGGATAACACAAATTGCACAAGCTTTTTGTCAGAATGTTGATTGTGACAATTTATAATTCAAGCAACTGCGTATATTTGTACAAATTATCATTGCTCTAGGATAGCGGGAGACAGGAATATAAATTGTGTAGTTATATTTATATTGGAAAATATTTATGACCCTCGTAAACTTAAATACAAATAATAATAATATATGATCACGTCTTCATCAACTAAGCGAAAGTCTGGAAACTCTACATTAATTAAACGTATCCGTTGAATTTATTTTTGAAGAAAGCGACACTTGGCTGACATAGGAAATAAATTTTCAATCAGCTATTCGTGATGGTGATCATGATTTGCTATAAAAAAACATTAAATTAAAACACATCCGCTTTGGATCACTCCCATTTCGTCAGTCACGTGTGAACCGAATGCAAAAAATCTGACATCTCAAGAGAAATAAATACCTAGATGAAATATTTCAACAGTTATTACAAGGGGGATATCCCCCAAAACCGCCCGTTCAAGAGTTTTGTTATTATTATCTTTTTGTTTCAAACAAATTAAAGTGCTTTAAAAGTTAACTAGTGATAGCGCCCCTGAGGTGATATCTCACAAAAGCGAGGCTATACAAATTGTCCAATATTATTATTATTATTACAATAAATTAAGCATATTTCGATGTAAGGAAATTAAACAAAAATAATTAAACACGAACAAATAAAACTTTACTTTAAGACGATTCATTATTAAGATGACGACTAGGTTTCGCATGATTTGATAATGCGTAAAAAGTCGAAATTGGCGTATTTAATTTAATTCAAGTAGACAACGAACACTATATCCATATTGTTTTGGTAGTTTTTTTTTCACTTAAGCGTCGCCGGTTAAATTTTCTCAAAGCTTAAGCTTATCACACGCAACAATATCAGTTTTAAAGCAAAGATAAAATATTTTCAATTTATTCATAACCTGTTAATCATATGTCAGACTATTTGTCTGTTTATTTAAAAAATGCTGATATACATATCACTCTCCTGGTAGTGCCCATACATATGTTTTTTTATCAATGGGAATTAAAAGAACGTGAATCGCAGTGAAATTAAAATTTCTAGTTTTTATTATAAAATCATAATTATTACAAAATCGTTAAACATATTCACTTCTTTTATTTTTCTTGCGACCAATTCTGGGGGACTTCATCCTAAATCCTAATATTACAAAGCAAATTTTACACACCCACACGTTTAGTAAATACAACATATCATTTTACTAACCAAGGAAGTTGTAACAGTGCATGTTGGGTGGATATAAAACCTTTGTGTATCATAATTTTGAGGTACATTTAACATAAGTGCATTATTATGTTCAACACCTAACACCTCCGGAAAATAACAACGTATTATATTCCGTTCCTTATTGTATATAACATTGCATGGTGTTATATCCGCGTTCTAGCAACATACAAAAGGGTCGGTAAATTTCAGAAGAGTTTTTTTAATATGCCTTACAAATTAATTGCATTAATATTTGCATGATTGATGCAAATACAGAATTGTTTATTGTAAAACGTAGCACAATGGGTTTACATCATGGTTTATAAAAAAGTGTATATATTGTGATGTTGAACATTATCAAATTCATTATGCTTATGAATATGTATTATTATTATTTTTTTTTTAAATATGTATGGAATATCGAAACTACAAAGAAGCCAAACATATTAATGTTTATTTGTTGATTGTTTATTAGGGATATTTACATATATATTATTTATTTTATAAATTTCATAAATTTTAAAAGTTCACAATTTTGTTATTTTTTTCAACTAACATACTAGGCTCATTCCCGTATTATGGTAGTCGTACATGATTTATGTAAGAATAACAATAATAAAACATAAGGGAAAAGGACATTGTTATGGTAAAACTAAATTTAAAAATAGCATGTTATTTTAGAACCATATAAGAAATAAAAATAAAGATAAAACTGATTCATTAAAAAAGATATTTTAATGAAAATATAAATTAGAAATTGATAGAAGCAAAATAAAAGGTTTTAAATTCAGTATTTGTTAGTGAGTATGTGTTACAAAAGAAATACAAAATTATATTGCTCTATAAGAGAAGAAATCAAAAAAAGTAATAACATGTGTGAATTCAAGGACAATAACAATTTATTTGTTTTTTGTAAATATACCATTTACCTTGTTGTTCGCTGGCATATCCTTACGGATACCATTAACAAATCATTTCTCTGAATATAGCTATCCATTCTGAGGAAACTACTTAAGGAAGATTAAATACTATTTACAGTTAGCAAGACGGTACAGTTTACAGAAACGTCATTTTGCAAAAATAAGTAAGTAACTACTAAAATAGAATCAGCTGACGCACGGCGAAAACTTAATGTCGGTTATCAAGTTTTTGAGTTTGTTAGAATTTTATAAGTGAGTTGCAGAATATAGTAATTTCGTCGATTATACCATTTTCGTTATACAGAAGATGCATGCGACAGAGAGGGGTTGAAAACTGCTATATATTTTTTGATAATGTTTCTAATCTAAATGTTTCATGAATATGTTTCTTTGTGGTTTTGTTCTTACATCAAGATTTATTTTAGAAATTAGTTATAATATAAACTGTTAATCTGATATAATTATAATGTTTAGTACTTTCCACAAACCAATCCGACCAACCAAACATCTCGAATTTATCCCCTCAATAAAATTTACCCAGTACCTGGAATAGATATTCGCAATAGATTAACACATTATCTCGAATAGACATCTCCAATAGATTAACCCAAAATCTTGAATAGATATCCCCAATGGATTAATCCAACATCTTGAATAAATATTCGCAATGGATTAATCCAATATCATGAATAATTATCCCCGATGGATTAATCCAATAAATTGAATAAATATCCCAATTAGATTAATCCAACATCTTGAATAGACATCCACAAAGGATTAATCCAATATCTTGAATATATATATTCCCAATAGATTAAACCAGCATCTCGAAAAGATATCTCTTTCACAAATTAACACAATTTTTCGAATAGATATCGAGTTAATGTACCAACGCAAAAGAGCAGGCAACACTGTATAATTCTAGTATCTGCGTTTTGCACGTAGCACTCGAAAGAAAGCGTAAAATTGAAAACGCATCGAAGCCATTAAAAAACCATGAGCGCGATTCAGCCATGTCAAATAAATGCATACATTTCAGTGAATTGCATTGCGCAATAATGGCCGAAATGATATTGCGGTAAGTGTCTATTAATATTTAGAAATGTGTAATTGTGTGGAGGTAAGTTTGCAAAAATATTAAGGTCTTGGCGGAACACGTATGTAATTTGCACGGTATATTTAATAGGTATGCATTTCAAATTAAAAAATAATTTGCACAATTTGTAGCATTATAAAAAACGTTTGTATTGAAATTCGAGTAACATAATATAATAAATATCGTAATGAATCATATTAGTCAAGTTATTATGTTCAAACTTTCATTTGGGCAATAAAATTATACTTGTTTGCAAGTTTGCAACGAGACATTCTAATTTTGCAATGTTACAATACGTACTTTATTTTATATTATGTTACATTATTTCCATATTACGTAGGTTTTATGGGCTTTCAATTTTTATACCTAGTTTTACTGTTTTCAAATTTCACTTTCTCTACAATATATCAACATAATATTTAGCCAATAAAGATGGGAAAAGTAAATTTACTATCATAACTTTGTTAAAAACCTGAAAAATATTAGAAAAATCAAAAAGACTCTTCATTCGTTAAATAATTCACACGTTAAATACAACATCCAAAAATGTTATTAAACTAATGCTTAATTCTGTGGCTTGTTAGTAAAAGGGTCAATGTCAGTGTTTCGATACAATTTTTTTTCGATTTCATCTGAAATGTGGGTTATCTTCCGAATTCTAAAAGAAGGTTTCAACTTCAAGACGGGTTTTTTTTTTATATTTGGTCAATGTTACATTAGAATATTGCTTTTATTAAACGGCAAATTCTAAAAAAACTGATATAGATCCTTTTAGAAGCAGGCCATGTAATTATTATTCATAAAATTCTGCTAACCCGATCTTCATGTACGAATGAAAATTCACAGCGAAGGAACATAATTATTTGAGGATGATTTTTAATTCTACATTCAAATAGTGTATTCATGTAACTTATTTACTTCTTTCTAAGGACATGACTAAAAGAGGGAGTAATTTTTAAAATAAAAGACATTAGGGTAAACATAACATATGTTATAATCAATACACACTTTTGCAAGTTATACTTTAAAATGGTAAGACGAATTATTTGTTTGCGCCCGTACATACGCAATATGAATACGAATAAATTGTTTAGTCCGTTTAAAATCTCAATCCTTCCAAGCAAGGCATACAAATACAATATTGTATCGGTGATTCAATAGTGTATTTGTATGCCTTTCTTGAAATATTAGACTTTTTGTACGGAAAAAACTATTAATTTATAAAATTCTGAAATTAACACCTTATATGAATGCGTAGATTATAAAGTACGTTAAGTTTACCCCTAAAATAATGTTTTCAACATTTTTTGTATTTTTCATATGCCATACAAATAAATATTGATTTAGAAATGGACCATTGCATGAATCCACTTTGAAAATAAAACATCAAAAATAATTTAATGCTAAACTGCATATATTATACTTTGTAATGAACTATTTTCTACCACTATCGATACTGATCGGTTTCGCAAGAAAAAATCTGAAATAAATAGTGTTAAAGTGGTCAATACAAAGTTTTTTGTTTTATTTAGTTCAATAATTATGTCAAACCACAATAATCTGCTTTTTACAAACAGATAATAAAATTTTATATGAAAAATATCGAAAAGAAATAAATTATTTTTATTGAGATAATAAATTCACTGTTGAAACTAGAGCAATTTTTATATAAGTTTTCAACGATAATAATGCCATCTGTGGACGAATAAAATAACTAACCTATATGGAATGCCACTCTCTCTAATTCGCGTAACTTTTAAGCATAATTTAAAATTGATATTCAGTAATATTGATTAATATAATTTTATGTACATAAATATATGTCTTAAAAAAATTATAAATAATTGTATGTTTATCTATATAGTAACTTATTAAATATTTTCGTAATGGTGTAAGCCCAGTCCGAGGTATTTAAATGCCCATTCAAATCGCGACTCCATAATAATGTGACAATTTTTATCACGCTTGTGAACGGTCAAAGTTACTATTATATAATGGGAGATACTTTGTTGCATTATTTGTACATGATCAATGCGTGCTGCAGTACAAAAATATTTAATACACGAAATCATTTTAACTAGGACTAGGGTTCATTTGCATTGTTTTTCGAAAAAAAATGTTCGGACCCCTGCACAAGAGCAACCTTAGTAGCGGTGAAAGTTATATTGACAATTATTTTAAAATCTACACAAATCAAAGTCTTTTTAAAAATATTAATTACGTTACACTTTCAATGTATTTTTATAATGTTACTAGTACCAAAGATAATTGATCTTAAATGGCCGCGGGGAGTCCAGTCAGAGATAATTTTTTTAAATATATTTTTTAAAATTATATTTAATTTCTTCTAGAGCAATCCTGACGAGTTACAAAACTAATTTTAGGACTGGAGGTACTTACAATAGGTGGGATAGGTACAATTTTACATTGGTATTTTGATATGAAAGTTATAAGTTTGACATACAAAACATTACAAAAAAGGGAGGTAAAGTAGGACAAAGGTACTTATCCACTAATACATTATTACAAGCTTGATTGCAAATACATGGGATATAAAAGGAGAGAAAAAAACAAGAGAAAACACAACACGACACAGAATTATGTATTTTCGTTTTTGTATGTACTTTTAAGTATTTTGTAATATTCTTTTAAGGATTACTTTGATTTTTTTATATATGCTGGCTGCTTTTATACATATCTGGATGAGAGTTATGGAGTGTGTAGGCAGAATAGTCCAGAGATTTTGTAGTGTGCGTTAGAGAAATGCGGATTTTATTGTTATTATGAGTTTTTATATACCAATTTGGAATTTGATGGGTACCACTGTCCCGGGAATATTTTTTTGTATAAAAAACACCCCTGCCATAGGTCACCTCTAGTGGTTTGCTACGTTTGGTAACTTAGCAGGGGTGCCCGAGTTCATGGGGTGAGCTTTGTCTAGGTTTGGCGGAGGATGCGTTTGCCCATCTTCTGCGTGGGTGGTCGAATCCGGAGAAACTAGTTGAGGGACACCTTTTGACCTCTCCAGGTATTCAAAAATTCTTAAAATACTTAACTACCTTACCTTCCAAATATCTTTTTTACAATATTACTAGTACCGAAGAAGAATGTTACGAAAAGTCCTCTTAAATGACTTACTTTGTTATCGTTTCAATGTAAGTATTAAGATCAAATAAAAAAAATGTTTAAGAAATGTTGGCATTATTTCATTTAATCCAGCTGGATTCGAAAAAGGTACGGGATTTGCTAACCCTAGTCGCGTCGCCTAGTGTACGCATTTGTGGAACAAAATTCTTTACGGTATATTCAGAATATACTTTGATTTGCCAACTGTCATCGCAACTAAAGGTGCTCGTGTGCAGGGGTCATTAGTTTTCGTTGTTTTGGATATTGGTTTATTATTCGTTTTCGCCAGAGTTTAAACCATTTTTTTTAATTTTGTCGAACTGTTTATATATTTAGATATGACTATGTTAGCTGAAAATCGATGGATCTTAATATAAATTTATTGGAATATTCTAGCTAGAAAATAGTGTACACATTTAACGAGATGATCATAGTTTAAAAGGTTTTGATCGCATCAGAACACAAATTTTCTGCGTTTTAATGATGATTTTTCTTTGCCTTTGATTTAGGCAGCCATTAAGATAGAAAGCCCAAGTCTCACGAGACTATCACTGATCTAGTTGTACCATTCTTGTTCCGGCTCTGATAATCCTAAACAGGTACTGAAAAATGTGTGCCTTATATGCCTTAAAAATGGTTGGTAACGTTAAGTTATTATTATTTTTTCCATACATCTAATGAGATTTATACAGAAACTTGCAAATAAAAGCAAGAGTGGAGAAATGTAATGCATGTATGTATAATTCATTAGATCATTAGTCACCGATTAGCTACATAATATATTCTCTTGGCCGCAGCTTTGAATCACTTAGAAGTGGCAAATCTATAACTTTCACTGATAGTTAATTGAACAATAAGTTGTTGAGTGTACTAATAATATCTTATGCTACGTATACATACGCGAACTGCCGAACTGAACGTCAACTTATGGGAAAGAAACGAAGCAACCGCAAATGACGCGAAACGTCGTTTGCTGTTGCTTCGTTCTTTTCCAGTAATTTGTGGCTCGGTTTGCGTTTTGGTTCGCAAATGTATACGTACCATTACAATAACGGAGCACCGAACAACCTTTGAGTCTTGGAGATCGAAATCGTCTTGCACGAAAATGAAATAGTTTATTGTTTAAAGAGTAGTTTTATGGTGTGCTCTAACTGATACTAACCTAATACACAATAACACTTTTATTATTGTTATTATTTATTGGACAATTTGCATAGCGTCGCTTTTGTGAGATATCACCTCAGGGGCGGTTTACAGTTGATGCAGGTATTAAAAAAATATATAAATATTACAAAAATAAAGTGAAGTTAAGTTAAGTAAAATGAAGTACAGGAACAGGTGACACGAAGATAGAAGATGGAGACTCTGCAGCAAGAATCCTAGGTGGTGAAGAAACTGGACCAGCTGCTGCAGCGAAAGAGTGCACCGCGTCCACCAACAGTGCCAGCACGAGGTTCGTCATCCGTTCAGGTATGTGTCTGCTGCTAATAAAGCGCTGACAAAATATCCTCACATATATACCAGACGTTGGCAGAACCGCTGTAACGTTCAATGAAGATAGAAGATTGAGACTCTTCAGAAAGAATCCTAGGTGGTGAAGAAACTGGACCAGCTGCTGCAGCGAGAGAGTCCACAACGTCCACCAACAGTGCCAGCACGAGGTTCTATATAAAGGTTTTATGTAAAACATGCGAACACCTCAGCACAGCTTCTCCTAGTGAGGTGTTCACAAAAATTAATACCATTAAAATGCTTAAATTAATCATAATGATAAATACTTTACTTCATTTACTGTGCTTTATCTATCTTGTTTTATTAGTTTTAATTGTTCTTCTCTTATCTTCCAGTCCGAAACTGTTTTGGTCGATCATTTACGCCAGTGAGACTATGGCATCCCCAGTTTGGGTTGCCATCCCCATTTGGGTTGGGAGATTGAAGGTAGTGGGGAGGGGAAGGAGATAGGGAGGAGGAAGGTGGGAAGTACTTGGCTAAACAGATCGGGTTTCGAAATACGACCAAAACCATTTCAAGCAACGTTTTAATTTTGTATGGTGATCTTACACCAGGGCGATACTGAGAGTATCTTCCATTCTGGATTTTTACATACTGTGATTATTTTACACTCTTAGTACGAATATTTTTTGTATTACTTTCGCTTATCATTTTACTTTTATCTTTATGTAAGAGTATAGAAATAAATGAAATAAAATAAAAATTTATACTCGAGTTGTGGCTTAACGTGAATCGCTTGAATGAATATTGTACAATAATACGTACGGTAACTTAGCGGAAGGGTATTTCTGAAAGCAATCCACAGTGAATATCGTCTCGAAAACCAATATTCCGGAAAGAAAGAAAAAATAGCTGATATGCCTTACAAATTTCTTGAATTTGGTAAGTGTATAATTAATTTCGGATGGATTAGGTAAGGTAAGTGTAGATATACATACAATGTTCAATGACGAAACTAAACGAACTTCACTTACAATTTAATTGATTTTGAAAAATTATGTTACAATATAAATAGACGTGCTGTATAAATCTCAAAGTGGCAAGCCAAAAGCAAGTCAATTGTAGTAATTTCGATTTAATAGTTTTATTACTAAACTGCCATACGTCATGTAAGGTCGTAACCTACCTCTAAGTAAATTGCATGAAAAATGTGAAAAAATAAGTGAGAAAATGTTTTCATTACTCGGCAAACATTAATAAAAGCCAAGAGATAAGATTTCATTCGTAAATCCACAAAACATATTTTATTATTTAAAAAATACAATTATATCGATTGTTTACCAAAGATTTTCAGTGGCATCAGAGAAAGTGAGATAGCGAACGTAGCAACACATAAGTATAAGAAGGATGACATAATAGCTGGAGGTCGTTCGTGCAGTATTCCGTGTTCGTCTTATAGTGTAAGCGAGCAAGCGTGTCTTGTTATCTCAGTCACACCCGTGATGCAGAAAACACCGTCTGCTATTTCTTTGTCATGTATAAACAACGTTTGAGTTAATAACTAACCGGAAACGAGTGTTTCTTACTTGTCACATTTTACCTTGAGTTTGTGAGAGAGTAGCAAGTCTAGATATATTGTAACGTCATTGGTTTTGGTGAGAGTTACTTCAGGTGCACTCTCTTATTACGAATTCTGCTTAAAAACGGTTAAGTTAGGTTCAGTTAAATTTTGTGTCGTTTTTTTTAATATCTACTGATTTAGGTAAAGTAATTTTATATTTTTTTATTACATTTTGTCGGCCTTTTATTGGATCATGGCCCAAATTCGTCAAACTGGAAATAAATACAAATTATCGGCCAAATTAGTTACTCCGCCTCTTCAAATTGAAGTAAAAATGAAAGTTCGTGCTATTATAATCAGAGTATAATAATTCTCACGGTACATAATTTACCTGGTTAGCAACATATTTGAGTTGATGTCCCTTATTTTCACTAGAATTAAACAAAAAAAATGAAAAGTAGATGAAAATTGTCAGTAAATATATTATTACCTACATATTAAAATTTGTGAAAATGTTTGCATTGTCTTCATTTTCTTTGATCCACTAATACAAAAAGTTCGCTGCGTTCGGTGAAAAGTGCATCGTAATGCAATGTTTGCCCTTGATACTTGTAGTGTTTTGTATGCAGCCCGTCATCGCGTTCAGCATTCCAGTAAGTGTTAGGTGTAAATAATTGTGAAGATACGTATTTAGTTATCACTGTCTGACATGATGGTGCCCGCGCCAAATGCGCCAAATGACACGCATTTTAATTATTAAAATAGAAATATAAATAGAATGGATGTATTATTGTTCAAGTTCTAGTAAGGAATGTTTTCAACTCTTCATATGAACCAAAACAATATGCATATGCAACACAATCCAGAAATCCAACTGAAAGCTTATAAATATGTGCAAAGCAGTTTTGATTGACCATAAATAACTATTTTAATGACAATTTTCTGTAATCTTCTCATGTTTATTTTATGTATTATTTTTTTACCTTTTGATATTCAATTTTTTTAATGTGAATATCACACAAGAGCCCTAACTGCTCTCAACCGTCTGGAATACTAAGGCAACTCCATATTGTGGTGTGTTGTGATTTCAGCTCAACCTGTGAGATAGAGGGGACGGGAAGGAGATTAGGTAGTCTCACTGGATCTAGATGGATGGGAGCAGTTGGGACTTTTGTGCGGTTTCACATTAAAAAGTGAATTAATCGTGAAATAACATAAATTAATTAAATAAATTTATGTACCTAGTTTTGAACCAGCAACCTGCGGATTGCTAGTCGATAATTTTACCCCTTTACCACGGAGGCGTCTTTTATCCTACTATTGCTAGGCAGGTAAAGTTTACCATGCACCTCAACAACAATAACACTTGTTTAGATTGAAAATGATATTAAACCTACTTTGTACATTATTATTACTATTTTTATTAGTTAAAATTTTATTATAAAGTATAACGATTGTAAAAAAAAAACGGAACAATAGGATAATAAAGCCATGTTGTTGAAGTATCGGAGATAACAATAAAATATCCAGGGCCGTAGGGCCCGAACTATTTTTTACACTTGACTGGTCAGGTATATACATATTTAAAAAATATTTATTATTTAGATTATATCCTTGTTCTTGTCTTGTCTACGCTGAAAGCTGAATTATTAATTTCTCCATTGGAAAACAATGTTAATTTGAAGGCTGACACAATTGTTGGGCAATCGAGGTCTCAGTGATCCAATAAGTAGATCAAACACGTAATAAATAAAGTAATATTGATAAAATTAATTTTGTTTTAATTTTTATTGGCGTGCTAAAAATTAAATTTTAAAAGTAGTCTATTTTTTACTGCTCATATAGTTCACATCAGTATTGTAAATTTATTTTCCGAAGTTTAGGACTACCTTGATTTTTTAAAGGGTAATAATTACACACTTTAAAGTAATTATTGTGGTAGTACCTAATTTAATGAAGTTTTTTTTTCAAAATTCGAATAGTGTTTTGGTGAGCAGATACTTTGTTTCTAATATATTCTCAGTTATTCGGTGGTTAGTTGTGTGCCCACTATCTATAAAAATGAATGTTTATTTGTTTGTTGTAGACTCTAAAACTACTGGACGGATTTCACTGAAAATTTCAATATTTGTTCTTATAAGTGTCAGGAGTGATTGGATAGTGGTTTGAATAAAAGAAAGAGTCGGGAGCGTCCGAGAAAGACTTTATGCCTTATCCTTATAAAGTCGATATAATGTAATAATAGTTTCAATGTGATATAAAGTAGTAAACGGTAGAAAAAGTCGATGATGCCCGAGGAATCATATTAACGTATTATCTCTGTACTGGAATCGAAACAAAGTCGATTAAATGTAGTTTTTTTAAGTTCCATGATAACTCAACACAGTGACAATTCAACACACTTTTAAAAAGTGATATAAAGTCATTAGAAACGATGACAATTTTTTTTTTAAACGTAACCTAACCTAACCTAACCTACTTAACCCAGTTAATAAAGTTTTTGTTTCATCACTTTCCGTGACTTTATATAACTTTTTAAAGATGTGATGATTTATCATTGTGATGATTATTCCGGTCACCATTTCTTTCATAGTTACAATTTGGTTTACAGTAGTGAATGGTTAATGTCGGGGACGCCCAAGGAAAACATGGCACGATCACGTGAAACAAAACTTTTTCAATTCTTTAAAATAATGCCGTAAAAATAGACCCAGTTTTCAGGTACACTTTAATTCAAAACTTTACTCCTAACCGTTCATAACCCCGATCAACGCCGGGTACATATCAGCTAGTTTTTAAGAAATCGAAGTTTATTCAAGTTGTGAAAAGCAAATTAAATTTTGCGTATCACAAATGTTTCTGTTTAGAAACTTTATTTTAGGTTGACTTAAAGCTAATGATTTTTGTAACAAATTGATAAAATGATATTCTCTCTGGCATGTACCGTGCTGACGAATTCAATGTTTATTTATTTTTCTTACTTTAAAAAAGTTTTAAAAACAGGGTAGTAAAATATTCAAATTACAAAAATACAAGGAATTATAAACTAATAAATGTTCAGAAAAAAACCCACTATAATATTCTGATTTATGGTTTTAAAATTAAACAGAAAATATTAAGTATAACATAAAGTCTTCGTTTTTTGGGAAAAAAATGTATAAAATGAAAACGTAAAACGAAATAAAATGGAAAAATTTAAAATTCTGACTAGGAATACATAGGTACTATGTAGATGATGATTGCTAAGACTTTTTTAAAATATACCTATATCTATTTCATTGAGTTTTAGCTAAGATTAAAATTTGATAATTTTTATAAGAATTTTGACCCAATATGGTCTCTTATGTAGTGGAATGTACATTTTAGGGACAGTAAAATAAATATGTCTTTCGGCCAAGCTGGTTTGGCAATTGGGTACTGCATGTACACAAATGCCATGGTTAGCAAATAGTTCATTTTTCGTGAAATAGTTTTGACGCGTATTAATACATTTAAGACACTAGAATGTCTTACTTTGGTCCATAATATCACTTTCTTGGAACATTTGGTTAGTTTTACATTTTGAAATTAAATTATTTTATTAATACGAAGTTATTATAAATATTTCACTATGCATTGTTTTTGGTTTCTATTTCAGTCCCTCTAGCCCAATATTTATTCAACTTCTTCTGGTTACGAAATATAGTATTTGCAATCTACATTACTTATATTTAATCTGATTTTACATTTATTTCTCAGTTTTCATAAAAGGGCAGTAAAAATTGAAATTTGAATTAAATCGAACGCTGAAATAATGAAGGTCCTCCGTTAACGTGTATATTAATGTTAACTTAAATATTTTAAAATTGTGAAAATGTTACTATTCTTATTAGTTTAGTAGTAAATATAAATCCACCGATTACATTTCGCAATAAAATGTCTTGATCATTATATATAACTAGACGCATTGAGACACGTAGCGGTCAGCCGAGCGGAGGCTTGAATCATTACAGATCAATAATTTGCAAATAAATTCATCTTAATTGGGCACGTTTCTCCGGCGCACATACCAAAGCTCGGTTCCCGGGAAGCAGATGGCAGATATGCGAGAAAAGCCTTAAATTATTCTGAAAATAATTAATAGGAGTGATGTTTTAATTTTATATTTCCAAACCCTTATTCCTTTACTGCTGTATTATACTGTAAAACACATAGACGTCCAAATAGATAGACTAGTCCACTAGGGAAAAACAAACAAACCAAGTTTCGAGGAGCTCGAGCGGGGTGAAGGCGTGACTGTATCCCTTTATATGATTAATTTGTCAATAAATGAAACTGATAGTATACAGGCATCTGTTTGGATGTCTATGGTATTACACGACTCGAAGGTGTAATCGTACAGATTTAAATAATAAAACATAAAAACATAAATAACCGATCAAAATATGTTGTGCTTTCCCTCAATTACAAATTTCATATTTCTGATGAAAAACAAAAAACATTTTTCAATATCGGTGTTTTTTCTTGAACAGATGATCTTTTGTATTGGCCTGTCTAGGGTCGCAAATTGGCAACATCAGTTTTCTTTCAAATTGGTACAGATCACTCTTCTTGGCTTGATGCTTTAACCCATCTACTGCAGCATGACGAATTATGCTAACAAGTACATTACGAATTACTGCAATGTGCAGTGCTGGAATTAATATTTGTACACATTTTGTTATTCCGCACAATTGTGATTCCACGTTATTCATTGAGAATCACAGGTATTTTTATTTCGTTTTGTATACCTTGTAATGGTATAATGTAAGGGTGTACATGTAGGTACATTCTAATGTTTACAAAAACGGTAGAGCAGAGATCTCAATCTCTAGATTGTGGGATTAATTTCCTGTCAAGTAAGTTGGGTGATCATAAATAATAAGAGTGAATTCTTAATGGAAAATATATTGAAACCATCAAAAGTTACAACAAAGGAATACAAAAGATACTAATGAAAACATAGGAATAAAAGTAAGCACATACCAGATGGACTCCTGAACCAAACTAAACTAACTTTACGTGACGGGAAACGAAGGGAAAGCAACGGATGGCGAACGGAGACTTGTATCCGGAAGCGGGGAACGGACCCGGGACGAAAGCCAGGACATCCTTCCCTTAGTGGAAGCGGGAGGACGCAACTCCTTCAATGGACGCCTGCAGGAACATCAGGTCTGCAGCACGTGGTAACCAATCAGACTCTTCTACGGAGCCAGGACAGCAATCCGTTCTCTTAGTGGAAGCGGGAGGACGCCGCACCTCCAAGGTACGCCTGCAGGAACATCAGGTCTGCAGCACGTGGTAACCAATCAGACTCTTCTACGGAGCCAGGACAGCAATCCGATTTCTTAGTGGCAGCGGGAGGACGCAACTCCTTCAATGGACGCCTGCAGGGGCATCAGGCATGCAGCACGTGGTAGTCGACCAGACTCTTCAACGGAGCCAAAACAGCAATCCGATTTCTTAGTGGCAGCGGGAGGACGCAACTCCTTCAATGGACGCCTGCAGGGGCATCAGGCCTGCAGCACGTGGTAGTCGACCAGACTCTTCAACGGAGCCAAGATAGCAATCCATTTTCTTGCGACACGGGGACACTCCGCCAAGAACAACCAGCCACAGCTAGGACCAAGCCAATCTCGGTTTCAAGTCCGAAACACGAGCACTCCGACATGACCATCGGCCAACACTCAATAAAAGCGGGATTCCATATTCCCCACTAAAATAATAACAAACACGAACTGTACGTGAATGGATAATCACCCCGCGCCTTTCTTAAAAAGAAATAATAACTCCTATTCACATGATTAACTCAGATTGAAACCCCTTAAAAGGCGAGTGACTGGATCCGCCGACCGGTTGCCCTCACCGGTCGGGGAGGAAGTCACCATAAACAAAACTGTCCTTCCTTCCTTAAAAATATTGCCAAAGTTCGAAAAAAAACACCATAGACAAAATAACCCCAATTAAGCAAGAACTACTCTTGTCACAAAATATTTATGTGACAACCTAATGTGTCTTTATTGTTAATTTGTCTTACTTTGGGGCATTACTTACGAGGCTGTTTTCAGTTTAATAGCACTCAAGTAACTTCAGTTTCTACACTACCCTGTTAAAAGCGAAAATCCAGCAGGCTATAAACTGAAATAAAGTTCTGTATTCAAACACAGATTACAAAATTCTTTTAATTTTCTACCAGAAAGTAATATTTTCCCGAAACACTTTTGTGCACATACTCCCGTGGAGAGTTTGTTTATTATAATATAGAATATATGGTGTACAATGGTAATAGATAACTCGTGATATTTTTATACACACTATAGATAGAAACATATAACTGTTTTATGTGATAACATTGATAACTTTACTGCTTATGTTAATAAGGTCAATTTTATACACACTAGAGATAAAAACATACAACTGTTTTATATGATAACACTGATAACTTTACTGCTTAAGTTAATATGGTCTATTTTATACGCAAAAAATTACATAATAAATTTTGGATGTTTGTTTTTAACGTTGGTGGGTCTTAAATGAAGCTATTGTTTTCATTATTTATTACAGACTTAAACCTGTCAGTGCTATAAATAAATTGCTCCGACCTTTGGATGTAGGTAAAAGAAATAGACACAATATTTAACAAAAAACTCGGCTTACAACCACGTGAATATGCGAACTTTAAATGTATTCACATTGTTCATATTATACATTGCATGCATACTCGATATAATAAGAGTTCAATTCAATTTGAGATAATTGAAGCTATTTTTTACGAACAATCCTATATGAATAAATAATATATACTTACATAGCAATAACTTGTGTTTTTATTGTCGAACAATGATTTACTGACAAGGAATTCGATTAAAATCAAACAATAAAACGTGCAGGAAATAAGAAACGCGTGTTTTAATTGTCCATATTATTTTATTTAGTAAGAACAAAAAAAAGGTTTGCATAATTAATTTGCTCGTATTATTATGTTTTTTATTCGTAAAATAATTGAAACAGTTTCCAACAGACGAGCACCATAAAATTGGTCCTTCGAAGTGGTGTTTTATAAATCCCAAATTATAATAGAATTTTATTTGCAAATTTATAAAGTTTGTTGCACTTCACACCAAGTGTGTCTTTTTATTCCAGTTGCTAAGGCTATATCGTATTAATAATATTTGCATAATATTTGTGATTGTTCGGTCTAATCTCGAGGTAGATATTGTAAATATAAACAGAACAGTTTTGCTTATTAAAAATACATTACCAATTAGAAATACAAAATAGTTTTAGGCAAAAAATAGCGAAAACCATTTCTTTTGGAATCGTGCAGTCGATATTTTGTTCATTAAAGCAAAATGTATAATATCTGTCATATATTTTCAATTATATCGACGAAATTTTGTGCAATTGTGAAATACGTTATTTTATTTTTATTTATTTGATTTTATTTGGTAAAATATTTTTTACATTCTAAGTTTTCCAGTAATGTAGGCCTCACTGGGTGGCTTGCCCGTGCTGAGACCTTCATTTTATAATATGAAAATATAATCTACATAATACATTTAAAATTAAAAATACATAATATATTTAAAATTAAAAAATAATACATTGAAAATAATCTTGTCTGTTTGTGAGTGATGTGTGTTTATATTGGTTTTGTGTGTTACGTGTAGGTTTTATTTTTATTTTATGCTATGACATTTTGGTAATATTGTCTTTTTTGTTCTTTAATCCATTGTGTAATTTTGTGTGTGAATTTATTTTTATTTTCCTCAATTTTAATTTCAAGTTTTACACTGTTGAAAGCTTTTATAGCATGGTATTGGTAGTGTCTTTGTCCAAAGTATGCTTGTCTAACTGGTCTGTTAGTGTTATTTTGTGTATGTTGAAATTTATTTTTTTTGTCAAAAATGTAGTTTAGTAGTGTTTTAACGTATAATCGGCGTATATCTAGTACGTCACAGCTGTTAAATGCAATATTTGGTCTGTATCAGTCAGTCTATGTTTTAATTATTAGTGGTGACGTGATCTGTCATTGAAGAATTGTAATAACTATTACCCAATATATAAAGTTATTTGTGTTCTTAGAGACATGGAAAACATTGGCCGTGAATGCTTTCAAAGTCACGACTTTAACAATCAGCACCTGCGCACCATTGATTAAAAATTCACATATGTAATTCCGAAACAAACTTTCAAGACCGAAGCCTTTTAGGTCGTTGGACACATTGTGTTCGAATTTCATAAGCTTTTTGGCTTCGGTGCTCCATTTCTCGATCACGATTTCATCTAGCGTTCACGACTAAAGAACGGTAGGTTAATTAATGATGAACGTTTATTTTGGTAAGGTATGTTTTAAGGTTTATGTGGTTTATGCTATATATATGCAGTGATGTTTATTTGTCGATCGTGAAATAGAAAACATTGTTGCTAAGTGCTTTTTTTATATCAAGATGAAATGAACTCTAGGGTGTGGGCATAGGACATGCATGTCCGATGATACGTCAAGGTTTTAGCTGATTTTTATATCTGCTCACATTCGGTTTCGCTAAGTGCCTGTCATAAAAGGAAATTTGATAAGAAATGTAAAAGTACATACATTTTGTACTGATTTAACTCCACATAGGAAACCTTTCGGAAAATAATTTCCCTCAGGGGCGTATTTCCCTTTGGGGATGCTGGGTAAAAGGTTTTTTTTTGAGGATAGGAAGAAGTGAACGCAGATGCCGACAAATCGTTTCACAGCCGAACTGTTGAACTCAAATCGAGTCGTAGAAACTACCCGTTCTTATGTGACAAATGTCAACCGTATAAACATTTTTTGACTATGCACCGGTGCCGAAGGGATCAATGACGCTAGTTCCTCGAAGCATCTTCCATTGAATTGAAAAAGGACAGCATTCCCACCTGACGTAAGTGCTCTAAAAACCTTCCGACGTACCTACTTATGATAAAAAAATGTTAATTAAGTACGTTTAGGTATTTTGGTAAATTTAATTTCGTATTTATTCACTTTTCAATGAAATTTGGTTGCAAATGGCATGAAATGAATAATTCTGATATCTAGTGAAATTATTTTAACAATTCTCAAATCACTACGACATATTTCGCTTTCTTTTCCTGTATGTTTTCCGAAAACCTGGTACCAATATAAAGCTTACATTTGGCTATTCTCACAAGCCGAAGGCTATCAAATCCTAGAAAGTTCCCAGAGATAGGGACATTAGGGATATATTTATAGGGACATTATTTCAGATGCTTTGCTCGGCTTATTTTAACGTCCGTTAACTTGCTCTCTACTAGGAACTCTGACAAGATAAGCCTAGTGATATCGAAACTAAAAATGATCGATATACTAGCCCATAAATTTCAGTTGATATACCGGCTCTTCAAATTCCTTCGGCTCGATCCACACATGATCCACAATAATTGAGCCCAATCTTGCACAAATATTATAATGTTGCGTATACATTTGCGATCCGAAACGCGAGCCGAGCCTCGTATTATGGCTTCGCGCGATTTGCCGTTGCTTCGTTCCTTTCTCGTAATTCTAGGCTCGGCTCGCGTTTCGGCTCGCAAATTTATTCGCACAAAAGATTATAAATGAACTAAAATATTTGCTGGTCGCTGGTTTCGGGTCACGGTGAATGCACATTGCACAATCATTGTCGATTTAGTAGTAATTATTTTTAATATTAGAAGTAATAATATTTTTCGCTTGAATATTTTAATGTTTACTAGATTGACAATTCGTCAAAAATGTCTGTGTTCTAGAGTTCATGGTCACAACTTAGTTTTGGGTGAAAAATTGTATAAAATTCTAATCGTATAGGGTCTGAAAGATTGCCACCTTTTTATAATACGATCAAACATCTTTATATTTCATATGACTATATGATACAATGCTATATGGCCCAGGCTACACGAGCAGTTCTCCCGCCGCGGGAGAACCGCTTGTAAACCGCTACAGACGGGCTCAGGCTACACGAGCGGTTCTCCCGCCGCGGGAAACCGCTCGAGAAAGCGACCGCGGACATTATTTGGTTCATTCTTCAAAATGGATCCGCCAATGATCACTGCTCTTGCAGCGCTTATTTTAATAGAGTTATTAAAAAAAAAAACGACGAAGTGTTTGGGTGGCACCAATATTAAGTAATCGTTTAAATTCCGGAATATTTCATTTAATGTTTAGTGTACACCGAGATAATCCTCAAAAGTTCTTCACATACTACAGAATGTCTGTGAACTCGTTTGATGAACTTCTATCAATTGTGAGCCATAGTATTAACAAACAAGATACAAACATGCGACGATCCATCAAACTTGCAGAACGCTTGGCTATCACACTCAGGTAAATAAAATCACATAATATTATTTATTATTTTATTTAAAAAAAATTATTAATAAAAAGTAGACCAGAGTAATTTATTGAAGAGGTAGGTAAGATATAATATTATAATAATCATCATTTTCTTGTGATGTGTCAGAAGCAGTCTCATTTTGTGGCGATGCTACTCTGCTTATTGGAGAAAATGCTTCAGAATATGTTCTTGAGCCTGAGCTCCCATCCTGGTTTCTGCGGTAAATAAATTCAGACAAGTTGCTGGGAATATCGGGATTTGTATTTTCATTATTTGCGTAGGTTGTTTGCTTTCTTTGTATATTTCTGAATAAACTGGTGATTTGATATCTGGTTTCCATAGCCAAATCTGGTGTCATCGAATTCATAATGGGTACAAACGACATAAGAAATGCACGATTTACCTTTTCATCCTTATCCTTGTTATCTTTTTGCAATTGCAAACTTTCGTTCAAAATTTTGGTTATTTGAGGAATTGCATTTTTTTCTTTTTGGTTTTTCTTCATAGAAACTTGTCTTTCTTGAGGTGGTCTCATTAGAACATCTGCTTCTATCTCCTGATTTTGTGTTAAAACCACAGGAGAAATATTAGACTCACGTTCGTCTGAAGTACTGGCAGCAGTAGGGCGTAAAAAGGACAAGAGGTCAAAATAAATATATCTTTTTTTTTTTTGTGCTGATTGTCCCGACACTGTGTTGGTTTCTGACTTTACTTCTTTCATATAACTGTCTTTGATGTTCTTCCACTTCTTCATGAGATCTTTTACTGTAAAAAAAAGAAATATATTATATTTTTAATGCATCTATTATTTTTTACGTTGTGGCGAGCTCTGAGACAGGCCTATGTTCAGCAGTAGACAATATTGGCTGATGATGACAATGATTTATTTTTTCAGATATTTGGCTTCAGGAGGAACATTCACAGATTTGGAATAAGATTTTCAAATTTCACGAAAAACCATACCATTTATTGTAAAAGAAACATGTCAAGCTATTTGGGAAGAACTGGCACCTTTAGAAATGCCAAAACCAAATAAAGAAAAATGGATCAATATTGCTGAGAAATTTTACAAAGAAGCGAACTTCCCTAATTGCGTTGGCGCCATGGACGGCAAACATATTAGAATTATTTGCCCTCCGAAAGGTGGATCTAAATATTTTAATTACAAAAAATACCATTCTCTTATTTTATTTGGAGTGGTGGACGCAGACTACTGTTTTACATCCATTGATATTGGTGCTCCAGGTCGAGAAGCTGACTCATCAATCTTCAAAAGTTCAAATTTTGGGCAAAAGTTAATAAATTCTCAGTTAGATCTACCAGAGCCCGCTTATCTTCCTGACAATTTAGGACAACCACCTGTGCCTTTTGTATTTGTAGGTGACGCTGCGTTTGGTCTAAACAAAAATGTTATGACACCATTTTCTTTACGAAACATAACATTGCCCAAGAAAATTTATAACTATCGATTATCAAGAGCTCGCCGTTTTGTCGAATGTGCGTTTGGTATTCTCAGCGCAAAGTGGAGAATTTTTCATTCAAGCATCATGATCAATCCACCGAGTGCCATACCCATTATAAAAGCAGCTTGTGAGCTACACAACTTTGTAAGACGCAGAGATGGGTATCGATTTGAAGACACGATTGAATGTGATTTCGAAGAATACGATGTAGTTCAGGCAGTTGCAGGCCGATCTACTGGCATTACAGTAAGAGATTCGTTTATTCGATACTTCAATGGTCCTGGTGCCGTTCCTTGGCAAAACAGGATGATTCATTAAGACGCTGGTTACTAACATTAAATTTCAATTATTATAACATTATTATTTAGCGTTTATGATTTAAAAAAAACTGTATATTCGTAAATGCCATATGGTTACCCTGTGATCCCAAAAATATTGGTGAAACTTTTCAAGATGGAGAAGCGTTCATTATAATCGTCAAATTCGCGTACATTTATTCATACTCACGTTAACTGCATCGCAAAACCAAACAATTTCAAGCATATTTCAATTAATAGGAACTGATCTAGAATGTTCATTATCGATACAAAACCATCCTATAAAGTTTCTCTAACATTTTTGAGGTCACCCTGTATAAGAATAAAAAGTATACTCACTAGATCTGTTTTTATCTTCTGGTCCTAAATCATCCCAATGATCCATCATTTGTTGTCCTATCTCCATCCATAACTTTGCTTTTAATTCTCGATTAGCGTAATCATTTAACTTTACATCATATAAAGCAGGCCGATCTTGTATTTCTATTATGAATCGCTCCGTATCAAACATGTTGTAACATGAATTCTTCACGCGCACGACCGACCAACAACGCTCTCTCGCAGGGAATGAGCAAAAGCGGGGAAACCGCTCGTGTAGTATGAACGTGGCGGTTATCCGCTGCGGGAGAACCGCTGCATGCGGCGGTCGAATTTCTCCCGCCCGTGAACCGCGAGCGGCCGCGGCGGGAGAACCGCTCGTGTAGCCTGGGCCATACAACGTTCATAGTAAATTGTGTATGGAGCGGTTTACAGCGGTTCTCCCGCGGCGGGAGAACCGCTCGTGTAGCCTGGGCCTTAGTTCCGTCACGCCGATTTGCTTTTGACAGGCCGTGTGCTGACCAATAGTATGGTCAGATTTTGAACTATACAGTTTGAAATCACACACGTCAACTATAATCACGGAGTGCTGTGAGCCGTACAATCGCATCGAAACGTTTGTATTGTCAAAACCAATGTGTGTACTATCGCCGGTGATTTATCGGAATAATCCCTTACCTAAACGTATTTTATCGCAATTATCGCAATCCAATTCAACATAACGAGTGCTACCGTACAACGATCACCGTTCCAGTGCTGACAGATGATTCTCGAGATGCAGATTTCGTTCGCCACCCGGTAAGCTGACTGTGAATTAACCTTACAAATTGTGTTATCGCATTCGCCTGTCATAAGCCATAGGCGTTATCCATGCTTTATCTGTGTGGAATAGCCCTTTAAAATACGGCTATCCCAACCCTTGTTCGTTCCTCTTGGCAAAGGTGCATAAAAAGTACATATCTAATTCCTTAGAATTTTCTGTATTGGTTTATATTTATTATTAAAAAAAATAGTGTATTACAATAAATTCATAAGCCGCTTATCTCACTAGGGAATTCCTGTTTCGGTAAGCAAAAATATATGTAAACCTACAAAATTATTACGAAAATAAACAGTAGTTTCCACAGTTATTCAAACTTATATAAAGTCGGCAACAATATTTTTCTAATGACTACATGTGTATTACAAAGTACTAAGGCTTGTCAGCCAACATAGGGTGATCATACTGACAAAGACAAGAAGGATAGTATGAATAATTATTAACACATTAAATTAAAAATAGCTAAATACTAACAGGTAAGTAATAATAATTAATCAATTATAAGTAAATAATAATGTGGGTTGACTAGATGATCATTTGTGGAAAAGTGTGTGGAAGGGTTTAGTTTTTCCTGACTTAAAGTCGGAAAAAATAATAAAAGCAAGTTTGTAATAAAAATGAAGGCAATCCCTTACCCAATTGTACTACTCTCCCGAGTAGAACAATTTCGCATTTATTATTTATGGATGACATAAAATTATTTTCGAAACATTACACCTTTAAATTTATACGACGAGAATGCCAACATTTTTATAAATCCCAACCAAGAATTATTAGATTCCTGGTCAAATAAAATTATTCACGCGAAACACTTCAATTATCTCAACCAAACAAACTATGTTGACAAACTTTCGTCAAACAAGCGCTCAAATGAAAGGATTTATGATTGCCATTCAGGATAGAGTCATTAATAATAAAAATTATAGGAAGCATATAATCAAAGATACAAATTGAAACTATAGAACATACCATATCGGGATGTTCTGTATAAGCGCCGTCCGAGTATACATTTAGGCACAATCAAGTTTTAAAAATAATTCATCAAAGTTTGGTAATTAAACATAACTTAATTGACTGCCGTAATATAGTACCATATTAGGAATACGAACCAAATTCATTTTTAGAAAATGAACTTTATAAAATATATTATGATAAAACTATTCTCACAGACCGAACGATTAGTCATAGATATAGTTTTATCCGATACCCGATATATTTTAACCGATATATTTTACCCCGATATATTTTACCCCGATATATTTTACCCGATATTGTTTTACATGACAAAATTTAAAAAAAAAAAAACTTATATCATTGATGTCGCTATTACAAATTCCTGTAATAATCAAAAATCTCTTTCTGAAAAAATTAGAAAATACACAGATTAGGAAATGAGATTAAAAGAATTTGGCCTTCTTAGACTATAAAAATATTACCATTTGTTATTTCGGCTACTGGCATTATACCTAGCTCTCTCATTCAAAATTTTAGCGTATTAGATCTGTCAAAGAATTTATATATTAAAATGCAAAAATTGGTCATTTTAAATACATGTAGGATTATGAAATATTTTTTTTTAAATATTTATTTTGAGGGATCAGTAGGATTTATCGGTCCAGTTAGGTGTTCTACGGAGCCGAAGCCTCTGATATGCAAATATATCAACTCTGGTGAGTTGACGTGTTGCATTTGCATAATGTGGATTGACTAGATGATCATTTGTGGAAAAGTGTGTAAAAGGGTTTAGTCTCATTGCTATATACTGGATTATTTGGAGTTAAGCAACCTACATTACTAAGAGAGAAAATTCTAGAACAGTGGTTTATGATAATATGATAACATTAACCGTTATAAAATTTATTTAACTGTCATTATCGTAACATTAACATTATTTTGTTTTTCTACCATTTGGCTTACCTTAGAATGGCACATTTTGACTGACGCTGTTATTGCACTCACAAAGCGATAATGAACTCCATTTTATATAAATATTTCTCTGGTTGTTCAAGTTGTTCAAAATTGGCCCGAATCTAAGAAGACGAATTTTGGAACCAGTTAATTGAACCCAAAATAACACAAAAAAATCATCTTACAATAAAAAATCGATAGACCCATCCATGTCTATAGATTATCGTCGTAATATTCAGAGCAACAAACTGTTCTAGTTAAATATCCAGAGCAACAAACTATTCTAGTTAAATTTTGTATAAAGTATCAATTACTTGCAGAGTTGTATGGATTTTTAGTGAAATTTTAATATGGAGGCATTCATAATGTTTTCCATGGACCATATATGGTCCAGCACAAACTTGCTAATTGATTTGTGCTCATTATGTCTTAGTTGGCGATTAGAAAATTCACATAGCAATCAGGTACGACTCTATTCAACAAAAAAGTTGCCTTGTTATTCTGGTTGGTATAATATAAAATATGGATTAATTTATATTTACTAATCACTTGCTATTTCAGCTGACTCTTAAGGGAATATTGCATTATACTTTCGTATGTATACATCCATAATAGTTATGTTTTTTTACGCACAAAAAACATAGTTTTTAGATTATGACTAATTAGAAGTACCATTCACAGCTGTTAGTCTTGGTTTTGCGAAAATTGTGCTAATAAGTAGATTTATGAAGTACACGGTTATATTTGTGATTATGATCATTCACAATATATTATTAAGTGAAATTTACTTATATTCCTAATAAAAAATAATGAAACTCTCAAAATACATAAATAACACTTAATAATACCAGTAGACATAATATGTTTTCTACTCTTTGTAGAAAAACCACTTATTGTTCAATAATGATTGATTGAACAATTATTTGTCTTGTGGAACCCAATGGGAATGTTATATTTAACCGAGTGACTCCCTTGATACGAAGCTTGCATTTAAAATAAATTACCTCGCCTTGGGGTCAGTTGAAATAATTATCAGGAATCCAAAGAATTTATCTATTTATACCTTATTACAGAAATCATCAAAACAGGCAGAAAAAAACAGGTTTTTGCTGCAGGCGGTTTTTTATGGGTTTCGTACAATTTAGTAAAGTTCCCTGATAGAAGAGTTTTTTCCCTTTGTATGTCCTCGTACAACAGCAATTTTTAGAATTTTTAACACATAAGAACCTATTCATTTTTCTATCCCAATAAAATCCGTTTGTGAATGCCTAGAAGTCGAGAAATTAAAGAGTAGGATAGGAATAGAATAGGAAGACTATGATCATGTGTTACAATACATTTGTTTCTGACTACCTAATTAGTTTTTTGTTTTTTTTTTTTTTTTTTTTTTTTTTTTTAAACCACTTTATTTTAATTTATATTTCGTTAACCGGTTTGGATTTTTTTTTTTATTCACATTTAAACCCGCTAAACTACTTATGTAGTTTGTCAGCAGGGACATAGAGACAACATTTATACACTCATAAGATACAATTTTGAATTCTGAGTTAATGAACCTTTCTAAACATGTTATAAAAGATGTACAGGAGATAGGAACACAGATAGAAAACGTATTTGTCTATGCTCCTTTTAATCAATTAATTTAATCTTTCTTTCCAAAGTTCTATTACTTCCTTCAATTTCGTTTTCATTAAACACTTACGCGATTTGGGGGTGGAAATAATACCAACTTTCAATAATTGGGTTAATTTGATACAATTACTAACAAGCGAAAACCAACATTTCATAAATCAATGACATCAAGCTTTTTATTTCACTTCCCGCAGATAAATCACAATTTCATTAAATTAGTGAGATAGCAAGTGATTTAGCAACAGTTTGTTGATTTGCGCTGCACTGGGCCCCTGCCGTTGCAGGAACTATGCAACTCGCGTGTTATGATATTACCGAGACGGTGGTCGATAAATTCCACTAGCGCAAATTAATGAAAACGCTTGCAGTTTTCTAGAACCATGCGGTTTATCTGCGCCATTTACGTACGCGGTAAACCATTCTCCGGAAAAATGCAAATAACTAAATGAACTTTATAAAACGTGATTGTGAAACACTATCAGCTTTACTAAAAAACGTTGGGTAAATATTACGCGGCGCGTAAGGTCGGAACATGAACAAAATAAAAAACGATACTTATTACCATGGATTTAATTTGGTTAAAATGGTCTTAAACCAGGCTCAAGGCCGGCTTTAACATATAAACGTTTAACGGTCGTGAAATATTATAATTAGTAAGACGGCAAGTGTTTACCAAATCAGTTATGACAAAAATATGGCATTCTTGTAAGAATTTATTTAGAATCCAGCAATAATACCTAAGTAACATTAGATAACTTATTCCACTAAATGTTTTTAAGTATTGACTCGACTATATCCTGTATATTATATTATATTGTAATATAATAAATATATGTATTAAAAAATATATTTAAATATATATATTTATTATATAACATTGCTGTCGCTTTCCTCGAGTCTCGATATCAGCACCTTTGCGCTTTCCAAATCGTTGAACCAAGTAGGTCGGTATCCTCGTCTGTTTTCTTTATTAGTTTTCTTTCAGAGAAGGAATTTTTCAAGTCAAAGTAAGCCTACAGGAGACTCCAACGTTGATAAATCTAGTCGTTGTAATGATACTCATACTATTAAAAAATATGTCTATGTATGAACAACATTGAAATTATCATTGAGATTCTTAGATAGAAAAAAACTATATATTTGCTTTGACGTCCCTAACTGCGTCAATATTCACAAAACACTACACAGTATAAATAATTTTATTAATTCATTCAATAAATTCTTAAATCCATCTTTTCAGATTCCCGCTTAAAAGAACTTCGACGTAATTAAAAACCCCCATTTCTAATTTCTACCTATTTATAACATATTTCCCCTGAACACTTCAAGATGTTAGGCACAAAAAAAAGTTATTTTCGAAGTTGATATCTATACATATGTCGACCCGAAACGGTAATGATATGAAATTCCCCCGAGAAAAAAAAGTATACTCCGAAAAATATTAAAAACAATTTCACGGTGTTTCATTAAATGCGACTTTAGACATTTGTCGAGAGATTTTAATCGATTTAAATGAGTCAGGCTTTATTAATTAGTTTCGATTGTGCCTATATAATAATCGTTTTTTTAATATTAGCTCGCTCCCTCTAACATTAGTATTTACCTATCACCGGTTCAAATCGTCTTTTATTTTTTTAACGTTTACTACGGAGACAAGTCTGTTTACAACTTTTACCAATTAAATCAGAAAAGGAATATGAAACAACTAATACCTACAAACTGTCTTTTCAATTGATTTTAAGTAGGTACATAGTAAACATAGTACATATGTGTGGTACTCATTTTATTCCGGAATAAAATGTAAATTATATCAAAATGCTTTTATCATAAATTTACATTTCAGTTTCAACATTATGAAAAGCAGTAGTGGTGTGGTTGACATTATTGGCGAAAGTGTATTTAATCAATTTCAATTAGAACATGATCGTTTGGCCCCAGTATCGCATTTATTGCAAACACTTCAATATTATCTAATAGTAGTATAAATAATAATTTATTCATAAAATTTTGTGCGATTTTAAGTAAATTTTCGCATTAGTTGAACTGTTGAAATTGAAACAGCACCCACTTGAAAAACTTCGTTTCATATTTACTCTGTGTTCCGCCATTCACTTCTATTTAATAAGAATTAAGGCGATGCCATACGTAGTAATGTAAAATCATGTGTTTTTGGTTTGAAAATTTGGTCGCCTAGAAATGTTTCAGATGCTTTAATTAAATATTGCGTGTAGAATACATCTTGACCTTTGAAATAATCGAGTATTTTTTTATTTAAGTCTTTTTCTAAGCCCAGAAAAAAATAATGTATAGGCCTATGAAAACTGCTTTAAAGTTCAAAATCTCCTACTTACGAACCCATTTTCGGTTGTGATTTTATTGTATAATGCGGCAAATTAAGTTATTTATAAAATGATAGAAAAAAAATTAAATATTTATGCATGAACAAAATAAAATAAAAGACACTTTTTGGCCATGTTTTTTTCTTGCATAAATCAAAACAGGCAGATGGTGTTAAGCGGGAATTTAAACCTTATCGCCATCTACGTAAGGGTTGTTATTGATAGCGGCTCAATTTAAAATATTACACGACGTAGTGCATCGCCTTAACAATAAATTATGAAATTACAAATGCACACAAATTATGTAATATCAATTACACCAGGTCTTTATAAGCAATTTTGATTAAATAATTCCCGACAAGAACAATTGCGTGACTTATTCGAAAAGATTTTTATCCTAAAGCAGCCCTCGCAATCAAAATCAATTGAAAGATAGCAGGAATAGTTGCGAAAGTTGCAAATTTATTTGTAGTGATTGTAAATATTTATTTGTCAGCCAAAATAATTAATTAATGGTTTTTTTAAATATATCCAATTGAATTCCGACTTTATTTTCTTGAATGAATGAATGAATGTAGAATGAATCAAAAATGACTGAATGAATGAAATGAATTCCTGGGTGTAGAAATGAACCCACTTCTCGACATACGATCGAGCTGAAACTCAGAAGATAGACGTGTTGTAGATGAAAATGCATTTTATCAATAGTGGCATTCATGCACAGACACGAGTGCACTTTTCTTAATTGGATGACATAATTAATAAAAAAATGACAACAGTTTATATAAGAAATAGATATTCGTACTATCCAACTAGAATTTGGCTCAGTTGTTAGCGTTGTTGACCCCAGTCTCAGGGGGGAGGAAAGTTCAAAGGTATTATAATAAGAAAACGTTGATTTTTCGATCGTTTTGTAAAAATAATGTAATTAAATTTTATTTTTTTTAAATTGCTAATGTCTAAATAATATTTTTAGAAATATTTTTGTATATGCGCCCATTTGAGCGCAAGTATTCATTCTACCAATTGACCGTTAACATTATAAATAAAACTGATCATTTTACAGAAAAAAAATATTTGAGGTTAACTCAAACCTTTCAAAATAACACACTTACGACCAGATAAAATAACCTTTATCCTACTAATCTTTGTTATCACGACTTCCCCATGAACTGTATTGGAATAAAGCATTAATATTTCCCTTTACTGCCTTCATGTAATTATTTTATATGATTTACACTTGACTTTCTATAGTGTATGTATTACTTTGTAAGATATTACCAAGCACTTGGATAAATTATTCATGTACACCTTAAACTGGATAACAACTTACGGAGAACGTTTATCCAATTACATTATAAAAATATAAGACACAAAAAAAAATAAATTCATACTAATGGAACAAAAAAATGTAGCACCGCTATTGAAAAGGATAGCCATTCAAAGAATATGTATGTACGAATGAAATAGCTATAGAAACGGTCTCTTTTGGTATGTTCACTGGACCTAGTTCAGCGAAACCACGCGCCTTGTCTCAGTAACGTCTCTTTACTGTATCAATTCATCGAAGCATCTGTCAAACATTTAACCAAAGATATACAAATTTCAAATAATTTTTTATTAATTAATAAAATAATATAGGTACCTACTTCAACGCTTGTCTAAAAATGATTTATCCTCATCAGTTTCTTTTTGGAATAAAAAATTTAATATAATTTCATTATAGTCACTATTAGCGATTCCTAAACGAAAATCTGAAACAGAAAAATCAGAAATAGGAATCGCTAATATTGTCTTCGATAATTAAACATTACAATTTGACGTTTTACTCACTAAGTTATTCCAAAAATAGATATAATTTCAAATCACTCACCCATGTACTGACAACTGTTAGTATGTTTTTTAAAATTTTATTTAATAGCTATATATATACAATTTTATTTTTTACATTTATATTCGTAGTCCTCCTCACTAGGAGATTCTATGTTGAGGGGGACTAGGTTTTGTAAGTTTTCAGCGACTTCTATGGTTCAACTTCATGTTTTGGGTAAGGTTTTCTAGAAACTTCTACGACGATGTTTTAAATATGCTAGTAAGTTCTTTATCCGATAGTTCCTTAAGCCAAAATTTAATGTCCTTAATGCAGTTATTTTTTTGTTTTGAATTATTTGATACTAAGTGGAAGTTTGTTATATACCTTTACTGCTAAAAAATCAGAGCTTCTTTGTCCAAAGGTAGAGTTACATTTTGGTATATTTAGTATCTCTGTTTGTTTGGGTCTGGTTTTATGAGTATGTAAGGTGTTTGCCTGTCAATCATTTTTGAGGTGATGTACCAGAATGTTTTTGGCATAGATTTTCTGTATCTTGGAACATCAAACTGTTTAAAAATTTCTGTTATTGACGTCCTTATGGGAACTTTTAGTATGGTATTTATATGATGCAATTCTGAGTTACCTTCAGTTGTTTAACGTGTTTTGATGCTGCTGAGCCCCATCCAATTTTTTTTATTTTTTTTTTATTAAGCTGACCTTTATTGACTGAAAATTACACATTTTATTTTTTTTGGACAATGTATAGATAGTCCCACGAAGCTTCCACATGGCTGCTTGTCTTGTCTATATTCCAATTTAGAGTGGCATAAAGCATAGTATACTCTCTTTAAATCCCTAGTTTCGTAATTTTCTGAAGAAGTAGATGAGTTTTGTTAGCTTTTTTGAGGTCCTATCAATGTGTGAATTCCAGTGTAGTTTTTCGTCAATTTCAATCCCAAGATGTTTAAAGCTTTTAGTTTGTGTTACATGCGGGCAGGAACACTGAGGAAAATTGTTTCGACATTCAATTAATTTGAGTGTATGCTCATTCATTGGTTGTCCTCTTTTGTTTTTGGAGTAAGTTATATATTTGGTTTTATTCACATTTAATGTAAGGGAGTTAGCTTTAAGGCGATGCACTACGTCGTGTAAAAATTTGGATCGAGCCGCTATCAATAACACACCTTACGTAGATGGTGATAAGGCTTAAATTCCCGCTTAACACCATCTATCTGTTTTGATTTATGCAAGAAAAAAACATGGCCATAAAGTGCCTTTTATTTTATTTTGTGGATGTTCAGGCACAAATATTTAAATGTTTTTCTATCATTTTATAAATAACTTTCGCCACATTATACAATAAAACCATAACCGAAAATGGGTTCGTAAGAAGATATTTTGAACTTTATAGCAGTTTTCATAGGCCTTATACATTATTTTTTTCTGAGCTTATAAAAAGACTTATAGGCCATGTTCAGCCTTCTTATAGGTGATTGTCCAATCTTTTTCATGGAATATAATAATAGTACCATCTTCAAAGCTCATTATTTTTCCTTTGATGGGAAGATTCATAAGATCATTTATATAATTAGAAATAGTATAGGCCCTAATTTGCTTCCTTTGGGGACACCGTACTTAATTGGTAGAGTTTTGCTCCATCTATTACCAATTTGTACAAATTGTTATCTTCCAGTTAAGAAACTTCTATGTAGGTATGTAGGTTTAGAGTTGTTTCGGTTATTCCATTTTTTAGGTTTAATTACAGTATTTCATGTTCAATTGTATCGAAAGCTTTTTGAAGATCAATGTAAACTTCTAGGCATTTATTGCCTTCATCCATTTTTCTAATGGTTTGATTTGAGATTTTCACAGCCAAAAGTATTATAGTGATTTGTTTTTGGGGTATTATGCCGTAATGCGCTACCTCCTTCATTAGACAACGTTTCGGACAGCATTGCAGTGTCCATCATCACGGTAGATGTGTAATAATTTCTCGAAAACCATACTGCGTAGATGATATATTTTATTAGAATCCAAAAATGTAAGCACTCGTTTTTTATTACTTTTTCCAATATTTTCGATAGTGTAGTTAAAAGACTAATTGGTCGATAGTTTGTTATATCACTGTTAGGACCATTTTTATATATTGTTATGGTCGTAGCAATTTTAAGACAAGCGGGCAAAATACCTTTTGATATTGACAGATAAGGTACGTCAGCGGGTGGATTATTTCATTTAGTAGATATTTAATTGATTTGCTTGATATTAGTTCATTTCCCGATGAAGTATTTGTATTTAGGGAGACTATAATATTTCGTATTTCATCACTTTTTATATTGACTATATTGTTATTTTCTTGATTAACATCGTCAATTCTCAAGGTTTTTCGACAGCAAATGAATTTTTTTAAAAGTAATTTGCTAAGTTAGAGCCTATATTGCAAAAATAGTTGATTATAAAGTCAAGAAGTTTGTCCGGGCGTTCTGTAAAAGATGTGGGAATCTCATCAATGTTTATTTCTTTAATGCTATTGTGGTTATGCTTTAGCATTAGTAATTTCATTTATGATCTGCCAGAGTTTACGGGAATCATTATTACATTCATCAATTTTGTTTTTATATAATGTTTCTTTAGCATAATGTATAACATTTTTACATGTATTACGATATCTTTTGTAGAATCGAAGTGTATGGACATCATAAGGATTGTTTTTTTTACTTTTCTGTGCAGTTCGTCTCTTTTTCTGATTGAGTTTATAATATTCTGACTAATCCAAGGTTTAAGGTGTAAATTTTGATGAGATACCTTTTTTCTATGGTTTTGGTGTTCGATAGAATAATGTGCTGTATAATGTCTTTAAAATAACTCCAAGCAGTATCAGTATCATATTTTTCCAGAAGGCTTGTCCAGTCATTCATTGTTAAATCCAATTGGACGTTTTCCCACTTTGTTTCAGTCTTCGTTATGAGTGATTTCTTTTTATGATTTACAATACATATTATGTATTATTTTTTGTAAAAGATAGAATTATTGTATAATGGTCTGTCAGTACGGTAGTACAAATAATGGCTAGAGTTTTTTTTTAATAGTTTTACTAAAGATATGATCAATGTAAGTTTTGCTTTAATTATATACACGTGTAGGTTCATCAATTAGGATTTTATATTGATGGTACGCTAGTGTCTTCTTATAATCATCTATTCTCGAGAATATCAATATTTATATCACCGATAATAAATACACCTTTAGTGTTTTTTACTAAACTTAGTTGAAAAGATAGAAATTTAGAAATGGCTCCAGATTTTTTGTAGAAGGAGATCTATAAATTGCGAATATTGTTGTATCATTACCGACTGATGTCCTTAGACAGTTCGCATTATTGATACAGATCTCTCTGACATCAGCTTCTATATCTTCTTTAATATATACGATGACACCATAATTTTGTGTATTGTTCATTATTGTAGAGTAAGGGACATATTTACCAATATTTAGGTAGTATGTATCAGTTAACCAACATTCAGTAAGAATAATAATATTCCAGTTTAAATTTAATCTTTTTATCAATATTTGTAGCTCGTCAAAGTTTTTATTGATACTTCTAATATTTTGATGCATTATGTTAAAATTATTACTCATGGATGATATGTTTGGTATGTTTATTTTTATTGTGTTATTCGTTTTCGCAATCTTAATTTAAGTGGATTTTCTAGTGTCTTTTTATATTATTTACTAAATTATTTTCACCGTATCATTAAGGTGCTTAATGTAGATAATTTTATCATCTTGTTTTTTCATTATCCTAACTTTACCTTGTTTGTAACACATATATTGGTATTTTTTTTCTTTGGCTAATTGTATCGTTTTCCAAAGAATTTCTTTATGATACGGGCTTAATTCTTCCCCGATGAAGATTGGAGATGTCGTCAGATCCTTGATTTCATTTTCTTATTAAGGAGGGAATCTTTTTTTCTTTTATCGGAAAAGGTCACAAGGAGGGGGTCCATTTTGTCTGTTTGAGACTCTTGTTACTTCAGCTATATCGGTGTGAAGTAGGTGGATTCCTGCTGCGGCAGCATCATTTTTAACAATTTCCAAAGGTTGTTCACGGTGTTGTTGTGGAATTCTTGCTATATCCAAACTATTTGATTTTGTTATGGGTTCCATCGCAGACAGTCGGATTACGAGTTTTTTGATTTTCATATTTTTTTTCGTTTGGTATTTTTTAATATTTTCAAAATCTGTTTGAATCACGCTATTTAAATTATTTGATACTTCATTTTTTTAAATATCTCTATGTATTGAGCACAAATAAAATCAATACTTTTAGTATTTTCTGAAATTGATAAATCATTTTTTGTAAATATATCAATATATATTTTACCAATGTATTAAATAATTTTATCAATGTTTATTTTATCTTCGAAAATTATTGGGTTTTTGCTACGTGTGCTATTTTAGTTAGTTCACAAATGCCCCTCTCAAAGTATTCTTGATGGAAAATTGATGCTGGCAATCATTATTTAATATTTATTGCACAGACAGTCTCTAAAATTTACATTTAATGTTTTGATGACTTTAATTGGTTTTTGCGCAAAAATTACTGACACTTTGATATCTTTAACAAAACTTTTTGATCCCACAATCATAGATTGCCTTCAAACAACCCTTATTTGCTTTTAGGCTAGTTTATAAGGGACGCTTAAATTTAGGATCTTAGCACTACAGTTAACCATAGATAAACTTAAATGTTAATATTTAGTTTTTGCTGTTACAAAAGAAAGAGACACAGCATCATGGACAAAAAAGGATTGTTTCATTAGCCACTTTCTACCAGCAAAAAAGCAAATTATAAAGAGAAAAAAATAAATATAATCAAGCTATTGGTGTTAAATGTAACATGTTACTAAATCGGCCACTTTATCACACGTGAATTACTGCGTAACAACTGTACCTGAAATTGACTTATTACGCTAAGCAAAGTGTTAAAAATGCACTTTGCATTTAATAACAGTTTTAAACCATTTGGTACTTTGCAACAGAAGAAGTCTGTATAATTCTACGGCTGAGGATTGCGCAACAAAGGTCCCATGTTAACAGATTCTAATTTAGATATCTAATTAGTGCATTAAATACATTTTATCAATGGCGTCTTGTGGCTTTATCAAAAAGATCGTCACGTTTGTTGCGGACCTGTTTCGCCATTTGTGGCCGACCATTGCAGATTGATCTCGAGTGTTAGATTTGCAGGGGCGACGAGATTCTGTTTATATAGACCTGCCAGCGAAAGATTGGTATGACACAATATTTATGCTATATTATATTAAGTATACGATAAGTAGTAGATTTCTGTGAAGCCTTATTAATTAAAACTGAACTTCTTTTCCACCCTGAGTATGGAATCGTATGTATTTCGATCATAATCAGAATATTATAATATAGTCGATACGGTGGTATTATAATATAGTCGATAAATTTATTTGGTCAATAAATCTCATTACCGGGCCTCAAAACTTTCTCTACATTTTTCCTTCCACCATTAAATAGAGCTGTAATAGTCCGTACTAGTAAATAAATTACTATTATTGTAGAAAGCAATCACTTTGTGGTTTGACATATTTAAAATGAAATAAAATACTTTTTGTTTTAAAACCACGAGTTTTTAATAATTTTTTGAACCGACCGGTTTCGCTTTACTCAAGCATCATCAGGGTACAAATTATTACTAGACAAGAAGTACAAAGTGTGAGCTTATATATAAAAAAAATTTGAGGGAGACAACATGATATAAATATAACAAACACAGAGAAATCATACAATACATTTACACAATACAATACAATACATTGGGGTATGATTTGAGATTTTAACGGCCAAAAGTATTATAGTGATTTGTTTTTCGGGTATTATGCCGTGTTGCGCTACCTCCATCTTTAGCGAACGTTTCGGACAGCATTGCAGTGTCCATCATCAGGGCAGATGTGTAATCATTGTAATCACAGATTACACATCTGCCCTGATGATGCATACTGCAATGCTGTCCGAAACGTTGGCTAAAGAAGGAGGTAGCGTAACACGGCATAATACCCGAAAAACAAATCACTATAATCCTTATCATATGTAGCTCGTCCTAATGAAAAATAAAGAAAATTGTAAGTATTTTTGGGATACGTCGTATAGCTAAGAGCTCTTTCTCTGTAAACGACGACGTATTCTGCTGTCACAAGTAAAAATCCTCATTATTGTAAGTATCAAGATATTGAAAGAAGAGTAAATGCAGGTAACTCCATTAATGGAGGACTGACCGAAGCGTGTCCAAAGAAGTGAAGTTAGCATTCCACAATGGAGTGCTGGTACCTACCCTGATGTATGGAAGTGAGGCATGGAACTGGCAAAGAAAGGATGAAAGTAGATTGAATGCTGTTGAAATGAGATCAAACCATGTATGATTGTGTGAGGAATGTGGAGATCCGCAAAGAGTGCAAGGCTGATGTAAGCGTAATGAGTAAGATCAAGAAAGGGACGCTTAGATGGTTTGGGCATGTAGAGCGAATGAGCGAAGAAAGGAGTGTAAGGAAAATATACGATGCAAATGTGAATGGTAGCAGAAGTCGGGGATGCCCGAGGAAGACATGGCACGACCAAGTGAATCAGATACTTGATTCGGGCCATGTCAAAAGTCAGAACAATAGAAGAGTATGTATGAAACGATGTATGAATATGAATGAGGCAAGGAGTGTGTGCTAAGACCAAGTTGTTTGGCGGTCCGTCTTCTCTGCCTACCCCTGCGGGGAAACGGCGTGAAGGTTAGTTAGTTATTTAGTTAGTTCCTCATTAAGAGTCTCAAGGATTACACTGTATTTTTACTTATGACGCGACGGGTCGATACAACTCGTCCCTATAAGGATCTGCGAAATAACTCGGTGTTGGTACAGAATCACATAAGAGCTGTCGATGATTGAACCACATATAAATGTTAGCAGGTACTACGTCCATTACCAACAGCCTAAGAATGTACTTTCATTGCTCCAGATAATGGCCAGTACTAAGGCGTGACACCTACGAACTTTCAAGTGGTCAGTCCAAAAAGTAGTTCACCAGATAATATGCTAATATACCTACACTTTCTTACATCACAGTTCCTGCTGTGAATAATTAATATCTGGTGTAATACCAAATTGGAGCGGAGATTAATTAATTATCTGAAATAATGTAAATTTGTGACTAGTTTTATATTAAATAATTCGAAACAAGTGAAAGCTGAAATGAATTCTTGATTTTACCCCCAAAGGGAACGTTGCGTGTCCAGGTAATATATTTTTGAAAATTTGAACCACTGATCGAAATCTCAATCACTTTCATTATATTATATCACTCACTAACTTCACATGTTTCCTTCAATTATTTATAAAATTTTCCTTCATTTAAACTGAGAAAAATAAGTATTGCTGAAGTTTTAAATATCTCTTAAAATTATTGGTAATCCGATTAAAAAGGGGACTGCAGGCTGCAGGCTGTCTGCAGACATTGAAATGTTATTAAAAGTTTATCAGGATATCTATCAATCCATTCGTTAATGGCCTGATATCCTGTTTTTAACCGGATACGAAAATTTGAAGAAATTCTTAATATATTAGCACCTTTTTATCAGTAAGTTTTCTCCGTGTATTCAAGAAATTGTTTTTCGAAAGAAGTGAAAATTTCTCTTGAAATAAACATAACATGAGCATAGTTTTGGTTCTGACAATCTTGTAAATTTGTTCTGCGTTGTTTAGTGTGACACTTACCGTCAAAGCTTTTTTTTAAATATAGACTAAAAATGTGAATTACAATTTTTCAACTCAAACTTTGATTTTATTTATTGATTAAACTGTTGTCCAAGCATTTCATTAGACACGCCATGAGCAGCTTAACCTTGAATTCGACAAACTGAATAGTTCACTTTTTGCAGGTGCTCTGCGCTACAATAGATTTATTTCTTGGAGATTGTGTTTAACAGTGCCGGATTTAATATTAGGGAGGTTGAACGCGTAACCAGGGCGGAAAATTAGTATGGCGGTTCCTACTCTTAAGTCAAATTCATTTACTGGCATCACCGATCAGCTCGCTTTCAGTGTCCTCATATATATATATATATATATATATATTGTTTAGTTATATAACTATTTTATACACCCATTGGGCTTTGACATAGGGTACATGAAATAGTTACCATTTTTTTGGAAGCATTAAGTAATTGCTATTCTTCTGATAATCGTTAAATTATATTGTTATCTAAGGACTTCGTTTCACAAAATTTGATCTCAATATCAATCAATGTCAATATTCAAGTTGTGTGATAGTTCAATTCATGTTCTGTTACTATCCAAGTATTGTGAAACAACTGGCCCATAGTGAAATAATAACAGAACTTGAATTTTAACTTTGAAAGCTAATGAAATGTTCTAATTCTGTAAAACAACCCGTTCTAAATAAATCTATTGTTACAGCATAGAGTTCTTCTAATACCGTGGTTGAAAATATTTAATCTCTAATGTATCCTTAAAAATAATACGCGAATTTTAAATTTATGTTTCCCTGTTGTTTTTTTACATTAGCCCCACACAGGAGGCCATGAAAAAAAATCCTCGGGGCCTATGCCATCTTTGGGGATGCTGTGTGGAGGGTATTTTCGGGAAAAGGAATAATATAAAGTTGGAGATGAAAGATGAGTAGGAATACCACTACGGAATAAGGCTATTATAGGGCGAGAAATAGTCCGGCTGAAGAAGTCCAAAAGACCTAGAAAAGCTTTACTTCATAAGCTCGGGTACCCCTGCTATGTCATCAAACGTAGCGAACCACTTGGGTGACCCAAGGCAGCGGTATTGGTTATTCAATAAATAGTTCCCGGTGCGGCGGTACCCATAACTGCCGCCCAAATTGAAAAATTGATAATTATTTCCATCTTTAACCACCAAGTGTAAAATTTATGTGTTATATTTAGCAATAACAATTTGTCTAATGACTAATGAATAGTACCTATGCGAAATACTGATTTTGATATATTATGTAATCTGTTATAACCTTACACGTAGGTATTTGTAAAGTCAATAATAGCAAATCACAGTTAATAATCGTCAACATTGGGACTTGCATATAAGCTTTTTTTTGTAAAAAAAAATATTCGAATACAATAAAAAATGACGATAACAATATGAAAGCAAGAACGATTTCAATTTTTTTAACTGTCATCATTATTACCGGTCAAATGTTTAAAAATGATTCTACTACAAAATTTTTATATTTTATTTATACTGAGTTTTTACAAACGATCTCACTTACGTGAGAACAATCCAGCTATGAAAACTCAGTTAATTCGAAAATAGGTACAACAGTTACAAAAATCTACACGGACATAGGATACATTAATTTTCATACATCTAAATAAATATTGTAACGTTAAAAAAATAGAAAATTATGTGGAAGCTCAATCAAACGACAAACAATACAAAAAAGTAAAAGACACAAATAGAGAAGCAAGTAATTCATAACATATTTTTTAGCGATAGAAGAACATTTTTTCTGAATCCGTACAAACTATCGACGAAAATGTCTACTTCAGCACATCTTATTATATAGTCGACACATTTGGAACAGAGGGCTAAAATAGGCGACATTATTTTTTAATGTATTCAGGTGAAACATGCTATGGCGTCTTCAACAACGAGAATCGGGAATATTTATTTCAATATTGCTAAGACATAATGCAGTATTAAGATGGTTGTGAATTATTTTGTGTATTACTACAACATATTAGGTCAGTTAGTTGCTTCTAATTATTAATTTGTACAGTCTTAATAATTTAAGGAATTTTACATTGATGCATTATTGTGATTACAGTGGTCTCACAGTACATCATCAGTTGTTGAAAGTAAAACCTTATATTTATATATTATTTGGCCGGTAGTATATATTTTGATAAATATTATATTATAGGCCCCGGCCGCAAAATGCAGTAAGTCCAGCCCTGGAATTAAGTATCAAGTTTGCCAACAATTAATTTGAAAAAACTTGGTTCATATTGACATAAATAATAAAACATTATCTTTATACCGTAGAACATAATTTATCCAGCCATTCAGAAATTAATCAATATTTTTGTATATAACGTTTTATTGGGCCCATTGTGTATAGTTTTGATACCGATAGTTACAGGTAAAGTTAATTAATTGTTCAATCAATCAATTTCTTGTATTTAAGATTTTATAAAATAATTAATACTTGCTTATAAATAATAATTATGTCTAAGGAATCAATACGATTTTAATACAAAATATGATTAATTGGTTAGATTTTTCGCATTTGTTTTTTGGTAGTTTGAATTTATATATCGTTTAACGCCTTTTTTAGCATTGCGAGATTACCAACTAATAATTGTTATGGCCGTTACGAAAAATGCAATACGGAGTTACCCATTGGTTTCAAGGATTTTCTTTCAATAATGATAAATTTTCCCAACAAAAGAAAATGTGTGTCCTTGCTAATACCATCTGTTAGCATATGAATCATGTTAATATTGTGTTCATTATATGGAGCACAAAGATAAAGCTCCGCAAAAACTACTTTTATTAATAATCATTACCTGCTGTTGGTATTAGCGCCTTCGGTTGAACTCTCCCCTTCTGACATTCTGGGTATTTTCTGTGATCTTTTATATGATGGACTTTATGATACTTTTTTTGGTATACAGACAAACGTTATATATTTTTTATATCAACCGTGTCGGTATTACTTCTGAATGCAAAGTTATTATGAAATGAAACCTATGTAGATTTAATTATCAATCAAATGCGAAGATCTGGCTATTTGGAAATAAAATCATATTACAAGATATATACATATTGTCTGATGATGCATTTCGTCGTACGAAAAGGATATTATAAATTTTCGTAACTCTTCAGCAGACATTTTAGTTCATCAGTGTCCTTCAGTTTAAAGCTTTCCATCTTGCTACTTTATAATACGCATAGCTCATTAAAATACTTAATATTATGAGATGTAAACATTTTCAACTGTACATTAAAAAAAATAATTTACCATGTAATGCGAAAATTTACTAAATAACTAATTTTTATGGTTTTTACTGTTCTTTTAATATTTTATTTTTTGATGTTTTATTTTTGTATTTATTTATAAACTAAAAATTTATGAACGTTAATTGGTTTTTCTAATGTTTATTTCAAGATGTAATTATGGAACTTAATTGGTTTTTCTTATGTCTATTTCACAGTGTATATTATAACTGCTTTTTTCCTAAATATAATAGAATCTATATAAATAAAAATATAAATGTTCGTTTGTAGAAAATCTTAAGCCTCGGAAAGTTTTTGATTCTTTTTAAATTTTGACACAACGTGGCATTTGAATACGCGTGTGTTTTATATGCCTATATTACATAGATGATACCTGTGACAGGTAAAAACATGCTTTTATATGTCACCTGTAAAAGGTAAACATATGCTTTTTTAGAAAAACAGCGTCATCCATTGGAAGTAAAAGCAACACGCGCTATTGTTTCTCTATCTGTTCAGACAGTCTGCGCCACAGCAAGGCGTGGCGGGGGTACAGCTAGTAAAACATAAAAATACATCTTACCATCTCCATCAACAATAGTACTAGTGTATAATAGTATGGTATATTATTGTTATTATTGTTATTTGTAGACCCAATCGGTTGAACTTTTATTGTATCGATTGAAATACTAGGCAGTTAATATAAATGATTCGATAATAAATCTCCTATCCACTGAAATGTTAATAGAGTACTTAAAATAATTAATGGAAGTCTGTTTACATGTCTTACATATCGTTCGTTCTCTGCAATTTTAGCGCTACCGACTAACGACCCAAATAATTTACAAATCTCGGAATTGCGTGCAGAATCTAAACCACCAAAGACCAGCAGTTGCATCACCGCAATCAGGGATATACACATGATACATTATGTCTCAAATCAAATATAATATTTTATTAATATGAACTTTTGATGGTGCAGCTGTATCAGGGGTAGGTTATTTTAACTTGACATACATTAAAAGAAAACAAATACTTTTTTACGACAATATCAATTGCGCAATCAATATACTCGTGGAGTCAGGGTTGCTGCATAGTGAAATGCTATATTTGCTATTTATTTATTGTTATTGTTGTTTTTCGAAGAATTCCATTAATTTGAAAAAAATTATATTATTATAAATTATATTTTTTACCAAGTAACTTTGAAAATATTTATGAATGCCGAAACAACCGTCACATAATATTGCAGATAATATTTAATATTAAACTTATAATATTTAATGTAGCTTTATGGCGTTATAATTAAATGAAATAAAGTATTTTTTTATTATCGCCGACCGGTTTTGGAACAACTGTTGAGATAAGCGGCCAATCCATTTCCGAATAGAAATTTGTGGTTTATCCAGGTCTTAAAGAAAGCTAAATACTGCCATAATTGGTTTTAAAAGTCCACCATCTTAGTGATGGAATTGTTGATCTAAACATCGTACCTACCAAATTACATCTTAGTGATGGAATTATTGATCTAAACATCGTACCTACCAAATTACATTTCAGTGATGGAATTATTGATCTAAACATCGTACCTAACAAATTACATTTCAGTGATGGAATTATTGATCTAAACATCGTACCTAACAAATTACATCTTAGTGATGGAATTATTGATCTAAACATCGTACCTACCAAATTACATTTCAGTGATGGAATTATTGATCTAAACATCGTACCTAACAAATTACATCTTAGTGATGGAATTATTGATCTAAACATCGTACCTACCAAATTACATTTCAGTGATGGAATTATTGATCTAAACATCGTACCTAACAAATTACATCTTAGTGATGGACTTATTGATCTAAACATCGTCCCTAACAACTTTCAAAATGCAGCTCAAAAATATGAACATTAAAATAAATTATAAAAAGAAACAATTTTTCTTCTCATTTCAATGCTCTGAACATTGTCTAAGTTTCTCCAGGGAGATTTTTCCACATATTTATTCTGTATTTAGATTGTGTTTAAACTATTTTTTGCCATTCATGTGAAAGGCATTTTTCATTGGCTCGTCCACGAACACTGCATTAAAATGCAATCTACAGTAATTATATATTTATTTTTGATGAGTAAAACCTCAAATTGAAAACAATATTAACGATGTTTAGGACGGGTTGTTTCGGAGAATTTGAACAATTCCTCAAATTTCAATGTTCATTTCCGGGTTCTGTGAAAGTCCTATTCAAGTTCTGTTAATATATCATTATAGGCTATTTGCTTGACAGAACTGAAATAAAAACATAACTTGAAAAAATCTTTCGCATAACTGGAAAATGAACGTTGAAATTTGATGAATTGTTCAAATTCTCCGAAACAACCCGTCCTTAAACTACCAATGTTTGAATGTTGGTGGTTCTTATTACAATTATGATACAGTTAAATATTACCGAAGGAAATAGGGTTCCATTATCTCAGTTGACAGAGCAATACCCGGCAAGGTGAAGGTCCTGAGTTTTAAATCTTTTTCTGATTTATCTCTGTCAAATTATCGTTTAAAAATCGCTAATATTGTATTCAATAATTAAATGAAAATATATGTCTTTACTGTAGGAAATTGGCAACTATAACTAAAAATTCATTTTAAATGTGCATAGTGTAATTTTTTTTTTTAAATTAGGTAAGTACATAAAATTAACAACGTATAAGTTCAGGTTGCTCATAACCCGCCTCACTAGGGTAGCCTGTGTTGAACCTATAAAGATCCCCATATCAGGACCCTCTAAAAAAAATTTGGATGTAATTTAGAGGTATTCTAAGGATTATTTATATAAAACTTTTCTATGCCTTTATCATTGGGTCTAGTGCAGATGAAGTGTCACCCATACTATGATACCACACTCAATAATAGATTGACAAATTAAAAAATAAATAATTTTCAAGTGCTGAAAGTCAACATAGATTCAAATCGTTTTGAAACGGTGCTTAGTTTTTTAAAATTATTTTGTTTGTAATTATTTTAATGTGAGGATTGTGAAGAAACGTGAAATTCCTCCAGGTTTATTTTTGCAGGTGTTCAAAGAATTCAGTTTCTTTCTTAGTATTTGTCATTTGAACTTTCATTAATCCTAAAGTTATCTGGAAGAGTATAACAACCACGAAGACAAAGAATACCACAAGAATAATAAATTCATGGGTTACATAACGGCGTCCTATGGAGAAACAAAAGCGTGCCATAGATAAATCAGTTCTGTTGTATCTTATTTCAGCATGAATGCAGCTCGTGAAGATATAATGATGACGTTACAAGAAATCTGATCTGTTTCGCCAATCGCGTGTGTAATTCATCCCAAATCTACATCAAGCTTTACTATGGCTTACGGCGATTCAAAATATACAGTTTCTCAATTCATCATAAATAATCAGTTTGTACAGAATGAGGAGTTCCAGAAAAACAATATTAAAGGTTAAAGTGTATATATTATATATTCGTAATATAGCAACACACGTCGATTCTGATTACATAAGTCAAATTTATTTTTACAGTTCTAAACGCTCCGGCTCGATTCTTAAGTTATCATTTTCCGAGTCGATCCAGGTTTTTGCATCATTTTGAATCATTACTATGTGATGTCATCTGAACCCAATGCCCTCCGTGTGACTTACTACCTCAAATTAATAATAATAGTATTAGTAATAATTTAACTATGAAAAATACCGGCGTAGTTAGACAGTGAAAATTAAAATAAAATGATTTTAAGTATCTACTATATTATATATTATATAATGTATAAAGAAGATTGTTATAAGAAATATACAGTTTTATTTCGAGATTTTTAAATTTTGCACTGACTTTCAAAACAAGAGAAAGGTCTAAATGTGATTTAGAAAAAAATACCCCCATCACCTGTTCCCACACCTAGTAGAATTTTGATATTTATGATGAAATTTTGCATACTTTACGTTCAAAATAATAAGAAAATTACTATCTACATCTGATTTAGAAAAAAACTTCGGCTAGTATTGTATAATAGAATAGTTCTTGCGGCAGGAGGCATTGTGGTAGGTACCGCTGTACCTATACACTAAACCAATCGTGTTGCGGTCGCTATCCTTTGACAATGTTGTTGTTGCACCTAGATTAATGAGATTGGTTCACTTGTTCTGCACTTGGTATTATCCAACAGTGTGTGAAGCAGGGTTCAATAACTTTCTGGTTCAAATGCGCGAATCGTGAAGTAGCCAAAGCGGAGCGAACTGAAGCGGAACTATCAGGGATAAAGGACATGTAAACATATTTGTAATAATATTGAATACTTAATTTGAAATATTAGTATGTTTCCAGCTCATGTGTCTTCATGTAGAAATAAGTTAAAAACGGTTAACGGTTGACATTTTTATTAAGTTAGTTATATACTAGTGTGACCTCGCGTCCAAAAATGGAACTTCAAAATTGAATTTCCTCTTAATAAATCAAAACCAAAATTTCCTCTGTAATTGTAATATTTGTATGTAGGTACTTAAATACCTATCTACGTAATTAAAAACCACACATTTTTCGTAACATTTAAAAAATTCAAATGAGGAACTATACAATTTGTCCAAAGGAACTTCGTTGTCAATATCAATTCTTTTTTCAAACATACATTGACGTTAGAGGTAGGTACCATAATATTGATAAAATGTGAACAAGACATAAACACGACGATTTCACATTTAAAAAACAATCTTTACTAAATCATTAAATGGCCACTATCGTAAAACGGAAACTGAAAGTGCAAACGAATTTATAGACAGATGAAATGCAAAACGTTTGAGTAAAAACAAGTCTCCGCTACGCTCAGTCAATTAGTGAATTAATAAATTATAATTAATCGGATCGGATCACTCTTCCTTCAGACACTAAGCAGACATAGGTCAGTGAAATGGGCTGACGACTCCAAAAGAATTACTAGCTTCAAATGGGTTAGACGCCGATCAATAGTGGCAAAACTGGAGACATTATAAGGAGGCCGTTTCCAAAGCTGGACGCCAGTAGGCGTATGAAGAAGAAGAAAAGAAAGAGAATAATGAATAGTGTATGATTTTTCACTGCAAATAACTCTTTCTAGAATGAATTTTTTCAGGAATCTACATACATCATATATTTTCAGATCAAGCAATTCTGTGTTTTAACTGATTACAAAACTTGTTACATCTTTATTCTATATGTCGGTCTGGAATAATTTTACAATACTATTATTATATTATCATTGCAAATCCACAGAGATGCTTTTTGAAAATAATGACTGTCAAAAAACGGTATCATAACATATATTTTATTTGCTATACTGTTTATTCAGCAGCCTTGAGTTGAAAACCACGAAAACGGCGCTACATAAATTAGCCAAATATTATTATTATTATTGTGTAATAAAAAAACAAGACAAGTTTTGTTGAATGGTACAAAAATGTACGTAGGTCAACATATCATATAAAAAGACAACGTGGCTTTGTCGTCAGTTCTTTGATTAGCCAAAATCACTAGGGGCGTTACTAATAAACGATTTTAAATTTTAAACAATTGATAAATAATTGTTTACCATACATAATGGTTGTTTATCAGTTGTGTAAAATTTAAAACACGTTTATTAGTAAGGGGGTAGATGTATATAGCGTGTTAAACTTTTTCATGAATCCAATTGCGTTTCCTTGGAAAATAAATTGGTTATTGAATTTTCAACCCCTGTTCTGGACAAAGGCAATGTAGTGGCCATTTAACATGCAACAAGTAAGAGATAGTGTATGAACTCACTCGTACCTTGTGCCCACTACTCTATTGCCCAACATTTCGTGACGATCTAAGCTTTAGGAAAACATAATATACAATAAGTAAAAGCTCAAATGAACCAAGATATTAGAACAAACGTATCAAAATGCCAGTAAAATATCCACCTCAAAAGGATCATTCCTAGGAAAGGTCAAATCATCTTTACAAAACTTGAAAATATTTTTTTTACACGGTGGTTAATTTTGAATGAGCTCTCTAAAGTTTCGCATCCGAGGTACCTTTTTTGAACTGTCTTACAGTAGCCAGCCAATATGCAAAGTGCAGCAAGGGACTCCTATATATTCCTTTATGGTAATACAAGATTACACACAGTTATATGTGAATGTTAACAAGTTCCGCATTGAAGCTGTAACCATTCGGACTCATAAATTATTATGTATTGTGCAAATTACCTCACTTGCATGGGATATTCCGCTGTTATTTTGGGACAATTTGGATTGACAATTACGAAATAAATGATGTAACTCTGTGAAACAAAAAGTAAATTGGAGAACTATTCAACCGATTTATTTTAGTAGGTAGGTATGTAGCGAATACATTTTTGAAAACAGCACTTTGAACTCCTTTAGTCGTAACCTAAAACGGAGAATTTTTTGGCCGAAGTCTTGGCAAAACCTAAAACTTAAGTCGGGTCAAGTCAGTAGTTTATGTGATGCTTTCAATTAATGCATGTGCATAAAATAAATAGTGTGTGCCAGGACATGATATTCTATTCCTACCAATGACTAAATAATATACCTAAGAGTATTCAATGATTCCTACAGTGCCCGCCCCAGTAGTGAAATTTCTTCGTACTTGCTTCGTACTAAGGTTGTTAGTTACTACAACATGTCGGACTACAATAAAAATATATCATTTCTCAGCGTAAGGGGAATAGGTATGTCAACATTTTGTTACCCAACATTCACATGACGAACTATAAGAAATCGACATAAAAATAACTTTAAATTCAAAGTTAACGGGAACTCCAAAATTATGATCACGTTTCATGTACTCTATAAGGGTATGGGCTCCAGCAGATACATCGAATTTCTGAAAGATTAAATTGAATTGTAACCATTTTTAAATTATTGTTTTTTTACGGGCATCACTTAAAATACTTACGTTAGAATAAAATATCTCCTTTTGCACATGCCTTATTCCATTTATTGTCTCCACATTCATTTTCCTACAAATCTATTATAGCATTGAATTAATATTTTGAAACGCTTGCAGGGGCTGGTAAAATTTTAGGTTAAAAAATTAAATCAAAAGATTTAAAAAAACCCTATAAATGTTTATTAAACACATCAAAGCACGTTTTATACGACTTATTATGTAAGGGTTGTGTAAAAGCCCGACTGGGCGTAATACCACATATTTTTAAAAATTTATTTGGTTTTATACAACTACTAGTATTTTTGTACTATTTTAATTTTATTAAATTTATTTTGAAATCACTTAACGTTGTGCCAGATATTCTGAAAATTACTAAGATTATTGATTCAATCAATGATTTAAAACCACAATCAATATCAGGCCAACGCGTTATTTTAATATTAGCAACTCGGAAATTTTCGTAGTAAAAATGAATTGAATGAATGCAGAATTTAATAATTAGATTTTTTCATGTTATATAGTACCTAACTAACTAAAATATAAAGATAACTATCTAATCATCACGTCATTTTTCCGCAGGAGTGTGCCGAGTGAATTAACCGCCAAGGAATTCTTGGCAAATATTTTAAAATATATCTCTTTAAGTAAATACTTCATACATGTTCTCAGAAAATATCAAATTTTAACTCAAACACAAAGAAGTTTTTGGTATATTGGAGACGTTGCCAATATTACAAAATAAAAAAAAAATTATGCAGTTGATTCTAAAATAAATCGAAGAACTCCGAAAATCTTATACCTATGTGATAATTTACTTTATAACAAAACTACAAAAACAAAATAGTTGCCGAAGTTGCAATAGAAATAATGATTACTGGGTCAGCACGCATGTCATCTGATGAGACGATTTTATCACAGCTACAAAAATTTAAACACAGAACTCGAACTGTTAGATCTCGTGGAACATATTTGCCATACTCGCGGATGTGGCACGCTGTCAAAATCTCACATACGAACAGCGCCGGATCTGGCGTACGTTCAAAAATGTGTAAAAAAACCTGGCGCTAACTCTGAAAGGGCACTGTGAGAAAATAAAGATCGTTTTAAAGTTAGCTTAAAACATTCCCTAAATCATTTAAAAATACGCATACCTTGAGATAATTATTATGCGCCGGCAACAGACACCTTTCAACTTGTCTCTCGAACCGTTTTGCGTGCACAATGTGTGCATTTTACGGTTTCAATGTTTCTATTAAAATTGAAATTTATCATGGTTTTTTTGCAAATTCCTTAAACTTAATTTGAACGTGAGATTTATTTTTATATTGTATCTGTTACGTCGAATGAATGCGATCCAAATTTAATAACCAATCTTAATTCCTACACTTGCTGAGAACATAAAGTACAAACATTTGTGTACGGGACGATGATGCCCGCACAAGAAAAAGAGTAGTGGCTAGCCAACAGTAGGCGACCAGCAGTAAGTAGGTGCCCAGCAGTAGGTGACCAGCAGAAAGTGACCAGCAGAAGATGGCCAGTAGAAGCGAAAGCAGACAGCGTCTCCCGCAGCCGTTAAATCAGAGACGGCAAGGCGAGTAAGATGACCTGATTGGGCAGAGTGTTTGTACCATAAATCTGACCAGTGGTTCAGATGAACAGACATTCTGAACTCGCAACTTGAATGGTGCATTACATTTTTCAGTGCGTGCAGCGCGGTACATTGTATTGCACAATATTTCGAGTGCCTACTGAAATGTTGTACAATAATTTGATGTAATAATGTCCCTTATATTAACGTATAATACAGTTTGAGATTTTTCTGGATTCTCCCAATTTCAAAAGAGAAAAACTTTAACATCAAACTAGCTTATGCGAAAGGAAATATCTTGTTTCCTTTTAGCGCTCTTTTATTTATTCATAAAATATCTCTAAAAGTAATTTGAAATGTATTGATCATTTCAAAATCTTATGCAATTTATATAACTCAAGTATTGTTGATGTTTTCAATTTGGCCAATATCAGTTAGTTGTCAATAACTCGTTCGATATAATCTGTATGATGATATTGAAGCCAAATCTAGGGTGACGGGAAATCGCCAGGCAGTCATTTTCTATTACGAACTTTTGAAATGATTTTTAATGCAAAGTTGTATTATTTGATTTATTTTTTTTTTTAAATATTGTTAATGCTTATGATTTTTTGGGTACCTGTTTGATAACACATGTCATTAAAAACTATGTAGGTACATCTTCCCCACTTTCTCCCGTCTTTCCTTACCTATCAAATAAATATATACACCCAATGAATAATATTGAATATTTTATCTTTTATAAATATATTATTAGGTACTTGAATATTAAATATAAGTTGTAATAAGCCAGTTTATTTAGTTTTAGTTTTTGTCTTTAGTGAAGTTACTTTGACTCAACTATAACAACAATTTTTCAATCTAAATAAACAAAACAAAATGTGGTGAGAGGGCGCTATCGGTACTTACTGCACAGAACATCAGAATTCTTGGATTCGGGACTTTTTTTTTTTATTCAATAAAATTATTAGTTTCATGCATTGAGGAATTTTTCGACCACAATGCTAGGCACATGCCCGTGTTATGGTGGTCGATTTTCTATACATTAACATAAAGAATGTGCGGGAATATAAAATAAAATAAAATATTATTAAAGAATATTTAAGAACATAAAATAATGTAAATGACTATAAATAGTAATATAAGGAAGTATGGAAGAATACAGTAGAATATAAAAATATAATAGCATAATATTAATATAATATAATAGTATAATATAATAATATATATAACAATATAATATAGTAAATAATATAATAGTATAATAATATAATATTTTTTAGTTGTTGTAAGTGTTATTTTTAGATACATAATACAATAGTATATTGAGGAAATCTGCAATTGGTTTCTCAGTTAGGTAAATTACATATGTATTAATGAACCACATTGTAAACTGTTGATTTCCCCAAAGTAAAATAGATACATTAAAAATAATATAAAATCAAACATAGTACTATAGAGTAGGCAAATGAGAAAGGATTATTTTTACTATGGAAATCTATATGTGCTTGATTAAATTGGTAGGTTAGAATTCATGTTTCAAAGTTAGAATTCATGTTTCAAGTCCGGCGAATTACACTGAACACTGGAGTCAATTATTATTGTTACGGTGGTTTAGTCAGCTGGTAGCTAAGGTGGCACAGTGCGTATTAACTGTGCGTATTACTTCGTATTAACCAGCCCCGATCAGTTTAGGATACAATTTTCAAATTTATACGTGAATACTTGTAAAAATATCAGCAGGTATGTAATATGTGTAGACTTATCATTATTACCTGCTAATGGCGAAAGAAATGCATGAAGTGTGTGAATTGGCGAGAGTTACGCTCGGTCTCTTGCTCGTGCTATTCCCACGGAGTTGACAGTTGACACAACAATGCAAAGGGTGATCAATGAGACCGAGAATAGGTACTATCTTTTTTACATTACGTTGAATACTCAAATATTTTTATAATCAAAAAAATGCACTTAAATTTAGTAAATCCTGTAATCGTGTCATTGAAAAAATAAAATGACATGCAAAAATTAAGTTCATTACCGTGTTATTTTATTGTTATAACACATGAAAATTAGACGGCCTCCGTAGTCGATGGGTAAGGCTTTTGACTAGCGATCCAGAAGTTCAAACCCCGGCGTATGCAAGTAAATTTTATTTAATTATTGAAGACAATATTAGCGATTTATAAACGAAAATCTGAAAGAGAAAAATCAGAAAAGGATACGGTCACATCGTCACATCTAATATAGATCCTTTTCTGATTTTTCTGTTTCAGATTTTCGTTTAGAAATCGCTAATATTGTCTTCAATAATTAAATATTACAATTTGAGGTTTTACTCAATAAACTTATTCCGAAAAATAAAAATAAAGTTTATTTGATTAAGTTATGTTATTTAACAATTTATTAATTTAAAATGACATATAGTAGGTATATGTGCAGTACATTCCACAGTGAAAGATACAGCCCTGATGTAAGACCACCATTCTGAATTGAAACGTTGTTTTAAATGGCATTAGCCATGTTTAGTGCCAGGCACTCTTCCATCTCCTTGCCCTCCCCATTACCTTCAGCCTCACGATATACCCCAATTGAGGATGCCATAATCTCACTGGCAACAGATGGTTGGGAGCAGTTGGGAAGCTTGTTTGGTAATCTTAATGAAGCTGGGGATGTACATGGCTATTCAGATGTAGTCACCAAACATGGCTGAATCCATCTCAAGCAACATTTTAATTCAGAATGATGGTCTTTCAACAGGGCGATACTGAGAATATCTTCCACTCTGAGGCAATATGCCATATATTATTTTTAATGATTTCATTGTAAGATAACACAAATGAATCCAATTAAATGTAGGCCGGGATTTGAACCCGCGACCACCGGATGCGTAGTCAAGATCCTTACTCCTCGACTATCCAAACTAAGGATAGTTTTTTTCAAAACTCTATTTCTTCCTCCTTTTCCTTTTGCCCTTCAACAGTAGAACAATAGACCAATTACATATACACATACAAACAGCGCTTCTCATATCGGTGCAAAATCATCGCTCTAATTTAAATCTCATAATTGGTTAGCAGTGCCTAAATAAATTTTCTATTTCTAGAAAATGCTTCACAATAATGCCTACCTCACTATATCAAAAAAAGTTATTCTGTTTTTTCCTCTCTTTTGCCATACGCTGTGTCCGGATAATAAAAAGCGACACAGATTTGTTTAGATGCCAGGAAAGTATAAAAGAAAATATTTGAAAGACCTGAAAGTGAATGGGAGATTGCGCACAATTTTATTGAATGTTCTCAAAAAATTAACCGGAACGAATCAGAATGATTTGTAGAAGTGACTCGGAATTAGGCTGCCGATAGTTGGATACATTAAAAACACAAGAATTGCTTGACAATGAAGCGCTATTAATAAAGATTTGTTGCAAAAACATCGACATGGTCTAGAAAGTACGTCAGTATCCGCAAATTGTAAGTTTTTTATTCGCGTTTCCATTGTGACACTTTTGGCACTGTTTTTAAGTTTTACTGGTTCTGTTATCGTCTGGTGCATCGTTTCTTTCATCTGTTTTTGTAACTTTGTGTATTCATGCTGGTTAAGCTTCAATGCACCTTTAGGAAACAAATAGGTAAAGTTGACATCATTACTGACTTTCATTGAAATTTCATTATCAGTGACAATCGAGTGAGTGATTAAAGAATGTTCAATTTCACACTTTTGCTTTCAATCAAAATTTCTTCTACGACTCGTTCTTGAGTTCAACAGCTCGGCTGTGGAACGATTTGCCGGCCTCTGTGTTTCTTCCCTCCTACAGCATATGCTCCTCACTCATTCCTCTCATCAAAAAGACCCTCCACACAGCTTCTTCATAGATGACAATAAAGATTACAAAAATTTGGCAACTTGGAGTCCATTTTTGTTAATGATGTTAATAAAATATTATGTAACAACCAAAACTATAAAATATTAATTTATAGTAATAATGCTATTATGTTCTTGCTAATGATTTCAATAGAAAAAAGTATTTTCAAAAGCATTTGGAAATATAAATGGTGCAACTGCCGAAAATATATTAATTAATTGCAGATAACAAAACCAACCAACAAGCCAAAATTCGGTTCATAAAATGATTTTACTGATTAATTATTATTGCTTATAAAGTTTGTTGGAACATTAAAATTGCCCTTAGCTACGATTTAGAATTACCGGAAAATATTCTACAAAAGCAAGCAAAATAACCCTGATCTAGTGACGCACTATTTTTTTCATGATAATGTTAAAATTTATATTATTACTTACAAATGATTACAATCCATCATACATACGCCCAGTTAATTTGTTTAAAGTGCCTAAGTAGCAGTGGCGTGCATTGTTTTATGCGAATATTCATTGGTTTATGCAACCCAGTAGAAAAGTAATATTACTTATTTGAAGTATGTGTATAAAACTGTTTGTTTCCCAAATAAAGAAAAAGTATAAATAAAATTACCAAAATAATTAAACTTAAGTGAAGAAAAAAAATTAAACCCATGTATTTAATCAACTTGCAAAAATGTTCTGATTGGTCGCTATTCTGATTTGTCTGGTTTCCTAATTTATCATCTTACTAAAAAGAGTAAATTTGTCGTATACAAATAATTAAACAATGCAGTTCAATTTCCTAATTTATCATCTTACTAAAAAGAGTTAATTTGTCGTATACAAATAATTAATCAATGCAGAACAATTTCCTAATTTATCATCTTTAAAAGAATTAATTTGTCGTATACAAATAATTTATCAATGCAGAACGATTGTGACTATTAAAAAATTAAAATTTTTGTTAAATATTAACAACACTATATTTAAAAACACTTTTGTTATCTTTGGTTACTTTTTCTTATGATACGCACAGCTTTTCAGACTGTATAAACTGCACTCCACTGCTAAGTAGGTGCTTACGTGTGTGACCTTGTTTATATTTTGAGTTAATATTTCTTTCCGAACATTTATAATTCATTGAACAAAAGCCAAATCCCATTAAATTATTATGTACGAGTAGGTCGGTGAGTTAATTTAACGAAGGCAATTTATTAAAGTTCTTTGTTCCCGGATCATTATCCCAAAGCAGCTAATAGTAAGCTCACATAATTCAACCGAGGTGTTTTATATGGTCTCCCGCCACATATGAAAGCTTTAATGTAGAGTCATTGTTTTACATAACTCTATGATTCTGAAGGTTATACGCCTTGTTTGCAGAAATACATTAGCTTCAGTGGGCTCATAACTCAAAAGGTTTATTAATTTATTGTTCTCGTCAAAACTGAGTGATTTTAATCTGACGTTAACACTAATGCGTGTGCAAAAAATTGTTCAGTTGGATAAATGGATACAAACCAATGAATTTTTCGCTATCCAAATATTAATCCAATTGAGGTTTAAATTTCCAATACAAAACTGTGTTTACGAAATTCAAATGAGAAGGAGATCTACCATGTCAGGCGAGCGTAAGTGAAACAGCGCGCTGGGCTATCGGGTTATATGAAACATTTGCTTCCATTCAAATTTGTTTGAAATTATATTTTATTTATTAACGCCCTTTTCTCGGGGCTTACATATGAATATTAAGAAATTATTTGCTGTACATAACATAATTGCTTCATACACATCATTTTATATTTGTTTAAAGATGAATTGAAGATGTTCACTAACTTGGTATAGTTGCATCCCTCCATTAGTATTCTGGGCAAAGAGGAATACATATGGTAGTTAGTCCCAGAATTTCCGCACTGAAATAATTCCTGATTTCTGGTATTACGTTGTGGAATCCGGAAGCTTATCAATTCTAGCAATACCGGACTATCAACTAAATCATTTAGAATTTTATATAGAAATACCAAGTCAGAAGTGAGAATTCTTCTGTCTGACAATTTGAGCATATTCAAACAATTTAACAGAGTGCTGTAGTTCAACATAATTGTGAGAATACTCATTTTTAAATTTATAAAACGTAAGAATTTGTTTTCTATTCTTTCAACAGCTTATATAGGGTTTTCCAATAAGAGGTGTTATTTTGAATAGCCCGCTAATTCGGTAGATGTTACTTTTGAAGCTGTCATTTTTTGACATTTGACAAGTAAAAACTACGCTTTTAATAAAAATAGAACGATAAACGCTTCAACAACGTAGTGAAATTATTAAAATTCACGTAAGTGAATCAAATGCAAATCATCTTGAGTGATGAGGCCCATTTCCACCTCGGTGGCTTAGTCAACAAGCAAAATTGTCGCATCTGGGGCTCGGAAAACCCAAGAGTTATTGTTGAAAAGCCTCTCTATCCTCAACGTGTGACTTTTTGGTGCGGTTTATGGTCCGGCGGAGTCATTGGACCTTACTTTTTCGAAAATGAGGCTGGAGCAACAGTTACGGTGAATGGATTGCGCTATCGAGAGATGATTAATGATTTTTTTATGGCCGGAATTGGATAGTATTGATCTGTAGAACGTTTACGTTCAACAAGACGTCGCTACGTGCCACACAAGCAACGAAATCATTGATCTTTTACGGGAAAAATATCAAAATAACACCTCTTATTGGGAAACCCTGTACTTATATATTATAATGAGGGTTCCAGGCAGGAGAATTGTACTCATGTTGACTTCTTACGTAGGCAAAATATAACAATTTAATACACTTTTTATTGTTCAAATTTCTGGTAATAATCAAAATAAAATTAAAACGTTTTTTTTTTAATTATTAAAATAAGTAGAAAAAAATCTTAATTTTTTATTTAATATATATCATTATAATGGGATTCCACCACGAATTTTCAGTATAAAAAAATAGAAATATTAAAAACACTTCTACTTTTCTTCTTTATTCTATGGTGTCAAATAAGTTGTTACTTATTTGGCACCATCCTGTTGGATATCACGAAATATTGAAGGCAATATTTTGTCAGGAAGCGACAAGTTGTGAAAATAAAAATATTTTGAACATAAAAAATATTATTTATGCGAATACCACAGGTCCCAACTTCCCTAAGATGGTGGAATGTAATATCAAAATGTATAAATATAAGCCTAGACCTTATGAGCCCAGTGCCACAGATTTTACAGCTGCCAAAATATATCTACAAAGGAAATAGACGGGTGGTTACTTTTTTTTAAAGAAACATGGAATCAAGTAAAACAACTCAATTAATTATTTTAATTACATTTTTTTTTTCAATTATCAAACTTACCTATTTGTGCTCAGATGACAAGAAAAAATACTTTTTAAATCTCAATCGCTTCCCTTTTTCTTTTTTTCATAAAAATTACGTTTTTCAGGAAAGTAACAATATTGTATGAATCATTTGTATTGTTTGTTCTTTAAAAAAATGGAAAGGTGTTAACACTCGCTAGCACACAAACAACAACTTCATAAAAGTTTAAAAAATCGTCTAATGTATTATTCGGCAAATCACAAAGAAAAAATTCAAAATACCAAAAAAAAAATACAATTATAAAACTTCTTAGGTTTTCTCTCCAACAATTTAAGCGAGGGACAATAGTGATTCGAGTACAATAATAATAAATTTAGTTTCCATAAATTTGCATTTATTAAGCTTTAAGTGGTGCATGTTTTCTGCCTCTAATAAAATTATAAACGGTCATATCCCGGAGATATTTTATATCTGACAGAAAACCATAAAACATTACAATAATTAAGTGGTTAAAAATCTGTCAAGCTAGAACATTCATTTCTATAGGACTCTAGGTGTACACAGGCTGGGTAAAATTTGATATTATTACAGAATCAAGCCAAGCCACGACAATATGGCGTGCTTATAGCGTGGTCTGTCACAGGATAAAGGGCCATAAATAGAGATATAGCGTGAAGTTTGCCGACTGCCGCCAAACTACAACACGGAGAAAACTGACTGATATGAAATATTGCTAATTTAATAAAACTCTCTTCAAAATTATTTGTAATCTGGTTAAACACGGGGTTGCAGGCCTTTAAAGAATGAATCAATAGGTTTCCTAATTAAATTTTAGTAAAACACGAATGTGTTAACGCGATGTCGGAACATGTGTTCATAAAAATTATAATATTTTAGAATTTCGTCTATATATTATCAGGACAAATGACGGTGTATAAACACGTGTTCCCATTTATTAGGAATGTACTAAAAGTTTAACAAGAAACGGCCTGTAATCCCATTTTAAACAGGATTTTAATAAATCAGCAATACTTATTTTTCTCTGTGTAGATGCGATTTGCAATAGTTCACAGTAGTATACCACCGTGGTAAGTAAATAGACAATAATTATTTTACAAGCAATAATTATTCGCCTGAAACACTCATCCACATAGAAAAATCTCCTGCTAAAAGATACATGACGCCAACGGGACTCGAACCCGTGTCCCTTCGATTTCCGGTCGACAGCTCTGACCACTGAGCTATGGCGGCTTATCTCTTATCCGCGAAATAATTCAATATATACTAGTGTTTCATTCAACAATTACTGCTTGTTACATTTTTTCACTTGAAAACAACCAACTTTATTTTATATGAGAAAGGCATTGTAAGTGCTAACTCTCTCACTAGATGGCGTCGAGACAAATTGTCTACATTTTTAGGTGAAATACTTGAACTTGTCAAATATTAATTTTTTTTTTTTTTTTGGTAAACTAACGTTTAAGACAAGATTTTTTATGCATAGCACAAAGGGTAACAATTATTTTACAAGCAATAATTATTCGCCTGAAACACTCATCCACATAGAAAAATCTCCTGCTAAAAGATACATGACGCCAACGGGACTCGAACCCGTATCCCTTCGATTTCCGGTCGACAGCTCTGACCACTGAGCTATGGCGGCTTATCTCTTATCCGCGAAATAATTCAATATATATACTTGTGTTTCATTCAACAATTACTCCTTGTTACATTTTTTCATTTGAAAACAACCAACTTTATTTTATATGAGAAAGGCATTGTAATTGCTAACTCTCTCACTAGATGGCGTCGAGACAAATTGTCTACATTTTTAGGTGAAATACTTGAATAATACGGCGAATAATTATTGCTTGTAAAATAATTGTTACCCTTTGTGCTATGCATAAAAAATCTTGTCTTAAACGTTAGTTTACCAAAAAAAAAAAAATAATAAATAGACAATAATTCATATGGGAGTCATTCTCCAAAATCAGGGGTCAAAGTTTAGCAGTTTTGTTTAACCCTTTAGCATATTTATACTAGGCCTAAGGTGCTGATTTTTTGTCAAACCAATTGTAGACACTTTTTCTATATTATCTGTTTTAAAATTTTGTAAAATATAGTAATATCTGTTAAAAATATGCAATTTTCTGTTTTTAGTGCATGTTAGTAAGTGAAAAAGAAGTACAGAGAGAATATGTCACTAGAGTCGCAAATACTCTGAGCTAGTAAGTCTACAACATCCCCGATGGGGGTATGTTGTGAGGCTAAAGGAATGAGGAGGGGAAGGAGATGGGACGAAAACTTTGGTTTGGAAAAGTACCTCACTATTCAGATCTATCCACCAAATACGTCTTAAGTTATTTCAAGCAACGGTTCAATTTCGTCTATTTAATCTATCAGCGTGCCGCAAATAAATTTAATATTATTTTAATGTTGTTGTGTTTTATGTGTTGTTGGGTAGTTGTGGTGGTGGTTGTTGTGGAGGTTGCGGTGGTGGTTATTATAGTGGTTGTTTGGTGGTTGTAGACGTTGTTGTGGTGGTGGTTATTGTATTGGTTATTATGGTCGTTGTTGTGGTGGTGGTTGTGGTTGTGGTTGTGGTAGTGGTTTTGGTGGTGGTTTTAATGGGGGTTGTTGTAGTGGCAGTTGTTTGGCGGTTGTGGTGGTGCTTGTGGTGGCATTTGTGGTGGTGGTTGTGGTGACGGTTGTGGTTGTGGTGACGGTTGTGGTTGTGGTGGTGATTATTGTGGTTGTTGTTGTTGTGGTATTTTTTTGGTGGTTGTGGTGGTGGTTATTGTGGGTGTTGTTGTAGGGCTATTATTTGGCGGTTGCGGTGGTGGTTGTTGTGGTGGTGGTATTGGAGGTTTGGTTGTTGGTAAGTTCAAATTTAGTTTTGAAAATTAATTGATAATGCGAAAAAAACCCAAACTATTTTAACCGTAGAGTATAAGATAATGCAGCGTCAATATATATTTCAAATTGGTAGATGAAAACAGTGTTCGTATATGTAAGTATATAATTATTAATTTAATTGTAGGAACTGTGTGTTTATTTACAGAAATCTTATCTACCTACTCTTTACCTACCAAGAGAGGTTAAATTGCGAGATTTTCAATTTTTTTTTGGATAAACATTAAAATTCCATACTTTATAACTTCCCATACACAACTAATTTTTGCAAATTATGGTAATTACTGTGTTTTTAGTTACGACGGCAGTATAGGTCGACAACGTTGGCAAAATTTTTGTGCGCGCGGTTTCATGCTAATAATGGTTCACGGCGAATCTCCCTTGTTTCTCTTATCAACGGTAAGGATATTAAGGTCCAGTTGTTTCACAGAACTTGAACAATTCATTAAAATTCAAAGTTTATATTCTAGTTCTGTTATTATGCGAGTTTTGTGAAACAACTGGCCAATAATGGAATATTAATAGAACGTTAAAATTTAATATTGTATTTTTTAAATTTCTTTATTAATCTCAATGATACAAATAACATATACAATGAATTTTTTTAATGTAATAATAATTGTGTTACACCTTTTTTAAAAACAAACTTTCGTGTTAAAAATACAGAGTAACGTACATAAAAGAGTTCTTGCTCTTTAAGTTCTGTGAAATAACTAAGATTTATAACAACTTACATAGTGGGGGTCAGTTTTTTCCTTTTTTTACTTTTATTGATGCTTTAACGCTTCGAGATGCGTTTTACGTTATGTAAATTTTATCAAGACAAAATAATAATAAGATTGTTTTGAAAAAAAAAACAAAGAAATGACCATAATCAAAACCTAATAAATGTAGGATGTTAGGACTTAGGAATGAGTATATAGGTTAAAGTTTAACGAAAAGATTTTTATATCGAGTACCTGCATGCTTTTAAACCACTGCAATACTTTTGGTAGTACATTCGTGCATAGAATATAGAATTAATTGCATTCCTATCACGAATATTTGTGTTCCGGAATCAAATTTCTTTCAAATTCTTGTTTCAAAGAGTCAAAAATAAAGGTTCTTTTTAAAAAAACAGTTTGTTTTATTCAGCTTCAACCTAGGATTATATTTATGAAGGCAGACAAGCCACTTTTGTCACGGTGACAGTTGCGTCTCTGCTTCAAAATCCACTAAAACATACCTGGCCACGTCGCGACGTGACATCAGAGCGACTTTTTTTGGATTATTTTGCATGGATTTCAAAATGGTCAATCAACTGTCACCGCGACGAAAGTCGCTCGTGTGCGTCTAGCCTAGTACGTAATTACACAATATTTACATAATATATAATATAGTTAATCTAAAGTTTGACTTGTACAATAATATATATATATAGGGGTTTTACTAATTTCATATAATAAAATGTTAAATAATAATATGTTTTATAGGTAGGTACATACATATTCTTTATAATATGATGGATAATAATATATAGTTATGTAATAAATACAGGGTGTCCCGAGATAAAGTGCGCTAATTTCTGGATGTGATTCTCCATGATGGTAGAAGAAAAAAAGATGAATAAATCTTTTCGAAATTCCAATATTTATTTTCCCATAAATAAATTTTTTTGCATATTTTCTCATACAAAAAATTCATCTTGTTTACCTAAAAACTACCTTAAAACGTTGGAATTTCAAAAGAAAGTTACTTATCTTCTTTACTTTTAAAGTCATGTAGAATCACTCACCGAAGCTAGCGAAATTTATCCCCGGACACCCTATATAGTGGATGATTTTAATAAATATTGGGATAAATATAATTAATATAGTAGGAACAGTACGTAGGTACATACAAAATAATAACATATGATATAATATAAAGAATGGGTAAAATGTTGTTTATAATAATAAATTATTAAAAAATAATTTAATATAATACATAAATAAATAGATTCATGAAAATATATATTTTTAAATTCTTATTAAATAATACAATATATAATATTTTTTATCACAAAAATATCGAATGTAAAGTAAGATTTTTATATAAGTTGAGGTTTGGGAAATAAGTTAGGTTGTGTGTGGTTAGATAAGATTAGGTTAGGTTAGGTTCGGCTAGGTTAGGTAGGTTAGGTTAGGTAATGTAGTTTAGATCAGGTTAGGTTAGGTTTGGTAAGTTAGATAAGGTTAGGTTAGGTAAGGTTAAGTTAGGTTAGGTGAGGTAAAATTAGTTAAGTTAGATTAGGTTAGGCAAGGTAGTTTACGTCAAGTTAGTTAAGGTTAGGTTAGGTTAGGTGTAGCTGGGTAAGATTAAGTAAGGTAGATTACGCCAGACAAGGTAGTTAATACTGTAAATATTATTTCTACTAAATATAAATATGAAATGTACATGTTTAATAAAAATAAATATATTAAGGTTAGGTTAGGTTCGGTTGAGTGTGGTTAGGTAAGGTAGGTTAGGTTAGGTAATATAGTTTAGGTCAGGTTAGGTTAGGTAAGTTAGATTAAGTTAGGTTAGGTTAGGTAAAGTAGTTTACGTCAGGTTAGGTAAGGTTAGTTTAGGTTAAGTGTGGCTGGGTAAGATTAGGTAAGGTATATTAGGTTAAGCAAGGTAGTTAGAAATACTGTGTATTCCTACAGTATATGTATGTTATTAATAAATATACTCTCTACCAAATATAAATATGAAGTGTACATTTTTAATAAAACTAAATATATTAAAAACTATTTCTAATGGAGAGGTATTTTGGTAAGTTTAATTATTTTTTCTCCAGTTATCGCACTAAGCGATTCGGAAAACCAGACCTAACTTTTCGTAAAATACAAGTATTTTGATTGAGAAAATACAAATTTTTCAAAAGTAAGTATCACTTAGACATATTATAATATAGCATCTTAGTTAACCTATCCTAAGAATTTAAAACTAACTTGTCATTTAAATATAATCCTTAACCAGTCATGACTTCAAGGAATTCTGAAAAAAAAACATAATATATGAATTATCTCCAAGCTTAAACGTTCCTACAAATTTTTTTATTTCTAAATCGATGGCCAGGTAAAACCATCAAAAATTTAAACAAAACTTAAATATATTTTTGTTAAAAAAATAAATTTGTTACGAGTTTCAATTTTGAAAACTCGATAGTATATAATGTAATTTTACTCACTACGCAGAAATAAAATTTGCACCGACGCCCGAAATTAGTAGGTTTATTCATTGCACAAGCCATGGCGTGTATTACTGAAGTTCTTATTATTTTTTAAAGTATGTCTATGAATAAATGATAAAGTTATTTTTTTCTTTAAACATTTTACTTTATGGAAAATGATGTTAGTTTTATGACATGTATTTATTTACCATCCCAGTCAACTGTTCCGGAGCCGTCAGAGTCAATTTCCTCAATCATGTCGTCCAAGTCATCTTCGGTGATTTTGCCGTCAAGTTCCTTGAAGATCTCCCTGAGGACATCGGTTGAGATGTAGCCGTTACCTTTAAAAAAATAATATTGTTTAAAAAATAATTTATTTATATTTCAAAAAATCTCCCCTACCGACCCAATATCAAAGCTTGTAAATTTTACTCGTTGAGCCGAAACGAACGATAGAGGTCGCTGGCTGTACATAAATTAGAACGTAGTCAAAATCCTCATGCATCATTATATCAGTCGTTTACTAGGCATTCTAGGAAAGTAATTTATGCGTGTTTTCCGTGACATTATTATTAAAAATTTCATGGCTTATATTCCTGAAAATATTTTCTGTAAAATTGAATACCTCTGTGCATCGGAAAGTTTGTATTGAGTTTTTAACGTTTGCCAAGAGATGGCTGAAATAATTCATTCTGCGAAAATATTTTACTATTCGATATCAGTAAAATACCAAATAACCGATATTTATAAATATTTTTTACCTTCTTTGTCGTACAATCTGAAAGCTTCTCTCAACTCGTGAACCATGGCTTCTTGATCTTCTTCTTCTTCTGTAAGGAAGTTAGAGGCGAGCTGACAGAACTCCTCAAACTGCAGCTCACCGGTTCCTAGCGATTAAGATATACATTGACAACAATTACACAACTTCTCGCAATCCTTTTAATCATTTCACATTTCACACGAAAAAAAAACTATCAGTGTAGGCCCTTGTGATAGACCATTCAGAATCTAAACTTGCTTGAAATTATTTACTTAGTATACAAGTACCCACCTAAGAGTTTTTAATAGATACATTTTTTTTTCAACTGCAGTGAAAAAAAAATACCATTGTTATTCAGTTAGAATAAAAAAATTACCACTGTTATTCAGTTAGAATAAACAAACATAACTATTATTCAGTCAGAATAAAAACATATCATTGTTATTCAGTTAGTTATTCACTGTTTTTCACCTAACATGACTGGGTGTAATGTAAAACGTTAGGTTCAGTTTCTCACTGAAAGAAACGGGCTTTTTAAATGTTTTCATTTGTTGGAATTATCTTTGTTAAATTCAAATTATTTTTTTCCCACGGTTTCTCGCTGGCGTAATTACCAATATTTATTTATTTAAAATTAAAAATATGAATAAAAAAAATCTCTTCCGTGACAGTGAATGAACACTGCCGTGACCAGGAGTCGAACCTGGGTTACCACGGCCACAACGTGGGGTCCTAACCACTAGACGATCACGGCTACCAGAGAAGGTGAAAGGCTTTACAATAATTCAAACCATATTCGGTGTAATTTGTTGTTCGATCAATTTAAACCGGATCAAATTCATAACTACTGTACAGAATAACAATAATTCTAGTCTTACAAACAGTAGGCAAAATAACAATATGTGATTTTTTTCAATTTCGTTTTACCGTAATTCCAACATTAGTTTATTTATTTGACAACACAATATCGGAGATGCTTATTAAATACCAATATTTTTATTTCTTACATAATTGCTTCTATTAAATCTATATATTTATTTGTTCTCTGCACTTAACGATGTCGTCAAAATTACTGATGACGCATGACAATGTCATGTCATGTAAATTAAAATGTAGAATAATTTTCTCGGTTTACCCGCGTAACGTAGTCCTTAAAAGGACTTTTTAACTCCTGACGTCTCGGACAGATCTCACTGTGCATCTTCAGAGGCCATATGTCTTGAGTTTTGTCTCAAACTGATCGCTTTCGCGTGTCTGTTCGATCCAGAAATCAAAACCTAAGTGAGTTCTTATCAATTATTATTATGTCTTTGACGGAGTACACGGGAAGAAAGTCAAAGTTTTTGATAAACTATGCTTTCAATTTTTATCCGCGGTCAATATTTTTTTTTGGGATCACAGGAATGAAGTGTAATGTAAATACATGGGAAATTATGAAAATATTTACCACGCACTTAATTACACTGATCATTATATACTAATAATCATCATATCAACGAATTTGGCACACGGTATTTGACATTTGGCACTCAGATTATCAAGCGCAATGTCAATTTGGATTGATAAGTAGTTGATGGTTCACACGTATTTTTAATTGGATTCGATGTTCTTAACGTGTAGAATGTTTAATTTAGTAATTAAATACCCTCTGAATCAACTTGGTTGATGATCTCCTTCAGGGTCTTGTCATCCAGCACATGTCCCAGCATCTCCAAGATGGTTCCAATCATATCTGTGCTGATTACTCCCTTCTTTTCTTGATCGAAAGCATCGAAGGCATTCTTCAACACTGAGGAAATCAAAATAATTACGTGATAATGTACTACGAAAATAACAGATTAAAATGACGACATAACAAGAAAAACAGTTACACAATAAATTAATCAATGCACAAACATCGTTAACTATATCCGATTGAATTTAACTAAATTTAATTTAAAATTAAACAGTAACTTTGTAAACATCACTTATAGGTAAATACTTAATGCCGACCGGGTTTCGCTACAACCGTAGCCTCATCAGGGCAGTATATTAGTATTATACTGCCCTGATGAGGCTACGGTTGTAGCGAAACCCGGTCGGCATTAAGTATTTACCTATAAGTGATGTTTACAAAGTTACTGTTTAATTTTAAATTATAATGTCACATCACAAAGTAACCGCTTCATATGAAGAAATAAATTTGATTTATCACTTGTTGAATTTTACGTTGTTTTTGTTTACTTTTTACCTGTCAGATATATTCCCGTTTATCTCTATAAGGTGAACAGAAAAGTTTTTGTGAAAATTGTAATGTTTTTTTATGAAGAAGTATTACACATTATTGTTAGATCTAACCGGATTCAGAATTAAAACTGTTAGGGTAATCTAATACAGACTAGTACATAAATTAGTAATTTTAAGTCCGGGTTTTTAAAGTAAAAACACGTATAATCTTCTGCGCCAAAACCTCGTATCTGCATAATAACTAAAGTTTCGAATTAGGTTCCTAACTTTGGTCTTGGATTGAATCTTGGAATTCTTCATACTTTAAATCAAACAGTAATTGTCCCACCAGAAGTCGTACTTGCGGCATTTCTTTTTTTCTGGTTCTTGGAATGATTTTTTTTTATTATTTGTAAAACGTATCTAAATTAATTTTGATTGTATAAAATTGTATGGTTTTTATAGAAATAATTAATATATAATTATTTCTCAGTTATATATTTTCGGCTCAAAAAGTAATTATCTAAGTAGGTACAAATAAATAAAATATTTGCACCAATTTTTTATTGAATTAATACATATAAAATGTAATGTATTTTAATCGTCGATGGAAATTCTTTTTAAAACTTTGTATTTAATATAATATATATTCCAACGCAAAGGTCCCGTTAATTACAGAAAAATTGTCATTGTCAGAAATCTACATTATTATAAGCAAGATACATAAAATTTTAGAATTCTAACCAATTACAAAAATAACAGTTTTTCTTTCTACTGTAAAGATGCCAAATGGACTTGTATTACTGTAATTAATCAAGTGTGATAACTTATTGGGTTTATTAATTGAATTTACAATTTTTGATGGGTATTTAAACAAAAATGATACGTTATTTGTACTTACGCTGAGTTTGTTCTTTATCCAATGAATCCTGTCGAACCGCGTTATATGAAACAAGAAACAGATAATAATTGATAAAAAATATTAACAAAATTGATCCCATATTGTGTCCCTATCACTTACACACATTAAATAACTTCATTGAACCGTTAAGCGCTAATTGATAGACGGTCAATGTGTTTAGGACATGAGCCAAATATAATAACACATCAAAAAAAATATATAAAGAGATGTGCATAGTAATGTTTGAACGTTAATTTTGATGTTTTTAAAAACATTAAATAATTTTGATCATCTAATAAAATGATGAAGAAAAATGTGTGGTTTTTGTTTAATTTTATTGAAAACTTAAGCGCACCATTTTTAATTTGTCACTTTTTGTTCTGCAATCACTGTCACAAAGTTCTACTAAAAGCTCCGAAGCACTGAAGTCGGGGATGGACTGATTTTCCTCTTGCACGTGGAGGCTTATTATAGCATAAACCAATGCCGAACGCCACGTGCCTGGAATCTTAGAACTGGGCGGTCGAATTCCGGTGTCAATGCAAAAGGCAGCGCCGGCTGCGGTCGAGATGAAGACTTCAATTACTAAGGATTTACCGGTAATTGGTTATTGAATTTTATTCAATGAAAATACCAACGATAGATAACATTATTCCATGGACAAAACATTAATCTTATATATTTGTATAGTGTCTGTGTGTTTGCGACGGGTGGGCAGAGTGGATTTGATTTTTATACAAATATACAGTTTTATTCTGAAATTGATGAAATTTTGCACACCTGACCTTCAAAGCAAGAGGAAGGTCACGATCAGTTTCTAAAAACTCTGTGTAAAGCCCGTGAAATGCCGGGAACTTAATTTTTATACAAACCCTCAGTTTTATTCTAAGATTGATAACATTTTGTGTAATTGACCTTTGAAATATAAAAAAGTAACATGAAATTTCGAAAAAAAACTCTGCGATAAAAATCCGAAAAAATGAAGTTTGATCCCTCAAATCTGAATCAGCAATAAAGCTGTGAGTTTTTAACTTTTCTGGTCTGACAATTCTAACTTGTCAGAGAAAAATTTTCTTGTAAATGTAATGATATTTTCGTTCGTTCTTTGTACGTTTAAACGGTCTTATTAAAAAAACGTGATGAAAAATTTATTCAATTGATAAACGACCGTGTATGTAAAAACATTACTGATATAGAAGCTAACATTAGATAAATAGACATATACATTGCTTACACAGCCAAAGGTGGTTGTTTATCTGTTGTATAAACTTTTTTTAAATTTCTCATCGAGTTTCGGAATATTTCCAAGGTATTTTAAATGTGCTATATATATCTGTTTTGAAGCTGTCCAAAAAACACATACCATTTAAAAAACTAGATAAATTTACCCTTTAGATTTTTGTATTTGAAAGATACTTTGATATTTATAAACTAGATATTTTATTTTCGAACATGAAAAAAGTTGATATTAAAATTAAAAAAAAAACATTTTAACTCCAAACGTCGTAAAATTGAGGGAATGCGATCTAAAGAATCAGAAAGATAATTGTAACCCTTCTTTTAATCTGATTTATTAAATAAATAAAAATATTATAATATTTCCAAGAGATTATCAACAACAAAAATGAGATTATGAATCCATTGTTAGCGCAATATAAACTTTAATTTCTATAATTTATATTTACCTATACACACGTAAAGCATTTGTGTTATTAAAAAAAATCCTTTCCGTGGAATTCTTATTAAATTCAAGCGGTGAATAATGTGTCCGAAATAACTTAACTTTTTTCAAGACCGGAATTTCACGTCTGCAGAAAATCCAACGTTGCCAGTTCTTTTGGAGCCCAGCTAAAGATATTTTTTATTAGTATCAACACAAATACAAACTTTATCAGTCTTTATACAATAACACCGTTTAACAATTGTGAAGTGGTTTTTCTTTAGTCAGACTGTTAATATTAAACATCATTATAAAAAAACGTCTTTAAGAAATGTTACTTCCAGCCACAAATCGTCATCGTTAAGAAAATAATATAGGAAGAAGAAATTTTAAGTTAGTGTGAATTATTTAAAATTAAAAATTTTTAGGCTTCTTCCTTCGCGGCACACCTGAGACTTGTTGCGACACAAGTGTTCCGCAACACAATGTTTGGCCGACGCTAATCTAGTTCCTCGGGTCCAATGTATTGCTGTCGCTGCGGTCCGTTGTCCAAATTATAAAAGGGCATTTTCGCCAAAATTTGAACAAGTTTTTGCCATTTACATGATTTCCATTTCGTTATTTTTAAGCTTCCTCCATACTAGATTGCTAGAACTCGGGATTTTTAAACGTAAAAATATGTAGGTAGTATGGAAGCTATTTAAGATTCTACAAAATTAATCTTTCATATCTAAAATACTAACGAGACTTTATTTCGTTCAATGTTGAAACGGGACATGGTAAAATTACACTACATTTTGATCTAAATAATTAATTAAAAATGTATAAATGTTCTACAGTAGTATTTAAATAACAAAATAAAGTGAATTAATAAATTTGAATATTAAAAATATTTAACTTTATAATATTCCATTAGGCCTATCTATGAAAAATCACTTTAAAATATCGTGGGACACGACAAAAACGCAATGTACAAACTTTGGCGAAAATACCCAATTATGCTTCTCCAGCAATCCTCCGCCGACCTCCGATCCTACTTGAACGCCTGCAGGAATTACCTTGGTTTTATTTTATCACATTTATTATTTACTATAATACAACTCTTTCAAAATGTCTTCTGTCTGTCAAAAATTCTACTAACCTTGCTAAATGCCGATCGGGTAGGATCGACATTAACTGCTATAATGTTATCCGATTTTAGAGAAATGCATATGTGTGTACGTGATTGCCACCAAAAGTTGAAATACCAAAATGAATTGTCATCGAAAATTAGTCTATATGCTAATTTTCAGCATGATTTGATGTCGGCAAGTAGGTTAATTTCCGCGCTTCCATTATTTACGTTCATTCATTAGTCTATATGCTAATTTTCAGCATGATTTGACGTCGGCAAGTAGGTTAATTTCCGCGCTTCCATTATTTACGTTCATTCATTAGTCTATATGCTAATTTTCAGCATGATTTGACGTCGGCAAGTAGGTTAATTTCCGCGCTTCCATTATTTACGTTCATTCATTAGTCTATATGCTAATTTTCAGCATGATTTGACGTCGGCAAGTAGGTTAATTTCCGCGCTTCCATTATTTACGTTCATTCATTACCGAAAACCAAAGTTATATTCAAACAGATGTATTTAAAAATTTCGAAAAAGTGTTATTTAATCGAAGAACCTCTTGGTTTAGCTGACTTAAAGAAAAAATGAGTCGAAGAAACGACCCGTTCTCATGAAGTAAACATCAACTTTGAATGGGTGTTCCGCTTGTGTCTGTCGAGTATCACGCACGTGCACCGGTGCACCGGGGATCAAGTAATCGGAGACCTTCCTCCTTTGCAACATAACTATAATTAATTGAACTACCTGTGTGTTTATGTGGTCCTTTATTGTTTATTAGCATGAGACTATATCAGATTTCGATTGTATAATGATTTGGTAATTGATGAGTCACAGTTGCACCCTGTTCGCTGAAATCTGTGAACCCTGAGATTGCGATGTCAATGATTGACAGCTTGTTGAAAACTGACGGACCGAAGACCAAAACGTTCCAATATTATTGTAGCCGATTCAAGTTGTTTGCCAAAGACGTGGACTGACGAAAATATATGGAAAAGTATCACCCCGCTCCAATGAAAAACATTGGAATTAAAGGTTATAATTCATTTGGAAACAATTATAATATTATCAGATATCTATTTTAAAGTACCTACGTACATACGAGGATAAAAATAGTAAAATGCATGAGGTTATAAATTCTATAACTACCGTTAATAGTGGTGAAGTGGAACCACTGAGGTTTTCTTGAAAATAAAAAAAATCTTTTCAAAACTTTGTAATGCAGTCACATGATTCCGAATAAAACGTTGAAATGGCTTTGGCTGTGTTTCGCATTATATCTGGATAACCAAGTACGTACTTCCCGATGTTTGGCCTCCCCATCTCCTTTCCTCTCCACTACTTACTTAACCCATTTGGACATGCCACAGTCCTATTTCCTCCAGACAGTTGGAACTCTTGCGCAGTATTCACATAAAAATTAGAATATATATGCGCAATATCCCTAATATTAAAAGTTTACTGTAAAAATGGCTACATATTATCCACGTATTATGTTACACTTACATACATAAATTGTCAATTTCCTCTGTAAAAACCCGATAGGGCGATAATGAATAATAAATAAATAAAAAATAATTATATTTAAACACAAATTTAACGGTTTTAAGGTGCAAAAAGTTTCGCGTAGTAAGATTTAACCAAGTTTGAGATTCCATCAAATATTTCCTTATGAAGAACGTGGAATATTTAATATTAAAGTGTCTCGTGAACCTACCATAGTAGATGATATAAACAAACATAAGGGAGGATGTTATAATTTTCCTACTTTCTTCGCCGCATACGTCCGTAATACTTTTCCTCCTTCGTTTTATAATAAACGAAACCCTCAGTGGGTTTCGAAACTTAGTAATGAATGCTAATTGTAATGGATGAGAAAAGGAGGTGGGATATCTGTAGGGGGGAGACAGAAGAGGTGAACCTTGTCAGATCGCGGTTCCACCCCACTCTACGGTTCATACGATCGACAAGCGGAATGCAGAATGCACTTATCTTCCGCCTCTTATGACTTATGAAATATTGGCATACAGAGCTCCGGGCCAAAAAGGCCCCTTTCTCTTTCATCATGATTTTAAATATTTGTTAGGGTTTTTTATAAGTAGTTATTATATTTCCATCGTACTGTGCGAGGCAGTTGATGGACGCGTTTTCATGAGTGGGAGGCCCGCATAAAATGATTCCGCGAGACTTAAGATATGATTTTTAAGGAGGGGAACTTCAGAGTCCCGGTGTAGTTGAGAAACCCTCATCCAACTAGGAGCTCCCAGGGTAATGCGAATGGCTTTATTTTGAAATGTTTGTAGTCTTTTTAACTGAGACTCTGAAGCTTGTCCCAGATAGGGCTAGCGTAGGTGAGTTTAGGTCTTATTGTGGATTTATATATTAGTAGTTTGTTCCTTGGAGATAATTTTTTGTTTAACATTGGTTTTTTTGGTTTGCATATCATGAGATAAAGGGCTGCCAGAGTTCTATTGGCTGAATTTAGAGTTTCGGTGATATGCTTTTTTCAAGTTAATCTGCTGTCTACAGTTATTCCGAGGTATTTAATGTTTTTTTTCCAATGGACGTTTTCGCCGAACAAGTGGATGTTAGGGAGTCTTTTAGGGCGTCTACGGGAGAAAACACAAGCGGCGCTTTTAGACGGATTGATGCTAATTCGCCATTGTTTAAAAAAGAATTCTAGTTTTGAAGCGTGGTCTTGGACGCGTCGGTGATTTCGATTACTGAAGTCGACATGACTTCAGTGTCGTCTGCAAATTTGCCTATTTTGTTTTTTTTTGGTGCGATAGTTATAGATACTTGGACGGAGGATATCGCTTAGTAAGATATTGAAGAGAGCTGGCGAGAGAATAGAGCCTTGAGGGACACCTACTCTTAGCAATCTCACTGTGGAAAAAATTCCATCTAATTTGATTCTAAATTTACGATCTTTAATAAAATTAGCTATGAGTTGAAGCATTGAAAGGAGGATACCGAGGAGGTACATTTTATAAATGAGACCTCTATGCCAGACTTTATCGAATGCTTTGCAGACGTATAGGGAGAGGACTGCAGTGTGTTGGCGAGATTTTAAACCGTTTGTTATTTGTTCGACCACCCGCAGAAGTTGGTGGAGAGTTGAGTGGCCCGATCGAAAGCCGTGTTGAAAGTCGGGGATGATTTTTAATTCGTCGACTATTTTTTTCAGTCTACCGAGGATTAGCTTTTCAAGTATTTTACCTGCACTGGGAAGCAGGCTAATCGGTCGGTGGTTTATGGCCTGAAGGGGGTGATAAGGAAAACGACTATGACCAGGTTTTGGGATAAGGATAACGACTGCAGTTTTGTAGTCTTGTGGGAATAAACGAAGTCTAAAGGATGCGTTGATGATGACTGTGAAGGAGCAAATGGCTTTGGAGGGGAGGCATTTTAAAATTTTATTTGATATTGAGTCGGGTCCGGGAGATTTTTTGTTTTCAGAGTTTTTATAATTTTGGAAATTTCTTGAGGGGTTGTGAACGGGATTGGATTGTCTGTGGGGGTTTCTGTCAGAATGGATGAGACTGTTTATTCTAAGGTTGAAACGTATTGAGGGTCATCGTAGGTCGTGGTCGGGAAAAAATTTTCTTCGAGACTGTCGGCAAAAGTCTCGGCTTTGTCTCTAGAGGAATACACTGTGCCTTTTGGGCCCGTAAGGGGACTTATTCTGGTCGGGGGTTTTCTAAGGGTTTTGGAGAGTTTCCAAATGGCTGATCAGTCGTCGTCGAGAGTGGAGATGAAGTCGTTCCACTGTTCGTCTCTGTATTTTTGAAGTTCGACTTTTACCTGGTGTGAGAGACGATTCATACGAATGCGATCGATCGGGATCTTTGCCATTGCCATTCCTTTTTGCATTTGATTCAAAAGGGTCACAATGTAAAAAAAAAAATATTTAAAAAATATACATTTATTTTAGCTATTGTTACAGATGTTTTATAACAAAATTAATTACTAATAAAATGCCTATAGTATAATGGTTCGGTTAAGTAATAACAAAGTACTTATTTTAAGTTATTACTTAAAAATTATTTTTTTAACATAATATAAGAACAAAACCCAATGAAATTTTTTTGTTTATGAATTACTGGCCGAGTCGCTATTGTCACTATTATTTAATGCTAATGTACCAACATTTGCTTTGTTAACAGACTTCGGTATTTTCTTCGCTAGAACTTCTGGAATCGATAATAATTTTAAGACACCACTAGGTAAGACATCGCAATGTGTTGTTGATATTTTGGCAGCATCCCGTTTTCCATGTGACCTCAAGCTGATTTGAGTAGTATGAGAGAGTTCTTGTGGACTTCGAGAGTTCAGAATACATTTAATTTTTCTTGTTTTGCTTTTTGATGAGCATAAACCAAATTCTTTTTCTGGTCTATCACGTAGTCCCTCATCACGAGTCTCTACAGGAAGAATAAAAACTGTGTTAAGCCATAAACTTCAATTTAAAAGTACTTCTTCCGACTTCAAACCATTATCAAAATATTAATATAAATGAAGGGATTTTTTTCTTAAGTAAACTATCCTCGAGACTTTCAAAATTGTTTTTCTTCAATAAATATTTTATATGTTCATAAACACACTGCCGTATTGCAGCAAAATTCAACTTTGACGTGCACTTTACTTCTAGAATCTCCAAAATATCAAAACGATAGATTGTAGGTAGAGGCTCTGTAAAAGCCAAAAGAGCAAGTTTGAGCAAACAAATTTTAGAAGGTATTATACATAAGGAATGGTTTTATATGAAACTAGTTTTGTTTGGTGGTAAAAATCGGTACACGATTTTGAAAGTTTAATCAAACTTTGGCAAATAATTGTAAATATTGATACCCTTTTCACGATTTTTAATTAATAATTAAAGTAATGTTGATTAGGAACATTATTAAATAATTAAAGCAATTTAAAAAAAAATACAATATACTTCAATTTCCTTATTTGTGTAATTTCTTTCCGATTTCAAATAACAACACTAACGATCGAACAGCGTGCACACCCGAAAGCATAAATAAACCAATCACCCCCGACCGACTGAAGCGACTGACCGCTGGGCGAACGATTGGCACATCTGAAGTGTCGTGTTTACAACGATGCCACGTATCGCGCGTATTGTTTTAAAATTTTTATCGATGTGAACATAATACTATGGACATTTTTCAATGTTGCGAAAATATTTTTGTACATATATAAAAACATTTTTGAAATCTTTTTGTCTAGCTAGTTTCCTCTAAGGGGACCATAGTGCGTCGGATAGAAACAAGAGTACTGGATCGTGGTCAGAAGATAATTTTTTAACAGTTTGAAGGGTGCAGAGAAAGGAGCAGTTTTTCATCATCATTAAATCTAAGACGTCTGGGTTGCTATTTGCGTTTTTGGGGAAAAAGTGTGATTTATCGGCTACGTAATTAAAAAGAAATCTGCCCTTAGTGTTAGTGGTCCGGGAATGCCAAGAACCGTGTTTTGAATTGAAATCGCCTGCAATTATTCTGGGTAAGGAGTTATCTTAGAGTTTATCGAGGTCCGGGGCAGTGAATTTTCTTTTGGGGAGGCTATACGCTGCAATGAGTTTAATTGGACTATTATTTAGAGTATTTATGACTATAGTGGTAGTTTCGATATTTTCTGAAGAGGGACAGTTTATGATACAGTGGTCGATTGAATATTTAACAATGATTGCGGTGCCACTGCCTGAAGAGTGGGTGCGGTCGGTGCGGTAAGTTATGTTATTTGGAAATTTTATTGTTGCGCTGGGTTTTAGCCAGGTTTCATTTATTGGGAGAACATCGAGGTTAAAATCCATCAGAAATTGAAGGATTTCACCTCGGAAATCTTTTATTTTACCGTCTGCATTCCAGTATGCAGCTTGAAGATTTGATGGTTTTCTACATTGTCAGGACATTTTAAAAGATTTTAATGGTTGTTGGAAATTTTAATTATTTTTTAATGAATTTAAGTAAAAAATAATTAAAATTATTAATTTGAGTGATTTTATTTTAATGATATTACTGGATAGAGTTGAGAAGAATCTGAACATTGGAGAGCAGCCTTGAGTTCATCTCCATGGCAGTTTTGAGCTGGGCGGCAGCGTTTTGGAGGGCTTTGATAACATTTGCTGGGAGGTTTTGGGGCGGAGGTGGTGGGGCATTGGGTGAGGTTTGGGGCGAGGTGGTGGGTTTAGGTAGAGGCATGTAACTGACGGTGGTCACGGGCGGGGGGTTAGGCGCTGAGGTAGAAGCAACTTGGGGATTTACTTGAGGTAGGGGTTTGTTGTTTTGGGTTATGGGGGGTCTTTCTAGGCGGTGTTGTTGGGAGGTTTGGGGGATCCTAGGAGTGCTACAATTTGTATAGGAAGGACGAGGCCAGGAATTTGGGATCCGTACCGGGTATTGCATGAGGAGGCGGATATTTTGAGGGTTTACGTATCGGAACCGGTTGGAGAATCGGGGAGCGGGGCGTTGGAGGCAGCCTTTGTAATTAGCCGGATGAGGCCCTGAGCAAAGAGCGCATTTAGCGGGAGTCGTGGGGTGCTTAGTGCATGCGCTCGTTGGGTGGTTTTCACCACATTTAACGCAACGAGGAGTCGCGTTACAACACGAGGAGGAGTGTCCGTGGAATTGGCATCTATGACACTGTCCAACGGATAGCCTCTTTCTTTGTGGCTCTACTACAATTTTTAAGTGGAGGATTTGGGTTAATTCAGTAAATATTTGTTTGGAGATTTCATTTTTTGTAAGGTTGACCAGCATGAGTGGAATTTCGCGGCGGTTTGGGGCCGTCCGCATACGGTGTACGGAAAATCTTCCGCCTCATTTCAGCGAACAACTACAGGGACGGAGGGCAATATAGTTATCAGTTAGTTTTTAACAATTCAATTTTTTTATATGACCTTTATTATTAAAATTAAAGTTACTTAACGAAATTACACAGGCGTGATATTCATGTTTCTAGTAATTAATTTCACAACCAGAATTACAAACGACGGAATAACACGTAGACAAAATTACACACGGAGAGAATTAGACATACCTAAATTACACCTACTGGAATGACATACGTCAAAAACACCCAACCTTTTTTTTCAAACATGTAATGTATTTAGCACAAAATTTTGTAAATTATTTGTTCAATTTTACATTAATCCCACACATGAGGCCATGAATCTAGGGATTACGGACGGTCATATGAATATAACGTTCCCATTACGGCGGAAGACGATGGGTCGAGAAACCGTATGGAGAGGTCAAAAGGTCTCCATAAACAAGGTGGTGACAGGTGGTGGGCAGGCGTATCCTGAACACACTTCACCCGACGAACCGGGCACCGCTGCTAAATCACCAAACTTTGTGAATCACTTGTGGTGACCAATGGCAGAGTTGTTGGTTATCCAATAAATGGTTCCAGGGGGGGCAGTACCCAAACCCGCCTCCCACATTGTAATTTTAATATAATACCAGAATAAAGAAAATTACATTGTCAATTACGTATAACATTCCCTTCTTAGTGAATAAGTTTCAGAAGTTGCCCCAACGTAGAAATAATTCTCATCATCACTTTTGGCTCTACAACCCCTGGTGGGTCTTGGCCTCCTCAAGAGTCTTCCTCCACTCATCTCGGTCCCGCGCCAGCTCTCTCCAGTTTCGAAGCTCCAAGGCAGACAAATCTTTGAGGACGTTGTCGCTCCATCTTAACCTTGGCCTTCCCAGGCTCCTTCTCCCTATCGGTCTTGAGCTCAGCAGGGACTTTGGTTCTTGATGCTCGGTCATTCTCTCCACATGACCTAGCCACCGAAGTCTTCCCAGTTTTATGAACTTTGTGACGTTTAGCTCCTTAAACAGAGTATAGAGCTCATTGTTATAACGTCTGCGCCAAAATCCATTCTCTAGAACGGGTCCGAAGATGCGCCTCAAAATTTTCCTTTCAAAAACGTCCAGTGCTCGCTCATTCTTCTTAGTTAGAACCCACGTCTCGGCTGCGTACGTAAGCACTGGTCTAATTAGTGTTTTGTACACTAATACCTTGGTGGTTCTGGAAAGCAGTCTGGATTTTATTTGTTTTTGTAGGCGGAAATAGCAGCGGTTTGCATTCACGATGCGCTTTTGGATCTCCTCTGTAGTGTAATAATTCTACAAATCAAAAAAATTTACAAAACTATCTAATGAGTACGGCTTTTTTAAAATCAAGATACTGTTAAAAATGTGATTGCGTTATCATTTCCTAATAGAATATTAGTGATTCCCAATATACCTGAACACGTGGTCACGCAGGTGGTCCTGTCCGAATAGATGTATTGGACGAGATGTGAATAACTGGTAGTTTGTTATGAAATTTGTCGAATCATTCGTAATAGGGTTCCATGCTAACTCAATACAGTGACTATTCAGTACACTTTTAAAAAGTGATATAAAGTCATTAAAAACGATGAAAAATTTATTTTAACCTAACCTAACCTACTTAACCCAGTTAATAAAGTTTTTGTTTCATCACTTTCCGTGACTTTATATAACTTTTTAAAGATGTGATGAATTAACATTTTGATGATTTATCCGGTCACCTCGTAATAGACCTCCAGTCCTTTTTTAAACAGGAAAAAGAATAATCTAACCAGATTCTTAATAAATTAAGAATATTTCAAATCAGTAAGTTTTATCCGTGCTCATGAACAGTTTTAAACCACGCAACTGAATACAGTACCTCGGAGTAATTGTAAACCTAATTGTAGACAGAGTACTGGAACTGATTAACGAATCGATGCTTTCATTAAAATAAATTGTGCGGCATTTAGGCTCACTGTGTTCAATTGGTTATCTTTAAATACAATACCTAACTGATTCGCGCATATCTACATAAATGTAATCTAATCTAATATATATTATAAAAAGAAACCCGTGTTTTCATACCCTCCTATTTTTCTTCACAACCAGCCACTGCCACCCACCGGTGGTAATGCTGGTAAATAACCCTTGGTGTAGGGATTGCAATCCCGCAGCTAATTCAATCCCGCGGGATTGATATTCGGGATTCCTCAATCCCGCGCGGATCCCGCGGGATCCCGCATCTTTGAAATAATGTTTAAAATCAAATTGAAACTACAGATTTTTGGGTAAAAATCAACTTTTATTTAACATTTCTAACACAAACATTAAAAAAATAACAAAACATTGTTTGAACAACATTATTCATTAAAGTGAGAAAAGAAAAAAAGAAAAGAATGAAAGAATAAAAAAAAATAATAAAAAATTTAAACCTATGGTGCTAAGTTTTGAAAGTACGCTCTTAAAAAGCAAATGGCATTAATTGTGTCATCTCCGAGCCTGCTTCTGAGCGAACTACAAATATAACCTGCTGCTGAAAAAGCTCTCTCGGCTTCTACGCTAGTAGGCTGCACCGTCGGGATATACTCATAGGCGAGCGTCAGGTACTCTCCTCTGATACCTTCGGAGTCAAAGACCATCATTTCCTTCTTCAAAATTTTCTCAAAGTCCTTTTTTTGCTGTCTGGCTTTTTCTTGAATATTTCTTTTTCTTGTAGAAGTTGTTTTTCCAGTTCGTCTTTTAGCGTTAGAGTGGGAATAGTGGAATCTGTATCAGTAGCAGATGTATTTTCGAAGTCATCTGTATATGTTTCATTTTCATCGTCTTGAACTACGACTCTTTCTTTTATATTCTTTATTTCTTGGCGTATTGCAACTTTTCTTGACATGAAGAATGTATAAGTACGGTCTGTATTTTTAGCTTCTTCGTGGTACTTTTTCGGATTTTGCAAATAAATCAAAACTCCTGTTAAATCAGTGCGGCGTTCTTGAATACGTTCATGTAGAGTCTGTGACAACTGGTTACTCAACACCGTGTTTTGTTGTTGCAATTTATCCAAAATAAATCGAACTGTTGTGTCCGCAGTTATAAGCGTTGACTCTCGCCTACAAAGTGCCTAAACTCCTAATTTAAAAGGCTGCAAGTTAGCGATGAGATCTTTAATTATGAACCACACATTATCGCTGATTTTAATCTCAGATTCAATATCGATTAATGCTTTATCAATACAATTCTTCAAATTGTAGAATCGTTCTAACATATTTAAAAGGTTATTCCAGCGAGTACGGCAGTCTAATATCAATGCCAATTCTTTTTTAGAACCTTCTTGTTCCTTCACATATTTTTGTAACAAGACGTCATTTTTAGTTGGTGACCGCTTAAAAATTTTTACCACTTTCCGTACTTTCTTCAAGAGATCGTCATATGTTGTAGAAATCATTTCAATTGGCAGTGAATTTATATTTACAGTCACACCCTGGCGTCCATAACATCGTTATCATCATTATCAGATTCCGTCGTAAATGCTGCTGCTAAGCATTCTGATATCGAAGAATTGCTTTTCTTATACAGTGCATCAACCACCACTAGTTGTAAACCGTGTGTAAAACAAAGCTGCTGGGAACAACGTAAAAGTCTGCCAACCTTCACCATCACACTAGCGCCGTCCGTTGTAATTGCGATAATATCTGTGTCTAAGTCTAGACCAAAACTCAGGAGGCTCACCAAGCTAATGCAATGTTCTGCGGTAGCCGAGCCATGTATATGGACCAAACCCAGATTAAAATGGCTTTCTTTCTGGTGGACGTTGATATTTAAGTATCGATGATTTCTTTGTGACGTCCATTCGTCAAATGTGAGTGAAAATCTCTGTTTTCCTTTTTCGAGACGCTCAAATTCAATAATCATGTCAGCTTTAACTGTGTTATAAAAATTTGTTACGATAGATCGTATTGTATTTGGCGAATTGGGTAGTGTGTATCCGCTTTTAGAAAATAAATTTCTTAAATCCGTAGATGTGCAAAAGGAACTTAAGGTGAATCCGTCTTTACATACCATCCTAGAGATCATTTTTTCCATGTTCATGAGGTTTTCTTTAATAAGAAAACTTTCAATTTTTTTGGTTTTCTTCTTTGGTACTACAGGTAAGGATTCCTCTTCAATGTCGTCGTTTCGAGAATCGATATCGATATTGTGTTTAGTCTTTAAATGTATTTTCTAGCCTTTGGTAGAACGTTGACTAATTTTTAGTTCATTTGAACACAGAAGACATTTGCAGCCTTTGTCATTTTTCTTGAAATAACGCCACAGACTTTTTCCAAATTGGCTGATATCGCCATCGCCATCACCGTCGCCTTTTTTCTCTTCCCTAGGATTCCCAGTTTCAATGTACTTCCACATGATTTATTAACTCGTTACCTGCAATTAATAAATAAAGTTTATTGTAAGTATAGATTTAGATTAATTTATTTCACTTTAATACCATTAAAATTGATTATTATAATCGATAACTATATCCAAAAAACATTTTTCACAAAAACCACTTTTAAGTCATAATAATGTTTCACACGAACGACGTTATATTGCTATAGATTTATCTTCATTTATTTAGTTTTTACACCATTAAAATTGATTACGATCATCGATAACCATATCATAAAACTTTATTAACAAAAACCACTTTAAGTCATAATAATGTTTCACACGGACGACACTATATTGCTACAGATTTATATTAATTTACTTCGTTTTTACACCATTAAAATTGATTACTATCATCAATAACCATATAAAAAAAACTTTATTAACAAAAACCACTTTAATTCATAATGTTTCACGCGACATTACGACATTATATTGCTATAGATTTAGTTTCATTTTTACACCATTCAAATTGATTACTATCTTCGATAACCATATCCAAAAAACTTTATTATCAAAAACCACTTTAAGTCATACTGTTTCACGCTATATTACGACATTATATTGCTATTTACGGCACAATCTGCTTTAAAAATAAAACGGAACAAAACTGAATCAAAAACATTAAAATTTAGGTACTTACATTAAACGCCGGTCGGTGAATACGAAAACACTCGTCACCTACAGAAAGACGTGCGCTTCGCAGTACTATTTATGAACAACTGGCAGGCGCCGACAGGATTCACAGGATACTGCCGTCAACCGCTAGTGGCGCTAGTCCCCGGCCAATCCTCTAGTGGCGCAGGCGGGCTATCTTGTGCTAAACGGTAACATTGCGCTCGTGCTACTCTCGATTTACGCGAAAGTTTTAGCGCCAAATTTTTTACTTGCGGGATCCGCGGATCCCGCCCTTTGAAGGTGCGGGATTGCGGATTAATAAAAGCTGCGGGATTGCAATCCCTACCTTGGTGTCACATCGAAAGTAAAAATTTGGTGGGGGTGGCTGAAAGTGGGTGACTAAAATGTATTTTGTTTTGGGAAGACTGTGAATGCTTCAGATTATTTTAGAATGGGCCCGCTGATTGTGTCGGTGAGTCTGGAAGGTTCCAGAAAGTTAGTGAAGGTTCTGAAATGCTCTAGAAGGTTCTGGAAGGAGAAAATTCAAGAAGGTTCTATAAGGTTCCAAACTGAGTGGCGGAGTGTGTCGGTTATTCTGGAAGGTTCCGGAAAGTTTGAGAATGCTCTTGAAAGTTCTGAAGGAGCCACAGCAACGAAAGGCAGGGATACAGCTAGTTGTAAATAAAATGAAACTTCAACGAATACATTTTGGTGTGGTAAATTTATTCTCTCCAACACCCGTAAGAAAGCAAGAATAGGAATTGTCTTTGAAAAGTTTTTAAAATTATAATAAACTGACGAGTTGCTAAACAACCCGCCACGAGTTGCTGTGGATCAGAAGACGTTATCACATGTAGAAGAGACAGTGGGCGCGTCAGTTCGTTGAGATTAGTTTAAAGTGCTGTTGTCATGGTTTCGCAAAGTAAGAAAAATGAGTTGACTAACTAACTAACTAACTAACCATCACGCCGTTTCCCCGCAGGGGTAGGCAGAGAGGACGGACCGCCAAACAACTCGGTCTTGGCACACACTCCTTGCCTCATTCACATTCATACATCGTCTCATACATACTCTTCTATTGTTCTGACTCTTGACATGGCCCGACTCAAGTATCTGATTCACTTGGTCGTGCCATGTCTTCCTCGGGCGTCCCCGACTTCTGCTACCATTCACATTTGCATCGTATATTCTCCTTACACTCCTTTCTTCGCTCATTCGCTCTACATGCCCAAACCATCTAAGCGACCCTTTCTTGATCTTACTCATTACGCTTACATCAGCCTTGCACTCTTTGTAGATCTCCACATTCCTCACACGATCATACATGGTTTTACCACACATACGCCTCAGGGACCTCATTTCAACAGCATTCAATCTACTTTCATCCATTCTTTGCCAGTTCCACGCCTCACTTCCATACATCAGGGTAGGTACCAGCACTCCATTGTGGACTGCTAACTTCGCTTCTTTGGACAATTTTTTGTTAGCGCCAACTGCGTTAAGTCCTCCATTAATGGAGTAACCTGCATTTACTCTTCTTTCAATATCTCTGTCAGCCTTCCCATCTCTCGTAAACATGCTTCCTAAATACACAAACTCATCCACCTGCTCCAAGTATTCCTCATTCACAGCTATATTGCACACTGTTTTCGTACTCTCTCTTTCAAACACCATTACTTTAGACCTACTTACATTCATCATTAACTCGTTCTTCATGCATACTTCGTTCATCCTAGACACGAGAGACTGCAGATCATCCATATTTTTAGCAATCAGCACCGCATCATCAGCATACAAGAGGCAACATACTTTCAAATTACTCAAATTCGCTCCCAATCCCACCTCTTTCAATTCTTGCATACAATTATCCATGTATAGATTGAATAACCATGGTGACATTACGCAGCCTTGTTTAACACCTTTTGTGATATCAAACCACCCCGTAAAATCACCGTTCACCCTAACACATGCAACGCTTCCCTCATACAGAGACGCAATTGCCTGAGTCAGATTCGTATTCACTCCATACTTGGACAACACCTTCCATAGCTTTTTCCTGTCGACTCGGTCGTATGCTTTTTGTAGATCTACAAAGGCACAGAAAAGTTTCCGATTTTTTGCCAGAAACTTCTCAGTGAGCATACGCAATGAGAAGATCTGGTCCATGCACCCCCTTCCACTCATAAAAGCACCTTTCACATCCCATATTTTATCCTTTGTTTCCTTTCTTACCCTTTCAATCAAAATTCTACCATACAGCTTGCCAACTGAACTTAGCAGGCTAATAGCCCTATGATTCCCACATTCCATACGTGACCCTTTACCTTTGTATAATGGCATGATCACTGCCCTTCTCCAATCTAAAGGCATGTAAGCCTCCTTTAAACATTGGTTAAAAAGATTGCACAACCATGTGAGAATTATACGGCTACCTCCTTTAAAATATTCAGCAGCAATATTGTCGAAACCGACAGCCTTACCATTCTTCATACACTTAACTGATCTTTCTATCTCATCCATGCTAATTTCGGTAACATTCAGTCCATCATCATTCATATCTGATTCGCCGCTGGAATCACTGTCACACACTTCGCTTTCGAAGACTTCCTCAAAATACTTCACCCATCTCTCTTTTATTTTTTCCTCATTCGTCAACAGTTTCCATCATTCGATTTTATCACTTTCATTCTTCCAAAAATGAGTTGTATAACAAAAAACGTCAAAAACTCCTAAAATTATTAATTTTTAATCTTTAATCTTTTTACCTTTTTTACCTTTCACAGCTAACATCTGGATAATACGAAATAATACGCGCGTATTCGAATGCCATGTTGTGTAAAAATTTCAAAGCAATCGGTGAAGAACTTTCGGAGATAATCTTAAAAGATTAACATTTTTATTTATATACATAGATTGCATGCTATTATAGTATAAAATAATAGTGCCAAGTGACCAGTGTGAATGTTATCTACGAATAATATGATTAACCCGGTTTGTAATCTTCAGATTTAAAATGAACACTTCTAACAACAGTTACAGCGAAGTGACATTATAGAGGGTTTTCCAATAAGAGGTGTTATTTTGATATTCAATCGTAAAAGATCAATGGTTTCGTTGCTTGTGTGGCACGTTGCGCCGTTTTGTTGAAAGTAAACGTTGTCCAGATCAATACCATCCAATTTCGGCAATAAAAAATCATTAATCATCTCTCGATAGCGCAATCCATTCACCATAACTGTTGCTCCAGCCTCATTTTCGAAAAAGTAAGATTCAATGACTCCGCCGGACCATAAACCGCACCAAACAATCACAAATTGAGGATAGAGAGGCTTTCCAACAAAAACTCTTGGGTTTTCCGAGCCCCAGATGCGACAATTTTGCTTGTTGACGAAGCCACCGAGGTGGAAATGAGCCTCATCACTCAAGATGATTTGCATTTGATTCACTAAAGTGAATTTTAATAATTTAATTGCGTTGTTGAAGCGTTTACCGTTCCATTTTTATTAATGAAATAGTTTCTACTTGTCAAATGTCAAAAAATGACAGCTTCAAAAGTAACATCTACCGAAATAGCGGGCTATTCAAAATAAAACCTCTTATTGGAAAACCCTGCGTTTTCTCCCGTAGATGCCCTAAAAGACCACCCAATATTCACCTATTCGGATAAAACGTCCCTTGGAACCATTAAATTCCACCGAATTACTCTTGATAGCAAATTAACTTGGGTAAAGCGTATCGCTGAAACACTAAACTCAGCCAATAAAACCCTTGCAGCCCTTTACCCCACGATATGCAAAAGAAACGAGAAATTATTTTCAAGAAATAAACTTTTAGTATACAAATCCACCATAAGTCCAAAATTAACCCACGCAATCTACCTACCCAATCTGGTCCCATGCTTCAAAAACCCAATTAAATAGACTAAAAACATTCCAAAATAAAGCCATTCGCACAGTCCTGGGAGCCCCCAAGTGGATGAGGGTTTCTCAGCTCCACCGGGACTCTAAAGTCCTTCTCCTTAAAGACCACATCTTAAGTCTCGTAATCTTTTTATTCGGGCATTCCAACCGATAAAAATGCCCATAAACGCCAAAACTAAACACACAAAACCGAAAAAAATCCTGCCATGTACTATTGCAAATACATTTTCACAAAAACTAAATCTATTTTCCAACGACCATAACTTAAACTCACGATAAAAGAGAAAGTGGCCTTTTTGGCCCGGAGCTCTGTATGCCACTATATCAAAAAAGTCAAAAAAGGACTAGCGCCGTCGTTCGCGGCAGGCGCTCCCCCGTTATTAGAGAACCGGATCGTTTGGGACCCACACAGAAGGAATCTTTCGGTTAATTTCGGAGAAAACCTGAAACCAATAGCACACCAATGAAGGTTACCATTGCCGTGCGACCTCCATAACATTTCGTATGTTAACATAAAATTCATCTGAGATGAAGATAAACACTCTCTGCAGCCTTAACCATAGTATATATTCTAAGATCCATGATTGTCCTCCAATTGCGTTTAATTTGCATGTTGTATTGTTTGATAACAGGTGGGTTTTTATTCGTGAGTTCATATCCCAAAATCCCTCTGATCAAGATTAAATGCTCTATCTTGGTACGAGAACGCCCAACAGAAGGCATTAAAACACTTTCTTCGATTTTTCTTCAGATCAATTTATTTTAATAAAATATAAATACAAATGGTACTAAATATCAAATGTCTAAGGGTCTACTTTACCTTAGTCTATAATATAGGTACTTAATTACCTACCACTTCTGCCAGACTACTACTCTGTGATCTTCCACGATCACAAAACTCAAGGGTTACTTAAGGGTCTAATTACCCTTAATCTGTAGGTACTTAAGGGTCTCTATGCAAACGAATTAACACGTAAATTTACAGTGAACACTTATTTCTGAATTTCTTGACATCATTGAAGGACATTGTGTTCACCAGGGTATTAGACAAATAATTTTTAAATTTTGGTAGAAAGCAGTCACTCTGTTTGATGTTAAAGTTTATTTTATTATTTACGACAGATAAGGTGAGATCTAAAAAAATTAAGATTGAATTAGTGCCTATCTCTAATGTGAATTTAATGTTTTGGTGGTAAGAATTTATAAGGTTGAGGAAGGCATTCAATTGACGTTCTGTACCTGTCCATATACAGAATACGTCATCGAAGTTTCTACTCCATAGTATGATGTATGGCATCAGACCAAATAATTTAGAAGCACTCAAAATAATAAAAAATCTGTTCAAACAAAAACCCAAATACTTAATAATCAAGTGAACAAATTGAAAATGCTAAAAATAATACTAAAAAACTTGGAATATTATAAATGAAATTGCCAACAAAAAAATTATGTCTTCAAATATTGTAAATGAGGTTAAAATAAATAATGAAATAATAACTAACAAATCGACCATTGCAGAATGTTTTAATAACTTTTTTACAAATGTAGTAGACGAGGTTCTTGAATCTTCCGGCATTAATGTTAATGATGATTATTTATTTTTTTATTTTATTTTTATTTTTTTTTTTATTTATTTATTTGTAAGAAACAAACAGCTTTTATATAATATGCAGTGATAGATATAAATATACAAGTTAACTAAAGTCAAGCCACAGAAGTTTCTTATGTTACAGTGCATTAGAAATGAAGTTTTAGTTTCTCAAAATTAATTTGGTGTTAAAGGAAGGGGAAAGGAAGGGGAAAGGAAGAGGAAAATAGGAAGAGGATAGGAAGAGGATAGGAAGAGGAAAATAGGAAGAGGATAGGAGATGCTGCCGATACATTCCATACTCTCATATTAATTATCGATCGTACGCATTACTTCATATCGATATTTATCGATATTACCAAAAATGTCAATGCTGTAAAATTTTTTTATTATATTGTGCACATATCCGAGGAATTGGGGAATTTTTTCGAATGTTTGTTCTACACGAGGGTAGATAAAATAAATCAGATTGTCGGGTTGATCTAGACGGAATATGAAAATTTATTAAATTGGTAAGTTCTGGTGAGTCCAGACCATTATTTAGGATTTTAAATAATAGGATTTGATCAAAAATTAGACGTCGTGTTTGGAGGGAGTTAAAATTATGAAATTTAATGGATTCGGAATAATTTGAGAAGTGTAAGTTTAGTTTATAATTTATGTGTTTAAAATTTTTTTTTTGAATTCTTTCTATTCTTTCGATATGGGCTTGGTATAAAGGAGTCCAGATCGGTGTACAGTGTTCCAGGTGCGGGCGAATATATGAGGTGTAAAGGGAATATAGAGTGTTTATGTTGTGGAAGGGTTTCGCTATGCGAATTATAAATCCCAGCATTTTATTGGCTTTGTTAATGATGTCATCAGTGTGTTGGATAAATTTTAATTTAACATCCAGTGTTACCCCAAGGTCCCTGATATATTTTACTTCATTGATGTGTGTGCCGTTTAGTGTGTATACAAAGGATATTTTATTTTTATTGCGTGTAAATGTTAATTTATTGCATTTTGCGATGTTAATAACAAGTTTGTTTAATTCGCAATAGACAAAGAGACGATTGAGGTCCTCTTGAAGTTTAATGCAGTCGTTGATTGATTTAATAACTAAATATATATTTTTATCATATGCATATGCTAGGTAATTAGCATGTAAAAAACATTTGTGAATATCGTATATATACACATTAAATAATAATGGGCCTAAATGAGAACCTTGAGATACACCGGAGGGCACAGAGAAGAAACTGGACTTTGTTCCCTCAACTAAAACACTTTGAAGTCTACTCCAAAGGTATGAAGTGAGCCACCGGAGTAAGTCACCATGGATGCCTAATTGTTTTAATTTTTGAATTAGAATGAAATGGTTTACCTTATCGAAGGCCTTGGAGTAATCAGTGTAGATTACATCTACTTGGTTTCTATTGTCCATATTGCATGTTAAATATTCCGTAAAATTTACCAAGTTTGTAAGTACTGATCTTTTTTGAAGAAATCCCTGTTGTTGGTTTTGTATATTACGAACAATTGTTGTGTAAATTTGATCGTAGATATTATATGGAGACATCTCCTCAATTAGATTCTAATAACGATTCAATTAACTTTATAGAATATTTTTCTCCCATTACATTTAATGAAATTGAAAAATATATTTATAGCCTTAAACCATCCAACTCTAAGGGAAATTATGGACTATCGTGTGATACATTAAAAAAATAAAACAACATGTATTAACGCCATTAAAAAAGAAATGTCTTGCCATATTCCTAGATTTAAGAAAAGCTTTCGACACCGTTAATCATAATTTACTCATTAAAAAAATAACTCGACTGGGCTTCAAAAAAGATACACTAAAATTACTATCAAACTATCTTAAAGACAGAACACAAAAAACAAAAATTGGGAATAATTATAGTTCAGAGACACAGATAAAAAACGGAGTTCCGCAGGGAACTGTTCTTGGCCCGATTTTATTCTTAATTTATATTAATGATTTATGTAATTTTGTAATCCCTGGTAAAATTGTTTCTTACGCCGACGACACGGCAATAATAGTGGATGGTAATAATTGGACAAAAACTTTTTCGAAAGCAACTGTATGTATTTCACTTGTTTCAAAATGGTTAAAATACAACAAACTTGTCTTAAACTACAGCAAAACATTTTACTTACATTTTTAAAAAAACATAAGAAACAAACCAAAAGAAAACCTTAAAATTCGAATCCATAATACAACTTGCATTCAAGAAATGTGCTTCCTGTGCAACGAACTCGCTAATGTCAAAAATATAAAATGTTTAGGAGTATCAATAGATGTTAATCTTAATTGGAAATTACATATTAATCAAACCACTTCTAAACTAAGATATCTTACCTACATATTTTATAGACTCAAGGAAATTTTAAACGCTGAAAAATTGAAAATGATCTACTTCTCCCTGGTGCAATCTGCAATCACTTATGGCATAATAGGATGGGGTGGTGCACCTGATACATTTATTAAGTCTCTACAAATAATTCAAAAACACATAATTAAAGTAATATATAACAAAAATAAAATATTCTCGACCGATCTATTATACAAGGAATCTAAATTATTTAACATTCGTAAATTATTTATATTACAAACTATGAAATATTTATTTAAAAACAAAAATAATTTCAAAATAAATGAAAACAGAATGAGCAAAAGAACAAATAATATATTTTACACCCCCCAAACCAATACTAAATTAATGCAGACACGTAGCAGTTTCATTGGTCCTCGTACATTTAACCTTCTACCACTACAAACTCAAATGATAAATAAAACGATAGAATATATTAAAGAGGTAAAATTATGGCTGAATGACGCAGATATTGAAACGCTTTTACTATAAATTTATTGATCCTCTCTACAACTCACTTGCTGAAACGTTATAAACTATTGTACATAATGTTTTTCTCTTTACTTTTTATAATAACTATAAACAAAAAAAAAAACTTTTTCTACTAATGTATATTATACTTTAGGTACTTGAAATATAGTAATCGTTTTATATATATATATATTTTTTTTTTTTTTTTTATAGTGAAATATTTTTTATATTACCCACACTCAGGCAGTGCCTTAGTGGGTTTTCATTTTTTGTGTATACTATTTGGTATTATATACTATCTATATATTAATATGTATAATTTATGTAAAGAAATGAAAATAAATAAAGTAAAAAAAAAAAAAAAAATTAAATCCAATAGCCCCATATTAGGGATATTTCCATAAACTCGTAAAAACCCTTAATCACCTGTTCAAGTGACGTTTTGTCCCTGTAAACATAACTTGGTAACTAATTAGATATCACCTCTCTCTTTCTCTGTTACTATGTAAGATGATAATTTCACTCTCTCACTGTTCCTTTATATCATGTTTTGTCTCTTTCTGTATGTATATAAGCTCACACATTGTAAATTTTTGATCACTTTAATTTTATACCCTGAAGATGCTTGTGTTAAGCGAAACCAGTCGGTATTAAAAAAAATGAATCATGGTTACAAACAAAGTTATTGTTTTATTGCAACTAAACAATTTTTATCTTGAGGATTGGACTTTATTTGCAGATGTGAGAAAAGATGTAAAATTTTTACTATAATCTTAAACATTGAATTAGTGGGAAAATATGCATCTTATGGCTGAATTATTTGCAATATGTACGAGTATTGTCGCATTCATTCTGGAATGAACAGAAGGCATACAAATACAATATTGTTTCCGTGATTCAATCCAATAAAGTACTTGTATGTCTTTCTTGAAAAAATTCTGTTTTTATACGGACAATAATTCGTCTTAACATTTTAAAGCATAATTTGCAAGAAGTGAATTTTGTAAAAAAATAATTAAATTTACTTCGCCATATATGAACGCTTAGATTATAAAGTACGTTACGTTCAAACCTAATTGCGCTTTGAATAAGATTACTATCATCTCGTGAAGTACCCCTTTCAATAAAAAGTTGTGACTGTGTGTTTTAAAAATATATATATATATATAAATATATATATATATATATATATATATATATATATATATATATATATATATTATAATAACAAAAACGAAAAACATCACTCATTAACTCGTTTAAATAAATTCTTCGTTAAAGAAAAAATTGGATATAATAGATGTAATCTCAATGAAAAATTATTTATAATTATCTGCATTCAATGTGACCAAATAAAAAAAAATATATCAAAGTCGACACCCAAATCGAAACGAGCTAGACTAATTGCCAACAAACCAGTTTTCAGGCGCAAAACAGTAATACTATACTTTCAAATATTGTTATTTCTATGTGTTCTTACGAGATAATGTTCAAAAAATGAATCGGTCTAAAAACGACTTCTGGACACGATGATGTCTCCTCGGATTAAGGATATTGGAGAAAATTGCGTCTCGAATGAGGACGCAGATGAAAACACCTCGGTTGCGTCATCCGAAGGCTCGGACGATACTGAAGCAGAATATTGTTGCGCCTCGGGAGTAGATCTTCTTAATGAGTAGATTTTCTCTCCACATTATCTAGCTGTGTCAACACCAATAACACCTCCTCGACATCCTCGACGATGGTACCGGACTTGTGAGCACGTGACCGCCTGCACACGACCCCATCAACGTGAGCACACATAAAGGGGACTTCAACACCCCCCACAAGTAGCTTATCTTCAACCTTCAGTTACCAAGACTACTTGTCGCTTTTGTTGCTAGATTTTCCATTTGAAAGTATATATGTAACACACTTGTTATTTCTATGTTATAAAATAAACAATTTTATTTCGTCGACTCATCGTTTTACTTTGTTCATAAAAAAGGAAAAAAAAATAATTTTTTTCTCACGCAAACAACCTAACGATGCTAGATATTGACATCAAATCGGAGCACCAATACCTGTTTGTAGCAGTGATAGGTACTATATGCGAATAAAAAACTTGATTGTTTAGGTTTATTTCACTTCACAAATAAACAAATATCTGGAAGCCTTTTACTCATTTACCTTCCAGATTTTCTTCTGAAAGTATATATGTAACACAAACAACATCAAACGTGGACAATAATAAAATACTGTTTTTTTAGCAAAGTGAAATAAACCTCAGCCATGAAGTTTTCTCTCTTCAAGACTCTTTTTAAGCAGGGATTAAAATTAGAGGGTTAAAATAAAATTAGGTTTGATAAAATTTCAACCAATGAAGTACAATATATATATTTTTCATTAAATTGAACATAAATATACATTAAAAGGTTACATTAAATAGTCAATAAATACTTAATATATAATATAAAAGGAAAATGGAATATCAAATTGCTTACATAATTAAGAAATATTTACTTGCAATAATAATAATAATAGTTTTTTTCCAGAATGTAAGCTGGGGTAGTGCAATGCAATACATTTCTTATTTTGAAATAACTAAAAAGAAATCAGACAAATAATGAGAAAAATAAATTAGACAAAATAACAATACATAGATAGACGCGAACAAAAAAAAACAGTATACAATAATGTATTTATAAGGTTAAATGTAGTATATTATATCAACAGGCAATTAGGAAGGTATATTGAAATATGGCTTAGGTTTCAGTTGAGAAGGTATTTAATATTGCATTGAGCAATAAATCTGGCTAAAATTAGGTTTTGTTCGTAATATTGTGGGTTTCCATTAACTGTTGGTGAAATACCTGATTCTATGGTTAATGCAATTTTTAAAATGTCGTTGGAATGTAATTGGGTAGGTATCAAAAAAGCATACACATCAATTTACAGAAACGAAACATATTGAAATGTTAACATTGAAAGTGATTTTGATTTTTTTTTAAATTTTGGTTATGAATTGACAATTGTAACCAATGAATGTTTTTCATAGAATTATTTAAAATTATATAAAATATGTATGCACTTAATAAATACGAGTATTAATCGTAAGGAAAACTGGGATTAATTATTAGATTGTTTATAGCAAAAGAGAGGTAAAAGTGTATTTCATACAAATATATAATTATAAGGAACATCATTTGAGTTATCATCGGAAATGGTTGATTCAAGTGAGATGTTTTATTGGAGCTAATTTTTTGGAGAGAGTATTTAGTTATCATTTCGTCTAAAGAAATGTATAAATCATTTAATAATTAATTTATCAAAATAATTTTCTTCTAAATTTAAATACTTATGGGTTAAAGTTAAGTAGTAAATTGGCCTTTGCGTCCTATTTATACTCCAGTCATCACCGCAAGGATTTCTAAAAAATAGAAAAAAAAACATTGCAAACTCTTTTGTTTTCAAAATTACTATTTTATCAAAAATAAATATCCCTTATTATACCTAAAATAAGTGTATTATCCTAATTCTTTTCTCCAACCGTATATATTTTATTGCTCTCCTTAACCAGTCATGACCTCGAGGAATTCTGAAAAAATAAAATACGTATCTATGAATTTTATTAAATTATTAATACACCCTAATAGTAATCGTTAAATACTTTTAACTTACAAAATTTTATGTTACACTTATTAAATTAAAATTTTACTATAAATATGTACAATGCACACGTTAAAATTGGGTGAAAATAATAATGATGTTTTGGCTTCTATTAAAATTTATTCATATGAATCACCAAACGCTGATTCCGGATATATAAGTTTTATTTTATATGCACGGAATAAATAAGTGGTCGTAATAACCGTAAGAGACACAAACGCCCTGTGATTTGTCAATGGGTTCTAACAGATCTTCTTACACTGCTACCTCACGGGTTAGTCGGCCACGTGCATTTTGCGGATAATTATGTGCAAAGTTACCACAGTGAAATACAAATTATTTCAAAGGAATTCACGCTTTTTGGAAATCTTGTTAAACATTTAAATTGAGATTTGTTGAATTCATACGGACCCAAGTGGGATTGATCTTACTGTTAACCGACGAAATTGAGATAAGTATGATGTCACGCGTACCCTGTGAGTTTTCGATTGTTTTGGCGGTCTTCGAAAAATGTTAATTTTGTAAATTATTACGACTGTACAAAACGACATTATTTGTAAATAAACACGAACTGGTATTTATTCTAGAAGGTGAACTTTTATACGTGCAAACTTTTATACATAAACTATATATAAATTTATAGTTTTTATCATTATGAAAAATATAATTTAAAGTTATTGAGAATAAAACTCGAAAAATTCTTCTAAAAATAAACAAAAATTAAATTGAGGATTTGAATTTCTCAAATATCTGCCTTTTTATTATGATAACAGTTAACACAACGAACTTCTTTAAAACTGTCGGTACCCCGACGCGCGTTGCTGTGGTTCAGTCTGTCTATGCTGATAGAGAAAAATAGTGAATGTTGCTTTTACGTCCAACAGATGGCGCTATTTTTTTCTAAAAATACATGTTCGTCCAATATATGGCACTGTTTAAAAAAAACACGTATTTACCTATCACAGGTAACATCTATATAATAAAGGTATATAAAAACATACGCATATACGAGTGCAAAGTTGTGTCAAAGTTTCAAATTAATCGGTGAAGAACTTTCGGAGATTTAAGATTTTGAACAAACGAACATCAACATTTTATAAAATTCAGCTATAGTATTAGAATCCTTTTTATTTCTGTATAAATTGTATTAAATCTTTAAAAATGCAAAGTAATTACCATCCCAATCAACTGTTCCGGAGCCATCAGAGTCAATTTCTTCAATCATGTCGTCCAAGTCATCCTCAGTGATTTTTCCGTCAAGTTCCTTGAAGATTTCTCTCAGGACATCCGTTGAGATGTAGCCGTTACCTGGAACCATAAATAAGTACCTATTATTTTATGGAGTAGCAATAACATTTCGCCTACCGAGCAAATCGCGAAGCTCGTAAAATATTTCCAACGATAGAAAGCGACGCGAGAGGTCGCTAGTCCTACAAAATAACAATATGTATTATAATAAGTAATTGACTGTCGTAATATAGTACCATATTATGAATACGAACCAAATTCGAAGCTGCGAAAATGAATTTTATAGAATATATTATTATAAAACTATACTAACAGACCGAACGCTTAGTCATATTAGATCGGATATAGCTTTACATGACAAAATTTAAAAAAAAACTTATATCATTGTCGCTATTCCAAATTCCTGTAATATTCAAAAATCTGTTTTTGTAAATATACAGGTTTAGAAAATGAAATTAAAAGAATTTGGCATTCTCAGACTATAAAAAATATTGCCATTGTTATTTCGGCTACTGGCATTATACCGAACTCTCTCATTCAAAATTTAGGCGTATTAGATATTTCAAAGAATTTATATATAAAAATGCGAAAATCAGTCATTTTAAATACATGTAGGTTTACGAAAGATTTTTTAAATATTTATATTGAGGGATCCGTAGGATTTATAAGTCCAGTTCGAAGTTCTACCAAGCCGAACCTTCTGATATGAAAATATCTGGAGTCGATGAATTAATTTCCCATTTGATCTCTGGTGATTTGACGTGTTGTTCTTGTAATGTTTAGTATTCATTATGATTATATAATGCACTTGCATAATGTGGATTGACTAGATGATCATTTGTGGAAAAGTGTGTGGAGGGGTTTAGTTTTTCCTGTGGGGAAGATTTAACCCGGACATAAAGTTGAAAAAAAACATATTTCTAACATAATTTTAAACCGTTTCCCATAACTAATTTGCAATCAACAATATTCAACAGTAATTTTACAAAGATTTTGTTGTTGAAATGAACCTATTAATTTTCCTCAAAGTCTTTCACTCAGGAAAAATGAATGTATTGTATTACTTTGTTCATCGGAAAGTTTGTATCATATTTTCATGGTTTGCCAAAAAAAGGCAAAATATTATTATGATAAATTATTAAAAATTTTATTTGTTGTAAAAAATTTAACCAAGTATGGTGCAACTTTTAAAAGTAGATACTTAAACTACCAGATAAGACAAGTGGACGTCCGAAATTATTACTCATTACAGTAATACCTAGTTCGTCACCTTATCTTCTTTTTTTCTCTTACCTTCCTTGTCATACAATCTGAAAGCTTCTCTCAATTCGTGAACCATGGCTTCTTGATCTTCTTCTTCTTCTGTAAGGAAGTTAGCGGCTAACTGACAGAACTCCTCAAATTGCAGCTCACCGGAACCTGAAGGTTAAGAAATTTGAGAATTAACACTAATTTAATTCGTCTATCGAAAAAGTAAACATATTTTTTTAATTTAAGTTTTTCAGATAATTAAAAAGTTATTGTATATATAATACTTGTGATTATAAAAAAAATCTCTGCCGTGACAGTGAATAAACACTGCCGTGACCAGGAGTCGAACCTGGGTTACCACGGCCACAACGTGGGGTCCTAACCACTAGACGATCACGGCTACCAGAGAAGGTGAAAGGCTCAACAATAAGTCAAACCATTTACGATATAATTTGGTGCTCGTTAAACGATAATCGTATCAAATTATTGCACAACGACCAAACCGAGTCAATATGCAACAATTCATAGCAAACAAAATAAAAAACCCATAATAATAATAATAATTTTTCTTTTTACACCTTTAAATTTATACGATAAGAATGCCAACATTTTTATAAATCCCAACCAGGAACTATTAGATTCCTGGTCAAATAAAATTTTACACGCAAAACACTTCAATTATCTCAACCAAACGTATGTTGACAAATTTTCGTCAAACAAATGGTTGAGTATTGGAGAGTTGAGCGCAGAAATAGAAGGATTTATGCTTGCCATTCAGGATAGAGTCATTAATACTAAAAATTATAGAAAGCATATAATCAAAGAAACAAATCAAATTGATGATTTGTGTAGAAAATGTTTGGGTTTTCCGGAAACTATAGAACATATTATATCGGGATGTTCTATATTAGCACCGTCCGAGTATACATTTAGGCACAATCAAGTTTTAAAAATAATTCACCAAAATTTGGTAATTAAACATAACTTGATTGACTGCCGTAATATAGTACCATATTATGAATACGAACCAAATTCATTTTTAGAAAACGAATTTTATAAAATATATTATGATAAAACTATACTAACAGACCGAACGATTAGTCATAATAGACCCGATATAGTTTTACATGACAAAATTAAAAAAATAACTTATATCATTGATGTCGCTATTCCAAATTCCTGTAACATTCAAAAATCTGTTAATGAAAAAATAAGAAAATACACAGATTTAGGAAACGAAATAAAAAGAATTTGGCATTCTCAGACTATAAAAATATTACCATTCGTTATTTCGGCTACTGGCATTATACCTAGCTCTCTCATTAAAAATTTAGGCGTATTAGATCTATCAAAAAATTTATATATAAAGATGCAAAAGTCGGTCATTTTGAATACATGTAGGATAACGAAAGATTTTTTAAATATTTATGTTGAGGGATCAGTAGGATTTATAGGCCCTGTTAGAAGTTCTACCGAGCCGAACCCTCTGATATGAAAATATCTCGAGTCGGTGAATTTTTTTTCCCATTTGATCTCTGGTGAGTTGACGTGTTGTTGTTCTTGTATTGTTTTGTATTTATTTTACTTATATAATGCACTTGCATAGTGTTGATTGACTAGCTGATCATTTGTGGAAAAGTGAGTGGAAGGGTTTAGTTTTTCCTATGGGGAAGATTTAACCCGGACAACAAAATCGGAAGCATAAAATATATATATAATGTTTTCTTTTCGTTTTACCATTGCAACATTCTTATTGTGTGGTAGGTTCTTAGATATATATTTTTTTATGTACGTAAAAAAAAAATTAAAAAGCTTTCGGCACCACCTAAATTTCTGTTCAAAATTCACGACAAAAGTTAATACTTGTTTTTAATTTTACGTACTAAATGAAAATGCAGTTGATATGACTCGGTATGTCTTTTATAATTCTTTCTTGGAGTCAAGTTTTCATATTTTTATAGACCTAATTTAATTCGGCAATAAAAGTTTTGAATCTTGGAATGCAATGCGTAATGCTAAAACAATGGTAAAAGCTATATAATATGTGTCGTAATTATTTGATTACATTATCAGAGGATTTTGGCATAAGGCACGTAGCAATTTGATTATCTACTTAGATTGATCTCGTTGATTTATGGACTGCACTTAATGCTATGAATCTTTTGATGATCTATTTACCGTCTTCGTCGACTTGTTGGATGATTTCTTTCAGAGTCTGGTCATCCAGCTGATGTCCCAGCATTTCAAGAATTGTTCCAACCATATCTGTGCTGATAACTCCCTTCTTCTCTTGATCGAAGGCGTCAAAGGCATTCTTCAGTACTGATGAAAAATTAAATTAACTATGAACCATTTCAAATCCAATTCCAACATAAACAGTTTGAACTTGTCAAAAAAATGAATATCAGTTACCAAACAATTAAATAGGTACCACATTTAATGTTGTTGGTCAGAAAGACCCGTAATATAAGACCTTCTTCCAGATATCTTCAAAACTATACAGCGTTTATAATAAATATAAAAATGTAAAAATGGAATATTTTAATTTCTGATAATTTGACGTTAACTATTCGATATTTGTTTGGTACTTACGCTGTTTCTGTTCTTTGTCTAATCCCTCCTGCAGTGCCGCATTATATGAAACAATAAACAGACAAACAAAAACTATTACAAAAGTTGACCCCATTTTGTGTCACTATCTCCGATACACTTTAAAATGCTTTAACTAAAGTGCAAAGCTCTTTCAAGAGGCGTCCAATATGTTTAGAACATCTGCCAAATATTGGTGATATTATGATAAACACTTAAAAAAAACCATTGGAATACGCAACATTATAAAAAGCATCGTTTTTAATTATTTGCTTGAAGAAAAAACAATTTTTTTTCTTGAAAAAATTGACAAATACCAAAATAAAAAAATTACCAATACATATTCAAATGATTTTAAATGATGATATATTTTTTATTGTTGTTATTTTATTTTATTTTTTCTGGTGAAATTCACTGCTTCCTTTACTATGAATATACTTATATATCTCACTTAAGTATTTGTTTAAAACTTGAACGCACCATTTTTAATATGTCACTTTAACACTTGGTCACTCTTCACTGTCTGCTGAAAGCACTGATGAAGCACTGTAAGCTGGGGATGATCTGAATTTCCTCTTGCATAGGAAGGCTTATTATAGCGTAGACCAATGTCGATCAGCGCGTGCCTGGAATCCTAGAGCAAACAGGTCAAATTCCAACAGAGCTATAAAAGGCAGCTCCGGCTTCAGTCGACAACATATTCCCAAATTTTCATTTTCAACAATTTGTCCGTAGAAATTAATTCATGATTTAGATATAGGATCGTGAAAATATAAACAACATTAGTACATTCTAACACAAACAGGTTTCAACTATTCCAAGGGGTGAAACTGTAAAAACAACCTTTAAATAATACGATTTTAATCTGTGTTGAGGTAATCTGTATGACCATTGAGGGCTTTTGCTAATTAGTTTTCATTATCCTTTGGTCGTATTTGCAATAAGGTAAATTTTGCGGAATGTCCACAACATCAACATTGTCATCGTCGTAATCAACCGTAAAAGCTTTGTCTCGTTTTGCTCGCTTCTTCGAAATTCTTCTCCTGTCAAGTTTCCTGTGGATAAGAATGTGATATTAACCATTACACCATTCAATCACTCAATGTATTTGTCCTTACTGCATGCCTGCCCAGCCGAACACTTCCAGTTACATAAATCATGAAATGACAGCTCCTAAATACTTGTTCTCTGCGGGACACAACATAAATACAACATTTTGACCATTGAAGACAATGTTAACGACTGTCAGACAAAAAATGTGAAACAGAAAAGAGATTCAGTCGCATCTATGAATTGAACACAGGACCTCTTCCTTGCCTGGGAAGTGTTCTGACCACAAAGCTAATTCAACCATATAAACTTACGTTATTTGTAACTTACGTCAACTGTTTCATACTTGACCGAAAGCTAAGAACACAATCTTCATCTTCTTAAATATTTTAATGTCTGCTATATTTGTGTATGATTGCAAGATTATACCAAAATGAAACCTAGTTAAAAATGACTTAAGTTGATATGGTCGAATTAGCTCAGTGCTCCGGGCACATTCCCGACAAGGAAGTGGTCGTGGGTTCAATTCCTAGATGCGAATGGATCTTTTTCTGTTTCACATTTTTCGTTTAAGATTATTTAATTAATCTTCAATGATTAAATATTACAATTTGAGATTTTACTCATTAGGATATTCCAAAAAAATCAAACATTTTGTTTGTACCCAGCCCTCTGCAAAGTAATTGAAATAAAAATGTAGTTTACTTTTTACCTTTTAACTTCAAGCCCTTCGTCAGAAAAATTATAAAATTTAGTATTTAAAAGAGAAAAGCCATATTATAATAGATGGCCAATTAATTGGACACCATCAAAATATATCAACACCAGTAAATACACATAAATATATTGATCTCCTAATATTTTCATGTTTTCAATTCATAATTGGACTCTGTAGTTGACATCTGTGACCCCTCGGATCGCAATGTCAGCGTCTGACAGTTTGTTCCTGAATGATCAGAAGATTCATCAATCAAAAATTACATCACAATTTTTTTGATAGAGCTGTTTGCCAAGGGTATGAACAGTGTAAATATAAGGAAAAGTGTCACCTTGCTCCAATTAAAACATAGACAATAAAGGTTAAAATTCATTTCGAAAAATCTATTACTGTTTACAAAGATATAAATAAACAACGATCATCAAAACTAATTTATTGCTTTCGATATGTGTCTTGTGAAATCGGTGATGTGTGTGAAAATCAAGAATGATTGATAATAAATATTAGTCTTACTTTAATCTCTTGGGCAGTTAGTAAATAGGTGGGCTAGAACTGTAAAAGATACCGAAAAAACTTATTGAAATAAACGTTTTACTGAAAGCGTGCAATGTGCCAGAAGTCGGCTTAATTTGACCTTATCTAGTGAAAACTCAATCATTCCAAAAGGTTGTATAGTTTAAAAAATGGATGGATGATTATTTAATTTTTAATTTTTTTTTTTTAATTTTTAAAAGAAAGACAAACATTCCCAGGTTACGAATAACCTGACAATATTTGAAAATCTCCTACTACCACCACAGTAAGCTGAAAATGTTGCTTGTGTTGTGATGGATTGTGTTGTATTGTCATTGTTATTAATCAAAGTGGTCCTATGAGTATTTTTTTCCGTTTCATGAATGTTTTTTTACTTTTCAACCTCCGCGAAGCCGTTAGAAAATATTATGCTGATCAGGTGTGTACGGTTAAGTTTTTAGTGATTTTTTAAAATATTGCTTGCATTCGTTTTTAATAAGTTAAATTATTATTTGCAGCAGTTAGTTGTGTGTTCCGCTGTAGAATTATTAGTAACAATATTGTTGAAGTCATTTTTATCTGGGAGTGATAAATCTTCATAATCAATTTGTTAGTTTAAGTTAAAATGTGAGATAATAAATTACTGGACCATACCCATAAAGTGCGAATCAATATCGGAATTTAATCGTCAATGTAACAAAATTTATGCATATAAGATAATTCGTTTGTCATGAGATTAAGATTGGATTTAATTTTCTTCTAGCCATTTGACGAGGTAAGGTGAGGTTAAATTAGGATTAAGTATGGATTTAATTTTCTTTTGTTCATTTGACTAGGTTAGGTTAGGTTATGTAAGGATTAAGTTTGGATTTAATATCCTTCTAATCATTTGACTAGGCAAGGTAAGGTCATATTAGGATTAAGTTTTGTTTTAATTTTCTTTGGTTCATTTGACTAGGTTAAGTTCCCTAAAGTGAGTTATTTATCTATAAAATCGGGGTGCCATAAATTTTATCAAATTGGTGGTGTTTATATTTTCGGATATATAGTGTTATACTGACCAATATAAAATAGATACGGAGTATAGTTGGTGGGCCCGTAAAAAAATTCACCTAGTCCATGCAAGTAACTTATTTAAATCAACTATGTAGTAATATTAATTATTTAATCATGTTTACAGCTGATTTCCCACAAAATTGCATAAATAGTCTATTCATTGCAAATTTCATGGGCCGATAACAAGTATGTAATGATTTAGAACTATCTATCTGATATGAAGTAAATGCCAAAATGCGTAGGTAGACGGTTATTTCTAACCAAGCTTGATACTTATCATGTTTATATAATATATTATCAAGCGAGGTACTCCTACCTATCAACTTATATTTTCATGGATGCTTAACTTCCGATATTGACGCGATGATCCGGCTTAACGCAAATATTTTTATCGTCTGATACGAAGGTATATAAGAGTATGTATGAGACGGTGTATGAATGTGAATGAAGTAAGGAGATTGTGCCGAAACAGAGTAGTGCGCTGGTTTATCCTATCTGCCAACCCCTGGGAAAATTTGCGTGATGGTAATTGTTCGTCGTGTATGATACGATCAACACTAAATATATTTATTTTGAAAGATTTTATTTATTGGATAACCAACACCTCTGTCATAGGTCACCCCAAGTAGTTCGCTACATTTTGTGACTTAGCAGGGATGCTCGGGCTCTTGGGTGAGGATTTTTTATTTTTTTATTATATAATTAATCAATTTACAATAATTAAATTTTATTTGTTTTTTTTTGTTAATGTTTCTCTTCTATAGAAGCTGGCGCTTGTGTTTAAAAGAGTGTTGAACATCGGGATGAAGAATATTATATTTAATGATTCAAGGAAATTTGAATTTGATGTAAACGAACAAAAATTAAAATTAATAATTAATTAAGAAGACAGTTTCATCATTGTGGTATTTTTACACGGAACTTCTCTTTAATCGCTTTTAGTCGTTTCCGATTGATCTGATGTTTTCAGGTAGGCTGTTGAAGAATTTTTTCCCTAGACAGATGTAATGATGTTGAGCAAAAGTGGTGTTTCATTTTTGTGTTGGAAATATATGTTTTTGAAGAATACGATTTTCAGTTAAAAAGTTGTGATTTTATTTTTCTTTTATTATTTGAATTATTATGTTTTTTCGGAAAAGGTCATTTAATTTTAATACTTTAAATTCTTCAAAAATTAGGTGTGTTGGATAATCCCTTGGCTTTTTCCATATTATTTTTATAACCTGACGTTGTACAATTTTAACAAGGAGTAGATTTGTTTTGTATGCAGCTCCCCAGTGACGACAGCGTATTGGAGATTTGATTAAACTATAGTGTGGTAGACAGATGTTAGATTTTTCAATGAGAAGGAATTTCGAATTTTCAAAAACACACAAATTAATTTTCTTATTTTGTTGACGGTAAGGTTGATTTGATCCTTCCAGTTTAGGTGTTTGTCTATTATTGTCTAGGATTGTCCTCAGAACCTCCTTGACCTCAGGACCTGGAGCTAATGTTAAAAAAGTATTCAAATTCGTGTGGGATGAGTTTAACTGATATAATTCGTAAGACTAGGTATAATACCTTGCGAGACGAACCACGAGCCGCCGTTTGCGGTTGGTCCGTTCATTTCCCGTGATTCGTGGTTCGGCTCGCGACTTGGCTCGCAAGTGTATACGGCTCATAAGAAGCTACACGCTCGGAACGTAGGTCAATAAAGACGATGTGACACTGCAGGTCTACTCTTTTATGAGCATACCCGCTGTCTCTTTCATACATTTAGATAGTTCCGGTTAAAGTATTCCCATATTGAATTAATAAAACATGTGGTTTCCAAATAAAAATGCGAGTTATTACAAGAAATTTATTTATTTATACCCAAATATTTACTTGTTCAGTCATAGACTTGTGTCGGAAGACAAATTTATGAGTGCATATACAATGAATTTATATAGAAATAAATAGCGTAAATAGTAAAACCTCAAATTGTAATATTTAATCATTGTATATTAATGCTGGTAGCTCTCAGTCGTCCCGGACAGGAACTAATATAATTTTTTTTATTATAACCATAGATTCATATTATTTTTACTGTAAAATTACTAACCAAATATTATGTGATTGATATTCGATGTTTACCTCATCACGTGCACATTGTGTTCCTTTTATGAAAAAATGCATTTTTTGCTTGCTTTTATAACTGGTAATACCAAAATAGTCATGCAATTCAAAAGAAACATACGTTAACAAAATGTTTTATTGGAGTGTGATTAAGGACATTCGACAGTCTGATTTCTTCTGTCTTTTTCGTTTTCGTGCAAGATATGTGAGAAGGAAGTTTTTTTTAACGGTTTTTGGGAAGTTTTTCCTGTTTTTATATGATCTTCACTCGACGAATCAATTGTTGCTGAAACGGGTGCATTTCAGGTAACCATTGGGCTGCATACTTCTTTCTTCTCGTAAATGGTTTAGTTATAACTCGCAGTGGTTGTCTAGGTAAAATCTTTCAATGGTCGATTTTTTACCATTTCTAGCTTTTTCCAATTACCCAGATTTTATTTGTATATCAATCGCATTGGTGTAGTGAGGAGTAAAATTGTATTGTTCAATTTATTTATTTATGATAAAATAAATGTCATTCGCGAGGGCAGGGCCCGCCCTGAACCAAACGGCGCCTGGGGCGAGTAAAACTTTGGAGTCCCATGTCAAACCAGAATATATCTAGATAGGTGATCACTGCAATCAATAATATTCGGATGGTTTAATTTTTTGTGTAGCGCCGTTTAAATGAAAAATGGCGATGTTGTAGGACTGTTAGGTATTAGGTTTTATCAGCGGACTGCTTCAATGCCGGCCATGCGCGAGGGGCTAAAATCAGAAGATCTCCTGTGAACATAAAGCAAGTCATAAACATTAATTTAGTTTGGGGAACCCTGCACCCTACAAATGTTTCTAATTATCCATTTCGTTTATGTGAGTATCCCTGAAGAGTTCCAACTGCTCCCAACCGTCTAGAGTCAGTACGACTATGGTATCCCCATTGTAGCATGTTGTGAGGCCAAAGGTATGGGGGAAGGGAAAGATATGGAAAAGAGGTTGAGGAAGAGTCTGGCTATTAAGATCTAGTCACTTAACACGGTTTAAGTCATTTCAATAACATTTCAATTCTGAATTATTCTGAATAATTCTGAATTAATATACAACAATATTCTGAAAGTATCTACAATTCTGGAAGGTGCCATAAATGTAATACAATATTTTTTTTATTAATGAATTGTGAAATAACACAAATTAATCAAGTAAAATTTAGTTGCGCATGGCGCGATTATAATACGTGACTTCCGGATTCGTAACCAAGGATCACGACCACTCAAACACGGAGGCCTGGTTTATTCACTTGCAGAATTAAAAATAGTTAAATATTTGCTCCTCTATTCTCAACTGTATCTCTCAAATAGTAATTTTGAAAACACAAAAGTCACAAACTTGGAATATCCGCTTCCCGGGAATTTGCTATCTTGAATGAAAACTGAACAATTATTTTGGAACATTTATTTACTAGACGGGTAAATAATTATAATCATAAGGCTAGCATTACACTTGTAAGTTTTTACGTAAATTTACGACTTCTAGCCAATGGGCATCTTGCATTTTGAAAATCCAATGCGCCCATTGGCTAGAAGTCGTAAATTTACGTAAAAACTTACAAGTGTAATGCTAGCCTAAGGAGAATTTATTGAAAGAGTTGGAAACGTTGTTTATATTGGCCACTCTATTAAACTGGAAAATAAAAATACGGAGGCAAGAAGAGAACGAAGGTAGAACTGGCTAGAAATTGTAAATAACCCAACAAACAACTATATCTGATAAATCATCTGTTACTGTTACGCGCGCCTTTTTATGTTTAATTATAACCGAAATATTACTTTTTGATGTTTCAGGAGATATCATAAATTAGCCATTAACGTTTTGCATCTTTTCAGCTATTCTTATAATTTCACGGATGGAATATTAATAATTTGTTTTGCTCTTATGAAACCTAAACGGACAAATGATTTAATGGCTGCTAAGATATGCGATCAATTATACTTTGTTTAGGGAAGACGACTAACTAACTAACTAACCATCACGCGATTTTCCCGCAGGGGTAGCCAGAGAGGACGGACCACCAAACAACTCGGTAATGGCACACACTCCTTGCCTCATTCACATTCATACCTCATCTCATACATACTTTTCTATTATTCCGACTCTTCATCGTGTCATGTCTTCCTCGGGAGTCCCCGACTTCTGCTACCATTCACATTTGCATCATATATTCTCCGTACACTCCTTTCTTTGCTCATTCGCTCCACATGCCCAAACCATCTAAGCGTCCCTTTCTTGATCTTACTCATTACGCTTACATCAGCCTTGCACTCTTTGTGGATCTCCACATTTCTCAAACGATCATACATGGTTTTACCACATATACATCTCAGGGATCTCATTTCTACAGCATTCAGTCTACTTTCATCCTTTCTCTACCAGTTCCGTGCCTCATTTCCGTACATCAGGGTATGTAAGAGACCCAACTGCTCCCAACAGTCTTGAGCCGGAGTAGAGAGGGTAAGAAGATGGGTAAAAGGAAGGCGGAAACGTGAAATTGTAATTTCCAAAATAATAAGTGTAATTAAAGTATGTCTGTATGACAAAGACATTCGTGCATGAATGAGATAGTATGCTTATGCAGTTGTCCCTTTTGTGTCTCAACTTTTTAATCATATCATTACCTTCATGGGTATCTAGCACGGAAGATCGATAAAATTCTAAATCAATACGATATTAACAAAATCCATCATCTATGGTCAGTTACATCAGGGTATGTACCAGCACTCCATTGTAGACTGCTAGCTTCGTTTCTTTGGACAATTTTTTTGCTAGCGCCACCTGCGTTCAGTCCTTCATTAATGCAGTTACCTGCATTCACCCTTCAACGGGAAGACAATAATTATATCTTGGTAAGTAAGTAAGTATAGTTTTTTGTATGAATAATATATGGCATGACTTATTGTTCTCTTGGTGTTTCCTCTATCGTATGTTGTCATTCAATATTTCAGATAACTTTCCGATATCTGACGGGCTGTGTCTAAAAATGGTTGTCCACTTCAGTTTGAGTCGGAGGTTGACTCAACTTCCACAACAGTGCAATATTATAGCATTATTGATTTCAACATTTAAAAAGTGAGCAGAGGTTCATCAGGTATATTACTTACGCTGACTGTTATTCTTAGTTTAATGCACTCAAAATCTTTATTGTCTCTCTACACGACATCAAATATGTTTGTAGAAATCATTTTGTGATGTTTGATATTACACATAAAATAAAATCTCAGTTTCTCCATAACCATTTATTATTTTTTAGGCCAAGCAGATTTCGCTTTTACGCAATCTTCATCGAGACTTCATTGCATTGATAAAATTAATAAATGATTTAAATTGATAATGATGCACATAAAAATTTCCTTTTACTTCATAGAACTATAGTTTGGAGGATTGTGATTATCGCCAATTTAAATAGGTTGTTGGCTGAATGATTCATTGTGGTTCTCCAATCCGCAGAATCCAAGGTTGCGTGATTACTCTCGGTGTGCAAAAATGAGAATTCGGATATCTTCAATTTAGTTTTTATTTTAACAAAACTCACGTTACAATAATTTTATGATCAAAACAGATTTAAGGGCTAAACCGGCGGCTAGACCACTAGGGATAGAAGGGATTATTTGCCGCGCGAGGTGTCGCGCGCAGGTTCACAGTGATACCAGCCTTACAAGAATGTCGGTAAAAGTAATGTTGTCATTATTTTCGGGAGATGTAAACTCCCTATAATTTATCCTATAATAGCGTTATTTGGTGTTAAGTAATTTATAGAAATTCATTTGTAATTTTGTCGGAAATCTACCAGATTACATTATTATACATATACAAAACCGTCGGATAATAGAAAGACGTTAATTTTTTTTTACTGGTTTATGAAACAAATATGCTGTTTTTAATTTATCGTATTATTTTAGCCCAGCCAATTTTCAGGAAACAATAAGACATCGTTTTAATATGTTTTTATTACTTAATTATTTTTCTGAATAGGTTTATTTTTTCAACGTGCTTTTCCAAAACAAACGATTTCTCTCACCCAATACTGTGCTAAAAAGTGTGTGCTTGCATATTTATTCGATTAATAAAGCTACATCATTCCTCATGAGCTTTCAGGTCTTTAAAAGAGCAATCAATACGCTCGTTAATAGTTCGAATCATGTGTGAGAAATTAACACTTGAAATAATGAACAAATTTAACATTTTAGTTTTTTATTGTAATTATTTTGGCACTTATATTAAAATACATTTTGTATAAAATGTTCATTATTAATAAATCACATACCACACGGATGATTAGAATATATAACCATCAATAAATAACAAATAAATGAATTAATATCACGAGTCGCTCCCAAATTGATCAAGTTTTGCAAGAATAAAACGAGATAATATTTGAAAACTGACTCACATAAATACAATATAATAAACAAATTATTTGTAATAATCTTCTTTCTTTTCAATCATCTCCCCCTGTCATCACCTCCATGAATTCTGAAATAAAAAAATAAAAAACAACACAACGTCATCATTATTATAGTACTTAAAACATTTCCGTGAACCGAAACTGATCTCAAACCTTTTTTATAATTTAGGGAAGTTATGGAGCCAAAACTAAAGTTCACGAACTTTGTCTTTGAGTTAAGTAGGCAAAGGTTGAATAAGACATCAACAACTTAAAGTTTTGATTGACTATGAGCTAATTCCGTTGACTCGTTCGTAACTTTGTAAGTAGTTAATAGTTCAGCAAGTCAACATAAAATGAACATTGAACAATGTTCATAGTAAATCTAAAACAAATAACAAAATTTTCTAATACGAATTTGGTAACAATTAGTTCTACTGAAATAAATCACACAAATATATTTTACCATCAAAATCTACTGTTCCTGATCCGTCAGAGTCAATTTCTTCAATCATCATGTCCAAGTCCTCAGCTGTAATTTTGTCATCGAGTTCCTTCAGGATTTCTCTCAGCACAGCGGTTGTAATGTAGCCGTTACCTGAATAATTACGTTAATGTGTTAAATAAAACAAACTTTATTATAATATAAGCTTCTTATAATGCAACAACGTGATATCTAGTAAGTATATTATGTTAGTACCTACTGAATGAATTATTAATCAATTTCAATCATTCGTAAATAGATAGAGAATCGACATTGAAATCAATATTTGTACAGCTATCGTACATAAATCAAGACTGCATTTAGATTTGTGCATACAAAACGTTTGTGGGACAAGTTGGTTTTGGCACACAATGCACCGCGTGCAAATATCAAACATCGATGTTTTAATTAGAGCGAGGCAGTCTAAATGCAGCTAATCTTGATTACATTATAGAGTATTTTAATTGATAAAATGTCTATCTATAATTACCTTCCTTATCATATAATCTGAAAGCTTCCTTCAGTTCTGCCTGCATGGCTTCGGCATCCTCTTCTACCATGAACCTAGAAGCTAAAGTTACGAACTCTTCGAACTCTAATTCTCCGGAACCTGTTGATAAAAATAGTGCATTTCAAATCGGGAATCGAAAAAGAAATCTACATTTACATCGATGCATGGAAGATGATCGGCATCAAAAGATAACTTTGAGTAGCTTCATTATAATGTTGTTTTTCACTAAATATTTCTTTCTTTATAAATACATCCGTTTGAGTTGTTTTGCTGACTGAATAAATAAATACATTATATATGGAATGAAGTGAAATCTTGTAAGTGGAAATAAAACCATTTCCGGCATCCGATCGAGCTGAAACTCAGCAGATAGACTCGATGACGACGACAAAGCATTCTATAAACATTTTTTAGCACTCACGCAGACACACATACATTTGTCTGCAAATCGGATGACTTCAATCCTCAGTAAAACAAAAACTTAAATGTATATTTTTACATACGTGTATAAATAAAATAGATCTCTTATAGTAAGAAAACTTTTTTTTGGGTTTATTTTTTGATGGTTTCCAAGTATTTATAAATATCAAGATACCAATTTTCCAACACTCAGTCAAATGGTTCAAAGGAAAATATTTCCGGTGAGTAACAACTTCCGCACGGATAAAATGAGTATAGCTGATTTATTAAAATCTTTTTATAACGGGATTGCAGGCCGTTTCTTAATAATATTTTAGTAAATTCATAATATATCGGAAACCGCCGTTTTTTCTGGTAATATTTCAAAAAATATTAGAATTTTTATGAACACGTGTTATGATGTTAAAACCTGTCAATTCATTTGTTAAAGGTCTGCAATCACGTTTTTAACGGTATTACGAATAATTTTTTGAGATTATTAATAAATTACCAATATTTTATCTCAGTAAGTTATCTGCGTGTTTTCATCTCTTCCTTCTCTTCACGCAAGCCATAGTCTTAAAAATAAATGAAAAGGAATTAATTCTACGAAATAAAATATATAAAGGTTATTTTACTATTTTTATTAGAGCGATACCATTTCTGGTGTCTTTTTTTAGTAAGCTTAATTTTTATTAGTTGGGTTTCAGTATAAAATTATGTTTAACATTAGACTATACATATTTAGCCTGGGGTTAATATTGTGTTATTCGTTATCGGCGGTAAACTTAGTTGTCTTTTAGTAATTATTAAATGATGTGATCGAGAGAGTTGGTATATGAATCCACACAAATTCATAAGACCAGATTTCCTGGGTAGAAAATCCAGTAAATTTATATGGATCAATTCTCGAACACATGCAATCATCGATTGGGTTAATAATTACTCCGGTTAGCTTGGACTCAGATGATATATTGCTTGCACGAACCATCACTGTCAACTTCAGCGATGATGTCAGCCAACATCTCGTCGGTGAGAGAGATGCCCAGCATCCCGAGGATGGTGCCCACCATAACAGTGCCAATACACCCTTTCTTCTCTTGGTCGAAGGCATCGAAGGCGTTTTTCAGGACTAAAGACATAAGAAGATATTAATGTTAATAATAAAACAGACAGAGAGCACAGCTTTTACATATTTTTTTTACAGGTAGCTAAATTTATTTGAGGGCAACAAGAGTATGTGTTTTTTTTAATATGTGATATCATAAAGAAAAAAAATCTTTGTGCTTGTAAAATAGTTTAGTTTAATAAAAATAATTTATTATGTGATGAGAACTCACGGGCAATTTGGTCCTTGTTAAGCTCATCCTGTAAATAAAAGAAAAGACACATATTATTTTAAATAATATATTCTTCTGAACCAACTCCGATGCCTCTTTCCCACTTTCTCCAGTATCGAGCACAAGGTTTTTTCGATAATGTTGATAACTTGACATTGTTCCTGACCACGACTGAAGATCGCTAACGTACAAAAATAGTACACGTCGAATAAATTAAGAACACTTAGTTTTTGTGATCTACTTTTTTGTTCGTTGGCGATCTGCAGTCATGCTCGGAAACGATGATAAGTTACCGACATTATCGATAAAACCTTTATCGATCTGCCGTGCTAGATACCTATATTTATGTATGTGTATGTATTCATAATACTTTTATCGTTAATCTTCTGATTTTTCAATAAATGTATAATTTCGTACAAAGCTATAAACTTTTCTGCCTTTTAATTTAATATATTTGAAAGAGTCAAAAATTATGTTATTTTTTTAAACAATTATTTCCAACACCACTTTAAAAAAATCTGGTTTGACTTTTGATGGAAAACACTGCTGTTTAAATAATACGATTTTGTAACTGAAAAGTACACGAATTACTTTAAAAAGTTAAACAGTATGCAACACAATTATTTGATGAAAAGAATAAAGTTATCACTTTTAAACAGAAACTTTCACTGACACGTACCATTTTTAGTGATTTATTTGTGTTCTACTACAAAGAGAACCAATCGAACTGCGCAAACAGGTAAACGATGATGACCAACACGATAACGAAAAACACAATATTTGGTTGGATCTTCCCCCCAACTTGGCGTATTCTTTCTAAGATCTCGGCCAGGATACAGCTGCTTCTGGGGACAAGTATCACCAGTGTGGTGGCAGGAGGTGCATAGCTCCAAGTCTTATAGCGGGTAGGAACCCTGAGGACTACGATTGGACGATCAGCTGACAGGGGTGGACTGACCACCGATTAAGAATTGCCCAAATTATTAGAAACTAATTTTGATGTGAAACATGTTTTGACGCGCCTAGAGGGGTAAACTCGACTAATGCGTAGCAAGCGTGACAAGACGGGACGACGCTCTTATACGGAAAAATCACTTCATTCAGCTGTTGTCAACATGACTCGTCGGCTATATTTGCTGCTTATCTCTTAAAAAATTGCAATCGATCTATTCTAAATTATGGCGATTTTTTCAATGAATAGTCTATTTCTTTAGGTTCCATGATAACTTAACACAGTCACAATTAAACACAGTTTTAAAAAGTGATATAAAGTCATTAAAAACGATGAAAAAATTTTTACCTAACCTAACCTACTTAACCCAGTTAATAAAGTTTTTGTTTCATCACTTTCCATGACTTTATATAACTTTTTAAAGATTTAAATGATTTATCCGGTCACCATTTCTTTATATATATATATTATAATAATAATAATAAAATGTTTTTATCAAAAATATAAGGTCTTGATTACTTTCATTTCGATGTTTCACATCTGACAGGGGTCTTTTAAGAATGTCACATGTGAATCGAAAAATGTGTATATTACAAGACTGAAATAAACTATTAAACACTAATTATTATTTATTTTTATGAAAATGTGCATTAAAGTCTGATCCGATGCGGTTCCAGCTGCTGTGTGTACAATCTTAAAGTCATAACATGTAAGGCACGAAATGGACAAGGACAAGGACTCAACCTCCCCACGTAGCTACCAGGTTCAATATATTGAGATACCGATATCCCAATTAACGAAGAAGAGACAACACATGTTTATGACACCAAATGACCTTTTAAGAAATTTTCATATGTAAGTAATCCAAGTAAGCATTTACATTGTATAATTTCGGCTTGCCATAATTATAATATAAACACATAAATTTGTTTCAAACCACTTTATTTTAATAATAATTATTGCTCCACCCGTTTTGGAATAACATTTTAACAAGGGCGCAGTGGTTCAAATTTTTCAGCGTAATATTAATAAATTTAAAAAAATGATTAACTCAGAAGCACTTGAAATCAGAAAATCACAAAATAATCATTGTAGAATCTTGTCTTATTCTAGACATATTTCCAGTAAACCGCTCCATTCTCCCGGTAATTCCACTAATTAATTCCCCTTTGGTTGACCTCCCAGTCCGAGACCTAAACCATTCTGTTCTCGCGATAATTCCCATAGTTACACGTCCATTTGTTGACCTCCCAGGCCGAGACCTAAATCGCTTTTTTCTCCGGTAATTTCCCTAATTACCCCTCCCTCTTTGTTGATCCCCCACTCCGAGTCGTAAATATTTATTTAGTTCGTTTAAATACTCTCCTGACGAAGAAGTCCTTTCCGAAGCCGGTAGATCAATAATTATAAAAATTAAGCGTTTTCAACCAAATGTAATAAATACATTGTAAATTTGATTACAATAAATTATATTAAAAACTTTGGTAGTAGATTTGAGTAGCGCAGAGAAGCTTGTATAAGTTCATTTTCATAATTTCTAAAGATTATAACGCTCAGTTAGTAATGTTGAATATTTTTTAATTCTTTAGGATCGCTTCAAATTATTCGTAATCCGGTTAAAAAAGGGATTGCAGGCCCTTTACGAATTAATTGATGGGTTACTTAATAAACTTTTAGTAAAATACGAATGTCGGAAAACGTGTTCATAAAAATCTTAATATTTTGACATCTCGTCGTGGCCTGGATATCATATATATTATAAAACCAGGTTGATCAGGAAGCGGCCTGCTATCCCGTTCTTAACTGAATTATCAATAAGAAGAGAATTAAAAAAAAATGTACTACCCATTTTTCTCTTTAATTGGATTTATTTACGTTACTCTGTTAGTAAACTTTTTCCATTTTTTTGCAAAATCTAAGGCATTTACATTCTTACTCAGTCAGTCTTAAGGCATTTACTAAGACAATTTCTTAGGTAATTACCAAGCCAGTAAATTTGTATTGTTTTGATTAGTTCAGGTTATGTCTAGGACAATCTTTAAGAAACGTTGCTAATGTCGTAACTAAGGCAGTTGTTAATACATTATTCAATGAGTAGTACCACCTTTTCGATATGAACTTTTTCGAGTAACCCGGTAGCCCGCCTGCAGAGTGCGCCCCTGTGCACTGATGAACCTACCTTCGGCTTTGTGATGGTGATTGCCTGCGTGGGCGGGGAATATTGTCTGGGTATGTTGTTGGTGAGGTATATTTCCGTACCGAATGGCTGCCCTGGGCCGGTGCCATTACGTGCTTTGTGGGACAAGATCGATGACAAGGCCGCGGCCACTATTCACTGTGCCGGCCGGGCCGTGCCAGAAGGGATGCTGCTGGGAAATTAAAAGAGTGCTGACGACAATAAAAAACAATTAAAAAATCAGTCAGTAAAAAACAAAGTTTTTAACTATAATACATATTTTTTAATTAATAGATTCTTTAATTTTTTTGGTTTCACTGAGGATTGAAACATCCTCCCCGGGGACTGGAGTCAACCGGGCTAACAACTGAGCCGATTCGCTAATGCTCTTATTTCGTCCAATTTCAGAGAAATGCGTATATATCTTCGTGTGTATGCGTGATTGCCACCAAAATTTACAAGAATGCATTGTCATCGACAAAAGTTTCAACTCGATCGGATGTCGGGAAGTGGGTCAATCTCCACGTTCCAGATTTGCATTCATTCATTCATTCAAAACAAACAATATTATCATTTTTATTTTCTTATTTCTTCCAGTCAAATACTGTGTTATGATGCCTGCTACACTGAACTAAAAAAATGATTTTAATAAAATCAGTACATTAAGCAGGCAGCGGTAGATCCATTCAGATATAATTAGTCGTTGTGCAAGAATAAGTAGAGAACAGTTTTGATATGAAAGATGAGAAATTGTAAAAAATAAAGTGGAAAACAAAATACAACATAGTAGAAAGTGAAAATGCTAGAATGTGCGTAAAATTGTAGCATTATTTATTTGTAACCATTATCATCATCTGCCGTACCAACTTTGGAGATATGTGGAGAAATCTGTACCATTTGCATAAATTATCATCGCCAAAAAGGGAATGATCCGAAGTCTGAGCCGTTTAATGTACCTAAACTAGACGCAAAACAAATTTGTATGCACTTCACATTTCGTTTCTTTCCAAAATTGTTTTCTAAGGATGGGTTGTTTCATAAAATTTGAAAAGTTCATCAAATTTCAATGTTCATTTTCGGGTTCTGTGAAAGTCCTATTCAAGTTCTGTTATTTTATCATAATAGGCCAGTTACTTAACAGAACTGAAATAAATAGAGTTCTGGGTGAATAAAGAAAAGTAAAGTAATTTTAAAAAAGTAATAAAGCAAAGTAAAGTAATTTAAAAAAGTAATTTCATAATGCATTTTGGTTTATCATTCAATGGATGCCTCCGTGGTTGTGTTATGTAGATTATTCCTAGAATCTTTATTTAATTAGCTTTGTTAATACCCACGTATTGTGGACATTGAATATCTCGTTTATTATCTTATCGTAGGTGCTTTACAAAATTACCAGGAAATTAAATCATTACATTAATTTTTATACAATTTTTTTATTTATAGGTACGAGTACATATTATAATTCTTTGTCATGATTTACATATTGCATACCTCACACTACTATGCTAGAATTAAATTAGTTTTTTATTTATTTAATGCACTCAGTAATAATGTCCCAAACGATCATTCAGACAGTTATACTTATTTTTGAACAGATTGATTGCAATTTTATTGCGAGTTATTAATTAAGCCTGCTCGCTTCTAATGGTTCAATATGCATTTTCACAGGTGGGGACATAATTATTATTGGTCTAGCTGTAATTTGCAATTCACAATGTGTTTCGGCTTTGAATCCTAAGCTGTGCGTAATTGAAAATTAATTTTCTTAACCTTTCAGAACAAGTTAGCAGAATATTATTTCAGATGTTAATTTTACAGGTATTTCAATTTTTTAAGAGTAATTTTTGAAGCTATACATTTTGTCATTTTTTGAATCACTAACATTATCTTCAAATGTTTCCCGAATTTTAGTTGACGTATTTTTGGTGTGATTGTAATTAGGCTGATCTTACTCAATTGGTAGAGACGCCAGTCCCGGTAATAGTGGGATTTGGGTTCGAGTCCCAGTTGCGACCGTTAGCTTTTTATCTTCTTTGTGTTTATTTATTTCTATTCTCGTACATACAATTTACAGATGATTTAAGTTAAGGTAAATAATATATATAAAATGATAATAATCACTATAGTCAGTAACTGTACGCAAATAGTTAAGTACTAGTGCTTTGTGAATACCTCGCTAGGATACTCTGTGTTGATGAGTTCGCATATTTTGGATATTGTTATTCCGCAGTCATAAGTAAAAACACAGTGTCCTCCTTGAGACTCTCAAGGAGGACACTGAGGTTCCACCGATATGGGCAGAAATGTATATTTGGTAATGAAAAGATGATAATGTATTGAAAAGATAAGAAAATGATAGTACTTGATGAAAACTTAATGAAGCAATTAAGCCCCGCATACCAAATTTCTACCGATCTATAGCAAGTTACTCATTAACTCTTTCAGGTTTTAAATTTTAAAACAATATGTTATTTTTGAACATAATATCTTTAGATTTGTACTACCGAAACGTTAATTATATGAAATTCCATCCATAGAAAAAAATCACAAAATGAACTCCAAAAATTAATGAAAACCCGTTTCGTTCTATAGGCATGAAAACATTCACAGTGCATCTTTAAATGCAACTAAAGTATTTATCGAGAAATTTTTGCTTTATTTCAAACGAGTCGTGTTGTTTTAAATATTTTCACAATTTTCGCTTAATTATTATCGTATTTTAATATTAGCGCGGCCCCTCTAACATTCGTGTTTACATTTTAATACAGACATCTTTGAACGCTTTTTACGGGGCCTTAAAACTAAAATAGAATTTGTTTTATTTGACGAAAATGGAATAAAACAAACAAAAAATATTTATTATTTTTAAATGATAAACTAACGTTTATAAGACAAGGTTTTATGCATAGCATAAAGGATAACAAATAATTATAAGCAATAATTAGTCATCCGAAATACTAATACAAAAATAAAGTTGGTTGTTTACAGGTGAAAAAATATAATAAGCAGTAATTATTGATTGAGGTACTAGTACATATTGAATCATTTGGCGGGTTGGAAATAAGCCGACATAGCTCAGTGGATACAGAGCACCTGACCGGACATCAGAAGGCACTGGTTCAATTCCCGTTGGCGGCATTTATTTTTACTCGGGAGATATTTTCAATTTGTATTAGTATTTCAGATGACTAATTATTGCAAAATTATTTGTTAAAAAATATTTAGCTTTGTCCATTGTCTTTGAGAATTATTGATACTACTTTCTTCACGGGTTTATTCAAGAATGAACATGCTGGGTAAACAATGCGATACGGCCCGTAATAAAATTAGATATGATACACGTTTTGCGGAATAACATATTAAACAAGTGACGATTTTATTGCACTTATCGATTTATTGCAGCGACTGACTAATTCTGACAAGTGCAACTAATCTTAGTAGGAACTAAGGATTATTTTTTACATTAATTTTGGCACATACTGTGTTTCACACAAACGTTGCGCCCAAGTCTCTTTTTTACAAATTTTAACATATTTCCTGTTTGAAATTAAAATATTCCACACAACAGGCATTTAGGTATTGAAAAGTTGCCCATCACATTATATATTGTAAGCAATACAGAACTTACAAATATTAACATATTTCATGTTTGAAATTAAAATATTACACAAAACAGGCATTTAGGTATTGAAAAGTTACCCATCACATTATACTGTAAGCAATACAGACATCACAGTGAAAAACGCACCGTTGACAGATGGCAATTCTTCGACCGAAAGTAAGGTGACATTCTGTCACCGAGGCCAATAACACATTACTAGGTACTGGCTATTACAAATAAGTTTGGTATGAGAAATATTTTTCATCTTACCTTCCTTGATGATTTATTATTCGTTGATATTTTAAAGAAGGACAATTTTTATTGTTAAAAATAAACGTAACATTAAATGTTTGTACTCCAATTTTTTTACTATTATTTAAGAGGATTTTTAAAAGATGGATATTGAAATTGGCTTTCCGAGTTAAATATCTTATTTATAGAAGATTAGAAAATGATCGTTTATGTTATTTTTTTCTTTTTTCAATAAAAAAATTAAATTGGCATGTTTTAAATTAGCATGTTTTAAATTAGCATGTTTTAAATTAGCATGTTTTAAATTAGCATGTTTTAAATAAGTATGTTTAAAATTAGCATATTTTAGAATAGCTTATTGTAAATTAGCATGTTTTAAATAAGCATGTTTTAAATTAGCACGTTTTAAATTAGCATATTTTAAATTAGCATGTTTTAAATAAGCATGTTTTAAATTAGCATGTTTTAAATAAGCATGTTTTAAATTAGCATGTTTTAAAATAGCATGTTTTAAATTAGCATGTTTTAAATAAGCATGTTTTAAATTAACATGTTTTAAATAAGCATGTTTTAAATTAGCATGATAGCAAGCTATTTGAGGTTTTAAGTCAGGTTGGCCAATAGGGACTATTTGAAGAAGTCTTATACATATTATCCATCCCAAAAAAAGAATCGTTTTAAAAGTTATTTGAATCCTAGTATTTTTCATTTTTCCACAGCCTCATACAAACAAACAGTGTCGAACGTTCAATTTATATGCGTTTTAACCAATGTGAACACTTTGAATAAACTACCATCACGAATTTTAACTGATTAACAATCAATATTAATTAATCTATCAATTACATAGAAACCGCACAGAAAACGATCTTAAAGGTAATACTAAAAAAACATAGACTGACCGATACAGACCAAATATTCAACAGCTGTGACGTACTAGATATACGCCAATTATACATTAAAACACTACTAAACTACATTTTTAACAAAAAAAATAAATTTCAACACACACAAAATAACACTAACAGACCAGTTAGACAAGCGTACAAAGAAAACATTAAAACTCCAACAGTAAATTCAACCTTTAGACAAAGACACTACCAATACCATGCAATAAAAGCTTTCAACAGTCTAAAAATTGAAATTAAAATTGAGGAAAATAAAAATAAATTCACACACAAAATTACAAAATGGATTAAACAACAAAAAAGACAATATTACCAAAATGTCATAGCATAAAATAAAAATAAAACCTACACGTAACACACAAAACCAACATAAACACACATCACTCACAAACACACAAGATTATTTTCATTGTATTATTTTTTAATTTTAAATGTATTATTATGTATTTTTATTTTTAATTTTAAATTTATTATTTTCTTTTCAAATTTACTATCTTAGATTTTCATATTATAAAATGAAGGCCTCAGCACGGGCAAGCCACCCAGTGAGGCCTACATTACTGGAAAACATAAATTGTAAAAATAATGTACCAAATAAAAAATAAAAAAAAATAAAAAAATGATGGTGATTTTTGTTCAAGTTTATTTATTTTAAGGTATATTTGTAACGGTTTAAAAATCGTCGTGATATTTTCTTGTATACTTATGCGTTTACAATAGGTACCTACTTACATGTTTTTATTATTTGGAGCTTTGAAATTAATTATAAATATTCCTGGATGACATTAATTTTCAAATAGATTCGTTTTTTTAGAATGTTTACAAAAATAAAGGTATGTTTTTGAAAGCGAATGAAATCTTTCATGTTTCAAAATGCAATTATTACAGACGGATGCAGGCAATTCAATGTATTAAAATTCTGATTTAAAATATATTTTTAAAGATATAAACTTTTTACGATTGTTTTGTTGCTTAACGATTCCCTTTTATTGTAAACTGTAGGTATACCACTTATACAATAATAACAAATATATTTAATTACACAAACGTATTGTAAAGTTTACTTCGCTTTGTTTTCGTTTCATTAAAAAATAATGAATTTAAAAATCACAAATTTTGAAAAATCTTAAATACCAAACACTTCAAAAAAATTGTATGGTTAAGGGCCCACTATTCGAATTTCATCCAATTTCCGACATATTTTCCTTAAAAGTTTGAAGTTTTTAAGCTCTTAAAAAAATATATGTTATTCTTTAAGATAGTATCTATTTGTTCCAAAAGCCGAAACGGTAATTATTTGAAATTCCCTCGATAGAAATAAATCGCAAAGTATGCTCCGAAAAATATTATTAACACGTTTATTTCTGTTATTTTACAAGTTATGTGTATGAAAAAAATCACAATGCTTCTTTTAATGCTACTCAATAGACCCCAAAAGTGATTTTTGCTATTTTTGAAATACGCCGTGATTTATTAAACATTTTCACAACAGTCGCTTACGTCTTATGATTCTAAGCATGATTATTGCAGCCCCTCTCACTTCCTCACGCGCGTACGCTATCTGCCTTTCAGTCACTGCTTAGAGAGCTTCGCGGACGGTCGTGTTGTTCTCCGTTTCGTGATTTCTACTAAATAATATTTATCGTAAATAATAATATTGTATTCCGAAAATGGGAAATAAACGAAAAAGTGCTCGTATTTCTAAGAAAAGCCTATTTCGTTCGAAACAAAAACGCATGGTGGACATTGTAAGGTAAGAAGAAAAATATAAATTTTGATTTGATGAATATATTATTATTTACTATTACGTAGGTAATATTTATTATAAAAATAAATTATTTATATATTGTGTAACAAAGGTGACAGGTATTGTTTTATTTTTCAGAATGCGTACTTTGGGAGATAAATCTATTACCTATTTATAGATAATTTTAAGCGTATATCAGTTCATAAATATTGTTTTTTCAAAGATGGGAAATAAGCGAAAGACATCTCGTATTCCAAAGAAAACAATATATCTCCAAAGATATACAAAAAAGCTTATATTTATTATAAACATTTGTAATTCATATTTTTATTTATGTATTGTGTAGTAAAAAGTTATAAAAAATATTATTTTAATTTTTTCAGAATACGATAAACGATAATTTATTATAAAAATTAATTATTATTTTTATTTATGTATTGTGTAGTAAAAAGTTATAAAAATTTTTATTTTATTTTTTTCAGAATACGTACTTTGGGAAATAAAACTAATTCCAAAACATTAGAAATTACAGGGCAAGTTCTTATTAATTCTGCTTCTTAGAGTAATATTACTCTAAGATCTGCTCTAATGATTCACAATGCAACGATGTCCGAAATATAATATAATATGTAATAATAATATACGGGCCATCTGTTTCAAATAACAATACTCGAACGTGGAATTCAGAATAATAATGAACATGCGAGCGAAAGAAGCTATTGAAAGTTCTGAAACTGTGGGGAATATAATTTAATAAAATAAAATACTTTTTTGTTTTAAAACCACGATATTTATTAATTTAAGAACCGACCGGTTTCGCTTTACTTAAGCATCATCAGGGTACAAATTAATACTAAACAAGAAGTACATAATGTGTGCATATATATAACAAAATATAGAGGGAGACAACATGATACAAATATAAGCAACACAAAGACGGTCATAAAATACATTAACATAAGTGCACAAGTAATGGAAAACCGCTAGATAATTATGTAGACTAATGGGTTATACGAATAAATCGGGAGAAACAAAACATCAATAAAACCTCAATAATAACGGTTTTTCCGAATTCGCAAATCATTTGATCGATAGCTTGCCTTCCTGAATAAATCTAATTTTATTTAATCATTTACGGCCAAGATATTTTTGACAATGGTGTGTTTTTATCTTTCTGTATTCCAATCATTTAGCTTTGCTTCTAGGGTTGTGCCCCAGTATTGCATTTTGGAGACTGTAAACGGATCTCTCGGCATTTAATGAAACTGCAGCAGAACAAAGGCTGTTGCTATATTGACGTTTATGGTATGTTTTGCTCAGATTGACGATAAGGTTTCCAGATCTGCATTTCGCTCGAAGCATGTTTAGGGTAATAAGTTTATAGTTTAGGGTTCTTTCACCGTATTTATGGGAACATTTCAGAACCACCAATCTTTCATTTTGAGTGAATCTTGTGTTTGTGATTAAATTATATTTGACAATTTAAACAAATAATATTTAGAGAAGTTAAAAATAAAATTGAAAGTTCACTGAAAGCTTAAACTATTAAAAGTAGTAATTTCATAAAAATGTAAATAAATAGAGCCCCTTTCACATTTTAGAATGTAATTTTATGTTGCTTACATGTTTTATTACTCTTTATAATTATTGAATTGTTTAAATGAATAAATAAATAATTACAAAAAAGTCTTCTGATTTGTAAGTCCTCAGGAAGCACTAAGGATCTTTCTATCTATCTTTATAATATAATAAATTTGATGAGCATAAAAATGTAAACGTGTATATAATTTATATAAATGTACAAAAGTAGATATTACACGTGTATAAATATTATATTGCGCATATTATACAAGATGTCGGGGGTAAAGTGCACAAACTTCGGGAGGTGATTCTAATTGATAGTACAAGTAAAAAAGAAAAAAAACTTTTTTTGGAATTCCAACGTTTTAAGATAGTTTTCGAGTAAAAAAGTTTAATTTTTTGTATAGAAAAAAAAACAATTTCTTCTACGGAAAATAAATTTTTGTGGAAAAAATTTGGAAATTCGAATAATTTCCATTTCTTTTTTACTTCTTCTAGCATTTAGAATAACCTCCTGAAGTTTGAGCACTTTACCTCCGGACACCCTATAAAGATAACCATATAAGAAAAACCTTATTGATGTAAAAATATATTTATTGATTTTATAAAAGTTATAAATTACTTTTATAAAAGTGATAATAGTATTTTAGTAAAGTAAAGTAATTTGTATACCTATACAAATAACTTTCGTAAATGTTTTTTGTAAAATTTAAAAAAAAAATTAATTAATTAAATCCGTAATAAAACCCATATTTTGAGAACCATCTTCATTTCGACTTCGTTCCTTAGAGTAATAATATACTAGAGACCGCACTAATATTTGTACAAATCGTTGACATACTCGCAAAATAAAGCTCTCCCTTTCAGCTCGGTTCCATTAACGTACAAAAAACAGAGACAAACAATTTCTGTTAAAAACATACTGTGTAAACGGGAAGCGACTTTTTGGAGCGGGCGAAGTTCACGCCAGTGTGATTTGCTCGGTGCTAACTAAAAATGGGTCTGTTTTTCTAAAATTGCAATAGATGTCGGTAATTTAATTTCGTTATTTAAATTATTAAATAATCCCCAAAATTATTCCTAATACGAATTCAGACACCTCTGTCGGATTCTTTTAACACTAAATATTGTTTATTTTGTGGGTGTTGCCCAAATCTAAATTCTTTACGCGGAAAGCGGGCCCTTAAGTTTTAGATGAAAATACAAAGCTTCGTGTTGCCTCTTTCCTAACACTGTTTAAATCGTAAATCTAACCGTAATACAACGTCCATCGCAGTATATTATTATTATTGTTTTAATAATTATTATTATTTAATGAGCAGGCAGCATTCTGCTGATTCGCTCATATCTGATTTCACTAAAAACTCGTCGCCCCACGGGTCGGTAAGAAATCGACATAAACCGAATGCTGCAATGCGCAAAAAAGTTTCAACTGAATTGCGCTTTTGACCGTTACCTTACTATAGCGAACTTTATTTTCTGCGTATGTTCTTGCAGCATTCGGTTTGTGTCAATTTTTCAATTTTCACCATCTGACGGTGGGCAAAGTTTAACAGTAATAGAGTTTGTGCCGTAAAGTACACAAAAATACCTGAGGAATAAATTTCCTCACGAGAGCCTTGTCTCTTTATGGCGATGAAAACTATTTTGATTGTTTTCTTTGTAACACAATGTTAATATGTTGTATTATTTTAAAATAATATATGAATAAAACCGGTAGAATAAAATGCACCGCTGTTATTTTTACAAACATTAATACGGGTTATAGTCGTTTGCTATCAACAGTTATTTTTTTTTTAAATATTGTGATTAATAGACTTGACACTGATGTGAATTTTTCTCACTAGTCTGGTATTTTATAGTGCTGAAGTGTATTTCTGCACAATATAATGGATTAAAATTATTTACAGATTGTTTGAGATTTAAGATTATAGCTTACCCAAGTTCAAGTTTATTTATTTTAAGGTATATTTGTATATTAAGTATATTTTATAGTGTTGAAGTGTATTTTCTGCATAATATAATATATTAAAATTATTTAGAGATTATTTGAGATTTAAGATTATAACTTACCCATGTTCAAGTTTATTTATTTTAATTTATTTTGTATATTTTACAGTGCTGAAGTGTATTTCTGCATAATATAATAGATTAAAATTATTTAGAGATTGTTTGAGATTTAAGATTATAGCTTACCCAAGTTCAAGTTAATTTATTTTAAGGTATATTTGTATATTCAGGTATATTTTATAGTGCTGAAGTGTATTTTCTGCATAATATAATAGATTAAAATTATTTAGAGATTGTTTGAAATTTAAGATTATAGCTTACCCAAGTTCAAGTTTATTTATTTTAAGGTATATTTGTATATTAAGGTATATTTTATAGTGCTGAAGTATATTTTCTGCATAATATAATAGATTAAAATTATTTAGAGATTGTTTGAGATTTAAGATTATAGCTTACACAAGTTCAAGTTTATTTAATTTAAGGTATATTTGTATATTAAGGTATATTTTATAGTGCTGAAGTGTATTTTCTGCATAATATAATAGATTAAAATTATTTAGAGATTGTTTTAGATTTAAGATTATAGTTTACCCACTGATAAGTTTTAAAAATTAGAGAAAAACATATATTTTATGCCAAAACCTTGCTTTATAATCATGAATCTGACCCATAAATAATGTGCTTTCAGAAACGAACTAAAAACACACTTAATGAACTAAAACATTTATGGATGTTATTGCTCACGGAAAAAAGAAATATATTTACGAGTACGCGACATGGATTTGAACGCTGGCATCTTCCGGGAATCAGGCGATATGCCCAAATCACTGAGCTCCCGAGGCAACGCCCTATCCTAATCTAACATATAATAACCCAACCTAACCTATAATAGCCCATCCTAATCTAACCTAACCTATCCTATAATAACCCAACCTAACCTATGATAACCCAACCAAACTTAACCTAACCTATCCTAACCCAACCTAACCTAACCTATCATATCCTAAACTACCCTTTAATAACCTAACCTAACCTAAAATAAAAATGTTTTATTTTAAAAAAAATTGTATTAACCCTTTAAATATTAAGAAACTAAATTCATATGATGTTTGGGACCAAATTTGGTCGCCTAATAATTAAGGGGTGCGTGGTGCGTGGCCAGCGATCTCGAATAATTGTGTATTATGCCGATTATGTCTTTCATGTTTTCTACACTGCCGACAAACAAACGCGAATTATGCGCGATGTTCATATCGGTGTTCTGTCGAAATGGTGTGTAGTATGGCAAATTTTTTCGTAAATTATTATTTACATAAATAATATTAAATATGATTATTTTTCAAAATCGTTAATACAAAAAGCTGTTGTTTATTTTCATTAAGTTGATCAAATGATTGTTTTTTTTTAATGCGTATTAAAAACGGTAGTTGTAGGTAAAATTTTACCCAAATTTTTCACAAAGTAGAATAATAAATATATTTCTTGAATATTAATGGCCGAAAAAGGTGGGATCGCTCACATGTAACGATCAAGTGAATAAAATTGAGTCAAATTATGTCAAAAGCCAGAAAAATTGTTGGACAGTAGGTCTGAGACGTTATCACCACGGAGAAACGACTTGATGTTAGTTAGTTATTTATTTATATTGTGAAAAGTCGATCAGATATTTGCAATTCGAGTGAACATCTTTAAAATCATTATTGAAATTCAGATCTGTCTAAAATGTAAACAACCGAGATTTCAAATACAGACTTTGCAAAATTTTGTTACCTACTTTATCATTTATCTAAAATAGGATTTAATACTTGATTAATTTAAAACACTACACAGGAATACGTAGAAATATTCCACATCACGCATGCATGCACCGACATTAGTAAGTTTTATTTATTCAGTATTCATATAAATAAATCGTAAAATTCAGTAAAACAATTTTAAAATATTTTCGCTGTCGTGTGTTTTGAAATTATAAGCTTAATTTGATTGCTTCTAAAATATTGATTATTAAAAGCGTGTCCATTTCTCGCACTGTGTATCAAACAATAATTGCATGTTTATTTACAGATACAAATTTGTTTTGCATTATAACATGACGATTGAATACACAGTAAATTTTATAGCCGTTTAGATATTGGATGCGATGCCAAATGCAATTAATAGAAACTCGGTCTTAGTACGTATTATGTCCAATGAATAGACAGAATGCATATGTAGGTAACATGAGTAGGCAGGTACACACATATCATATCACCTACCTCTATCTCTTCTACAATACGTTCATGTATAAATATAATTGTGTGCACAAATGTATGTAAAACATAGAGCTATAGGTACAATGAGAGGCGCTTTTGCATACTAATATCTCTGAAGTGTGTCCACTATTAAGGCGAAGCTTAATGCCAAATCACTATTTTGATTAACCTATATAACGAATTGGTGTACATTATGAATACCAAAAATATGCTTTAGATAAAATGAAGGTTTTCCTATCGCTTTGCTTGAGTATAACACAAATGAAAATATAAATTACTCAATAAAAAATATAAATGCAAAATACTAAAAAAAATATTTTTTCAATAGAAATGTATGAACGCATAAAAGAAAAAAAAACAGTATTATAGCTAAGATTATCTGTGACAGTTTCACTTGATTAACTTTTTTGCTTTCTTATAAAATTATTTACAAAATAAATAAAAACCAGATTTTTGCTTGAAATCGAACGTTTCTAGACTCCGTTTGTAAAGCGATTTTAATGCCTAGACCAAGAATATACACATTTTTGGCTTGTAGCTTCCTCTTAAAACGCGATAAGCGGTGCGCGTAGACCAGATTCGGTAGTTTTGGTAAGAGCATTGGAGGTCAATTGGAGCTAAAATAGTAAAACCTATTTTTTCGCTTCGTGTCTCATCTAAATATAATACATCAATGATGCGAACAAATATTAAAGTTTTTGTTATGAATACATTAACTTGTAATAAAAAAAATAAGCGTGCGAATAAGTAAGTTTTATTTCTTTGTATATTTCATAACGCATTAATAACAAAAAATAACTTATTCTATATTCTTTGTTGATGAGCGAACTACGTTACCATATGTTTGGCACCATGATAACTCAACACAGTGACAATTCAACACACTTTAAACAAAGTTATTTAAAGCGATTAAAAAAACAATAATATGAACCATACCTAAATAACCTATTTAACCTAGTTTTTGTTTCTTCTCTTTTCATTACTTTATATCATTTATTAAAGGTAAGTTGAATTGTTTTTTCGATGAGTTATCCGGTCACCGAATAAACTACGACGTCAGTCGTAAGTTGATCACCGAAGAGCGCATATTGAATGACCTGAATGTTCGTTAAACAATTGTAAATCGAACCACCTTTAAATCGGTTTTCATTTCGACGCCAAAAATGAGTGAGGTGGGTAAATTAAACCACATTATAATAAAAATGCCTCACTAAATAATGTAACAAAAAGTAGGAAACAAGCCGAACTTTTGATATGGAATTTTTTGTTAAGTGTTTCAACAATTTAAGCGCCATTGTAAAAAGGACTTTTAATTTGAAAGCAAATTTGATTTTCGCGGATTAAATGGTGATATTATAATGCGAAAGACATTAATTTATTGACAAATTACATAAAAGGTGACGGTAACGCCCTATCCACATTCCACGTTTCGTTTTTCCTCCCTCCGTGATGGGTTAGTCTTTAAATTTGGAAATCTATGGCCCGACTCAAAGTTACAAATTCATTTAATCCTTAATTCCCAAAGTGGTGGCTAATGAATTATTTTTGTGCTAGTTTTTACACAAGCCAATTAAAAAAAAACTGCTTTCCCTTGTGGCTCTGTCTTCAACTCCTGTTCAAAGAATTATTAGAACTTTTGCTTGGAATAATTTAGTTTGAAATCATTTTCAAAATTGGAAGTGTTTGTTTGGAGAATTCAGAAAACCCATGAAGTACCTAACTATAAATATAATATTTTTGACAAGAAAGTTGTCGAGAATTCTATCCACACTGATTTTTGATGAAAGACAAAGCGAAAATATGGTTCCACTTTTTAAAATACAATTAATTCGCGTAATAATAATAAGTCACGTTTTTACGAGATATTATGCTTGAAATATCGCCTCCACCACTAACCCGTGATTTTAGGTGCTAGTTTAAAGCACGTAGTTACGTTATAAAGATTTCTAAACAATTTTACTGAGGTGGCTTATTACAAAAATAAATTTAGTAATTATTACGGTAATTTTTTTTTTAATTTTCCAAGAAAAGCAATGAAACATAGCTTAGCTTTTTAAATAATAACAAAAAATCGTTGAGAGGACTCTGATAAGGTATAAAGATTATTTATTTAAAGAAAGAAATAAAATCTAAATTTTCTTTTATTCCACCTCTAAATTTCAAACGCAAATACTCAAAAAAACGGCAATAAGATCTAAAATCTTTAACCTACAAATAAAATCATATTTTAGCTGACCTAAAAATGAGGACATAAAATGATTATAACTCTTTCGGTAACTGCGAAATTATTATTTTAATCCACTTTACACTAAGCAATCGGCAGTATAAACTCCTAAGCCGTTTTTTATTTATTTATTTATAGGTATATATATATACATATATATTTTGCAATCCTGTGATAATACGTACATAATAATTCAGTGGAACATTAATCAAAAGTAAAATTATATGGAACCCATGCAGAAGAAAATCATTGTGCTAACTTTATTTGTTATTATTTTTGAGTTATGTTATTATAGACTTCTTTTAACCATATTCCATTTTTATGAAAAGTAAGACAATTTTTAATGCACTAAATGAAACGATCCAGCGTCTTCCAAATCTAATGCAGTGTCAGAATCATAGACGAATTTAAAAAAATTGTATTCTATCACGTGTCACCGTATTCATTTCTATTCCTAGAGTAGATCTTTGCAGACAAGCTTTGCATATGCCGCTTTTATAGAGTGCAAGTAAATTGGCACGTTGCTCTTGGAAATGCAGTTGACCGTTGCTAATCTAACAATGCGCTTCAACATAGGCACAGTAGATACAATCATTTCAAATAAATCGATAATCAATGTGAATTTTAAAGGTCCAAGTACCTTTCATATAAAAATAAATAAAGAAATATTACATTACTATACCATAACTTTAAAATTTACAATACAACTTGCTCGATGTTGTATTTTTGTAATTTATGTTGTTTATTTCTATTCTTAATTTATAATTATTTTTTTACCCACGCACAGGCAGTGAATTGGTGGATTACCTTAACTTACCTGTATTAACATTTTATACGTATGTAATGTTTTACTCTAAAAATATGTCAAAGCAAAATCCTTCAAAATATCAACCAATTAAATTTACCTCCACGCCATCGAGGATGAATTTATTTTATTGCAATTCATGCAATAAAATAAATTCACCATTGTATTCCACCATCTTAGGGATTTCATCGACTTTTATATTTCAAGTTGCATAACGTGGGTGTCGCATAAATCGCAAGTGCACCGCACTGTTGAGTTTGGCAGCCACCTCTGGTCCGGAGCCCCGAAATTCCTGAATAAACGGGCAGTCCGTTTGATAGATTCCCCTATCTTAACAGGTGGATTGCAATCTTTTGACCACAGACGTCAGGAAAGTATGTAGTCCTTGTACTACCGGTATTACAATGGAAGATGCTCCGAGGAACTAGCGTCATTGATCCCATCAATGTATAATCGGGAAACACGCCGAACGCGCGCCCAACATTTGTACACGGTTGACAATTGTCACATGAGAACGGGTCGCCTCAACGACTCGTTCTTGAGTTCAACAGCTCGGCTGTGGAACGATTTGCCAGCCTGTGTGTTTCATCCTTCCCACAATATGGGTCTCTTCAAGACCCATGTTCATTCCTTCCCCTTCTCAAAAAAGTTCTCCACACAGCATCCCCAGAGATGACATAGGCCCTGATGGAAAAGGCTTCCTGTGTGGAGTTAATGTAAGAAAGTGGACTTCGTTTATTTATTACGTAATGTTTTAAAACCTTTCTCAATAATATGGTTTGACCACAACTTTTCCAAAAGCAATCTGATGATAATAATTACAATTGTTCAAATAAAAATCAATCAATAATTATCTTCTTGCCTACGTCATACTTCATACTATCATAATATTGAAAAAGGATTGTGTAATATTAATTAGTAGTTACGTTATGACGATGGAGCTAGGTACCTGCATAGGTAAATAAGTATAATATACGCATGTTAATATCGGAGCTCATCCCGTGTGGTTATCTGATCTGTATAAACCAGTGAGATCAACTGTAGATTGAATCTAAAAATCGTTTCCCCAGATATCGCATTTATTGTTTTATTAGCGTATCTACAAAAAGAGCGATACATAATGAATGATTATAAAATAATATTATATTATACAGGGTGCGCAAAACAGACAAAACAGTTTTTAGGGGCCTTTTAAAATAAACGGGGAACTTACAGAAATGGGGTATATTTTATTTTATTCGGAAAATCATGCCGTTATATACATCTAGTTCTGAAGGTGACATTAGAAAAATGATGTCTCCCACCAGCGACAAATTGATGAAAGCGATTTCTGAAGTTTTCAGCCATATTTTGGCACATCTCGACAGGTGTAGCGAAGATTTTCCCCAGAGTTCGATTCTTGAGCTCTTCCTAGGTATGGGAACGATGTTTAAAAAAAAATTTCTTAATGTAGCCCCACTGGAAGTAGTCTCAAATTGTAGCCGGAAGACCCGCTGGGTGACAACAAAATAACGACCATTTTCAAGTAACGTGTGGACGGCGAAGCCCCGGTGTTTTTCGAACCAAACCGTGGTAACGAATGAAAACGGCACGACCTTCCCAACACACTGAAATTCCTCCCAGGTATCTACCAACACCACTCGGGATGTACCGGCCCTTCCAAACTGCAATGTATGTGATTTATCTCGATCAAAATGATTTTATTTGTGTTTAAGTAACGCAAAATTCAGTGGAACGCAATGTGTTTTTTCTTTCAATAAGCGACATATATTAATTAAATTATTTTAGTATTTGTGAGTTTTAATGCTTTCGTTTTAAAGCCCACAATTTACGATAGTAGAAGTAACTTAAGTAGAAAATTGCTATATTTCATTTTGTACGAGAAAAAATCGTTAAATATGATGAAGCATAAAATCTTTTGCATGACGCAGCCAAAATGTTAGGTTAGGTTATAATAAGACATAATATTAATGAGAATTCCATGTTTATGATGTGATAACAAAAAAACGAAAAAATCAACCCATAAAAACCGTTTTTTACTATAACGCACCTATTGTTTTCGGGCAAAAATTAGCACAGAACAGGATATTTCTGAATTAACCAACTACATTGTAAAATAAGTAGATAAGGGATCGAAAGTAATTGGAGTATTTCTAGATCTGGCAAAGGCCTTCGAAACCATCTATCATGATTTGCTATACGAAAAACTTAAAAAAATGAACTTAACATAAATGGAAAACCGTTTAAATGGTTCATCAGTTATACAAAAAATAGGAAACAAATAGTTGAATTAAATAAATGCTGGAGTGACAGCAGAAATAAAGTACGGAGTGCCTCAAGGTAGTGTCTTAGGTCCTTTTCTTTTTCTTATCTATATTAATGGTCTCACTGATATTAAAATTCCAACACTCTGCTGTAATGTGATCAGCTACGCAGATAATACTGTACTTCTTTTTAAAGAGCAATCTTGTGAAAAGGATTTAAAAGCGCAGAATTTGGTACGAGGTAGATAAAAAAATGACTCGACAAAAATATTCTTACCCTAAACACCTCGAAAACCAATTTTTTAACATTCAGTAAAACCAATACCAGGCAACCAAAAACCGTTCCGCTCTTACATCTGTATCCATGTACTACTCGTAGATCACAAACCACTAACTGCGATTGTGAAAAAATTGAGCATTCGGATAGTATAAAGTATCTTGGTTTAATAGTGGAAAAAATGGAAACTTCACATAAATTCGCTTGTAATGAGAATCCGGAAACAAATATACATTATAAAACGATTAGAAACATTACGTTACTTAAACTACTGGAAAATGTTTACTTTTCCTTTTGTCGAAGCATTTTAATTTATGGTATATCGGCATAGGGTGGAGCCGCAGACACATACATTAAGTTACTTAACACAGCTCATAAATCACTTATTAGAACTATGTTCAAAAAAACATATCTTCATCCCACTGAAAATCTTTTAGTTAAAGATAAAATAGAAATAATACCCATTAAAAAAACTATCCACATAAATTGCATAAAATCGTCACCTTCCCACATATCTCACTCCCATAACACTAGAGCTAAATGTAACAATCATTTACAAGTGCCAAAAATTAAATCTACTCTTGCTAAAAAACATGAATCTTACCTCGCTCCTTCCATATTCAACATTTCCTTAAAAGAAACACCACATATAACTCAAACCAACAGAAAATATACATATATAAACTTTAATACATGGTTAATGAACAAAAATAGAAATTGCATTAACAAGTTACTATGATGTTAATAAAAATCATTTTTCAGTTAAAATGATTTTTACACCGAAAATGGTTTCTAATGTGTCTCCCATATATTGAATACTCTTTTTCTCTCTCTCTTTTTTTCTTCATTTCTTTTTTCTTTGTTGCATTTTTTCTTTTCTTCTTGCATTGAATTTATTATTTATTTTGGGTACATCATTTATGTTAAGCAATTGCGTGTGTTATTATTTCATATATTTTTATTTTTTACAAATACACAGACTATTTTACTGTTTCTTATGTTTTAAATGCAATTGCTAGCATTTTTCCTACTTATTTTTACTTTTAAATACAAGTTTACTCTATACATTTGATAAATTTTTATGGGTTACTCAATCTCAATAAGAACTCTCACACTAAAGTTTGTTCAATTTTTTTTATGTATTCTTTTGTATTTTTATTAAGCCCTGATTTGTCTAGAAAATATATGTAATTATACTGCTACCCGGCTCAGAACAGATATTGTCTAGTGAGTCGGGTAGCGCACATGATTTTGTTAATAACCTTAAATAAAAATTAATAAAAAAATAAAAAATAAATTATTTTTAATAGATGTATTCAAAAATAGATCATTTTTGGTTTGACTGAGGATTGAATCTTCCTCTCCAGGGACTGGCTATTAACTGCTGTGAACTTTTAAAATGTATTTAATTTTTTTTAATGAAGATAATTTAACCTTCCTCCAAATCCTAATTGGATGGTACCAAGATTAATGACGTATATTAACTGCTGTAAACTTTTATTATGTCATCCAATTTCACAGAAATGCGTGTTTGTACGCGTGTGTGCGCGTGAGTTTCAGCAAAAATGGTATAATGCATTGTCATTGACAGCGAGCCTATAGGCGAAGTTTAAAGCTAAATCACTATTTTCGATCAATCTTTATAATGAATTGATTTAAATTATGAATACAAAAAAACATGCTTTACATAAATTGAAGGATTTCCTATCGTTTTCCTTAGTAGAATACGAATAAAATATGTAATTACTAAATACATATTTATCACAAAAATGCACACTAATAAAAATATTTTTTTTCAATAGAAATGTATGAACGCATAAAAGAAATAACTTAAAAAAATACAATATAATAGTAATGATTTTCTGTGACAGTTTCTTTTGATTACATTTTTTGCTTTCTTATAAAATTGTTTACAAAATAAATAAAAACCACTTTTGTGCTTGAAATGGAACGTTTCTAGGCTCCGTTTGTCAAGCGATTTTAATGCATATTAGCTATATTTGTGACGATATAAGGCATACCAAGAATGTACATATTTTTGGCTTGTAGTTTCCTCTGAATTTCCACTTCATTCCAATCGAGAAAACAAAATAAACATTCAATTAGATGTATTTAAAAGGAGTTGGCATACAAAAAAATACAAGGCAAAAATTGGATTAAGATATTTTTTATTTCTTCGGTAGGAAATTGTGAAATAACAAAAATTATACTCAGATAATATGTACATTTACCAATTATTTGGCTTTGAAAAACAGGAATAATATTCAGGAATAATTTTTCAGGAATAATTTTAAAAACATGACCACTATTATTATTACTAAATTACCGTTTTAAAGCGCACTTTAAGTGAAATGACACTAAACTGTGCTATATAAATGCTATGTTATCATTATTATTATTACTATCCTGTAGTGAATAATTATTGTGATGTATTATTAAATTAGAGATAATGCATTTAGTATAGTGGTTTTACAAAAGCTTCACACTAACATTGAAGTGAGTTGCTACTGTCGTACTGTAAGCGAGACAAAACAGCTGTTCAATAGGCTATATTAGTATTCATGCACAAACGATATGCAATAGGGCTGGCAAAAAACAATATTCGTTGTCATTAAAAAAAAATTAAATATATTTTTTAAATATTTAAATACCAGATTATTTTTTTACATGATGTGTATTTGAAATTTTATTTATTTATTTTTAAATAGTAGTATGTTTTGGCAACCCTTATCCACGGATTAGCCACACCAAAGTATTTCTGCTCCACACCCTTGGCATTGTTCATCTGAATGTCGGTCAACATGTCAAGATCAGAAGTAAAGGAAAATTACCACACGTCAAATCATATTTTCATTTGCGCATTCCCATCAACTTTTTCGCAATAGATTCCTGCGGATACGCCCTTCATATAATCCAAATCTTTGAATTTTAATTTCAACTCAAAAAAATATTTATACAGTTTTGAAGCATATTTGTAAACAAAAACTGTAACTTTGGTATTCAGAATGAATATGGTAATAGTTTTTTTTTGCGTAGTTTTATCAAAATAAGATCTGAATTATTTTATATGAAATGGTTGTCAATGTATTTAAATAGAGAATGCTCCGAAGAATTTTATTGATTTCTTTAGCAGCAATTTGTAATCGGGAGCACTTGCCCAATTCTCGGATAAGCTTGAAAATTTTCACTGAGAACAGATCTTCTTTAAGCCTCAAGGCATAGCATCCCCAAAGATAACAGAAATGGCATGATACGGAGTTACTCAAATACGGAGTTACTGAAATACGAAAATTAAAGATTTTACATGTTCTAAACGACAAAGAAATGTGTACATAAAATGTTAAAATTGCGGATATGCACAATGATATACTTTATGTATTGTTTTTTGTTTTATTGAAAATTGATTTTCAAACATGATAAAAGGTACCAAACTCAACAACCACAGCAAATTAGAAAAAAACGCTGTTGTACAAGATACTAACAAGTTTTTTTTATTAATATCGACTAGTTCCTTAATGTGTTATGATTCAGGGATAATCTCAGAACATTCCCATAATTTTTTTTATTTTTTTTATCTAAGACGTTTTTGGTTTCAACATAATTTGTTGATTTCAAAGTGACATTTTTATATAGAAATTAAAATCGCAAATGAATGACTAATAAACAGTAACGAGACTTTCAAAAATATGCAAGGAACAAAAACAATTTAATTTAAAGTTTTCCAAAAAGGTAAATCATTAACATCCATGTTAAGATATAATGTGACAATAAGAAATTAACACTAATGTTTAAAAACAAAACGTTATTGATTGTACAGAGCATCAAAAAAAAATTAAGATCAGTGAAAAAATATATAGGTACCGTTAAAAATATGTGAGGTAATTTTGGAAATAAATAATCATGAATTGAATTTTTTTTTTAAATTTTTGAATATATTTTTAGCGATTCTCAAAGGAAATTTGGAAACAGAAAAATTTGAAGAAAATACGGGTGCATCTGGGACTTGAACACAGGACCTTCGTCTTGCCGGGACGATGCTCTACCAACTGCGCTAATCCGCCTGAATATTTTTGTTTACACTTCACAGGTTGTATACAAACACAATCATGTAAGTTGGATATCATCTCTCACTAATGGAATATTTGCGATGATTTACACCTATAAAATATCGTCAAAATACATCACTAATCCTGAATTACGTGTCAATCTCTGATATTCCTGAAAGACTATCAGATTCCAGAATAAAGTCAGTTATCGGTGGCCTTATTGGCGGAACAGGAGGAATGGAACTGTAAGGAGCTGGGGGTTTCAGGTATGCCGCAGGACTCCGTTGCTGGCCCCCCGGCGAGGAACCCCGCAACCGCTCCAGGCGCCAGTGAAGCAGCTGTACTGGAGTCGGCTCGACGGCCGACACGTAACTCGCAGCTGCACTCCTTGTACTGATAATGCTCGTCTCCGATATACTTCTCCTAAAAGTACTCCTTTTGTTGGCTAGACTCATACTCTTTGGCGGCCGCTTAACATCCTTTCTCTTCTCGCAAACCTCTTTGAAGTTAGGTGGCATCACGATTGCGTCAGCCGCTCGATGCTTTACCATCACAACCCTTTTACTTCCCCGCAGGAGGGACGGATTCTTTCTGATTATAAAATATACCAGAAGTGCACCCCCGAGTAAACACACTATCAGAGCTGGTATCGTGATTCCTATGATGATAGCTTTGTGTTCATTGGAGATCCAGGCTTTTTGGTGCCATGGTAGGCTGACGGCGTGAGCTTGGCAATCCAGTGGGGATACTCTCTTATCTCCATCTTTTAATAAACAAAACGTGTATGTTGTCCCAGCAATCAGATGCGTTATTTTTGTCTCTTTTCCGAGACTCTTAAAGCACCCTATTGAGTTTGAGGACGGCTCTTGTACACCGACATAGTCTGATGCTCCTATAAACCATATCAATGTGTCTGATGGTGTGAGACGGGAATCTATCGTTACAGTCACTATACCGCTTTCATTGTCTTCAATCGAAAAGTTTAAGCTTTGTTGCGGCAGCACCAAGTTGTTCGCGTTGCTTCTTAACCATAGAAGTCTCCGTCTGTGTTTTGTAGAGAACAAGAAGGATTGTTCGATGTTATTCAATTCTTTGCATGTTATTTGAACATCTATAGATGGTTGTATAGATGATCCTGTATTAGTCTCTAGAGTGGTACTAACAGTGGAACTATAAAAAACTGTAGTTGTATCTTCTTCAGGAGCAATGGAAATAGAGGAGTCGGGTTCCGGTGTGGGGTTAGTAGCAATAGTTGAAGACTCCGTCGATGGTATTGTAGTTTCTCCATTCGGGCAAAAATCAACATCAATCATGTTTTTTGAATCATATTCGTTTGGATATCTACACTTGGGAGTTTCTGTAGTTTTGTTCTGTTGTTCTCTAATTATATCCTGCAGCCATTTTAATTTACAGGTACAGTTCCATGGATTATCAGCGACGAAAATAGTTGGTAGTTTAGCAAGCGAATCAAAAATGTTACTGGACAATGTATTTATACTATTTGAATTTATGTGCAAAAGCTGCAGTTTTGACTGGTGACGAAATGCAAATTCCTGAATTTCTTTTATATGGTTGTTGTATATGTACAATGACACTACTCTTTCCAAACCAGAAAAGTATTCTGGAGTAATGACGTCCATCGGACGAACATCATAAAATTGAGCTACTTCCACATTTTTTAAGTCCGAGTTACCGGTAAACTGTGGTAGGTCGATGTCAGAGTTTTCAATTTGTAGATTTGTCAGTTTATAGCTCAAAGGTTGAAACACGTCTTGGTCAATTCCCAATATATCGCTATTATAAATGGTCAGTTCTTTCATCTTGCTTAATCCTGTAAATGTACCCGACTGCAATAGAGTCAGTGTGAGCCCATTAAGCTCGAGCTTGTTTAGTTTTCTGAATGCTGTTTCGTCAAATACACCCGCAGAAATATTTGTCAGCGATGATCCCGATATTATCAAATGCACCAAATTAAATGAAATATTGGAAATCCAGCCTTTTGAAAGGGTTTTATTTTTGAATTTAGTGAGTTGCATACTAAGGACCATCTTGTCTCCGCAATCAGTTGTTAGTAACGATTCCTGTAATAAAATAAACGTTATAGATTAACCATAAAAGTGATTTGAATTGAGGCATTATAGTATTCGTTCAAAAAGAAAAAGAAGATCATTTGAAAAGGAGAAATGTAAATACGAGTGTAAATAAAATTGAGGCTTTATAGTTTACACGCTTAAATAAAATAGATAATATTTAATAAGCGTTAGCAAAAAATAGAAAAATAGTAAGCAAAATAGATCGAAAATCTCTCGACAAACATCTTAGATGCATGAATGCCTGGAATTTATCGGTCCGATATCTGTAAAAATATCAAAGAACTTTAAAAAAAAATCATGGTTTAAATATACCTTTAAAAACCAATAATAATATAAGAACAAGCCAGAAAAATTCAAAAAGTAGAAATCCTAAACTTAACAATAGTCGCACAAATGAATTAAAATGTGACCACGCCGACTGTAACACTACTTATATCGGACAGACGGGAAGGGCTAAATCAACAAGATTCAAAGAACATATACGATTTTACAATAAAAATTCGCCGAACATCTCTTAGGACGGGTTGTTTCAAATTTCAAAGTTGATTTTAAAGTTCTATTCTTAAAGAACTTAACCGGGAAAGTATGATACAATCCGATAGAAAATCGGAGTATGGGATCAAACTTGATTTTGATACATATTCTTAGCAAATAGTAAAAAATATACCTATCCGCGGATTATGTTTAGATATATATTTTTTATGATTTTTAAACGCCAAAATCATGAGATTATATCTAAAATTTATTTCAAGACTACAGATAATATGGACGTAACTCATTCTTATTCTAAGATGTAACTCTTATTTTGAAAAAGAAACTTATTAAACATTCAGGGCTTCAAATATGTGCAGCTATTAATCTTATCGAAAAGATTGTAGCAGGAAACTTTTCAACGGGATTTCAATATTTGAATATTCTGCTAATAAATAATTTTGAAAATCACGTACTTTGGATTTCAACACAATATGTTCAGTTGCAGAGATCCAATATCGATTTAATGAAAGAGCACTGATGAAATTGGTTCAAAGGGGGTACCTTTTATAGGGCTGATACTTCACACATGAGGTCACGCCAATGCACAACAAAGGTACCTGTTTTATATTTGAAAAGGGCTGATACTTCACACATGAGGTCACGCCAATGCACAACAAAGGTACCTGTTTTATATTTGAAAAGGGCTGATACTTCACACATGAGGTCACGCCAATGCACAACAAAGGTACCTGTTTTATATTTGAAAAGGGCTGATACTTCACACATGAGGTCACGCCAATGCACAACAAAGGTACCTGTTTTATATTTGAAAAGGGCTGATACTTCACACATGAGGTCACGCCAATGCACAACAAAGGTACCTGTTTTATATTTGAAAAGGGCTGATACATCAAACATAAGGTCACAACAATGCACAGCACACTTATATCGGTGTATTTCTTTAGTGGTATATAATTTAATTAGTAAATTATTAAAATTATCAAAAAGAAATTTTCCTCACCTTGAATATGGCGTCAAGAGTTTCTGATAAATTATTTGAATCGTCGAACGCCGTGCAAACTATCGAACATAATCCTAAAGCTGACGCGACGCACGCGTCGGCTTTTCGACTTTCAAATAAACTGGTGGAATTCTGGTTCTTGCTACCGACTTCTGAACTGCTGTCTTCGCCAAATTCTTCGAGGGTAAAGTACATCATGGTGGCGAATATCAGGATGAAGCCAAAGACACAAACTACCCCCGCTAGAATCTGATTCCATTGTTCTGAGGAGGCGCCGCGAAATGAAAATCTGAAATAAACGTCATAATTTTACTAATCAGAAAAAAAATCTAGTGAAACACGTAAAATTCACACATTTGAAATATTATAGAACAAAACAAACAAAGAAAAAGTACAAACACGATGCTTGTAGGAACATATTGGAGAATAATTTGGCTAGAGACGTTGAAAGGTATATAAATTTATGAAAGCCACTCATGTCTATTTCATGCAAATTTTGTTCCAGATCAGGTTTATCTTCAATTAAATATTTGAAGAACCCAAAATGTTTGTTGGCATAGCTGAGTTATCAATAAATTAAATTTATTTTCTTCACATTATTACATTCACTTTTGCAGTCCATGACGCTTATTGTTCAAGAATCATGATTGTGGTCACTAAAAATCACAACAAAAATAAATGTTGTGGATGTAATGCAAAAAGTCGAAAGATTTCCAGGATATCCGAGACTTGAATTTAGTCGTATTGTAATAAAAAGCATGTTTTTTATCACGCACATCACTTAAATCACTTAATAATAATTGTTACTTCGAATTTGTAACTCACAAAACAGTTAAGTAAAAAATTAAAACTACTTATAACATTGCCGGAAACGTAGAAAGTATTATCCCAAACACCCACCTTTCCTTCTGCACAAGTTTGTTACAGGTCAATGTTTTAGTTTTTATCCGCATTCCTTTTATAACTCCATTTGCACAGACTAAACCAATTTTAGAAACCTCCCACCGTAAATTCAATCGAAAATGATATTGATTTTAGTGACTTGAGAATTTTTGTCGAGGTCTATCAAGTTCCTAGCTAAAGACATTGTCAAACGCAATAATGTCGAGGACAGAGTGCTTGATTTTTAGCGAGAATGATAATGAACGATGATAAAGGAAATGTGTGCGAAATTCTGTCGAAGGGTAATTAGATTCGCCGTGTCGCCATATGTCGGTGATCAATATACCCAGACACAATCACAAACTCTTGTTCCAATAATAAAATCAGCCTTATCTTCGCAATTGGTTCCATTAGCTATGCAGATAAAGAACGAAACAAATATGAATTAATTTGTTGTTTTCCATAATGAGTTGATGACAGAACTAAATCATCAACTAACATTCCGCTGATGGGAATGTTCGCAAACCCCAACTGTGCCTACACTGATTGCCGAGTGGGGAAACGTGATTAAACACGATAGATTTACGACACATTTCATTACCCTTTTGCTTGACGCAGATTGAGATTATGTATGGGCTTATAGGCCAGTACAATTACCGCAAAAAGGGGTCGCAATTGCAATTATTCCTGTAATCCCAATTTTTTTAAATAATGTTTCGATGGACGGTAGCATGATGTAAAATCCAAATTGTCAACTTTAGCGCACCTGTGCTATCGTGCCAAAATCTTGTTTTTCCCGAATACCTCTTTTTCAATGAAAATTTCGAGTAAAGTAAATTGACAAATTTATTAGAACATAAAATTACCAACAACTTTTGTGATTACAATTTTCTTCTATTTCTAATAAGTAACGAGATACAAAATCGTAAAAATGTGTATAAGTTTAAAAAAACAAGTAAATTTCACGACTAGGTTTGGTTTTTTGTGAGTATCTCGTTTCTAGTACAATTTGAAAAATTTACTGATACCAATCTTGTAGAAAATAAAATTTCGTAAAAGACGTAGGCTTATGTTTTTTATCTCTCTTAGGTATTCAAATTCTAATCCACCAAAATCATGTCAAAATTAAAAACTGAGTAGTGTAGTGTTTTATGCTATCAATAATCTATTGTCACAGTAACACCCTGATTTTTGACACTGCTGATCACGACCGTAAAGTCTCAAATTCGCTTTATCTAAAGTTATCAACCAGAACTTGAAGACCTACCCTTAAAATGTAAGAATGCTGTCTTGCGGTCGTTGGCCTGTTAGTGGAAACGGGTACCGGGAGTGGCGCAAACTTAAATAATTTGATAAATTATTATAAGCAATAATAAATCGCCCGTAATATCAATGGAAATTGAAAATATCTCCCGAGTAAAAATAAATGTCGCCGACGGGAATTGAACCCGCTCCTTCTGAAGTCCGCTCAGACGCTCTGAACCACTGAGCCACGTCGGCTTATTTCCAACCCGCCAAATAATTTAAAAGGTACTAGTACTTCAATCAACAATTACTGCTTATTGTATTTTTTTAACCGTGTCTTATGAACATTGGTTTATCATTGATTTTTTTTTAAATACTTTAGTTTGTATTTGAGATCACAACCCAACAATATGAATAAGCTAGAAACACTGGAAACAAACTACAAAATTAAATATAGGAAGCATGCATTTTATTTTGTGGTGATTCGGCAGGAGTATTGTTCTCCAACTTATTTAAAGGGAAAAAAATGAGTGTTAATCTTTTTCTATTGAATCCGTCATATTTTTAACATATTCATATAACCGTCCCACTTGTGAGACGTTTGTATAAATATGTTGTCGACTCCTTAATTTAAATTTAAATTGAGCGACCATTTTTGTGGGTTATTTGATGGTAATGATTTAAGTCAACTCATAACATGATTTGATTCTGTGTTTATATTGTCGAAAGAATTCGCACACCAATATTTCCACAAATAAATTTAGGGAAAATTTTCCGCTGGATTAACAAAATCCATTATATTTAACTTGCATAAATCACTTTTCGTCATTAATGTCAGATAAAAGGTCATCTAATTATTATTTTTAGACAGTTATTTAAATAAATGAGTGATGATACTGAAAATGAAAGACAAATATATTATTGTTAAAACTAAAAGTATGACGAATCTTTGCTGATTTCAGGCTTGTATTTTTGAAGACGACTCGCATACATAAATAGGTACTGATTATAATACGAATTTATTTGTTCTGGACTTATTCACGGTTAATGGAAATGTGGAACACAGTAGACTCTTCTATGAGCTTTGTCCATATTCTTTGAACTGATTTGCATGTTTCAAAGACGTTTGAAATTAAATTATTATAAGCAATAATTAGTCGCCTGAAATATCCATACAAATTGAAAATATCTCCCGAGTAAAAATAAATGCCGCCTACGAGAATTGAACCCGCACCTTCTGATGTCCGGTCATGGTCCGGTACTCTTCATTTCACTAACAAATATAGATATAATATGTCTCGATGTCATCTAGTGGGAACAGAACATCTAGTGGGAAACTTGGCACTAACAAAGCCTTTCCATCAAAAATAAAGTTGGTTATTTCCAGGTGAAAAAATAAAAAAAATAATCAGTATTTTTTTATTGAAACACTAGTACATATTGAATTATTTTGGAAATAAGCCGACGTAGCTCAGTGGTCCAGAGCACCTGACCGGACATCAGATGGTCCGAGTTCAATTCCCGTCGGCGGCATTTAGTTTTACTCGGGATATATTTTCAATTTGTATGGATATTTCGGGCGACTAGTTATTGCTTATAATATTTGTTATCCTTTGTGCTATGCAAAAAAAACCTTGTCTTATAAACAAAAAATAAAGTTTGAAATTGTTTATTATTTCTAGTGATAAGAAAACGATTGAAACAGAAAAATGTAATCCTTTTGTCTTTTCTAAAGCAGTATTTTATCTAGATTAATTGTTAAGTAGGATCTCTATCGACACTTATTTTTTACAGTAATTTTATCTTTATCAATTGCCCAATTGACGATGTTATAAGCTTATCGAATCAGTTGTAAAAATGTAACAAGTAGTGTAAAACGTAGATTCAGCGTAAAGATTAATTGCCATTCATCGGAAATTCACTTCAAAAACCGAAGAGTCCCCTAAAAAATCCATAAAAGATTTATCGTGACGTTTCTGCAATAATAAGATTTATCCACCAACGACACAATAAAAAATATTCATTACTCTGTGGAATTATCCGATAAGAATGTATAATTTAAACACTTCATTGCTTTTTACCGCGAACCTAATTATACGATAAGTAAACACAGAAAAAAGAATCACAGAACAGAAGTCAAAATCACGGACCTTATTTCTGTACAGAGCGTTGAAGATTTTCAAAGAAACGTCGACCAGTATAAAAGAAGAAGAAAATGTGTAAAGATTTTAAAAAAGTAGTGCCGAAATATATATTTTTTCTATTATTTCTGGCTTTCACCGTTCAAGGGTGTTCTTGGCCATCATTTAAAATTATGGAGAAATGAAAGGTGAATTTAAATATAAATTTTATTTAAATAGGCAAATTTCAAAATAATAATGAATATTGGAGTCGAGTTCAGACTTAGAAGGGATGAGATCTTGAATGGAGGGGAGGCAATTTTAGGTAAGGCTTGGTAGAAAAGAGGATATTTGTTTAGAGAGGGACAACCAAAAAATATGTGATCTAAAGTTCCCACTTCTAGGCCACAGAATATACAATCTGGGGAGTCAATTTTTCATCAATTTCTCATTCGAATAAGTGAAGAAATTTCTTTTTTGGAAAAATGGGGGAATTGTTGAAACCACGGTTTTGATGAGATAGTCTTTGTATTGAGGCATAGCAGGCTCCCTTGGATGTATTATGCGAAACATAATTTGTAATTTTTAATTTTGTAATTTTATTGCTATATCTATGTGTGATTTTTAATTTAGCAAAATATCATGTACCACTCGTATATATAATAATGTAGATATAATCGAAAACAATATTCTATTGAATAAAATTAATATAATACGCTATTAAGGCTTTTGTGATTTTTTTTATTTGATTTAACTTACATTAAATTTATTAATTATACATATAGATATTTAATTAATGAAAAGACAGGGTTATAAAGTGTAACAACAACAAGAATATTATTTTGAACAACATGTATGAATGTGCAGTTTGGTAGAACTGCACAGTTTAAACTATAATATTATTAATATTGTATTAAAATACAGCCATTTGATTAACACCGAGATAATAGCAGGAAAAACAAGGTTAATATGGGTCCTTAGCCTAAAATATATTTAGTTTATTGAATGAGAATATTTTAATTATAATGTCGATTCTAATAAAATTGATATTCAACATTAAAAATACACACATTTCAAGGGGTTATCTTAATATTATATAAAATTAATAGAAAACATAATATATATTTATTTGAAGTAACTTATCATAAAAAATCAGAATTTAATAAAATATTTGTAAAAAATACAGGAATTGCTGCATACATATTTTAACAATAAAGGTTCTCATATAATAAGGCTCTTAATTTAATATTTATTTATGTGCTAAATAAAGACATGCATTAATATAGCTAGTTAAATCACAATATTTGACGAAAATATTGCGTGTGATATGTAACGGGCGGCGGGCACACCCAGATCGATATGTTTGTATGAAGTGGTTCGTTCTACTGCCGCTAGGGCACCGTGGAAAGGTAGAAACCGACAAACTAAATACAATTCTAAACATGTTCAATACGATGAATCTGCCATTTAATGGTTCGAATCTTCGCTCAAGCTTTCAGACATGATTTCAGATCCACGTGATATGTGATCCGATATGTAAATTATTTATTTAATATTAATATTACACGCAAAATAAACACCTTGTTAAATGCTCTCAGTTTTAACGCAATCCAACGACTTAATTAATATCAAAACCACCATATTTTAAAATATTTAACATCATAAAATGTTAAAATTCGTTAACATGTACGACATGGGAATTATATTTTAAAATATTAGATTTTTTTACACTACATAAGTGAAATATTAATATTTTGCATGCATATCTGACTACTATTAAATATTCAAGAAAAAACTAGATTATGCAAGTATTTTAACATTTAGTATGTGCTTAAAGTAACTTTATTTTAAACATATCTCTAAAGAAATAAACGAGAAATCTGGAACAAAATAAGCTATGCCTGAAACTATGTACTTAAAATCTTAATGATTTTTTTGTGATAATTAACTTTCAAATAAAAATAACTAAATTGTTATTTGTCAAAAAATTCAATGAAAAATAATGTGCTGGACACAATAATATTAATCTTTAAGACCTAACTAATAAACATGTTTTAAATTTTACACAACTGTTAAACAATCATTCATTAATCAGTTAAACGTAAAATTTAAAACATCTTTATTAGTAAAGGGTAGATGTTTAACTGTAACAAGTGAAGTGCATTATTGCAATAAGCGAATACATTCAAGTTTATTTAAGAATAGATTATATCCTAGAGTAAATATGTTTACTTAATTTAACCCGCTAATGATATGACTGCGATACGATACGATACGATATATCAATATGTTATTTGCATATTATATTACTAATATAAAGGTTTGGTATACGATTAACAAATAGATGCATTCAATATATAACTATGTAGGTTTTTCGAAAAATTACATTTGATTATATATGTAGTTAGGTGTATGAATATTACTAGAATAATAATAGGTATATCAGACACCCACGTGATATGTATCGACTCCCCCTGTATATATTTTCCATTTTATTCAGTTATTCAGGGATATTAATATTTAAATTAAACACCCTGTCTTTGTATTTTTTGTTTGATTGTTCTTGATTATCATGATCAATTTTATCAAGGGATAAATTATTATCCTATTTTCATAACGACATTTTTTGACAATGCATATAATATGTTAAAAATATGATTTTGTAAAGGTTTACGAAATTTTCCGGATCTTGGAATAAATTTGAATAGATGAACAGTTTACCTAGTTTAAAAAACATGTTCGTTTTATACCTTAAGCGATTGCAAGACGCCGTTCCTTTTATAAAATTAAGTGAATTACGTGAAAAAGTTTACTAAAATAGATATTTTATCAAAGTACATAGTTTGAAGTTCACGGGACAAATACTTATATAAGGAGTTGGTCATGTGGTCCATCGTTCCTGACACTTGAACAAAAGACTAGCATGACTAATCCCTTATATTTACTTTTCCCACCCTTTATAATTCGGTAATCAAATATATGAAGGAGGAAGATTTTGTTGAAGACTTAAAGTATGCTGCACTTCTAAATACATATGTTTTTACTGATTTTGTTGATGATTTAAAGTATTCTGCACTTCTAATTAAATATGTTTTTACGATTTTAATCATTTTGTTGATGACTTAAAGTGTGCTGCACTTCCAAATATATATGTTTTGACTCATTTTGTTGATGACTTAAAGTACGCTGCACTTCCAAATACATATGTTTTTACTGATTTTGTTGATGACTAAAAGTATGCTGCGCTTCCAATTATATACGTTTTTACGATTTTACTGATTTTGTTGATGACTTAAAGTATGCTACACTTCCAAATACATATGTTCTTACTGATTATGTTGATGACTAAAAGTATTTTGCACTTCCAATTATATATGTTTTTTCGATTTTAGTGATTTTGTTGATGACTAAAAGTATGCTGCGCTTCCAATTATACATGTTTTTACTATTTCACTGATTTTTTCATGACTTAAAGTATGGCACTCACAATTATATATATATTTTTACGATTTTACTGATTTTGTTGATGACTTGTATGCTGCACTTCCAATTATACATGCTTTTAAGATTTTACTGAATTTTCATCAGAGCAAAATTAATGTACATTTTCAGAATGAGACATGTTTTGTGTTTATCATTTTGTCTTATAAAAGCGGTTCGTTTGCATAACATTATGATTTTTCTTAGTTTCTATGCTTTTTCTCATAATCCCTGGATTAGTACATCTGAAGATTAGAATTATAACTGTTTGTGAACAAAACATAAATATTCATCTGCATTTCCTTGATTAACATTTTCTCATCTTACATCGAAAGTATTCAAGTGTTATAAAGACTCTTGTGTATACTTAACCATTCCATTTCACTAAAACTCGTGTTGTCTCTGTCTCATTTGCTTATATGCCCCTCATTTCTATGTACAACAATTTTCAAAAATTCATATTTTTTTATAAAAAATTCTAAAATCGACATTACTCTATGCATTCCACAATCCACACAATTCAGAAAATATGTATCAATTGAGTATTTCAGTTAATCTCTTATAATCAATTTCAATGATTTGATAATATACTTTTTGAGATTCATATTAAAGGTAAATATTTTTGTTGATATGTAATGATATTGATAATTTTATTGAAGGCAATATACAATTACAAATACAAATAATCTGACGCAAACATCACTCAATGCACGAATTTACTTATATTTTAATAAAATTGAACTCTTTAGCTTCTACTATTTACCATGAACGATTAGGTAGTGTTTAATATTCATTATTTCAGAGATAATTTTACAGTTTACAGTCTACTCAACATAGCCAACCCGTGTATATAGTTTAAAAGATATATTTTATTTAATAAATTAAGACAAATATTTTTCTTACTTCAGACGAGCAAATTTCATAATCGTTTCCAAAAAATCCTTAAAATTCTACTCAACATTCTGCAAAGAATTTTCTACTAGTCTAGCCCTTTATGTAAGTGCACAGTATGGCAAAGAATAATATGATGAATTCCACTGGCATTTATTTATCGATTGCGAATTAAAATGTTCAATTTCTTGATTAGGTCGAAGCCGCAATCCAAGTTTTAGAAAGAATTTGAATACAGTACTAGAAAAAAGGGTTAAAAATCCTCACTATTAAATGAATGGCTCAAACATTAGTAATGAAGCGCTTCTTAAAATACTACATAATATTTATAATGAACACGAGTTTTTCTTATGTTACCTATCGGATATAAAGCGCGATTCATTTTTGATAATCAAATTGGTGAAAAAATAATGTAATGGGGTCCGAACCATTGATTTTAATAAAATGTTGTTATTAATATACTGAGCACTCGTTCTCCCAGTTTCTGCATTGAGATGGTTAGCCAGAGCATTGAAAAATAAATTGAGTGGAGCCTAGTTTTTTTTAATTTAATAAATATTCTCTGCAACACTGAGCATTTATACAATCATGTTTCTGTCTAAGTTGGGTTGTATTTAGGTCTCGATGGTGCTTATCCTAAGCATGCGGCAAAGCACGCCGCGGTGAGCGGCGACGACAGCGGTGCAGCGAGGCACAGCGCGGCCAGAAGTGGTACAAGTGGGCGGGAGAGCAGGGCCGTAGCGGCCGAGACGCGGCCGGGGATGCGCTTGCCGACGCACGCCATGCGCTCCACTGGCATGCTCTGCACGCTGTATTCGCGGTGCTCGCTGGCCATTGTGCAAAGCGTGCGTTTTTTCTGCATCATCTCGTCGTCGCGGTCGCGCAGGCCACTCAGCCAGTCGCTGTACCAACGCAACTCGCAGTCGCATATCAGCGGGTTATCTGCAAAAAATACATTTAAATAATTAAATTATACGTAATCATGATTCAAACTTTTCAAATCAATCAATAATACTCCCATGGTCGTATAATGTTGCCAATAAGAGACGTTATGAATTTCAACAGGGCTTCACGAAATAGTAAAGGTCATTTCGAAGTCAAAATGACATTAATGCATATAGTGAGAATAATCTTTTTGAAATGCGGAATAAGAAATCTTTTCGGAAAATTGCACGAAATTAATTCTACTTTTCAAATTCACGGAAATAGTAGATGTGTCGTTCTAAACAAAGAACAAATTATTTTGTTTGCCTACCCGACTCAATTGGTGTTAGATATTTAAAATTCCGACCTAATCAATGGCACGAATTTACTATACTGAACCTAACCGTAGAGGAATATTACCAGTTATCACAATATCTACATCGGTGTATAATTATCGATATTGATTTTTCTTTAATTTGGTTCCTTTGTAAATTTAATATTATTATGTATCAATACTGAAACTGCGACGAAAGGATAGAAAATTAATTTAATTTGCCAAATTTAACCTATCAAATTAGTAAGCAATGAAAAGGATATTTCTTCCCTCTTTTCCTTTAAATTTCGACCTTAATTTCAGCACTAATCAATCTTAATCAACTTTGTTCCCGCGGGAACTCAAAAAGATCTAACCGTATCTACCCAAATTAAATAATATATTGATAATAATATTCCAAAGCAAATTACAAAAAACATTATCCCGAATTTTGTACGACAAATTCTACACAATCTCACAGCTCAGTAAAATTGAAAAAAATGAGATTTTAAAAAATGTGTTGTTTATTGTTTCGAAAAAAATATAGTTTTTGCTTTTGGATCATCATTCAGTGTCATTTTGTTTTACGAAGCTTACTACGAAATACACATTTACGAAAAAAGCTTTGATTTAGTTATTCATGTTTATGAAAAAGAAATTATTTTCTAATTACTTTATTTATTTTTATTTTTATTTTGTTTATTTAGGAAAACCAATAGATTTTTTTCATTCTTAAATAATCAATTTATAAAAAATACAAATAATATCTAATGATAGGTTTTCACTTAAAAAAATAATTACAATAACAAACTAAGGGTCCAGTACCCGTGGGCAAAAAATATTTACAGAAAATAAAAAATACTAAATAAAGTAAACATAACATCGGATATAAGAACACAAGTAAATTATAAAATATCAATTTTATCCTCACACAACACCAATATATGTATATACCTACAACTAAACTGAACAGATGTTTATAAAATGAGTCACTTGTAACTGGACAGGGTTCATATCAACAACATAATAACTTCCAGTATGTTATTAATTATTATTTAATAATAGCTAAGGTATCTTTTTTAAATGTTCCTAAACTACACGAAAATATGTCATTATAATTAAAATACTCATTGTATAGGGTACAAGCTCTGAATATAAAAGCGTTTTTTTCTGAGATTAGTAGAACATTTTTGAAGATGAAAAAGTGATTTATCTCTAGTTCTAAAGCTTGGGACTATAAAATTAATCTCAGACAAAAGGGGCGAACAATCAATAAGGCCATTGATAATTTTGTAGAGATATATTATATCTGCGGAATCTCTTCTAGTTTTTAATGGCTTTAGTCCATAATATTCCATCGAGCTGTTAATCCTGTGGTTACCAATATTAATCTTAAAATTTAAAAGATTGACAATTTTTTTTTGGATGGCTTCAATGCGCTTTACATAAATATTATAATGAGAATTCCATATGGGAGAAGAAAATTCAAGATGACTGCGAACATAAGAAAAATACAATATTTTAAGTGTTTGAATATTATTGAATTCTTTTCCAATACGGAATAAGAATCCTAACATTATAAGGGCTTTCTTCACAATTATATCAACATGCACCTCGAATGTAAGTTTACTGTCAAGCAGAACACCTAGGTCACGAATATGTGTAACCTTTTTAAGTACTTGACTGGCTATGTGGTAGTTATGTTCAAATTTTATTTTGTTTCTAGTGAAGGTAATAACATAACATTTTGAGGTGTTCATGTTGAGATGATTGATAATGCAGTAGTCATCAAGTCTATATAGATCTTCTTGTAATTTATAACAGTCAATAATAGAATTAATAGGAAAGAATATATTCATATCGCAGGCGAAGAGTAGAATATTTGCATAATTAAAGCATTTTATAATGTCGTTGATGAAAATTGTGAACAGCAACGGTCCCAGGTGAGATCCTTGGGGCACACCTGAGGGTATATTTACAATCTCAGAGATGAAGATGAAGTATTTTCGACAAAACTAATCGGTAACTTTATTGTTCAACATAACTTTGTAAGAAAACATGATTCATTATTAGTATTAGCACTCATACTAATTGGTTATTGAAATAAGGATGTCTCCGCCACAGAAGGAATATGCGAAATAAATATATAAAGTAATAAAAGGCAGCGAGGTCAGGTGGGAGAGAGAAATACAGCAGCGATACTTATTATAGAGTCAGTGATAGGTAATGAGAAGAATTCAAGTTTGGAATGATTATAATAATAATAATAAGAGTTTATTTCAGAATGTATGCAGGGGTAGTGCATTAAAATAGACTCCATAATTTGAAATAAGAGAAAAATAATAAGAATACATAGATAGGTACAAAAAATGCGGAATAGAAGTGAAAAATGTGTGCAAGCAGCCGTTTATGGAGAATATTTGAACATCTCACGTCTCCAGAGGGCCATCAGGGGGGACTCCATTTAGGCAACCATTGCAGTGATGTTAGTTTTATTTGATTGGCGTAGTCTGCGCCAAAATCTTCCCACGTGGTGGCGGAGAAGCACTCTGAAAGAGTGCACTCTTCCCTCCAGAAACATTTACGTAGCGCTGAAGTATCTCGGTAGGCGTAATAAACTTTTAGATTATGCCATTGGGATGCAGTGTAATCTACCCAAAGATCTGACGTGTACAGCGAAGTGCAGAATGCATTGAATAGTACCCTTTTGACATTTTTACTGCAAAAGTGAAAATGCCTTGACAGCATAACTGCTCTAACGGATATCACTCTTCTTTGTCTTTCCATATCCTCGATGTCTTTCAGGTCGTCTACGATAATATGTCCCAGGTATTTGACGCTACGACTAACATCCATTTTTCTTCCGTCTAGCTATACTGAAGGTGTTTGCATGATTTCGTTTTTAAATTTGAAAACCATAGCGATTGATTTGTACGTATAACAAAGTTATGATTTTTTGCAAAATCTTCACATATCTCGGGTAGTTTCATTAGTGCGCTAAGTAACGGTGCTAGAAAAACCATATCATGTGCGTAATTAATTTTGTTTACATATACTCCTTGAACATGGCAACCTATTTTGGTGTTATTAAGTTTTTGAATTTGTTCCTCAAAAAATATATTGAAGAGTGCTGGAGACATGCTTTCTCCTTGCTTTACGTAAATGTTCAAATAAAATGGGTTGGAAAACTCGCCAGACCATTTCGCCACATTTTTTGTTAGATGTGCCAAATTGAAAGAATCGCTATTATATTTTCCGAAACTGTTTTTTTCTAAGTTTCTAGAGTTTACTGTGACAAAAATGATCAAGCGCTTTGCTTAGATCTATAAAGCAGGTATAGATTGGCGTTTTCCTTAGCTTATAATAGATGATTTTTTTATTATTTTTTTTTATATTAACTCCACTCCTATCAAGCCTTATCTAAAATTGCCTCCCCTCCATTCAACATCTCATATCTTCTAAGTCTGAACTCGACTCCAATTTTCATCATAATTTTGAAATTTGCCTATTTAAATAAAATCAATATTTAAATTCACCTTTCATTTCTCAATAATTTTAAATGATGGCCAAGAACACCCTTGAAGGGTGAAAGCCAGAAATATTGGAAAAAAAAACTCCACACAGGAGGCCCTAAAGAAAATAATTTCCCTCAGGGCCTATGTCATCTTTGGGGATGCTGTGTGGAGGGTCTTTTTGTGGAGAGGAAGGAGTGAACATGGGTCTTGAAGAGTCCCATGTTGTAGGAGGGAGGAAACACAGAGGCCGGCAGTTCGTTCCACAGCCGAGCTGTTGAACTTAAGAACGAATCGTAGAAGCGACCCGTTCTCATGTGACAAATGTCAACTGTGTACAAATGTTAGGCGCGCGTTTGGCGTGTATCCCGACTATGCACCGGTGCCGAAGGGATCAATGACGCTAGTTCCTCAGAGCATCTTCCATTGTAATACCGATAGAACAAGGACAGCATACCTACCTGACGCCTGTGCTCTAAAGATTGCAGTCCGTTTGTTAAGATTGGGGAATCTATCAAACGGACCGCCCGTTTTTGCACAGAGTCAAGGGTTTTTTTCAGGTATTTAGGGGCTCCGGACCAGAGATGGCTGCCAAATTCGACAGTAGGGCGCACTTGCGATTTGTACAGGGTCAGCAGTTGTGTATTATTAAAGTATCTGCGGGCCCTGTACAGTACGCCCAGCTTCTGAGAGGCTATCTTTACTCTGGCTTCGATGGAGCCCCCGTACCTGAGCTGGTCACTTATAGTTATACCAAGCATATCAATGGAAGGCCTGTTCGGAAGATTGATTCCGTTGAAGGAGACTAGATTATCATTTGGATCCCTTTTAGACGTAATCAGACAGGATTGGGTCTTTGAAACATTAAATTCGACGAGATTATTTTACCCCAGGAGGAAATACTCTCGAGATAACCGTCCATTCTCTGCTTCAAGGCCCTCCGAGCCGTTGGAGTTTGTGTGCCCTTTGGGGGCTTGTCAAACAAGAAGCTATCATGAACTCTACTGTCATCCGCATAACAATGAATCGGTTCACATGTCAAAAGGTCATTGATGTGCAACAAAAACAAAGTCGGAGACAGAACCGATCCCTGTGGGACGCCAGCATTTATGGAGTGCGAGGAAGAGGTGAAACCGTCAGCAACCGCCTGAATCGACCTATCCCTTAAAAAGTCAGCAATCTACGTACACAGGGATGCGGGAAGTCCGTAAGAAGGCAATTTGTTGACAAGTCCTCGGTGCCAGACCCGGTCAAAGGCCTTGGATATGTCTAGTGCGACCGTTTGGGTCTCACCGTGACGTTCCAGGCACCGCCCCCAAACATGCGTCACATACGCGAGAAGATCACCGCACGAGCGGTTCCGCCGGAATCCGTATTGACGGTCGTTGATAATTTTGTTCTTCTCGAGGTATGAGCAGTTTGTCGTTGATCACACGTTCCATCACTTTGGACAGAACTGATGTGATCGCTATGGGGCGGTAGTTGGCCGGGTTGGAGCGGTCACCTTTCTTGGGAATAGGGTGAATGACCGCTTTTTTCCAACCAGAGGGCAGAGTGTCACACTTCAGGGACATTTTGAAGAGCTTTGTCAAAACTGGAACTATTTCCGCAGCACACCTCTGCAATACCAGGGCAGGTATTCCATCAGGTCCACTAGCTTTGTTAACATCGAGCCCCCGTATGACGTGGAGTACATCCCGATGCCGGATTCTCAGCTTTTTCATATAGAAGCCGCAGTGAGGAACCGACGGCGGAACAGCACCTCCGTCGTCGAGGGTCGAGTTTTCCGCAAACATTTTCCCTAATAGGTTAGCCTTTTCGGTGGCGGTGTTTGCTAGTGAGCCGTCAGGTCTGGTAAGAGGTGGCAAACTGGGTTTGCAAAAATTTCGACCTATTGAGCCCGCAAGCGACCAGAATGCTCTGCTGCCATGCGGGCAGGCAGCCAGCTTTTTGCTGATCTGCAGGTCGTGTTCGAATTTTGACCTATTAATGATTCTTTTGCATTCCTTTGCCGATTTGTTGTATGCTGATCTGCTTTCGGGCGTTTGTGATGTGTTGTAGGCTCGGTAAGCCGCGTTTTTTCGTCGAACTGCTTCGGAGCATTGTCGACTGAACCACGGCTTTGAGCCCACACCAGTTTCTTTAGTAGTCGATTTTATGAAGCCATCCATCGCCGATTTGATGACTTCACCAATCTCCTGGGCACATCTTGAAGGATCCGAAGTCCGAAAACAAACAGCTGACCACGGAAAAGCGTTGAAATGGGCCCGCATACCGAACCAATCTGCTGACCTATAGTGCCACACTTTTCTCCTCAGCCCCTCATTGGTTGGTCTGAGGTTAACGGGGATTGATGTCGTCACTAGGCAGTGGTCGGATGATCCCAGAGGTGCTGTGACGTCAATCTTATAACCGTGTGGCACAGTAGTTAAGAATAGGTCTAACAGATTGGAGCAGTGAGTCTGGACATCAGGAACCCTTGTAGTCTTCTGAACCAATTGCTCTAATCCGTAGCAAATGGCAAAGGATTCCGCCTGTCGGCCAGCCGAGTCCCTTGGGCCTGAAAACTTCAACCATGGTTCGTTATGAACATTGAAGTCCCCCAGAACAATAAACTCGGCCGAAGGGTAGCGGGGCAAGAGATCATCAATAGAATCGCTCAAATGTTTGAAGAGTTCGGAAGTGTCTGATTCGCTATGGTTCGGTGAGCGGTATAAACAAGCGTAGAATCTTGCCGTACTGGCAATATTGACGCGCCCCCACATTACGTCGAATCTGGAGTTTTCCAGACTATAGAGGCAGACTCCTCCTTTGAGTCGGAACTTGCTTGCGAGGGTAAAGCCCGGGCAGTCCAGATAGGAGGAGTCTGGCGGCTCGGCTATCTGAGTTTCGGATAGGAAAAGAAGGTTGGGACGTCGGGACAAAAGATGGTGATGAACAGAGTTTTAATTTGTGTGCAGGCCGCGAATGTTAGCAAAATTTACCAACAGTTTTGGCCCGCACCGGGGGCGCCTGCTACTCGCCGCTGTATTGATGTTAATTTTTTTTTTTTTTTTGTATGGATATGAGGTGAAAGGAAGGTCTGGAAAGGAAAGGTATGAGGGGTGGGTAGGAATCTGGGCTTCAGGCTGTCCAGAAGTGATGAGCGTTTGGTTCCAGCCCACCCACTGCGGTGCTAGGCGATAGGCTGGGAGAGTCCGGCTGGAGAGGGCATCCAATGCGCCCCAAACGCTGCTGCTGGGTCCCCTCCGGTCACGAACCGGCACAACAGCAGTGGCGGGGTTTTTTCACTCGCTGATGGGGCAGCCCACCCTTAGTCGTGAGCCTGAGGGTCGGGCCCCTGTACTATCGAGCGGCCCGGACAGCGGTAACCGGTTGTAAAGGGTCTCCCTCAACCAGCATCTCCCAACCGGCCCGCCACACAGAAGGTGGGCCGACGCACCCGCCACCAAGACCCGGGCAAACCTTAACCCATGAACCCGGGAACCCCTGCTAAGTCACCAAACGTAGCGAACCACTTGGGGTGACCTGTGGCAGAGGTGTTGGTCATCCAATAAATGGTTCCTAGGGCAGCGGTACCCATTCCCGCCTTCCAAATTAAATATGATGGTTTCTTTTAAAGAATATATTGCCATAGATGTTGACAGTGCAAATTTAAATCCGAACTGGTTATCCTCTGTCTTAAGATGGTCTGTTACGACCTTCGATATTTTTTTTTCAAATAATCTTGCCACTGCGGTCGAGAGTCAAATTGGTCGGAAGTTATTGATCAAGGATGGATCAAGTTATAATTTGTCATATTTGGCCATATTGTGTAATTTAGCAGACGTTAAGCGATGAATTTTCAATTTAGTAATACGTTTGCACAAGAAATTCAATTTAGTAATACGTTTCTCTCTTGTTGACGTATTTAAAAAAAATTTGAACATAATGATGTAGGTATAATATATGTGGGGGGTTAGAGCAGTGGCGAACAGCGGGTAACTTCGAACGATTGAGTTCTAGAACGCTATTGTTCGCCATTAACCCGTACACTTCGGGTAATTCCAAAGGGCAAGCATTTTGTTTTTCATTATTGAAGACATTATTAGCGATTCCTTAACGAATTCGTTTAGGAATCGTTAATATCATAATATTTTTAAATTGTCTTCAATAATAATTAATTATTACAATTTGAGGTTTTACTCTCTAAGTTATTCCAAAAAATAAATATTTTGTTTTTCGTTCAATTGTTTTCTGTAAAAATATTGCAATATAGATCAAAGATTGTGGCAAATTAGTTTTCATTAACGATTTTTTCTTCAGTTTTTTTTCGATTTCCCTTTAGATGTTCTTATATTTTTCAACTGGAAACAACCAGTTGAAAAATATTTAAAAAAATAAATATGATATATATAAATAGGTATATATATCTCAAAACAGGTCCGTTAGAGTGAGAAACTCAAGTGACTGAATGACTCCAATACAATAATACTAATTTAATCATTATAAAAATACCTGAATTATTTGTAAAGTGATCATAATAATTGATCAGTATGGTTCTATCAAAAACTGCAGGAAGTCAATTATTATTTAATGCCTCTACTAGAATATAGCGAAAACAAACATGTATCTAAACCAGTCAGTTATTGATCCTTCAAATACTGTTATCGGAACTAATTGGAAGGTCTAATGATGCGCTATTGCTGACACCACTTTTATTGAAGTTAATTATCTTAATTGCTCTGTTGTTAACGCGTTAACCAGGTAATTCAAAGCTTCAATTGTAGGATTGACAATAAGGTTCGTTTTAATACCGAAATTGTGGCTGATAGGTTGACATCTATCTTACCCACGCAACAATTAATGTCGTTGTTATATTGTAAGGTTAAGGGTGTAGCGTGGGGGAGGGGGGTTGTTACATAACATATTTATTTTATCAATAAATATAATCAAGTTTCGTTGATCGGGTTACATAACATATTTATTTTATCAATAAATATAATCAAGTTTCGTTGATCGGGTGCGGTTAAAATTCTAAGCAATCAGTGTAGTAAAAGTGATTCCTGAGGTAAAAGGTACCAAAAATTTAGATTCTTCTGGTAACAGATCCGTTAGAAATGGATACTTCGAATTTCACCAATTGCTATTGTAAGATAGGTAATGTAAATTATGTAATTAATTCAGCCAATTATGGTACCTTATGATATTGTTGCCTATATTGTATCCAACTGTAAAAAAAATATTTTAATAAGCGCCGATAATGTTTCGGAACTAAAACTGTAACTGAAATTACAGCTTCCTTTTCATATGTGAATACCGCTCAAGAGCCCCAACTGCTCTCAATCATTTGGAGCATATAGCATCCCCAATTGGGGTATGTTTTAAGGCTGAAGGTAGTGGGTGGGAAAAAATATGGAGAAGAGGAGAGTGGAGAAGTACCTGGCTATTCAGTTCTAGTCGCCAAATACACTACAACCATTTCAAGCAACGTTTCAATTCTGAATCCTGTTTCTTACTAGAAGTTGTACCCGATTTCGCAGAGTATTCTTGTTTCAATAAGTTCTCATTCTAATTTAATTTTTTTCGTGAAATGGAAAAAAAAGTAACGTAGAGTCTTATTTTTGTTGGGACAGTGGATATTTATAGGCTCATTAGCTCATTGTGGAAATATGTTTAAGAATATCACTAATCGAAAGAATTTAATGTATCAGAAATTATATTTCAGCTGATATAGTTCACAAATAACTAATAAATAAGGTAGAACAGGCTAAAAATTAGTTAAAAATAATAGTTGAATTTCCTAAAACTGATCCCTAGGTATACACATGTATGAAACGACGTGACGTGTATAAAACTGATCCGTAGATATACATATGTACGAAACGACGGGCGACTCGTTAAAAAAATAGAAGATTTATTGAGTTATAATTATTCTCAATTGCAACCCCCACTTTAGCCTAAAGTGCGATAAATTTTACTGTAAAGAACAGTCACGCTGGATTTAAAATAATTTAATATCAAAAGTGTAATGGAGCCTTCTCGGTAATAAATCTTTCCCATGCGTAAATCAAATGAATGTAGGAATATTTCTTTTACTTTTTGTTGGAATATTGGACGGAATAATATTACTAAATGATTTATCTGTTCAAGAATCAACTGTACCACGAACAATCATATCAAAGCATATACATTATTCTGACGGGAACATCATGAAATTATTTCATGTAAGAAGTTATTTAATTTGAAGCAACAACAATTTAATGATATATTCGAAATTTTTTTTTTTTTACTATATATTACTATGGTGGAATTCCACCACGAACATATATAACAATAATTTGATTAAAAGGTTCCTTGATAAGATCATTTATAGTAACGTGTACACAAGTATTCGAACTAAATTCAGTCGATTTTATTAACTTTGAATATATTGTGTAACAGGAAGAATATATTTTTACAAAATGTATCATGTAGATCGCATTGGTCGTCTTTGGTGTAAAAATAAAAAACGTCAACCTTAATTTTAAAAGGGACGTAAACAGTATTAGTCTTCATAAACCTATAAACTTAAGGCTTAATTTGCATCAGCTCAATCAAGTCTACAGTATGGAATAATTGGTTAGGGAGGAGCATATACAACTAATTAAGTCCCACTGCAAATAAGAGATAGAAGAAGACTAATTAAAATTATTCTAAAAAAAATCAGATTATTCGACATGTGAATTATTCTATCAAAAAAGTTCATTGCTAGTTCATTTAATCCACAAAGATAAGCTATTAATAGAGTCACTAAGCACCAGACCTAGAACCACGGGAAAAATAATAATCATAAGCTCAATAAAAAAACGGCACAACACCACTATACATACTGCCATTAAAAGTTTTAACCCTTGGGAACCGAACAACTATGATACGAGTTCAGTGAAATTATGACTACCTTCAGTTGCACTGCCAAGTGCAATGTGTAGAGTAGTGTGTCCATGAAAATTCCAAAGAAAAACGGTGACATTGTAGATGTCTGTCAATTTTTTCTAATACAATTATCAATATTATATTTGACTTTGAGATATTTACCAAATATTACCCGTCTTCTAGGGGTTAAGAAAATCCCTAAAGAAATACAAGCTGAAATAATTATGAATTTTTAAGACTAAACTAAAAAATACACTTTATCTAAAACTAATTTGATTGTGTGGTAATATTGCAAAATAAAAAAACTGATTTTTTTCAATTTTTTTTTTGCAATATTAATTAGCGTCTGTTATTCTGTACATGAATGTTTATTAATTAATTTTGTATGTATGTTTTTGGTAGTATTTATTTATCATTTAATGTATACAACTCATGATAATACTCCCTCCCTAATCACGACTCATTCTCAATTAGTAGGGCATTAATTAACATCAAGAATCATATATTTACAATTTGATAATAAAAAAAATATTTAAAAATACGTTAACAGTACTATTTTATACAAATAGAAAAATAGAAGATTTGGAAATGTATAGCCGATGAACGGTGAAAGAAGTAACAAGAGATAACATTTTGTGAGTCATAATTAAATCTCACAGATTGTGAAGCGAAGTCGATGACTCCTGGAAATCAAGTGAATTAAATACCTGAGTCAGATCATCTCAAAATTCGCAATAATAAAAGAGTGCGAATGAGATGATGAAAGAATTTGACTGAAGTAAAGAGCCAAGACAACGGTTGCATGGTGACATATGGCGATTAACTCACAAATAATTGCCAAAGTTGCCTCTAAAAACGTGAAAAATCGATTTCTTTATAGGCTTAAATGTAAAATATAAATGTACAATTATGTAAATGTATGTGTGTAAAAATATTATAGGTAGGTACCTACTTTATCGTTGTTTGAATTATTTTACACAACTAGTTCCAATGAAATGACACTTAAATGCAAAAGTAAATTTGATTTTATTGAACCTGAAAAATTTCACACAGAACTGACTAACGTACACCAAAGATAACCGAAATTAGTACAGAACTGACTAACGTACAGCACAGATAACCGAAATTAGTATTTTTGATACTGATGTTCAGGTCATTTCAAAATCCAATGCTCTCTTTTATCTAAAGCAAATAATATCTACTTATCTATTTTACCTATTGTTTAGTGACTATTTTCTACGAATAATTATTTACTAGGCTTATTTCTAGTATTTATATATTTTTTGAAGTTCTCTTTTTCACTGGGTAAGTTGACTTACCCATAATGTCTACCACTCGCAATGTATCAACAATCGGCTCCATAATTTCCTCTGGGATGTGTGTGAGCTTGTTGTTCTGCAGATTGAGGGTCTCCAGAGAATTGAGGTTTTCAAAACCCATAGCTGGCAGGACCTTGATGCTGTAAACAAATTCATACCAAAAATTATTTCAAAACCCATCATCTGAATAACTTATGATGTTTTGACACAGTGGGTGTAATTTCTCTCCCCCGTGCAATTTAAAATTAAAACATTTAAGGAGCCCCTCTGAATTCTTATCATACATTGTTAAGAGGAACAGCTGCTCGGCCTTTTTCATACAAAAAATAAATTTAGATTTGAAGCCAAAATACTTACATACACAAAATAAAAGACCAATTTGAATAATATTTTTTGTTTTTAAATCAAAGTTAAAACAAATATCTAGTACCTACTTTATTTATTTGTGTTAAAATTTATAAAATTACCATTCAATAAATTGATTCTTCGTGATTTTAGAGGCTAGTTTGGCAATTGTTTGTAAGTTAATGATATATATTTAAATACCTATTGTGTAAATTCAATTGAATTTAATGTATCAATTACTTTAAAAAAACATTTTGATGAGCTTAAATTTATTTTTTTAAGGAGCGATTTTAGTTGGAACACAAATTATTTGTCGAAAGTATATAAATTTAAAATATCGACCTAAAAAAACATTTTCTGAAAGTTTTATTTTGTTTTATATTTCACTAGCTGTACCCCAGCACGCGTTGCTGAGGCTTAGTCTGTCTGTGCAGATGGAGAAACAATAGTGCGTGTTGCTTTTATGTCCACGAGATGGCGCCGTTTAAAAAAAACATGTTTTTAGCTGTCATTGGTGACATATATACATATATAATAATGTAGGTATATACAAACACACGCGTATTCGAAAGCAACGTTGTGTCAAAATTACAAAGCAGGTTGGCTTAGATTATTTTTTTTAATAATTATTATTAACTTTAAATTGTCAAAGTTGCCTCTAAAATCAAGAACAGTTGATTTCTTTAATGGCCTATATTTTATAATTTAAAACACAAATAAATATAATAGCACGTATCGTACTAGATTCTTGCTTTACCTTTTGATACAAAATAAATGTTCAGTTTGTTAAAGTATTTTTGCCTCAAATCCAAATTAAAGTTTTATATGAAAAAGGCAGACCAGCCCTTCCTCTTACGTGGTAGCCATATTACGCCGTATACGGTGGTAGTAACTGCGTTATATAATAAATAATACGGTAAAGTTGCTCCCTCTCATTAATGATTCAGAATCACAAATGTAGTTGATGATTAATGGCAGCTTATAATCCATAAATCAAAAGTTTGAATGATTTATTGAGGCTACAATATTATCAGAACGTAAACATCGCATGCTGTTCCATATTATGTGAGAGTCACATTATAATAATTGTTATTGTATCTGAATACTGTTTTCCAATTCCGAAACAAAATTAATTGGATTCGTCTGCCTGATTGGAATATTTTAATTCATTTTCGATCCTAAAGTAGTTTAAAATTATATTGTTGTTTGGCTTTTGTGGTATTGAACAATGATGCGTTCTTTTCATTCTTGATCCAAATTTTCGGACTGCGTTGCGGTGTATCAGGGCGTGTGTAAATGTTGCTATGGTGATGTGATGTTTGAAAGAGAGAAAAAGATACATCGGCGCACAGTTTTCTCAAAATTCCCTACCTTTCTTTATTGTACTGAGAATGCTTAGTAATTATGGAACTGCTCATGCTCGAATCTTTCTAAAACTTTTTAATGTGAAACATCTTTTGTCGCGCCCAAGGGGGTAAAACCTTGTGTAGTAAGCGCAGCAAGACGGGACGACGCTCTTGCACGGAACGACGTTTCATTTGGTAGCTTCGTGACTCGTTGGCTCCTTCCACCCAGCCGCAAAACTCGTCGCTCTCCTCTCTCCGCCTATATTGTCGTTTCCTCTACCACACACTCACCGCTTCATTTGTGAATATTGGAGTGAATTTAAAAACAAGATCGTCGTTTCAAGCAGAGCACTGCTTTATTTCTGAATATCGGAGTGAATTTTAAAAAGAGATCGTCGTTTCGAGCAGAGCACCGCTTTATTTGTGAATATCGGAGTAAATGTAAATAAATTTTCGAGCAGAACGCCGTTAACGTCTCTTAATACATTGCGAGTATTTATTGATTTTAAATATGAGTGACAGTGAAATTAATAATGTCAGTGACAGTGAAAATGAAAAATCACCGCAATTAAATACACTACTCTCTGTTAAAAATAAAAATCTATTTTATTTTTTATTCCATTATATTTTGGAAAACCAACAATTATAATGTGTCACATCTGGCAGGTGTCCTGTGACGGCTTTTGTATTGTTGTTAATCATTCCTTACCAGTAATAATTGGTTGTAAATATTATCGTTCGAAATTTTTTGTTTGTTTTTCCGAAAACTCACTAATTTTTTTTTGACCTAATTATTGAAAAAATCAAAGTTAATCTAAAGAATTTTTCCTCTGATTTGCAAAAAAAAAAACTTAAGTGTCTGAAACCAACATGACTTCTTTGGAAATTTGGACGGCAAAGAGTTTACCATAGTCAACAAGCCTCTACTTTGTTTGATACATAACCAAAGCAGTTTACCATAGCCTGTTCGTATATAACAATTATAGATCCTGCTAACCGATAAGATGGCTATCTCGCTAAAAAGATTTTTATGATCGATTGCTCAACTAAGAGAAAACGTTAAATAAGTTTTTCAATTACAAACATCCCTCAAAGCCAAAAATAAAAACAAAAGTCCTGAGCTCCACCACGGACAGTCATAAAAATTTCCGGTCCGCGATTAAAAGTTCTGTTTATTATTTATCACAATTCTGCATCATGGGACTTGTGTTTTCTTTGAAAGGAGTTTTATCTCCTCGTATTATTTAGAATCAGTGTTATGGACCTAAAGTCCCCCTTTTTGCCATCTTCTCGCTTAATATGGAAAGTTTTTAGTACTCGACTTTCTATGCGACTCTTCACCGTACACCCGTTTATCGCTGGTTTTGTAAGGACTGTACATTTATCTTGGAACAGCTCAGATACCTCACGTACTTTCTTATTAATATTGGAAAGGCTGTCCAATTATTATGGTGGCACGTTTCTTTAGCCTGTCTTTAATCATACTTACACCACGGATCACCATAATTAAATCAAGCGGATTAACTTATTGAAGTATCATTGCAAATTTCTGTATCTGCGTTTGTAGGTAGTTAATTATCTGTAATAAAACTTTAATAAATGAAAAAAATATTTTTCTATTTAAATTCCCGTGTTACGACAAACTTGACAACAAAACCACAAAAACCGATACTACTTTCATTGAAGCAGATAATGTTGCTTGAGCGATGATGGAATGTAGCTGGCACATTAACACAGCTAACCCGACACATTTGTCTACTCGGCTACTAATCTATGCAACGTAATAATATCCCTTTGCATAAACCACTAATTATATTGTAATAATTGTGCCATATTGGTTTCGTTAATTTCTAAGTATAATTCATTTCAAATTCATGTCAAACCACAAAGTGAACTTCTACGAAAATATATGTATATGTTTTTATTCAAGATAAAATAAAACTACATTTTCACTTATTTAACTAGAAAAAACTAATACATTACACATAAATACATTATATTACGATATTATTCACTTTCATTGTTTTGTTGATTGAGCATAAAAGTGAACAATTTTTTTTTAAATGTACCTACACTTTTTTCATTTTTATTTTTATTTGTCACTCTCCATTGGCAAAACAAATTTGTTATTAGAGAGTGATTATAAGAGAGTAAAATGTTATAAATTCTCTGAACTCGCCATTTACTTTTTCCACAAAAATGTATTCATAAAGACTCGGGTATGAATCGTTTTCAATAATTAAATTATGAAAATACAAGATTCTTTGGAAACTCCGCAATTTAAGAAACCTTTGAAAGTCGTGCTAAAAACTGATCGAACTTTATTAATTTTATACTTGGGAAAAACTTGGACATATTCCCTTACAGCTGTCTAGACTCTAGAAGTGAGAAGGTAAATAAGTTGACTAGTAATTTTTTTATTTTTTTTATACAGTAATACCGCACAAGAGTCCCAACTGCTCCCGTCTGGAGCCAGTGAGACTATGGCATCCCCAATTGGGGTATGTTGTGAGGCTGAGGGTATTGGGGAGGGGAGGGAGATGGGGAAGAGGAAGGTGGGGAAGTACCTGGCTATTCAGATCTGGTCACCAAACACGGCTAAAGCCATTTCAAGCAACGTTTCAATTCTGAATGGTGGTCTTACACCAGGGCGATACTGAGAGTATCTTCCACTCTGGAACGTGCCGCAAATATACTATATATTATTTTAAATTAATTAATTGTGAAATAACACAAATTAATCAAATAAAATTTATTTGCGCACGCCGGGTTCGAACCCGCGACCTTCGGATCTGTAGTCAAAAGCGTATACCACTAGACCACGCCGGCCGTCAAATTGAGTCATCTATGCTGAAAAGTTTCATGGCGTTGATTTAAGTTCAAATGAACAAACCCTTTTTGAAACCATGATTAAACATTTGTGTTTATTTATCAGCTCGAATATTGTTCAGATAATTTATATACTAATTACTGACTTTATAATTCTGTTTCCACCAATGAGAGCTTCCGTTTGAACTTCTATTACATGCGTCGTTAGTGAGAAAGAGGAAGGCGTTATCACGACGAGCTCACAATCATCAGCGGTACGCCTTCATCCGTTACAAAACGGCTGGACATAAACAGAATACCAATAATTAGAAGTTGTTTAAGATAATATGGTTATCAAAGTAGACCTACCTGTTCTTTTGCAGATTGAGAAAGGTGATGGAGTCACCGTATCCCGTGAAGGCATCCTCGGAGATAACGGTGATGTTGTTGGAGCGAAGGTCCAGGTGGCGCAGCCTGTGCAAAGGGCGTAAGGCATCTGATGGGATCATGTGCAGGCGGTTGTCACCCAGGCGCAAGTATTGCAGGTTTTCTGGAAAAATAAAATTAATGCATTTGTAATAAATGATACATTTCGATTGTATTACATCAGCCAGGATCTGGAATGCTTTTGTCCCAGTGTAGGATATTGCAATAGTTTGAACATCTTTTTTTCTCTCCCTTCTTTCATTTGTCATGTTTATTCTGACGAACCGATGATTTGCATGACTTTTTCAATAATGGATTCTTTTATTAGTTCTTAATGAAACTTTTACCTAACTCAATAAAAAGCAACGTATTCAAAGGTATTTCGTCGCCCATTGATGCCGTTTTTAGTTCAATTCAATCCTCTGCAATATTTTACGATGTCCATTGATAAAGTAATAATTAAATAACTTCGCAATTAAATTCACTTTAAGTTGAATATTGCATATTGAAACATCATTCAAGTACTTGAGTAACAAAAGAAGACCAATTACTGTTTTCTTTATGACCATTTGTCTGTAGAAAATTACCATTTCGGTACAACTATGAAAACATACTTGTATATCCGATACTTAATGAATTCGTGTTTGACAGAACTGATATAAAGTTATCGCATATATCTACATAAGATATTATATATCTATTGCCATTTAGTAAGCATTCAATGTAGGCAGAACTGAACAGTAACTGTGGTGAATGTATAATAATATACAAACTGTCAAATTTAATTCGCCTTGGCTTAACAGAGTCAATTTACTCTAAACAGTCGATTTGCAGATAGACACTATTATCAACTACAACTAGTAATAATATTATATTGCCTCCAATAACTCGAATCCCTAGACATGTTTGTCACAAACATTTGGCACTTGAATTGAAGATGATAAATTTAATGGTGTTTGTTGTATTTCCTCCATGCTTAAAGACAACCAGGCTACTCTTTCTTAATTTTAATTAATTGTTTTTTTTTTTTATTTTTATGTAAAACATTATCGAAAAACATCTGAATTTTCAGATAGTTACCATCCGGCTTCGCTTCCACACGGCCATTTTCCTTATTAAATACTTTTTTTTTTATTCTTTATATTGGCTTTCACCCATTAAGAGTGATCTTGGCCATACATTACAACATTTTTCTTATTAATAAATACAACAAATTACAGGATAAAATTCATTACACAACATGACATAACATAACGTAACATAAATAAACCAAACATAACATAAACATAACATAACATAACATAACATAACATAACATAACATAAACATAACATAACATACTTAACATAAACGGTACAGAGCTGGTAACAGTAGATTATCACAAAATTATAAAAATAGGAACCTGTGTACAATATAAGTGGGCGCTTTTCGTTATTTAACTATTAAATACTTTAAATGTTCTAAAAAAAACAAAATGGCGTATTTTAAGAGTTCCATATTTGATTTTTATTTAATTTTGATAAATGAAATTTACAATAATCTCTACTTTTATGCAGGTACTACTACTTTTGTATCCTTTTTAGTAACTTCGACTATTTGAAATCTAGAAATTATAAGAATCGTCCAAACAAAAATTAATTAAAATAATTCTAAAAAAACCGTCAGATTACTTGACTCCTGAATTATTCAAAGAAATTAAAGTTTTAAAATTATTGGTAATCTATAAAAAAATGCCTTACTTCAAATTCACAGAGATAAACTAATAATAGAGTCATTGAGCACCAGATCGAGAACAACGGGACAAATAATAATCCTTAGACTTAATATAACAATGGCACTATACATTTTGTTTCGCATTACTTTTATGTCTTGCATTTTCGTTTTATATCTTTTTATATAACCTAATCGTTGATAATTACTTATGTTAACTTCTAACAATGTTAATCTATTTTTTTGTAATAAAATGTAAGAATTATATTTTAATAAACGATAAGACCTAAGGTATGAACTGAGATTTTCACGGCCAAAAGTATAATAGTGATTTTTTTTGGGGTATTATGCCGTGTTGCGCTACCTCCTTCTTTAACCATCATTCCGGACAGCATTTCAGTGTCCATCATCAGGGCAGATGTGTAATTTAAGGTGTGGTTAAATTACACATCTGCCCTGATGATGGATACTGCAATGCTGTCCGAAACGTTGGCTAAAGGAGGAGGTAGCGCAACACGGCATAATCCCCAAAAACAAATTACTATATGATAAAACATAAGTTTACAGTTTAGGTATCTACTTGTGTATCTATATAAAATAGAACACACATCAACATTAATGTTTTTCTATTTATAGAAATGTCATGATTAGTAGCGTTGACCAAACAATTACAGTCGGAAATGATTGAATCATGACGACAGAGCGTTTTTAGTTAGAGAGGTTCCAGTGAAATATAAATATTCATAATATGACAGATTTTCTGCTACTGGATTTAAGACTTTAAATTTTATAATATTGGTATAAATTTTGCATTTTTCCTTGAACAGTAAACATTTGTTATGACGTTTGTCATTTATCTGGCATTATCAGCTTTGTTCTGCATCCACCAACCATAGAGCAGGAATTCAAACTCCGCGCTTGATTTTGCACATGCAACAGGCCACACCGAGAAAAGTGCGGCAAGTAACAATTCAACCATCATCGACCAAAGACCATAGAGAAAAACCGCCGTTTTAATGTCATTATTCGTAGCACATGCTCGCCGATTGTGTTCATTGGTTCATGTGAAAAAGGGTGACTTGTGATTAATCGAACGTTCTTCCCAAACATAGAAGACAGACAGACATCAAACCAAAGAATCACCAACCTGGTAAGTGCAGAAATCTGGCGATTACTTTGTGTGTTGGTTGGGGTAGCGCAATCTCCATTAATTTGGAATTACAAGTCTCCTGGAACAGAGAAAGGATAACGCCATTCTCTGTCCCAAATTACGGTGACGCAATTCCAGCGTCAACAACAGTTTATTGCCCTATTCACAAACACAAAATAATATGGGTAAATACGATTTTTCCTTTTCCTATCCATTACCATTTTACAAAGAATTGATCCCAAAACCCAATTTTCAAAAGTCAAGGACACTACCACTACCCAACTGTCCAAAAAGATTAATTCTATCTAATCTGAGTACACATTATGATCTGCTCTGCTCATGTAATAATAAGAAGAGTCGTTATTCGTGAACCTTAATTACAAACTTCGTAAAGCTTTTGACAACTTCATAAAACTTCCGAGCGAGTAATTATATGGTATTTACCTGCCTGCCTTGGAAATTCCTTAAATCAATGTCGTATGCTTTCCAGGCATTATACATTCAGGGAAGGCCTGACCTGACCAATTAGTTCAATAAACGATTTGTACGACTGGTTTGTTTCAAAAGTCTTTATTTTAATGGACGAAATCCTGATTGGAATTTCAAAAACAATATTATTAAATAGATACAAAGTGTTAAGTTTAAGGCGATGCGTGGTAATGCAAAATCATGTGTTTTTGGTTTGAAAATTTAGTCGCCTAGAAATGTTTCAGATGCTTTAATTACATACTGCGAGTAGAATACATCTTGTCCTTTGAAATGATCGAGTATTTTTCAGATAAGTCTTTTTATACGCCCTGAAAAAAATAATGTATAGGCCTATGAAAACTGCTTTAAAGTTCAAAATTTCCTACTTACGAACCCATTTTCGGTTATGATTTTATTGTAAAATGTGGCAAATAAAGTTATTTATAAAATGATCGAAAAAAAAAAAATATTTATGCCTGAACATCCACAAAATAAAATAAAAGGCACTTTTTGGCCATGTTTTTTTCTTGCATAAATCAAAACAGGCGGATGGTGTTAAGCGGGAAGTTAAACCTTATCGCCATCTACGTAAGGGTTGTTATTGATAGCGGCTCAATGTAAAATATTACACGACGTAGTGCATCGCCTTAAGGGAAAAATCAGAGTGTGGATATGTTACAACCGCTTTTATATTCTTTTCATTTGTCACGTACACCCATTGGTGAATTATATTTAGATGAAACATGAAGTGATAAAATATGTTCGACTTTTTTACCTCCAATTGACCTCCAACGTACCCAACGCTCTTAATTAAAACCAACAAATCCGGTTACGCGCACCGCTTATGGTGTTCTAATAGTGGAACAAGATTCAACAAGATATTAGTACACAATAGCGCCTCTACTTGCATAGCTCTATGATAACATCCTGAATTGTTATTATTCATAAATTAATAAAAATAATGTTTTGACTTTTTCCATGTCGTGAGAAAATCACCCATATAACCTTATCGCATTTTTATCTTAATTTTCAAATCAAAATTAAATTCTATTTGCCCAGATTTTAGCCGATTGGTCCAAAGCGTCGGATTCCCACCAAAACGACGACGCTGGTTTAAACATGTGTAATCTAAGTTGCTCTTCTTCAATGTGCTAGCAGTAATATGAACTTTTTTTATGTGGTTGAGAAGAAATCAATCAGAAAACGGGTATTTAAAATACCAATTGATTAAAGAGATGTAAAATAATTATTTTCGATGAACTGCTATCATAACTTTTAATTTTTAATTTTTATGCTGTATTGATTGTGAAACTTATATTTGATATCAAAATACCGTTGTAAAATTGTACCTACTACCTCCTACATATGAATTGTAAGTTCCTCCTGTCCTAAAGTGAGTTCTGTAACTCATCGGGATTGCTCTAGCAAGAAATAAACACAATAAAAAAAAAATAAAAAAACTGATAATTTCATAAATTGCAGGTTTCACTTTATATCATGTTAGAGTGTCTGAATAATCCCATAAAACAATGATGCCATGATCTGTTATTTCAAATTATTTTACCGATAGAAATACCCAGAATTCAAGTGAAAAACAAAACCCAATGGTTGAACACGAAATTCTACTATGAAAATGAAAACTGAAAACGCAAAGTTAGATTACTGAAAATGGAAGATGAATAAATAAACACTGAAGGGGTAATTTGTCGTGACGTGAAGACATTAAAACACGAAAACTAATAAAAGAAATTGACAAGGGGATGTAGACTAAAATGATATTAAAAATGGGGCTATTAAGTCGTCAAATAACTCATAACAAATAACAAAAAATATTGAACTCTGTTAAAAAGACATTTAAAAATACATCAACACGTTAAATAAGTATTCAATTATGTAGGTACAATAGCGTTGATGAAAAACTTATTGTACCTTGGAGTATAAGTCTTTCGTTAGAAAGACACAGGTGACACAGGTAACATAGAATAAAGACGAACCCAAGAAATGTGACGTGAGCGTGTTTAGTCATCCAAAAGTTCGGCAAATAATTAGTAAGACTATTGATTCATATTTATACTCCATATGGACGGGCGCAAACCGATACTTCATGTTGTAGAAATAAGTAAATTACCGCCATCTATGAACGCGTAGATTGTAACGAACGTAGCGGTTAACCATAAGGGTAAACGTAACGCATGTTATAATCTACGCGTTCATAGATGGCGTAAAATGAATTATTTTATGAAAATATCCTGTTGGCAAATCATATTTTAAAATATTAAGACGAATTAGTTGTTTGCGCAGTACGCATATGAATAAATGGCTGTGTCCGTATAAAAATACAATTCAAGAATGGCATGCAAATACAATATTGTATCGGCGATTTAAAGTAACGCGTAGATTTTAACGTGCGTTACGTTTTAAGGTAGTTTTGAGGTATATAAGTATAGTCGTTTGTATGAAAAAAATAATATTTTTGATACTTACCTACGATGGGTATCTTCTAAGCGTGCATAACTTGCATTGTGACTGTGCCTATGTTCGTAGCAGTTCGTTTTCAATTGCGATCCAGATTTTTACTACTTTGTTGAATACTCTGTGAACAGTCGAAAGCATGGGTACATACGATTCTTTACCAATATTAGCATGATCGCGGACGGCGATCTTGCTTCTACCACCACAGCGGAAGGAATAGTTTGTTCCGTAGCATATTAAACTGAAACGCGTATGCGTGATATTGTTGTTGAAATAGTGTTTTCAATTTAACATCTACTCTTTTTCAGCCAATGTGCCGCTAACAGTTCTCTTCGATACAAGTTACAAAATGTTATTATGAGATGAGTGATTAGTTGTTGTCAAGCATTGTCTCGCAATGATGATATGTCTGGGAAGAAGTCCCCACATCTGGGGGTTTTGAATTTTAAAGGGAGAAAGGGAGTTTTTCCGAAAAAAGTACTGAATCTATCGAATTTTTAGCAATGGTATAATAATACATTTTGTTCAGTGGCCATATGTCAACAAGATGGTAATAAAGGTTTTCGATAAACATCAATCTTTAAAAATAGGAATGTACCTAAAATTACTAGTGAACCTCCACATATTTTGACCACCGGCCGCCACTGATCACCACACGTCAATATTTAATGTGCTTTCACATGGAGATGATAATTTCTATCTTAATTTATACTTTAATGTTATAAACTTTTCATGAGATTAATTATTACGAGGGGCGAAAATGCGACGACGAGTAATAACACTTCATACATAACAAAATAACACTTGCCTTGGGCTTCTTTTTTCGATTATTCATTCTTGCTTTCTTCGAAGGTAAGACCTTTATGCCGGGATCACCCAAGGACAATACAGAAGTCAATACAATATTGTTCTGTCCCTGCTCTGTTAACCGCCTGGACCGCGCAGGGTAGGACAATGGGACAATACAACAATTCTACCGTAGTTCTAACGCGGAACGCTGTCAAAATGGATACACGACAGAGTACCTACGTTACAAGCGAGTTATCTTATATTATCTTTCTATCAGTCTTTTATATTAATTTGTATTGTAGCGTTACATTTTCGCGACATTTTGAGCCGAAATTCGAGTTCCAAAAGCCGAGAGCCGAGATACGTACGTATATTGTCCTACTATTTTGTCAACACGCGGACAACGTGGGCGAGCGCGGTGGTGGGGATAAGATACTATACTGCGGAGATAGCTTGCCCGTCTATCTCTGGGACAGTGTCTCGGTTCATTGTCATGTATTCCAAACTACTGTTCACACTAGGACAGTTGGTCCGGAGCAAAGGACAAAACAGTATTATATTGTCCTCGTGTGAACCCGTCATTAGGAATGGAACAAAAGAAGGGAAAAGGCAATTTGGGTAAGAACTGAATGTCGGGATGAGAATAAAACAGTTTCAATATTATATTTCCGACTTTATGTCCGGGTTAAATCTTTCCCATAGGAAAAACTAAACCCTTCCACACACTTTTCCACAAATAATCATCTAGTCAATCAACATTATTCAAGTGCATTATATAAGCAAAATAAATACAAAACAATACAAGAACAATACATCAACTCACCAGATATCAAATGGGAAAATAATTACCGACTATTTTATATATTTTCATCAAAATCTTTCGTATGTATTTAAAATGACTGATTTTTGCATTTTTATATATAAACTTTTTGACAGATCTAATACGCCTAAATTTTTAATGAGAGAGCTAGGGATAATGCCAGTAGCCGAAATAACAAATGGTAATATTTTTATAGTCTGAGAATGCAAAATTTTTTTTTTAACAATAAGTAAATTAACAATGTTTTATATCAGTAAGTTTTCTCCATGCATAATGTCGGGAAAATGTAAGAGAAACAGAGCGTGTGCTAAATGGTTCAAAAACAAAATGTTCTTATTCAGTGGCTACATTGGTTTCCATTCATATTTACCAAGAAAGCATTTCTATTGCGTGTATTATCTATTAATTGGGTGAAATAACATTATTTTACAACATTTTGATTTATTACATGTTATTTTTATTACTCTTATTATTTCATTTCCATAGTAAGAATAATAAAACAATTTATTATTTAGATTTCTCCGAATGGCAAAATCGTGGGTATTTGATAGTTTTGATCATAAACTAATCAGATAAACAGTGCTCAATCGATTAACGAATTAAATACACCCCTTGTGAGTTAAGTGTGTTCTCGATTAGTAAGGTTGATTCAATTCCGTTTACGTATTATGTTACAAATTGTGCTTGTGTTTGGAAATACATATAACACAAGCGCTAATAAGTTTACTCTACTGTTCCAAGGCAGGAAATATTATTATAGTCAATTTTTCAAATTTTGCAAAGCACTGAGAGATGTAATTTTTTTTAAAGCTTTACCTCAGTTAAAATGCAATTTACGTTAAAAAATAAATTGGTGTCGTAATTTTCTATTGAGTCGATATTATTATGAAATGAAAGCAGTAGCCATTAGCCGTGCGGTTATTCCATATCATATAGAAACACTAATAGCTGTATTAGGAACGTTATCGGCTCACTTCTACCTAGCAATTACCATGGCATTAGAAGTTATGTGACAACTTGAATTATTTACGAAATTGGTAACTGCGAGAATAATTATTACTTCAAATTGGTTAATATCAGTAGCAGGTTTCTGACTTTACCCTTTTAAAAATGGCAGAGAAACTAATTAAAAAAGGTTCGGATAGTCATATTGTAGCATATAAGATTGTCATAAATTCGTAGATATTGTCATATATTATAACAAACTACCCATACCAAACATTAGTAATTACCGATAAGTTTGTATGTGTTAGGTACTTAACACATACAAACAGAATAGCATGAATTACTATTGTTCATTTCAGGAGTAGAAGAAAATTGGTCTAGCAATAACTCTACCTGGATTAATTCCACGAACAGCAACTAACATAAATCACAGTTCACCCCCCACTAACAATTCGGCAATTGTGTAGATTGTTGTATCTGGGGGTGTCAAACGATTTGGAGAAATAATAATCTCAGGCTTAAGAACTTGAAGCCAGCACTTGAATTTAAAAAAAAGTGTAATTAATACAAATCATGAAGTATAACTTATATTATGGATCGAAATTCCCAAAACTACTTGGTCATACTACCAACGAAATAATTGATTAATTATATTTATTAATTTACAGATGTCGAGCGCAGTGAAATGTGAGAACTTGTGAGATTGTCATCAAAAGATGCGATGAAAAGACGGACAGATTTGCAATCCTGATGTTCTGGAGCGTATTACGTTTTATTTCCCTGATAACTTCAACAGAGATAGGCAGCAAAGGCTTTTTATTTTCCAAGAGGCAGGACCAACCTATCTACGCCTCTGGGGAGAATAACAACGCTTTTAAATCAGCTTCCTTCAGAGATAGACATGTTTCAGTCAAACTTCAATGAATTCAAGATTAGAATAAGTATTTTTAAATAAGATAATGCATGATTTAATAAATTTTTATAATAGATTAATGTACTCGTAGATATATGATTAATTGTAATTGTAAATGTTGTGAAGTGTTATTCGAATCACTGTTTTTCACAAATAAATAAATAAAACCAATTTGTCAGAGTAGTGCAAAAGAAAAATAAAACTAATTTTACTGATATTTTCAAATAAAAAAAAAAACATATTTTCCCATCTTTTCGCTTCATTGGTTTTTTCGTGCACAAATTTAATTGACGAGTTCGACATTCGATAAGGATTCCAGAACTACGTTCTATAATTAGTTCATTCGTCATCTTAAGAAAATCAAAAACTTGCAGTGGTTATATTCTTGTTATAATTATGTGATAGATTTAAAAAAAAAATAATATGGTAAAGGGTATAAAAAAAAAAATAAAGGGTATAAAAAAAAAAATAATAATAAATTGCCTGCAAAAATTGAACTGTGAAAATTTTCCTTTTTTTAAAAAATTGCGAAGAACGATCGCTTTACTGTACACAGGTTACAATTTGCAATTACCTATTATTACTGTAACCAGCTCTGTACTATTTATGTTAGGACGGATTGTTTCGGAGAATTCAAACAATTCTTCAAATTTAATTTTCAAGTTCTGTGAATGTTTTTTTCAAGTTCAACAGAACTTGAAAAAGAACTGAAATAATTACAATTATTTCAGGTTTTAAAAGCAACTAGCCTATAACGATATAATAACAGAACCTGAATAGAACATTCACAGAACCAGAAAATAAACTTTGAAATTGGATGAAATTGTTCAAATTCTCCGAAACAACCCGTCCTTAGTCACTCTTCTAGAATCTCGCGTTTGTTTTCTCTCATTTAAAAAAAAGTTTGTCTTCAATGTAACCGAAGTTTTAAAAAATGTAACTAATATTAAGAGAAATTATCTACTTTCTGTTTATATATATATATATTTAGATTTTTATTCCCAACCGTCTGCAGCCAGTGAGGCAATGACATCCCCATGGGGTATGTTGCGAGGCTGAAGGTAGCAGGGAGGGGAAGGAGATAGGGCAGACGATGGCGAAAGCCATTTCAAGCAACGTTTTAATTCTGGAAGGTGGTCTTACACCAGCGCGATACTGGGCTATAAATCTTCCACTCTGGAACGTGCCGCAAATATACTATAGATTATTTTGAATTATTAATTTGTGAAATGACACAAATTAATTAAACAAAATTTACTTGCGCACGCCGGGATTTGAACACGCGATTTCCGGCTTGCTAGTCGAAATCCTTACCCCTCGACCACGGACGACGTTAATATATAATGCAAAGATCACCCTTAATGTGTTAAAATCAAAATAAATAATAGTAAAAAAATTACCCTTGAGGAACGAATCTAAGCGTTTTATGCTACCGACAACTATTTATTTAGGTATCTAACTAAATATATTTTTCGGTGATTGGCATCCATCTTTAAAATATTACTAACGCAGACCCATGATATAATCACGGAATATTGTAATTCCAATTATGAAAAAGACAATAAAAATATTAGGTAGGTACTTCGCTCCACTGAATTCTCCAAACAGACAGTTCGATTTTGAAAATGTCACTTAATTTCAAAGCAAATCCGAGTTCTAGAGTTCATTGAACCAGAGTTATGCAGGACAGACACACAACAGTATTTTTTTTTTATTTTTGATGACTTTTTATCAAAGGATGAAAATGTTTTCAGCAATATATATAGCTCTATAAATAAAGTGTAACCTTTTTTCGGTTTTTAAACTGTTTAATTTTTCAATGTTTTTGTTCATAATTCGTAACCGTTTTACTAGCCTTTTAAAAACGTCATTAAATGCCAAGGACGACGTGTCAAAACCGGCAGTGAATTATAAAAAAATATGTGTAAAATAAAATTCTTCAAAACGAAATGTCTAGAAATTGTTTCTTTTATCAGTCAGAGCTTGTGATCATCGTCACCCATTCTAAGCTTTAGGGTCTGATACTTGGAAAGTGCGATAATAATTGTACATTCCGACCATATCCCCACATCTGTAGCTCCGACGCTGACGCGGTTCGAAAGGGGGTGTTGATGGTGCGTGGGAGGTTCCGGGAACTCCGTATCTCCCGGGGGAGTGTGCGGGTAAAACAAACTAAAACGTACAATAACGCAAACAGACATGTAGATTGGATTTCATAGGATAGAAGCAATATTGACTCCGTGTTGACTGCGCTAAAAGGCGAAATATTATTTCTTCAAATAATATTGTTATTGCGATGGCGAATTGACGTGAGGGAATAATATTATTATGATTGCTAGGGCGATTTTCAAAGTAAAAATAGGTAAATAATATTACGTTTTATAAAAGTTTTTTTTTTTTAAATATTATGTTTTAATTAGAAAGCTTATCTTCAGAGGTGAAAAGAACAAAAAATACTCTGATAATTAGGGGTTATGTTTTGTTATTAATTACTCAGATGAAAAAACTTATTTAATAGATGAAATTAAATTTTAAAGTCAGGGGTAATGGACAGTTGGGGTGAGACTAAGTTAAGGGTATTACGATTGTAAAAAAGGTTATATTCTTGGATAGTAATAAAAAAAACCTTGATCTGTATTTGAATATATAATTGAATTTTATTTCATAGAAATCAATTATTTTCTTATAATTTAAATTACATTTCCACGCGGAAAAAACGTACTGATATAGAATAATGCTAATTCATTAAAAAATCTGGTTAAATTAATTAAATCAGGCCTTTATAGGAAAACGGCGGAACACATGGTGATAAAATTATTAATATTGTCGCATTTCATCATAATATTTATGTGGAAAAGGACACCTACATGAACACGTGTTCCGATATATTCTGAATGAGCTCATATTTTATCAGAAAATGAATTGCTATGATGTCTTTCACAGGATTTTAATAAATTAGCCATACTCAACAAACATAAACCAATTGCATTCTTTGAAAAATACGATGTTAAGATATTTCATTAAAATGAATATTTAGCGAGGTTATGTAAGTGTAATTTAAGGCACGGGATAAAAAAATTCGATCCTACAAATTTTATTAATCCTAAACCAAGCGTACGTTTTAAATGTAATTTACTTTTATATCCGCGTAAAAAAAGTATGATTATTCATGATTTTTTATATGCCATTAAAAACCAACGCGTGCCGGTGATTGGTATTAGACAGCACCACAGAGATGATAATTACTCAATTAACCCTGTATCCATTGCAACATCTCCCTCCCTCTTTCTCATAAACGAAGTTTGTAAAAGAAAGAGAAGATGAAATGGAGGTGCTAGTGGCAGGACAAAACCTAAAGAAATTTCACCATTCTAGAAAAGTTTTTTCAACTTCTTATAAATATTTCTTCTTATGGTTATCCAAAGCCAGAGTTTTCTTTTCTCAGCTTACGTACATTTAACATGGGTTCGTATATTTATATATAAAGAAAGGTAGGTATGCAGAAATAAAGATCTTTCTCTACTTGACCTACATAATGGAATATTATGCCATTTATCTACTTTCACTATTTATCCACCGTAAGAAAATAATTTACAACCCAGCGGATTTAAGTAAAGGAAAAAATTATGACAGTTGTATTATTTTCAATTACGATAGCATAAACCAGTAGCATACACCTTTTAATTTATTTTTTGTAGTTTTCTGGATAAAAAAAGTGTTTTGTTAAATTTCACACTTCTTTGAAAGACAGCTTGTCTGCAAAGACCCTAAAAGGGGGTGTTTTCAGGTTTTCAAAAATTAATGTAAATAAATTAACCGTTTTTGTTGTAAAATGTGATAAAAAATCGGGAATGTCTCAAAAATCGTATAAAATATCAGCGGACGCTACTGTACACGTACACTGTACATTATCCAGTGTGGTTGATGCGTGCAAGTTAAAAGTCAGCACAATTTTGCGATTTTATCAGAAACAGAATCACAAATGCTGTGTTTTGTGCTCAAAAAATACAAATAAATGTTCCTGCCAATCTTAATGCAGAAACAAGGCGATTTCATAGTGGTTTGCCATCAAGATAAGGTCGGCGACACGGTACCGTGTTAGTGCTCCGAGGCTCGATTCCTCGATTTGATTGCCTGTTTTCTGTGCCGATTAGCAATTTTATTTCCACGAGATTTGTTAATAACGTAAGATTAGGTAACCATTTCAAAACCGTGTAATTTTTGTAAAGTTCTAAGATCAGATTACTTAAGCGAAAGCGCCTCGATGTCACCATCGTACGCGTGTTGACAATTCTCTGTTGGCGTTCTCTGTGGTAGATACGTAGATACACGGTGACAATAGCGTAAATATTTTAGGAGGCAGCAGTTTAAGATCAGAGATATGTTCGATATAATTGTGGGGTTTTCACCGGAGCGGAAGTGAAATTAGATGCATGCTGGCAAAATGCGTAATTCTCGTATTGTGCTTATTCGTTGCATTGCATGGAACATTCGATATTTGTATGGAAATTCATGAAAGATTTTTTCCTGGCGGTTGGATGGAAACTAGGGCGAAGCTACACATGCCGGAAAATTTTACACAAAATTATCGCACAGTCTTGCACTAAAGTCGACGCCGTTCCCAAATATAATTTATTTGTTGCTAATCTCTGACAAAGGATTAACAGAAGGCCAATTATAGTTCTAGTGTTTAAAACTCACAGAGCGGACTGACTTACTCTATTTACGGGAAAAGTTTATGTACTGCTTGACCTCGTAGTCTTTAAAGCTAAGAATCTAAAATTCAAGCTTTAAAATTTGGAAATTCAATTAATTATTCGAAGCTTATATGGGACGAATTGTTTCAGAGACTTTTAACGATTCTTCAAATTTCAAAGTTAATTTCTAAGTTCTTTTATTATTTCAGTTCTTTCAAGTAACTAGCCTATTATTATATAATAGCAGAACTTGAATAGGAAATTCACAGAATTTGATGAAACAACCCATCCTTAAAATTTGAGATACTAATATATTAAATCTGAAAAAATTAACTTCGGTATTTCACTAAGCCTAAACGAAATCTACGAGGTTTCAAAAACTTCAAATAAGTTGTTTGCAACAGCGAAATAAATCCACTCACATATTATGATGTTTGAGGGTGAAGAAAAAATATTGACATACTCGTAACTCCGAAAAGGCGGTAGTTCATCACTTTATTTCTCAAAGGACATAAATAGTATTATGTTTGTGTGTTTACTTCAATGTGGCCTTTACTTGTTGACATGTAATTTCCAAAAGGCCTTCGACATTCCGTTGACTACAGAACATGGCGATCAATTCTTTTATTTAGTACATACATATCTGGACACGCGGCGTTGATAAATTATTACTCTTCCCAACGTTGTGTTGCGTGAACATCGCGTTCACATTACTTAGTGATAGAGATAGTAAGTACATTATAATGGATGGATAATCGTCACAAAATTACTTTACAAATAAACTATTTGACTTTGAAACCAACGAATTAGATTGTAATATCAAAAGATATGTTTAATGAATTCATTAATCTGTTTTCTTCATAATCAATTATTTTGTTGCTACTGTTAACCCCTCAGGTAAATTTGTTCGTTTTTGCGAACAAACGGTTATTACCTGAGGTGTCAATTTGTTCACTTATGAGAACAGCTCATTTTTGTCTAAACATGGAAATAAAATTACTGATGGCAAAAAAATACGTTTATTGGATAAATGTATTGTTCAGACTTTAGCCAAGAATCAAACCAACGAAAAATGCCACCTGTATCTGTATTGAGTAATTGAAATATCCGACAGATGTCTCCCCTAAGGGCAATAATTCTGATTATATATACCAATACATTCCAATGAATTAGGTTATAAATAGGCTTGCAAGCCCATTTTCTTCCTCTTCTCTCTCTAAATAACGGATCAATAACAACCATGAAATAATTAAGGAATTCGAGGGTCGTTGTTTTTTGTTACCAGTGATGTGTGTTTTAAAGAATAAAACTTATCAATTATATTTCTTGGTATCATTAATTTAACGAGGCCATTACTGTAACATATGGTCCAATCGAGCCGCATCGTGCACCAGAAAGAGCCGAATTATGAACCAGCAAAAAACCAAGAAGATGCAGATCATCATCAGATAAGTATCCCAACGCCATCCTATCAAAACTGTGACCGAATCCCGAATCCTTCCTATTTCAAATTATCCCAAATGAAATATTTAAATATGCAACAAAGATTAAAAAAAATTATTGTTGTTTCTGATTTTTCAGTTGCATAAAATTTTAATAGCTACCTACATTGCAAATTGATACGATTATTGTTAAATGAGCATCTCAATTGTAAGAGTTTTGTCATTGGATTTATTTAATTAAAAATAATTCACGCGAATGTTCAAATTTACCGGGCAAAATAATTTCAGCGAATTTCTGATTTAAAAAGTTGTCAGTGGTGAGTGGTTGTTCTGATTTAAAAGGTTGTCAGCCCTGGCAAGCATTTTTACTAACACCGCCGTGTTTTCATTCGTAAACTGTCAGTTGTTTGAGGTTAAAAGTTAAATTGTTTATTATTTACCAAAAGATGGAAAAGTTAAAGCCGTTAATCAACAAGCGTGGAATTTTGAAAGCGAAATTGACAAGGTTTAATGATATTTTAAAGACACTCGATAAAACGGAACTAGAATTACGTTATCAAAAGGTCGAAAAATTGTTAGATGACTTTGAAAAAATTCAATCTCAAATCGAAGAACTTTCGGATGACGAGGCAGAACACGTAAGTCAACGTGAATCCTTTGAAAATCAATATTTCTCTGTACTTGCATTAGCAAAAGGTTTATTGAATTCAGTAAATCATGAAAAATGTGAAATTAAATTACCAACTTTGAAACTTATTGAATTTCATGGTGAAATTACTGAGTATGCTAAATTCGCTGAGACCTTTAAAGCATTGGTTCATGAAAATAATATGTTAAACACTTCTCAAAAATTCTTTTATTTACAATCGTGCCTTAAAAAAGACGCAGCTAAATTGATTGCCTCCTTGACCATATCGCACGACAATTACGAATCTGCGTGGCAGATACTGCAGGAACGTTACGCGAATAAAAAAATAATAGTTCATAGGCATGTTGCATCTTTATTTCAGTTAAAAGATATGAAACAAGAATGTCCAGTCGCGTTAAGGCATATTATTGATCAGGCTAATATAAATTTAGAAGCGTTAAAAAATCTAGGATTACATGTTGATTCCTGGGATGCGATTATGATATATTTAATATCTAATAAATTGGATGGATCAACTCGTAGATTTTGGGAAGAGCAGCCAATAGATGGTGCACTCCCAACGTTGAAAGAATTTATTACATGTCTAACCAAACGTGTTGAGGTACTGGAGTTCACAAATTTGCAAGAAAAAAGGCCTACCTACAAGAATGTTACAACACGTGATGATCGCAAGAAAGATTTGTCTGTCTCATTGATAGCAACCAAACACGGATGCATCCTATGTAAAGAAAATCATCCAGTGTATTATTGTAAAAAATTTCTCAAATTAAATATCCAGGGAAGATTAGAATTTTTAAGAAAGGCCCGAGCCTGTTTCAAATGTTTGAGGGTAGGACATTTTACACAAGATTGCAAAAATAAATTCAAATGTAAAATCTGTGCAAGTGATCAACATAATACTTTGATACATGTTAATGAATTAAATAGTGAAAACACAAATGAAGAGGCACACAGCTCGACATCAGTGGCAAATCATACGGTGTTAAATAAAAATGAAAAGATAATTTTATTATCTACAGCGATCGTGAATATCGTAGGTAGCGACAACTGTTTACACAAAGCGAGGGTATTATTGGATTCAGGCGCCCAATCGAATTTCATAAGAGAGAGTTTTGCAAAAAAATTAAAATTAAAAACAGAAAAAATAAATACGCCGGTGTCTGGAATACAAAATCGCATCACACATATCAATCGAAGAGTTACAATTGACATGTTAGCAGTGAATAGTGATTATAATAAGAAAATTTCTTGTTTAGTATTGCAGGCTACAACAACCGACCTACCCCAAATGACCTTCAGGAAACAAGAGTTGAAGATCCCATCTGGCTTGCAACTAGCGGATAAGGATTTCAATGTCACGTCTCCAATTGACATCCTGTTGGGTGCGGAAGTTTTTTGGGAAATAATGAATAATGATCGAATACGCTTAACGGAGGGCGGGCCAACTATTCAAAGGACTGAACTCGGTTGGATTGTTTCCGGAGCGATCGACATCATCACTAAAACAAGGCCAGTATCAATTAATTGTAATCTAGCCATTAATAAAATAGGTAACCAGATGGAAAGATTCTGGAAACTAGAAGAGGTGGATGCCATGAAACCTCAGAATTTTGAAGAAAAGGCTTGCGAAGTCAACTTTACAGAGTGTCATAGTAGAGACACGGAGGGCAGATTTATGGTAGCCTTACCAACCCGCCCTTGTATAGACCAACTAGGGAGTTCTTTGTCAATGGCTGAAAAAAGGTTTCATACATTGGAAAGAAAATTTTCCACCAATAAAGAATTGAAATGTCAATATAGCATGTTTATGAGAGAATATTTACAATTGGGTCATATGGAAGAGTGCCGAAAATCCGAATGCGATGCGAGATCATATTTTTTACCACATCATGCGGTGATGAAGGAGTCAAGCACCACTACTAAAGTTCGCGTGGTGTTCGATGGATCGGCAAAAACATCTTCTGGTATTTCCCTTAATGATGCTCTGATGGTCGGACCTAACATACAAAAGGATTTAAATATTCAAATTTTACATTTCAGAAAACATCCTGTAGTCATAACTGCGGACATAGAGAAAATGTACCGTCAGATAAACGTGCAGGAAAGCGACCGCAATCTACAGAAAATTGTTTGGCGCTTTTCACAGGATGAGGATTTGAAGCATTACAAGCTAAGGACAGTGACTTATGGATTAGGACCGTCATCTTTCCTGGCGACAAGATGCCTGAAGCAAATAGGTATTGAAAATAGACTTTCATTTCCTATAGCAAGCAATGTCATTGAAAACGACTTTTACATGGACAACCTATTAACGGGAGGAAATGACGTTGAATCGTGCCACCTTCTAAAACAACAGGTAATCAGTTTACTAAAATCTGCAGGGATGAATCTAAGAAAATGGAGATCGAACGTGGCAGAATTATCTTCCGAACCAGGTCAAGATATGCAAGGATTGATATCTAAAGAACCCCAAGAAGAAAAAATACTAGGATTAATCTGGAACAGTGAGTTTGATTACTTTTCATATGTAGTGAAAAAACCAGTATGTACCGTACAAAGCAAACGGCGGATATTGTCAAGTATCGCCTCAACGTTCGATCCTTTAGGACTGCTAGGACCAGTAACGGTTGTAGCAAAACTAATTATGCAGAGATTATGGAAATCTAAGACTTCCTGGGACGAAGAAATACCCGAGGGAATATTAAAAGATTGGGAAAATTACATGAAAAATTTATCTCAAATAAACCTGTTGAAAATAAAGAGAAGAATCTTGTGGGGTCAAAACAGCCTACAAATCCATGGTTTTTGCGACGCATCAGAAAAGGCCTACGGAGCCTGTGCGTATCTAGTATCCAGGGACGCCGAGGGTAAGATGCACTCTCAGTTAATATCTTCCAGGTCCAGGATAGCGCCATTAAAAAGCATATCCCTGCCAAAATTGGAACTTTGTGGTGCGGTGCTGTTAACGAAATTATTAAAAAACATCAAAGAAGCGCTCAACATGGTTGAGGTGGATACATACTACTGGTGTGACTCTACCATCGCACTATGCTGGATAAGAGGACAGCCAGCTAGATGGAATACTTTTGTGGCCAACAGGGTTGCCGAGATACAAGAGGCCGGCGATCCCGCCCATTGGCGACATGTTTCATCGCAGGAAAACGCCGCTGATATTTTATCAAGAGGAGTTACAGCAAACAAACTATTACAAGCAGATATTTGGTGGAAGGGTCCAGATTGGCTAATAAGAGAGGCCGATCACTGGCCGAAGCCAGAAAATTCCTGTATAAATCCTCCAGAGATAAAAACCAAGGCGGTATGCGTGTCTACTAATGTCACGGAGTGGGACATCTTTTCAAAATTTTCCTCTCTCAACAAGCTAAAGAGAGTAACTGCATATATATTGCGTTTCTTTAATAATTGTAACACAAAAAACTGTAAATTAACCGGGAGGTTAAGCGTGCCGGAGCTGGACAATACATTGCATCGTCTAATAGCAATAATTCAACGCTACCATTTTAAGGATGAGTTCAGGGCTTTGAGTAATAAATGTTCACTGGATAAACGTAGCGTTATTTTGTCGCTTAATCCATTTATAAATAATGGATTAATTTGTGTCGGGGGCAGGCTAACAAAGGCGAAACATTTATCATACCAGCAACGACACCCAATAATATTACCAAAAAATAATAAGTTAACAGAATTAATTATTCGACATCTTCATTATGTACATTTACATGCAGGGACACAAACTTTGTTATCTCTAGTGAGATTACAGTTCTGGCCGATTGCCGGAAAAACCACTGTTAAGCAAATATTACATAAATGTATAGTATGTTTCAGAAAAAATCCAGTAACCAGTCAAGTCATCATGGGTGACTTGCCGGAAAACAGAATAACACCTAGCAGGCCGTTCGAGGTTACCGGGATTGATTACGCAGGTCCTATCATGATGAAAAGCGGTATCACCAGGAAGGCTCCATTGGTGAAATCTTATTTATGCATTTTTGTTTGTTTCTCAACGAAAGCTGTGCATTTGGAACTGGTAACGGACCTCACCACTGACAACTTTTTAAATTGTTTAAAACGTTTCATTGCGCGGAGGGGCAAACCCTTTAAAATGTATTCAGATAATGCGACCAATTTTAAGGGAGCATATAATCAACTGAGAGAATTGTATGATAAGTTAAAGAAATCTGATGACAAGATTCAAAAATATTTAGCTGATTTGTCAATACTGTGGGGATTTATTCCACCACGGTCACCGAATTTCGCTGGACTCTGGGAAGCAGCAGTGAAATCCGCCAAATATCATTTAAAAAGAATAACCGATAATTCAAGTTTAACCTTTGAACAATTATATACTTTATTGTGTCAGGTAGAATGCTGTTTAAATTCACGTCCGCTCACTCCTCTGTCCAACGATCCGACTGACCTGAATACTTTGACTCCAAATCATTTCCTGATTGGCGGAGGGATAGCTTCTATCTCTGAGAAGGATGTTCGGGAGATACAATATAATCGATTGAATCAATATCAAAAATTAAATGCACTGATTCAAACATTTTGGTGCAGGTGGAAACTGGAATATCTTGCAGAATTACAAAGACGTACCAAATGGAAGGAAGACAAGGGCCTCAGGACTGTTGAAAGGGACGACATGGTCATACTAAAGGAGGACAACCTGCCGCCTAATATGTGGAAACTAGCCAGGATCCTAGCTACTCACCCTGGAGCTGACGGGAAAGTGCGGGTGGTTACCCTCAAAACCGCACAAGGAACATTTAAGAGACCTATCAGCAAAATATGTTTATTACCCATGGAAAGGAATTCAAGCATTGCTACAGGGACGCCCGATGTACCCCCCGGACTGAATAAATAAGTTCCTGCAGTCATAAACAAGAGAAAAATCAACAACCTACCTGAAGGATGACCTTGGACCATCAAATTTTTGCTAGCAGTCATAAGAAGGAGAAAAATTAGCAACCTACCTGAAGGATGACCTAGGAACATCGAATTAACTTGTTCATATTATGATTCTCTTATTTTAGAACTTTTTTGTTCATATTCATCTCATGATTGTTTTTCAAATTAATTTGTCCATATTTATATTATGTTTATTTTTCAAATTATTTTTGTTTATATTATGGTTATTTTAAAAAAAATTATTTTTTGTTTATGTGTAAAAAAATAAATTCTTCCGTGCCCTGGCAGCATGTTCAGACTTTAGCCAAGAATCAAACCAACGAAAAATGCCACCTGTATCTGTATTGAGTAATTGAAATATCCGACAGATGTCTCCCCTAAGGGCAATAATTCTGATTATATATACCAATACATTCCAATGAATTAGGTTATAAATAGGCTTGCAAGCCCATTTTCTTCCTCTTCTCTCTCTAAATAACGGATCAATAACAACCATGAAATAATTAAGGAATTCGAGGGTCGTTGTTTTTTGTTACCAGTGATGTGTGTTTTAAAGAATAAAACTTATCAATTATATTTCTTGGTATCATTAATTTAACGAGGCCATTACTGTAAACATTACCGTCACCTTACTTTTTGTCGTTTTATAGAAAAAATCACAAAGTTTCATAAATTTATAGAGATGCACACTTTAATACTTCTATAGTTAAAATCTAGATTTAATAATATAAAGTCTAGTGTTTTTTCTTTCAAACACTGTGTAGACCATACTTCTCACTATTACAGCAAGGGCGACAAAACGATTTCTATGATACCATATTTGTTAAAATATGGTGTATTTGTACCAACCCCAATTTGTGAAAAATTTATGAAACTTTGTGAATTTTTTATAAATTTATCTAATAAACGTATTTTTTTTTGGTATCCGTTATTTTATTTCAATGTTTAGACAAACAAACGTAAGGTGAGCCATTTTTAAAATTTTTTGTATTTGCATAAAAAAAAATTGATATATAAATTATATGTTTATTTCCAACAATAAAAAATGAAACCTTGCTTCATCACCTTTTAAAAACATTTTTTATTTATCGGATGCGTACGCAAATATTCAATATATTTGGATTTTATTGCAATGCGGAAACACACACGAATTTTCCGGCCTCTGACGGCGACTTTAAGAAATATAATTGTCAATATGTTAGAGCCCTGAGGAGTTAAGGTAGCTAAAGATTTTGCTTGATTTAGATAATTTGTTCGGACGTCCTACGAAGATAAAATCCGAGATTTTTTATATCTTGGCATGAAATCAGTGGAAGAATGAATGTGCACTGAATTGACTATAAATAAATATAATAGTAGACGGAATAAGAGTTCAGGGACAACCCGAGAAGATACAGCACGATCCATTGAATCAGATAATCAAATTGGGTTCTGCAAATTGTTGGAATAATACAATACAATATGTATGAGACATTTGACGGATGTGGCTGAAGCAAGGAATTTGTAGCAGGTCAGAGTTGTGTAGCGTTATAACCAGTTCTCCAACCCCAGGAAGAAATAATACAATCGCGTGTTGGATACTTAGTGCGAGGAACTTACATCCAAGAGTATAAAAAAAACAACCGAGTATGCATGAGACAACATGCATACATGTTGGTATGCAATAAAAGCATATAAATGTCTCGCGCACTTTAATATACATGCCTTTCTTGTAACATCTTCGGTAGTAATACGAGTAATTACTTACAAAAGACTTTTACTAGACGCCCATCGCAATAATATACTCATATTTCGTTTGGCGACAATCATCAGTGTTAGTTCATTTGACTTGAAACGAAAGTTTCTTCCGTCTTTAAACATTCATTGCTCCTTTCCTCGTTCTAATATTTCCACCATAACACTTTCAACACAGCCTTGAGGAGTTACGCATAAACATAGTTACAGACGTCTAAATCAATGAATCCGAAATTGGATCCCGCAGAAATAAATTAAAAAATATTTCCAGGATTCCATGTCTCGACGAACCCAATCATAAAAAATTCAAGAATCCAAGGTCTCAACATGAATAATTATTTTTGCCGCCATGATATCTCGATTACCTTCCGTTAATCAACCTGACTTATTGGAAAAGTTAGATTGGGAATTTAAATTTTTGATCGATTCACGATTCAAAATCGAGGATTATGTAATTAAATTTGATTCGTTTTTATTGTATGGTGATATTGTACTCTCTAATTTCACGGTTCAGAATCGCGAATCCGTAGATTATAGATTAATCCGTATGAAATGCTATATACCTTATGTATTTTTTCCAATCAGTTTTAAGTGTATCATTGTTAACTGTGCCATGGTTCGACAGAGAGCTATTAACATCATATTAAATTTCTTAATCTTTATTTTTATTTATTAAATCTTATGATAATAATAGTTTACGATAATGATATATTTTAAATTTAATCATAAATCACAAACAATATTTTAGATGGACATATTTTCTTAGTTCATTTTTCTTATCAATCATATTTCATTTCATTCGGGGTTTGGTTGTAAAGTTGGACGGCCTGATTTTTTATTATTATTTTTTTAATGTGAAACCGAACTCGTCCCAGCAGTCTGGAGCCAGTGAGACTATGGCATCCCCGATCGGGGTATGTTGTGAGGATGAAGGTAGTGGGTGGAGATGGTGAAGAGGAAGGTGGACAAGTACCTGGATATTTAGATCTGGTAACTAAAACGGCTAAAGCCATTCCAAGCAACGTTTCAATTCCGATTGGTGGTCTCACACTAGGGCTATAATGAAATTATTTTTAACTTTGGAACGTTCCGCAACTATATTATACATTAATTAAAATGAAGAAAGACGATAAGAAATCCGCGACCTCCAGCTTGCTAGTCGAGAGCCTTACACCTCGACCACAAAGGCCGTCAGGAGATTTATTGGTACTTGATTTCTTCCTGGTGGGCAATCTAATTTGTTTTGCATTTCTCGTCTCGTGTCCGTATATCTCGTGATTTATTGTTACGAATTTTTTTTTTCCTTTCATTTCCTTAAACATTATTTCTGTGCTTATCTTATGTAAAAAATAAATACATTCAAATGTATAGTTTTCTTCTTTTTGAAAAATGTGCGTTTGAGAAAACGAAGGTAATGTTGGCAGCTCTCAGTCGAAGTGTGTATGATAAAGTTAAAAATGACGTTTATGTTTAATTACGGTTACGGTTATTATTAATAATTATGGTTGTATCTTTTTCGGTCTTTTCTGTTTCACATCTTTATTTCGAGAGTCGTTAATGTTGTCTAAAACTATTAAAAATTACAGTTTGTGGTTTTACTCGTTAAATATTTTCCGACGATTTATGAAGCAGCAAAAACTCTTGTGATCTCGGACGTTATGGGTCGACTAGAACTGTCTATAATTAATTCTTGTTTACAGCTTACAATCTCCCAAATTTCACAATTTTTAAGAGTTTTGAAACATCTATTTAACTCTTAAGACTATTCTACAAGGTGGGGCAAAAGTAATGTCATTATTTGAATGTGCCATGATTTTTGCAAATGACGTCAAATGTCATTTTGCTTTGAAATTTTTGCTGTAGATACATAGAGAATTAGTTGACAACAAGCAATGAAGCGATACACACCCAAAGAACGCGGAGTTATTGTTACTGCTTATTTGACCAATTTCCGGTCTGTTGTTTTAATGCAGGAGAGGGCAAAAGTAATGTCATATTATTCAAAAAAATTATTGACACTCATCTAATCACAATTTAAAAGATACCACATCCAATAATTACTTAGAAGACTAGTGGGAAATTTTGTGGGAATTCTAGTGAGAAATTTAGAACATCTAGTGGGAACATCTAGTGAGAACAGAAAATCTAGTGGGAAATTTGGCACTAACGAAGCCTTTCCAACAAAAATAAAGTTGGTTGTTTACAGGTGAAAAAATATACTAAGCAGTTGTTGATTGATGTACTTGTACATATTGAATTATTTGGCGTGTTGGAAATAGGCCGACGTAGCTCAGTGGTCCAGAGCATCTGACCGGACATCAAATTCCCGTCGGCGGCATTAATTTTTACTCGGGAGATATTTTCAATTTGTATGGATATTTCAGGCGATTAATTATTGCTTATAATAATGTGGACTTTTTATTCACCTTGAGGGCTTCAAATGTTTTCCTAACTCTATACGGCTGACTCCTTTGGGTTTTATATCCATATTTTAATAGAACTGAATGTTCGATAAGAGTACTAACCATAAAAGCATCCAAAATCACCTATAAATAATAATGTACGGTAAGGTTTTATAGACGAGACTAGCGTATTGAAGTTTCTAATCATGTATGAGCACCGATACGAGTTTGGCCTAAATGCCGCAGATAAATACATCACCACTGACAGCACGGCACTAATCATAACAATATATTTTTGTAAACGTAGATAAGTACGTTAGTTTATTTTTTTATTGTTATCAAGTTTAATTTGTAGAATTTCATTTTTCCTCCTTCAGAGGGCGAAACAGCTGCCACGCGTAATAATAATAACACAGCAGAACTTGTTTAGTAACAAACTCTTTTTTTCTTAGTTTCTAAGCACACTCACTAAATAACATAGATATATATTATTCAAATAAATACCGGAAATTCCAATTATATCCAATTTTACAATTAGGTATGTGTCTTAAATTCTGTATCTAAATTTCGCTAATAAACAATTAGTTAATTATAATTAATTGTTAATCTCAAGTGACCTACCAGATAAGTATGGTACTGTATTTTATCTCCATCAAAGATATTAGAAGAACGAGATATGCTATGTTGGCCGCCGGACCGTAGCCGGAGTACTACCTAATTAGGGTACTTTGAACGGTATCGGGACGTGTACGCACAGAAATCTGTTCTATGTATTAGTGCGGATACCTTAGCGTAAGCGAAGGTGTGCAGTAGTATTGGTGAACAAAACCGGCGACACTCGGCAAAACAATTCCACTCAGTACGAACTGCGCATAGCACATCTCGTTCTTCTAATATCTTTGATCTCCATATATAGTTAGTAACAACATACATCATAGTAGAAATGTATTATATATGTGTACAGCGCCCTTGAGGTGATTTCGTACAAAAACGGCGCTATAAAATTAATCCAAATATTATTATTATTAAATTTCTAGTTTTAAGCCATAGTTGTAGTTCATATCATAGTAGTATTTTGTAAAACCCACTCGGTTATAATAATATGTATAAGTCACTAGTTATAAGTTTTAGTTTTAATTCGCTAGCTTATTCGTCATAAGCCACTAGTAATAAATCGAAGTTATAAGTCTAAGCGGTAGAATATAGGTTAAATAGATAAATTCAGTTCTAAAGTGCCCTTGAGGTGATGTTCTCACGAAAACGGCTATATAGAAATGGTCCAAACATAATTTTTATTTTTATTATAAAATTAGTTGTTGATTACCACAAGACAACGCGAGCTACTAACTACTGATATAATGCAGAGCCAAATAATTAAATTACATAACTTAGACTATTTTCATGCCAATGTTTTTCTCCCATTTTAATATCCTGAAAACATGTTTTCTATAACTCTTGTTCTATTTGTGTACTGGATGATTTGAGTGTATCGTATTGTACAAATATATGTTTAATAAGCATTCGCAAACGAGAGATGTATAAAATCTTTCAGTAATAATTTTTTTTCAGAAAATTGATGTGTACACACTGTACAGTGTACAGTAAGGAGGAATTCAATCTGAAATCGGTAGAGTAAGATAAAATACGAAGAATATTAATAAAACCCATAAATTTTGGCAGAAAAATAGAAAAATAAATAGAAAAATATCTTAAAATTTTCATAAACCAAAAAGGTTACACTTCCACCGAGTCCTTTAATGTTTTGCAATGAAATATTATGTGTTGCCAGTACAAGGAAACCGATTTACAGTACTTCGTTCAGTTTTAGAATTTGTAAATTTAATAATATAATATAATCCGACTATTTCACTTTACATAACATTTTTAGTGCAAAGAATATCTGTACAAGACGAAGTTTTATTTCGTGCTAGTATTAAAATAAGGGAAGCCATTAAAAAGCGATCAAAATTTGATCAGCGCTTAAAAGAGAATGTTTCGTGAAATGGCGATTCTGTAAAAGACCCAATTGACGTTTTGGCATCCCTCAATTCGACGAGCTAAATGTATTACCAGAGCCCTAACGATTTTTAATGTAGCAAGCACTCGTTTCACAAGGCAGTATAATTCATTTATACGCCATTAAAGTGAAAAACCACGCGTGAATATTAAACGGGGACCTATCTGAAATATGGTAATGTTGCTTCTGAAGGTTGGCAAATCCATTTATTTTCTAGCTTATTATCCATTCCGAAAGGATGTATCTAGAACACGTGTTATTTTCTAATATTATTATTTTCTCTCTATTTTATAAAATTTTATTTGGATGCTTATTTTATAAATTTCGGGACTTTGTTTATATTTGTAGTGGTACGCCACTACTTGACTCGAACTTTATTCTAGAAGTTTCCAAACAAGCTTCTTGGATTTTCTTTTATTTTTTTAATATTTGTTTCTGTAGCAACTGGAATGTTCGAGAATGTTTTATTTTCCACCTAAATAAGCGACAACGTGAACAAAATGGTCAGTACAGTACCAGCAACCGCGACATCGAGATCGAATTATTTTGCCTACCTGACGCGCTTCGGAACATTCTCGAACCTTCCTTTCGTAAATCATTTTGTTGTATTTTCTACGTTTATTTATTGTTTTCGGATATATTATTAAAAACCGCTTCAGCCAAATTTCCTGGTTATTTATTAATAAAAAGAATCCGAACATAACTACATATTTGCGCGTTTTCCATAAAAAAGGCTTTCGATGAATATGATTTTTTAAAACATGAATTAAAGACATCTTTTGTCAGAAAAGTTATCATTTCGAGGAATTCAATTAGACGTGTTAAATTATTGTCTGTACTAGCTTCATTTTGCAACAGAAAACTCTTTAATATTTATGAAAGAGAAAATTACGTAAAACTCTCCAGGCTTGTTTTTCAAGATACTTTTTTTATATGAAGCTCTGAAGCTGATAACATTTTTTGCATAAATTTAATTATTTTTTGTATTCGAATGAGGCGAGGGGTAAATTTCGAGTAAACTAATTTACAGAAACGATACCCTTAGCGGCTGAGGGTTGCCATTTGCCATTGTATGTTAATAAAGTATTAACAGGAATCTCTTGAAACGAGAGCGAATTGCCAAACATACCCCTCTCCATTCAAATATCTAATCAATGCTCGTTATCTGATAGAAATCAACCAATTAATATAGCAGCCTACACCTGTGCGTAATGAACATTTCAATATTATTGTGGGTAAATGTTTTGTTGGCAAATACAAATATATATTAAACGCTGGAATAAACTTCCCTCAGTTCTTAGAATTCAGAATTTGGCTGAATTTGAATTGGCTTTAAAAAAATATTTTAAAATCCTATCATTCATAAATCTTAATTTCTTTTTAATGTTTTATAATAAGCAATATTCTCAAGCTTCCGATAAATGTTTGGTTTCGGTTTCCTTCTTTTATACCTTTTTAGTTTAATGTTTTAATGTCTGTTCAGAATATTCTCATTTATGAGCACAAACTGCCTCCTGTTTTATATTATGTTTGTTAAAACAAAAAAATATTTATACTAAATCATATTGTTTGGTCCTGTACTATAATAGCACTGTTTTTATTAATTATTTAATCTCTTATCATCGCTTTGTGTGTACATTTTTATGTCATGTAAGTTATCATTGTCCTTATTCTTTGTTTTATCGTTGCAGCAATAATTTTAAGAACATGACCACAGACAACAAATTACTATTTTAGTAAATATAGTAAAGTATATGATAAAGCGCACTCGAAGTGAAATGTCTCAAAACTGCGCTATATAATAATGTTATTAGTGGTTTTATTTGTATTAAACTGTTAGTTTTCTTAATGATGATTATTACCGTTTCATTATTTTGAAATTTTATCCGTCAAGTTTTTATCAGGTATTAGAAAAAAAGTAAACAGCGATTACTGACAGATAATTTCAAAGGTTTAAAATGTAGTTTAAATATGAAATAATATTTTTCCCAAGTTGTAAAAGACGCTAAAGAAAAATGTGTTTGGTATTTGAAATACTAAAGTTTAACTAGAGTGAATGAAGGAACTTTATTTTAAAAAGAATTAGGAATAGGTTCTCTTAAAAAACTTACTAGGACTTCGAATAAGAACAAGCTGCTGAAAAAATACAGTTTATCATAGTATCATAATTATTTGTTTTCGAATTGAAAATTAGAAAAAATAAATAAATATATTTTATGAGATCTTAAATGTTCGCGATGGTTGAAACTTGGCTTACTCGAAAAAAGGGGTTTTTTGGTAGTGCAAAACCGATTTGTAAATTATGAAGGAAAATACATTAAATAAGTAAAAAGTGTATTTTTTTAATAAAATTATATTGAAATGCAATCTCTTATTGGTGATATTATGAATCGTTATTAAAAAAAACGTAACATAACCTTAACAAGCATTTCCATGATTTTTCTAACATTTTTTTTTATTTTTTTTTTTTTTTTATTTAATATTTGAAAAAGTATATATTTTTACATAGATAAGTATACAGGATATAAACAAGATATAAAACAATAGAAATTAAAGTAGCCTTTCCTCACCATAAAGAGACAATGCTCTTGTGTTTGGTGAGGGAATTCTAGTTCAATTATGTACATGTTAGTATTAAGGTAAATAAATTATTAAGAAACAACACAAGATTTAAACAATATTACTTCTAGATGTAAGTAGTGAAAGTATTTTGGACTTATAATAGTTTAAGGTAATTTTTTAATTTAAGGTGAAATTCCTGAATATTTTCGATATTTTTTAAATTTAATGGAAGGTTATTAAAATAAATTATGCCTAGATATAGATAGGTATTTTGAATGAGCTTAGTGTTAAATTTTGGGATTTTAATAGTTTTCTGGTATCTTGCTGATGTATTGAATTGCAAATTATGAGTATTTGACTGTATTTCTTTGTAAATTTGAAGTATTGAATATTTTTGATACATTTTGTCTACTGTAGGTACTTTAAAAATTGTAAAAAGAATTTCGGTAGAAAATTTTGACGGTTTTTTCAAAATTACTTTGATTACCAATCTTTGAACTACTTTAAGTGGGTTCAAAATTTTATTATATGTTCCTCCCCAACCAATAATACCATATTGTAATATAAACGCCTTATAATATATAATGTAACATAAACGCCTTATAATATAACAGGTAAGCCACTCAGTGTGGATTATACAATACTGGTCTAATAACTAAACAGAAATGCATAAAATATGTTAAATTCTTATGAATATGTAAATGAATAATCGTTTTTGTTATTAATTAAACCTAAATAAATCTAATTCAAGCCCATTAATTCCTGCATTGTCCATTTATGGTCCCAAAATATTTGTGCAAGCGTTGAATGTTGCTCATTTTGAATTCAAATCATTTTGTATTCCCAATACGATGTGAAAGGTGAAAAGGTTGGAGATGCATAATTATTTTCTATATAAAATTACGATGATCACGAAATTGAATCTGCTTATTAGGTACATTAAAAAAAACTTTCTGTTATTAGCGTTAAAACATGTCAGCAAACATAAAAGTAGTTTGTTTTATAAATACTGTCATCTCATCGACTCTTCATAACCGTGTGATTTTAAGTATTTCAATATTCATGCCATGGCTTCGCGAAAAAGCCTGGAATTTATAATTGAATTGGTCTAAAGTATCGTAATTTCTCAACATTAACGCTTTGTGACAGAGATTCATTGCGTAAATAAATCCTAGTGCATCACGTACTCGTTTGATAATGAAGCCTTTGTTCACTGGGAAATCCCTGGCAAAACAACGAGCAATAATTTGTTTCAGTTAACAAAGTTAACAAATTGTAGCATTAACGTGATATACAATACAGATGTGTCCGGTGAACAGGTCCATTTCCTGGCTGAGATTTATATTGCAGGATTAAGTCGAGTGAATCGCAATTCCCCGAGGAGTTTCCAATTTCCTGGTGAATATTTCCTTTTTTATATTCCTCGTTCCTGCACGTGGCTGGTCATTGTATCGTTACATATAAGTTGTTACAGTATTGCGCTTTGAATAAATAAGTTATGAAATTTTCTTCCTAGTTGCTTATTAATTTTTAATTTATTGACAATGATATATGTTGCGGACTGTGACATCTCCACTCCCGGCTATGAGGTGTGACTGGAGGTAGTGGTCACAAGTATCAGGCTAAGTAGATATAGTCACTAAACAGCACTAAAGCCATTTCAAGCAACCAGGGTGATATTGAAAGTATCTAATTCACGTAAACGCAAATAACAATATACCTGATATGCATTATTTTAGTAAAATTATTTATGTGTGGAATAATTAACACAAATTAATTGAAATCAAAAAAGATGATTAAATATTTTTTATGATAGGAGCTTTTGGATGACAACGATAAAAAATGAATCATGGACGTTCACTCACTGAGCATATGATTGTTATTGTGGTTAATGAATTTTAAATCATTTGTAAAAGTGTCTTAACTAAATACTGTCACAAAATATTCGATTTTGGACACAAGCGGAACTTTTCGCGAGATTTGGAATTTGCCATTAGGTTTATTACTGCTAGCAAATCGCGCACTTTTGTAAAAAGGACTAGTAATTTGTGAGCAGATTTTATTTTCACAGACTTAATAGTGATGCGAGTTGCTTGTAAACTGTGGGATTCATTTATTGACCAGCCATTGAAAGGTTGACTTCCTTTCCCGCTTCCCGCTCCCCGCAACATTCCTCTCTCCCCTATCGGCATGTCTACGGTTTCTCATCTCTACGATAATCTCCCATTTATATAATAATAATATTAATATTTGGATTATTTGTATAGCGCCGTTTTTGTGCAAAATCACCTCAAGGGCGCTGTACAAATATATATCACATTTTTACAATGATGTATGTTACCACTAATTATATATGGAGATAATATACAGTACAATACGTACCTGGTAGGTCACTTGAGATTAACACTTAATTAACATTATCTAATTGTTTATTAGCGAAATTCAGATACAGGATTTAGGACATATTTGGAAAATTGGATATAACTGGACTTTCTCTCATGAATGGTATATTTAATTTAAGGGTATGACAGCTTAAAAAGGTAAGTTTTTAGTTTAGGGCTGAATTCTGTTGGACTTGTTATGGATTTTAGTTCCGGAGTGAGTTTATTCCAAGCCTTCGGCCCAGATACTCCGAAAGCGCGATCATCAAACTTAGTATTTGGTTTACGCTTAGGTTCCATCAGTCTGCCTACTGTTGCTGATGTTGCTGATTTAAGAGTTGACTGCATCTGACCAGTGTTTTCCGGGATGCATAGTTCAGAGATGTAGGGTGGGGCCATTTCATTGATGGGTTTAAACACAATCCAACACAATTTGTACTGGATTCTTTCAGGGCACTTGAGCCAGTGAAGGTTATGAAGGTGTTCTGAAATGTGCGAATATTTTGAAACGAATGATTGAAGTTTGTCAATTTGATATTTTGGAAGGCTGGCATAAATTCTATTGCAGTAATCGAGACGTGAGACTACGTAAGAGTTGATAAGCAGTTTTGTTGCTTCTGTAGGAAGATTTCTTCGGCCAGACTTGAATTGTCTGTATATAGTTATATACTAAAATTTAAATACTAAATTAATTAATATATTGTCATCTCGTATTTATAACTGGACCAATAAATCCTACTGGTCCCTCAATATAAAAATTTAAAAAAACTTTCGTAATCCTACATGTATTTAAAATTACTGATTTTTGCATTTTCATAAATAAATTTGTAGCGTCGATATTAATCCATTGAATAATTAATAATAAATCGCTCGACCTACTTAGGTACGTACTTGCTACTTGCTACTTAGGTACGTATTTGCAGCCGAAATCAAAACAAAGCAACCTACCTGTTTCAAGACCTACTTGCCTACTCGCGACAATACTAACGCGCACTCAGTCCGGGATACTACGAGAACTCGCCAGAAGGTTCGAGTCTACGGCCTATGCATAATCGCCGCAATGTCGAAGGTTCCCGAAACACACAGTCTGTGCGAGTGCCTAGAATTTAGTTGCCATCCATCTACCTACTGCCGCCGTCGGCCGAGTAGTATAAATAAGCCCGACGCAGCGAGCCAGTCAGTCAGTCATAATTTTGCCGCCAGTCTACAAGGCTCAACGAGTGATCACCCTCGCTAATCTTACTAGCGCGAAGGACAACGTACCCGGCTTCGCCCGTATCATCATGGACTCTATCGGGACATCATCATAGCGCCTCGGCCACGTCCGCGGCCAGCGCTACTCGGATTACAAGCGCCCTGGTTCCAGTGTCTCTGACCAGCGCTTCTTCCACGCTACCATGACCACCACGAGGACACGCAGCATCCTCACTGGTCTACATCGTTCCCGTTCAACCGCCTACAAGGTCCGTCGCACCTTCGGCCGTCTCGTCAGCACTGGAGTGCCTGAAGACCTACGTTCTTCGCCAGTGCCTGACCTCCATCGAGTCCTGGTCACCAGCGCCCGGCGTCGACTCACTGACCCGCGCTTGACCTGCCAACACATCACAGCAGCAACCGGAGTATTCTACATCTGTCCTTCATCATCTCCTTGTCACGGCTACTGACTCACCAATAAAACACATGTGACCTTCACAACCTTCTTTCATTTCGTGCCTCACCATTGATCCCCAAAAATTCTTTAAATAACAAATGGTAATATTTTTAAAGTTTGAGAATGCCAAATTCTTTTAATTTCATTACCTAAGGAAGGGTTGTTTCGGAGAACTTGAACAATTCTTCGAATTTCAAAGTTAATTTTCAAGTTCTGTGAAAGATATTTTTAAGTTCTGTTTTTATTTCAGTTCTGTCAAGCAACTAGCCTATAATGATATTATAACAGAATTTGAATAGGACTTTCACAGAACCCGTAAATGAACATTGAAATTTGATGAATTGTTCAAATTCTCCGAAACAACCCGTCCTTAATCTGTGTATTTTCTTATTCTTTCAGAAACACATTTTTGAATATTACTTTTAATGATATAAATTATTTGTTTAAATTTTGTCATGTAAAACTATATCCGGTCTATTATGACTAATCGATCGGTCTGGTAGTATAGTTTTATCATAATATATTTTATAAAATTCATTTTCTAAAAATGGATTTGGTTCGTATTCATGATATGGTACTATATTACGGCAGTCAATCAAGTTATGTTTAATTACCAAACTTTTGTGAATTATTTTTAAAACTGGATTGTGCCTTATATTTCGGACGGCGCGAAAAGCCAAACATTTTCTACATAAATCATCAAGGTGATCTTTGATTATATGCTCAATATAATTTTTAGTATTAATGACTGTATCCTGAATGGCAAGGATAAATCCTTCTTTTTCTGCGCTCAACTCTCCAATACTCAACCATTTGTTTAATGAAAATTTGTGAATAATTTTATTTGACCAGGAATCTAATAATTCCTGGTTGGGATTTATAAAAATGTTGCCATTCTCGTCGTATAAATTTAATGGTGTAATTTTTCTATCTGCCTTGCAAATTGTTTTGTGCATTCCGGAGCTATTAGCTTTCCTATGGAAAAAAGTTCTTAGCATTTCTACCTGATTGTATTTCAAAGAAGTTATTTTGACCATACATAAAAAGTTATTCTACTATTATGTACTATTTAAAAAGTATATATAATTTGTAGAATTTTCTAATAGCGCGTGTGTACACTTTACAACATAAATGGAAATGCATAAAAATATTGCTATTTGCGCATTAAATCCCATTACAAAACAGTTGCAAACATAATATAAAGAAGAATACAGATATGTCTGTATGCGGACGCATGGAACCTATCCTAGGTTCATGCATCATATCGACTTACTTGAGGAAACTAATTCTGTGAGTCTGGAAACTAGGCGGAAAGCAAGTCTAGCTATTATGTCTTTCAAAATTTGGAACAATTTTATCAATAACCCATTTACTTGGGATTCTATGATTTATATGTACCAGACCACTACAGCCGAAGTCGATACCATGACCTATTCAGAGTACCAAAAGGCAAAACCGACGTCCTGGCAAAGGACGTCGGACGTCATGATGACGGGAGTGGTGCTATTGAACGAACTAGCAAAGAATTTAGATGTAAGTGACTGTTCTCTATATGACCTAAAACAATTATTGAAGAGTCACTTAGCTAAATGCTGATGTGATGTAAAATTGTACTGTAACTGGAATGAATGTTCTGTTGTACAAAAAAAATAAAATACAAGAAATGTCTTGTGAATGTGTTTCGTGACCAAATATTTGACCGATCGGAGCTTAAATTTCCAATATGTAACTGTGTTTACGATGTCACGCTAGTGCAAATGAGGCGCTTGGGCTATTGGGCTAAATGGATAATTTATTTCCATTTCAATCTGTTTGGAAGGCATTTCTGATTTTTTTCTTAATCCTATTATCGACGAGCACAATATTTATACATATGGATTTTTTTCCACTTCTTCTATTTATCAGTATCTATGTAAAAAAAAACTACACCAAGAACAAACTCGACTTATTAACTTATATAAAAATATTTATGTGAGCACTAACTCGTAAATCTTTTGCAGTTTTCTAAAAGCTTTACTTTGTACGCATTGCTTCAGAGTATAAGCTTTCTTTAAAAGCTCTTTTGCTAATGTTGTACTCGTTTATACATTGCTACAGTGAGAGCTTAAACCATGTCCATTAGCTGCAATTTAAGGTAGTGCACGCTGTAATTTAGCTTGTATGAGCTAGCTGTGGCAGTAGACGGTCCCACTAGAGCCAGATTACACAGAACTGGCTGTAAACATTCAATGCTCTAACTAAAGAACACTTGATGACGTTGTTGAATTCAACAAATCAGAAATTTCAGTGATCGTCTTTGAAAATTCCATGTTAGTGGAGGTATTATTCGTTAAGAACTTAGGTAGGGTCTTGAAATTTTGAATATTTTTTTTTATTTTAAAGGGAAAATAACACGATAAAATGACTTCCACTTGCTCCTCCTCTGCTTCACATAGTTTTAATTTGAATTGATGGTCGTAAGTGCCAACAATCTATATCGTTGTAAACTCTTCTGCTCCAGAAAATTCTAATTTGCATTAATAGTTGTAAGTCCCAACGATTTATACCATTTAAACTCCTCAGCTCCACTTAGTTATAATTTGCATTGCATATTTGTAAGTGCCAACAATCCATACCATTGTACGGTCCTTTGGAATACATAGTTATAATTTGCATTGATAGTTGTAAGTGCCGACAATCCATACCGTTGTTAACTCATCTACTCCACATAGTTATAATTTGTATTGATAGCTGTAAAACAAACAAACATTTTTCAGCTTTGAAATAATACAAGACGCTATAACAGTTATTTGTATGTGCCAACAATCCATACCGTTGTAAACTATTCTGCTCCATATACTTATAAATTGCATTGATAGTTTTAAGTGCCAACAATCCATACCGTTGTAAACTATTCTGCTCCATATACTTATAATTTGCATTGATAGTTTTAAGTGCCAACAATCCATACCGTTGTAAACTATTCTGCTCCATATACTTATAATTTGCATTGATAGTTTTAAGTGCCAACAATCCGTACCGGTGTAAACTCCCCTGCTCCACATAGTTATAATTTCCATTGATAGTTGTAAGTGCTAACAATCCATACCGTTGTAAACTCAGTCAGTCGTACACACATCATCCATCTTCCTCTGATTCTGCTGCTTCGGAATTTGTCACATGTTTTCAATTCTAGAATTTGGTTTTGAGAGCGATGTGCCTGAAATATCTTAGAAATTGTCATACGCAAACTGAGTTGGTAGCTTGTTTTGATTGGTATACGTCCATTTTATCCATAGAATCATTCTCCTACAGATATTTTTGTTTTATAATAATTTCGAAAAATAATATATTTATGGAATTAAGAACCATTGGTTATAATTTAGACTAGAATGGAATTGGAACTCATTGATGATTGATGTAGCAAGAATAAGTATTGTATAATAAAGGAGAAAGTTCTGTTTTGTGAGTTTGGATCTATTCGACTATAAGTTTTATTCGCAAATATATAATTTCAACGGCTTTGAGCTTCAATATTGTACTTCCGATTTTGGTCGAAAATGAGTTAAATACTGAAACGTACCAAAGATGGCATATATTATTTGGAATCAATTATTGCATCTACCAATCCTACCATCTCAAGGATATAAACGTATTAAAATATATTTTGAATCCTACAGGGAATATATTTATAGTCAAAAGATATTGTACATGGTTAGCAATAATATTTATCTTAATGCTAAGCAAAAGTATGTGTCAAAATTTTGTATTTATATCATACTCAGATACTATAATATGTAACTATCAACTTTTTTTGCATACCACAAAATCTCATCAAACTCAATTAGTTCGCACAAAATCAAAAACAAGGCTTGCAAACATTTAATTTCAGTTTTCTCAACATTATGGTTTATGTAGATACAGTATTTTAACTCTAACGGCCGCTGTTCCCAATCCTAATAATCAAATTCTAAGCGAATCACCACTGCACTACGTAATTCCAACACACAATAATTGCTTAAGCAAGCCGCTCAGTCTAAGCCAGCCGGACAGCTGGATTAGCTATTTAAGCAATATGTAAGGAAAAAGCTAGTTACAAAAAGTGTCGACAGAGTGAAAAAATACCGCGAATCAATGATCAAATGTCACTCTGACAATCGACAGTCGCGCTCCTTTCAGTTTTTTGTGTTGCATTTGTCATTATCGTTTTAAAATGGATAGAGAAGTTTTAGACATTTTAGATATACTAGATATTGCGGAATGGGCCGAAGTAATTGATGAAAACATCGGGTTATACAGGCGGCGACAGGGTGTGGATGTCAATTACATCGAACTATTTATTTATTTATTAATTTACGGACAATATGTCCATTAAAACCATAATATTGACACGAATAAGAAAAAACAATGTAAAATAGAAAAAGTACATATAGAAAATAACTACAAATGAATTAAATGACAAAGAATTTTTTGACCGTTTTCGTATGACGAAAACGTGTTTTTTGTATATTTTGAACCTAATTGAGGAGAATTTAACTTATGCAAGCGAAAGGTAAGTTTTTATTTACGCAAGTGTCATTTTTGGGATGAATGTGCGAAATATTTTGCCCTTACCTCATGTCAGATCTGAAAACCTTTCTATTCTATCAATTTAATGTTATTCTTCGCACGCTCTGCTTTGATCTCCATTTTAAGGTTTGTTTGGGTTTATTTTTACGTCGATCTGCCAAATCAAATGGGAAGTCCCGATTGTGGCATCACGTTCAAGTTGTCACTTTATTTTTAATATATTATATACGTTAGTTTAAAAAATATGAAATACCAGTTTATGAATAACGGTATTTAAAAGAAGTAATGTGTATTAATAAGAGCTACAATAATTAACTCTTTAATATTAATTTAACATCGAAAGTTTTTAATTTGATGTCATTTTATTGTCTATGGTAATGTGCGGTAGTGTGTGGGGCTACTTAAGATTTTCAAAGATAAAATGATTGGGAACAAAGCAAATCGAACGTTCCCTAAAAAATGCTTAAAAATCGCTTGGCTGAGCAAAAACAAAGATTTGAACTTAGATAACGATTAAAAAGTTGGGAACAGCGGCCGTAAGCCACTGATATATTGATTTATATTAAAATTTATGAAACGACACTCTTGTATATTTAAACTGTACACTTTGCTTGATAAGTTCATGAAATAACTTATTTTATATAAAAATACCGAGCGACGGGCAGAGTGACTAGTGGGAGTACGACCTAGATACATAATATTCTAAAGTTGTTCGAATCAGAAAAAGCCCACCCTTCTAGAATGTACGGCTCTAACAGGGTAATACACCACACTTAGTTTACAGTACGATACTAATCGCCCTCGTGTGGTTGTATCGAGCAGTTTGAACCATTCGGAAAACCAATCAAATGGCCTATAAAGGCATATTACTATCATAAAACCCAGATTTGACCGCTTCGATACTAACGTGTCACGCACAAAAGCTGTAGGGTTAAATACAAATTTCAAATAAGCGCAAAATTTGAATTGTTGGATTGCTTCACGAGTTCTGGATACCAAGTGGGTGGATGCATAAATTTGTATCATTTTTGCTTCCCTGGGCAATAATGCTTCTCATAATATTGTTTTATGGAAATTATGGAAATTTTTCGAATTTCACGTAGTTTCTATTTATTTCTGGAGTAAAGAAAATGGGCGTCAAGTACAAAACACGATCATTTCCAATTCCAATCAACATAATCCCAGCATATAGAACCATGCTGATTCAAGTGGAGAGCTTTTTCGAAAATAAACTCGTTAATTAGACCTGCGTAAAAATAAACTGCGGTCGTTGACATTTTGAAATACAGCAATGACAATAGTTTGGTTTTCGCAAAGAAAAAAGAAACACGTACCTCTATACGTGTAAAAACGTACAATATTATGACTTGTATTCGGATTTATGTGCCTACGCTAAGTTGGACATTCCAACAAACTGAGCTTAAAAGCAGCTGACTTACTGGGCCCTAGTAGAACTGTATGAAGTTGGAGAGAGAATATAACATTGGTAAATCCACAGTATCGGGTTTGAAAGGTAAAAGAATGAAAATTTTCGAGGATGTAACATATACGTTAAGAGGTTCCGAAAAACTTCAAACTCTCCAATGTTCTGAAAATCCAGCTTTTTCTTAAAGATTCCAATAATCCGAAAATTCGTTACCGAAATGTCTCGAATTTTAATTTTAAGTTTTTATTTTATACATTCAATAATACTATTATACAATTAAAGAAAAGTTTATTTATAAACGAGTTCTTGCGTGTATTATTATTACGGATGAAATATTTTCGGATTATGGAGACTATACTGTACTCGTACCTCGTCCATAGGAATACGTGTGCAACAAAGTACGAAGGAACAACCAACCTAATTCCATTTATTATTTTTATAAATAGAAAACATCACGTTCAGTATGGCTGTTTTGTGATAACGTATCTAAGTAGTTTGTTTTATAAAGCTCCTGCATTATGACACCAAGACATCGTGTTATGATTTATGCCATTCCTTGACATGCAGCTTGCTTGGATACACAGATTTTGAGTATGATTTATGGCAGTGAAAACTACTTTAAAATATAAGTACTATCAAAATATTTGTAGAATATTGAAGAATATATCAATTTAAATTCGTACAAATAAATACAAATACCTTAGATCGACTTAAAAATGAGAGAAAACAATTTCGTCAAACTCCCCATTAAAGTGTTCTGTGAAAGGTCAAATGGGTTTGTTTTTACAACAAATGTGCGGTAAGGGGTGTATTTACATTTGGAGCACCCCAAGCAAACTTATCCCTAGGAATATTCCACAGGGCGCCAACGTTTATTCTACCTTGTGAATACTTTGAATTTGAACAACTACCCACACCGCAATCTAAATATTCAAAATACACACATTTTGTGTACCTTGCTGAAACTTAATGTGTGGTTAAATAAATAGTTTTTTGTAAAAGCTTTAGATGAAAAATTCTTTCAAATTGATAAAATCTCTCGAGTAAAAATAAATGCTGGGGACGGGAATTGAACACGCACCTTCTGATTGCCGGTCAGGTGCTCTGAACCACTAAACTACGTCGGCTTATCCCAACCCGCCACATAATTCAATATGTACTAGTACTTCGATCAATCGATTTTTTATTGAGCAATTATGCAATGTTACATGCAAATATATATTTATTTATATATTTTTTGTGACTGCTTTAAATATATATTTATATATTTTTTAAATACCCAAATAATTTATTTCCATTTCGCAATAAAAATGCAGTAATAATATTTGAAAGCGAGATATGAATATAAATTTGTTGAATATCAGCCCTACAGATCGCTTAACCAATTAATTAGTGTGTGGTTTAAATATTACTCTGCTTTGATTTAGTGGGATGAATTTCATATATTTGTGATATTATGCTTGCAAAATCGAGCGGCCAACAAATACGATTTAGATTTGTAATATTATCTTCCGTACACCCCTTCATTTTTATTATTGAACTTTTTCCGTGAAAATCCATTCGGGCGTCGTGGCTTTTCAAAGAATCCGTTACCACTAGTTTAAAAGTTTTATTTTACTTGGGTACCTACTTTAAAATATCCAAATTATTGGTTGGGTAAGGTTAGGTTAGGTTAGGTTAGGTTAGGTTAGTACCATATCTACTTCTTACATTTATATCAAATCCAGAATAAAAATAAACCAACATCCCTTACACCAAATATGTCATTTTTCGACATGCCAATAGATAACATCGTTGAATACAAGATGTATAATAAAAGAATTTTCTATTTCATTATTAAGTCAATAAATTATAAAAATTTCATCAAGCAACGTTATTATTTTTATTATTGGACAGTCTGAATAAAAAAAAATTGAAACAGAAAAGACAGAAAAAGATTTAGTGGCATCTGGGAATTGAATCCAGAACCAGAACCAGATTGAATCAAAAACCATATTTTTGGCTGCTTTCTTAAAGCAATATTGCAATCTCCTACACAAACTAAATGCAGTCTAGATAGCGTATTTTATAAATATAACCATTTTTGTTTTAATGCGCGACATCAATTGATTTGTTTACAAATCTAGAATGAATATGTTTGTAGTGGAACAACCTAATGAGTAAAACATCAAATTTACAGTTTATCTCATTAAGTTATTCCACCATAAAAAACTGTTTTATTGACATTTAAACAATAAAATACAAAAAAGGACAGAAGACAAAATAAAATTTCAGGGATCACTGAGACTTTAACTTACGGGTGGCAATAATCACGTATTGGACAAGGAGTAACATGGTAGTAGCTGATTGTGGGTAGTAGTTAGGTAATTGGTAAACGTTGATGTGGATTCATCTTTTAATATCATTAATTTTTGGTCATAATGTTATGAATATCATATCTTTGTCATGCTCTTGATGTTTATCATATTTTAGTAATATATTAAACACATTAATATTTTAGTCATCGTTATCAAACATACTTATTTCGGTTGTCTGTAATTCGCATTGTGTCATTTTCAAAATTGAAACTTGTTGTTTTAAGAATAATTCAGTCAAGCGATTATGTAGACCTATGGTAAGAATTTCGTTATTGGAATTAATGCCTGTTTTTGAAATGTGAATTTCTTTTGTTTAAAATTTTAATAGATGCCGTGATTTTTTAAAGTTTAAACGGTAGTATTACATGAAATGTATTGCGTAAATGTTTGCGACATTCATATCATCTAACGTGTTTACTGTTTGTTGTGTATAATCTATTTACCGTAAAATTAATGTTGAGATGTGACACACTATTGCTTTATCGCTTGGGGGGACAAAACCAACCTTACAACAGGGGGGAGGGGATCAAGGCTTGGTGTTGTTTCTCTAGTGTACTCTGATTACACACATTTGCCTTTATAGAGCCAAACCGTTGTTAGTCACGAATGGTAATACGGACAAACACTACTAACTTACGGCGGGTTTCTAAAACGACTTACGGAAATCTTTTGTTCCAAAATCAAAGTTTACGGAAACCTATTATAAAATTTCAACATTTGCTTATGAGCAATGTGTTTTTGAATCATTTGTTGGCTTAATTATAATATGGTACGCACAAATGATCATTTTAACAATAAAATTTACATTAATACTATCGTTTTCTTCACTTGACCTATTTATTTGTACTGTATACTATTACAAATTTATTTATTTAGTAATGTGTTTTCGAAATATTGAGTTCTCTCAATTTTCCTACGATTGGAGTAAAACAATTAAGTAAAAATGTAGTTTTTAGTCAACGTTTGATTAAAATTTCATTATTTAGAAATAGTTGTATTTTTTAAATGCTCATACCAGAAAGATGATTTTATCTTGTTTCGAAAACAGAATTTGTTTTTAAAGAAAATTAAAAAAATATATATTTTAAATAGCGCATTTGAAATATACAGAACTAACATTGCAAACTGATTAAAGGGGTTGAAATTACTGAAGGGTCTTTATGCGAAAAATTAGCAATGATTTTTCGAAGTTCATTAGTTGTTGCCTCCAGTCTGGCCATATAACGCACGTGATCCGCTCACAACTAACAAGTAAGTAAAAATAAATTTCACGACTATTTTATTTATAAAGTGGTTTCTTTTTATGTTTGTGGTTTAGTGTGAAATTTATTATTATGAAATTGACCTTCTAACAAACTGGTTTGTTCGTTTAGCGGGGGCTTATAATGAAGAATATATAGGTATATATGCAGGCAGTTGGGAGTGGCTCACGTGCGTTGTGTGAGGTAAGTAAATCCAGACATTGAATTTTTTATAGTTAATTTATTATTCCCCAACCCAAATGACTAGTAATTGAAAAAACGCACCAGAAGAGATAGTATCGATCTTCTTGAGAAACATAGAATAATCAAATTCTAAATTTGTACTATTTATAACGATTTATTAATATTTCACCACAACAATATTTGTAACAATGGCTTTTCTAAATAGGTCGTTCATAAAGAAAATTGGAAACCCGTTGTTGCGAAAAGTGCTTTGCAAAACTGCCCACATGTGTATGTACACCGCAGCTTATTTGTTGACTCACACTAAAGAACTTGCTTCATAACGAAAGGTGTTTACAAACGTGCAATGAATAGTTTGTACTAAACACGGGGAAGTTAAATCAAACCATCTAGCTATAAAAGCGTTCACGAAAGCCCCGTGAAAATAACACCAAAACTCTTAATTGCTGGGTCAACTTATAGACTTTTAGACTCTCTTTTACTGGGATATAGCTTTATTTAAATATAACTCTATGACAGTGGCGGCTCTTCTGTGGGGATCATTTGGTCAATGACCTACCAAAAATATGTCGCAATATATCTACCGTGGATCACTTTAAATTTTGTACCAAAGCCATCTCCTCTATTTCTCTATGCTATACAGACAAATGAAGTAAACACTATCATGTCTGGCTTATGCTTAGTATGATACAACATTTATTTTTTAGGGGTTTTCGCACATTACTGCGGTAAGATAGATAAATCTACGACCTAGGATAAGGTATTAGAGGGAGATTTGAAAATAATTTCAGTCGACAGTATTTGTGTGATAAACTTTAGCCATCTTGAACTTGAATAATAATTCGTGAAATTATGTTTATCATTGTTGATATTGGTAAGTTACACGAAATAATTTAACATGTCAAATTCTGTGGATACCGTATTAAAACAAAATCGAAAACAATTCACTGAATCATGACAAACGTATTCAAATAAAGTGACAAAGAGGTTAGAAATAATATTTTAAATCGAAAAGTTGTAATTTTTGTCAGTGGTTTTAGGGGTGCAATAAAATTATCTCATGTGTATTTTTGCGTTCATTGTTTAATTTTTAAATCTACTTATAAACAACGGACTGAGGTTGGAGTGATTTTAAAACTTTAAATGGAAAGAGTTTTCAAAAGTAAAAAATGTTAATTAGTTAAATGTTTAAATAATACTACCGGCTTTAGAATATGTACATGTATATGTTATTGGTATATGTTTTATAATATTCACTACGCATTAGAAATATGTATTCACATTTCATATTCAATTTTTTCGATTGACCTTCACTTCTGGACCCCCAGAGCCGCCTCTGCTCTATGATATAATTGAAAACTGCTGTAAGTAAAAAAAAAAACGATAGTCCTCCAAAGCGGCTAGAGTTTAATTATTTCACATTCAATTTAAAAACGAAACCGTATTTGAACGAACTCCGTGGTCGGGGGGGATTTTTTTAGACCTGCGGGTTTTTGATTATACAAGTGAAAGGTGGACTCGTGTGACTAGTACTTAATGGACAGTACCCATGTTTTTATTAGGGAGTAATTGAGTTTGTGAAATGATGGGAAAAGTGTATTTTACAGCCTATGTATGCATCAAAGAACACGGAGGAGAATTGTCAGGGGATTAATTTGTACATTCTTGTAACATGGGTAATTTGGCGTCCACCGTGATTGAGTGCTTACAATCCATAGCTACGAATCTGGAGGTTCAAAGCCCGGCGTACGCAATTAAGTTTTTGATTATTTTTTGTTATTTTCGTAGTGGAAGATTCTTTCAGTATGAAATACCATAATTCCGAATCGAAACGTTGCTTGAAATGGCTTTAGCCGTGTTTAAATAGCCAGGTACTTCCACACCTTCTTCTTACCTAATACTACTTTCAGCCCTACAACATTCCCCATTCTATGGTTTCACTGGCTCCAGATGGTTGGGAGCAGTTGGGAGTCTTGTGCGGTACTCTAATAAATACATTTTAAAAAAAACTTCGTTTAAACATCACTTTTTCAGGCTTTATGACAAATTAAAATAATATTACTTCAAGTCATTCACATAAGATATTAGCGACCGGGATTATAAGATATTCGCTTCGGTGACTGTTCTAACCACTGGGCTCTCGAAGCAATCCTCTAACCCATCACGTCTGGTGTTGGAATATGTAATCTATTGTTTGATCAGAAAGATGAATCCATTAATATTTATTTGTTAAAAACAGTTAATACACTAATTTCGACGAGTAGCATGATACCTATACCCAATAATATAATAGGTAGTTTCTGGTATAATTTATTATATACATATATTTTATTTTACCATATTTATTACAATTATCTATTTCCAGTATGATTACTTATCTTGTTCTTATCTAATTATTACATTTACTTGTTGAGAACGACTATTGAGTCTGGAAAACTCCAGATTCGACGTAATGTGGGTGCGCGTCAATCTTGCCAGTACGGCAAGATTCTACGCATATCTATACCGCTCCCCGAACCATAGCGAATCAGACACTTCCGAGCTCTTCAAACATTTAAGAGATACTATTGATGATCTCTTGCCCCGCTACCCTTCGGCCGAGATTATTGTTCTGGGGGACTTCAATGTTCATAACGAACCATGGTTGAAGTTCTCTGGCCCAACGGACTCGGCTGGCCGACAGGCGGAATCCTTTGCCATTTGCTACGGATTAGAGCAACTGGTTCAGGAGCCTACAAGGGTTCCTGATGTCCAGACTCACCGTTCCAATCTGTTAGACCTATTCTTAACTACTGTGCCACACGGATATAAGATTGACGTCACAGCGCCTCTGGGATCATCTGACCACTGCCTAGTGACGACATCAATCCCCGTTAGCCTCAGACCAACCAATGAGAGGCTGAGGAGAAAAGTGTGGCACTATAGGTCAGCAGATTGGTTCGGTATGCGGGCCCATTTCAACGCTTTTCCGTGGTCAGCTGTTTGTTTTCGGACTTCGGACCCTTCAAGATGTGCCCAAGAGATTGGTAAAGTCATCAAATCGGCGATGGATGGCTTCATACAATCGACTACTAAGGAAACTGGTGTGGGCTCAAAGCCGTGGTTCAGTCGACAATGCTCCGAAGCAGTTCGACGAAAAAACGCGGCTTACCGAGCCTACAACACATCTCGAACGCCCGAAAGCAGATCAGCATACAACAAATCGGCAAAGGAATGCAAGAGAATCATTAATAGGTCAAAATTCGAACACGACCTGCAGATCAGCAAAAAACTGGCTGCCTGCCCGCATGGCAGCAGAGCATTCTGGTCCCTTGCGGGCTCAATAGGTCGGAATTTTTGCAAACCCAGTTTGCCACCTCTTACCAGACCTGACGGCTCACTAGCAAACACCGCCACCGAAAAGGCTAACTTATTAGGGAAAATGTTTGCGGAAAACTCGACCCTCGATGACGGAGGTGCTGTTCCGCCGTCGGTTCCTCACTGCGGCTTCTATATGAAAAAGCTGAGGATCCGGCATCGGGATGTACTCCACGTTATACGGGGGCTCGATGTTAACAAAGCTAGTGGACCTGATGGAATACCTGCCCTGGTATTGCAGAGGTGTGCTGCGGAAATAGTTCCAGTTTTGACAAAGCTCTTCAAAATGTCCCTGAAGTGTGGCACTGTGCCCTCTGGTTGGAAAAAAGCGGTCATTCACCCTATTCCCAAGAAAGGTGACCGCTCCAACCCGGCCAACTACCGCCCCATAGCGATCACATCAGTTCTGTCCAAAGTGATGGAACGTGTGATCAACGACAAACTGCTCACATACCTCGAGAAGAACAAAATTATCAACGACCGTCAATACGGATTCCGGCGGAACCGCTCGTGCGGTGATCTTCTCGCGTATGTGTCGCTTGTTTGGGGGCGGTGCCTGGAACGTCACGGTGAGACCCAAAGATATTAGAAGAACGAGATATGCTATGTTGGCCGCCGGACCGTAGCCGGAGTACTACCTAATTAGGGTACTTTGAACGGTATCGGGACGTGTACGCACAGAAATCTGTTCTATGTATTAGTGCGGATACCTTAGCGATGCCTTAGCGTAAGCGAAGGTGTGCAGTAGTATTGGTGAACAAAACCGGCGACACTCGGCAAAACAATTCCACTCAGTACGAACTGCGCATAGCACATCTCGTTCTTCTAATATCTTTGGTGAGACCCAAACGGTCGCACTAGACATATCCAAGGCCTTTGACCGGGTCTGGCACCGAGGACTTGTCAACAAATTGCCTTCTTACGGACTTCCCGCATCCCTGTGTACGTGGATTGCTGACTTTTTAAGGGATAGGTCGATTCAAGCAGTTGCTGACGGTTTCACCTCATCCTCACACTCTATAAATGCTGGCGTCCCACAGGGATCGGTTCTGTCTCCGACTTTGTTTTTGTTGCACATCAATGTCCTTTTGACATGTGCACCGATTCATTGCTACGCGGATGACAGTACAGTTCATGATAGCTTTTTGTTTGACAAGCCCCCAAAGGGCACACAAACTCCAACGGCTCGGAGGGTTTTGAAGCAGAGAATGGACGGTTATCTCGAGAGTATTTCCTCCTGGGGTAAAAATAATCTCGTCGAATTTAATGTTTCAAAGACCCAATCCTGTCTGATTACGTCTAAAAGGGATCCAAATAATAATCTAGTCTCCTTCAACGGAAGCAATCTTCCGAACAGGCCTTCCATTGATATGCTTGGTGTAACTATAAGTGACCAGCTCAGGTATGGGGGCTCCATTGAAGCCAGAGTAAAGCTGGCCTCTCAGAAGCTGGGCGTACTGTACAGGGCCCGCAGATACTTTAATAGTACACAACTGCTGACCCTATACAAATCGAAAGTGCGCCCTACTGTCGAATTTGGCAGCCATCTCTGGTCCGGAGCCCCTAAATACCTGAAAAAAACCCTTGACTCTGTGCAAAAACGGGCGGTCCGTTTGATAGATTCCCCAATCTAACAGACGGACTGCAATCTTTAGAGCACAGGCGTCAGGTAGGTATGCTGTCCTTGTTCTATCGGTATTACAATGGAAGATGCTCTGAGGAACTAGCGTCATTGATCCCTTCGGCACCGGTGCGTAGTCGGGATACACGCCAAACGCGTGCCCAACATTTCTCCACGGTTGACACTTGTCACATGAGAACGGGTCGCTTCTACGATTCGTTCTTAAGTTCAACAGCTCGGCTGTGGAACGAACTGCCGGCCTCTGTGTTTCCTCCCTCCTACAACATGGGACTCTAAGACCCATGTTCACTCCTTCCTCTCCACAAAAAGACCCTCCACACAGCATCCCCAAAGATGACATAGGCCCTGAGGGAAATTATTTTCTTCAGGGCCTCCTGTGTGGAGTTAATATAAAAAAAAAATAAAAAAAACAGAATTTTTAATTTTAATTTTATTTAGTAAAAAATATTTTACCCCTTTAGTTTTGGACAAAGGCGTTTTTATGAAGAAATTACAACTTTAATTCATAAATCCGTATTTATATTTTTTACCTCCTCACAAATGGGGGTGTTTTGGACTTTGTGCAGCTGAGAAACAACCATTTACTGTACATTAATGGTTGGTTATCAGTTGTGTAGGGTTTAAAAAACGTTTATTAGTAAGGCCCAAAATCTCACTTTGTATTATTTACCTATTATTCAAAATAACTTTAATGAAATACCTTGTATGCAATTAAAAATATGTATTTTATAAATAAATAAAATATACCATAAAACGTATATGCGATTATATTAACTATGATAAAGATTCACTCGGTTGATATTTGATTGCGCACCGCGTAAGGCACTTAGGTTTACTTCAAAGTCATGAATTGTTTGAATAAAATTGTATAAAGTTCGCTTACCTTCCAGCCCGTAGAACGCGTCCTCATCGATGTGGATGATTCCGTTCCCTTCCAACTCCAGTGAGTTTAGCAGCGTCAGGTGAGAAAACACCTTTCCTGGAATCTCTTTCAGGTGGTTGTGAGCCAAGCCGAGAGAATCCAAGTTACGGAGACCTAGGAAAAATGAATTAAGAGATTATTTCAGCCTAAAAAACAGGATTTGAAAATAGAACAAAATACTATAAGCAAAACATCGCTGGTTTAAAATTATGCCAATGGGGGCGTTGGGGAGAGCCAGGGGCGATAGAGACAACAGGGGGCATTGAAGAACAGTAAGGATGCGGTAAAGGCATTACGAAGGCGCGGAAATTTATCTACTTATTTCTCCGTTGTGAATGTAGATTTATTTTAACATCAACGGAGCAATTAGAGTTGACTTTAACAACACAAACTTACGATTGTTTTTACAACTATTAATGATACGGACATGAGCCTAGTAGGTGGGCGAGAAAACTCTAATAAAATATAAGCCCACCCCAAACCTATCGCATCGCCTCGCACCGCTATGGGAGGGAAGAATTCGTACGTCCGTTTCTCCAAGATACACTGACAGACTCCAAGATTCCCACCCACCCCTCAAAACTTTTTCTTCCCAAAACTTCCTTTCCTTCATTTCCTTTAATAGTCCCTCCACACCCTCCCCAAAAGATGACATAGGCCCGAGACAAATTATCCTCTTCAGGGCCTCCTGTGTAAAGCTAATTAATTATTTTTTTAATGTATAATTTAGTATAAAAAAGGTGGATAAAAGGTTTCCAACAGTTTTCAGGCTGGAGGTCAATTTTCACCGTGGATTGCATGAGGATCGATTTCTAACAAAATTCTTAAAGAATTTTCGATGTTCCTTTTTCTTAGTTCTTGTAAACATTGACCATTAAACCGCTTCATTAACAGAAAAGTACAAATCCAGCAAAACCAATTTGTCCTACGAAAGAGATATGATATTTTTTATCAGTGATTGCAAATTTAATTCGCGTAAATAATTATTATTTTTAAAATTTACAATCGTAAATTTGGGATAGACCAAAATTTGCTTCGTGATTTGTAGTTTGAGGAGTTATATATATAACGAATACAATTCCGAAAGTGATGGCCTCGCCAAACGTTACTGAAAATTAGGCTTTTGCTAACTCATGCCTACTTATTGTTACTACTGAGAAATGGACAAGTTAAAGTGGGTAAACGAATATCGAATTTTAATATCCAAAAAGCTATTACAGCGAGTTCTTTTTTCATTTTCACTTCCTTTAATTTTCTTTTCTGTCTAATTCCAAGTAAAAAACATGCCGTATGCAAGCAATACATCTAGATGAGTACTGTGTTCGACTCAACTTTATTGGCGTTACCTATATGTTCTAGGGATTATAATAATATTATGTCTGGACCGTTCACAGACATGTTTGAACATGCTTTATTTTCTAAGAAAACGTAAAAAAATCATATTGCAAAATTCTCAAGATGGCAAGTCTTAGCTTTGGACTTCGATACAGCGTGTCCAACATGGAGTTTTTATAAAACTAAAGGAAAAAAAAAGATTGAAAAATTCTTTAAAAACAGCGAATTATTGTTGGGCCAAAAAGTTTGTACATTCGTAATATATTTTTGTTGTCGATATATACTAAAAAAATCAACAACAAAACTTTGCGTGAACATCGATTTTATTATCATTAAAAATTTCATTCAATTCTAAGGGTCAAGGGAAAAGTTAGAACCGACGAACGTAGGTACGCACGCAAACCGATTAATTCAACAAAGACCCCGTGAAAAACATTAGTGCTCCCCAAGAAAAGGAATAAAGTTTAATATCACTCCTTCCTGAATTATATATTAAAAGGGTAAGCTTAGACTTTAGGTTAGATCTCTTTTGTATAAACTTGATGCAACTCTCCAATTCGACTAAACCTGAAAACATAATGTTATTAATAATATTACAGGTATCGCAACCAGAATTGAACTAAATACAGATGAGTTACTTGTATATGGCATGCTTTAATGAAATGTAAAAAATAAATATAATTTAATAAACACATCATACTGGAGAACTTTTAATATTTATATAAAATATAAATATTTTACATTTTATGAAGTATTTATATTTTTTCGAACCTATACAATTATTGGTCCCTTTCTCGCTAAAAACAAAAGACTGTTACTCAGTGACGTTTGGTAAGGCCATCACTGTCGGAAGATAATAGATTTGCACGAATACATACAATCCGTGTGTGCTGTAGGTTAACTACACTGAGAAGGTCAAACTTCTCTCTTGTTACATTTTGTATTAGAAAATAAGTATGTTCAGAGATTCTGCAAAAATTCGTCTGTTAATTCTTAACAAAGGAGAACTGTAGTATAAAACAAACACTAAAAAATATATGATTAAATGGCCTCCTCTCCGGTCTCTAGACAATGCCAAACAAACAAAAAACAGTCCGTTAATTTAGTAACTTCATCCAAAAATTTATTGTGAAAATATAAGCGTATTTTCTTTGTTCGCAATGTGTCAACAATAATAATAATAACATGGAATTTATATAGCGCAGTTTAGTGTCATTTCACTTCAAGTGCGCTTAATTTCGCTTAGTTTTTCATTATTAAATAAAACCACGAAATATTACGTAATACTTATTTATACATTTGAATCGTGTGCCTACACATTCAAATATTTCTGTTTTTTAATAAAATATTACCTAATTTTTTGTAAAAGTACCGTAGATGAATTTTGTGTATGGTTCCAAAACACCGCAGATTTTGAAAAATACGTCAATTTTGTTATCCAACGTATTCAGATAGGTGGTCGCTCTCCCCGAGGGCGAATTTTGATTCAGATTTGAACGAGTCGCTCGGCAATATACAAGAAGTTTTGGCGACATCCTCGAGTGTGAGATTCCGGAAAAAATGGTTGATTGGTTGATTTGTGCCAAAATCCCACTGTTCAACACTTGGCCGTTGAAATTTATCTATCCATATATAAATATGGATACCATTCTACCAATTATGGATACCATTCTCCTTTGTCCAGAATGTCGAGACTTGTCAACTCACTGTCAAGTCAAAGCATTGAATTTTGTGGTATATGCCTAAATGACTTTCGACAGTCAATACGCAATGTCTAATTTCTAATGCCCTTTGAACCATCTTCATGCTTTGACTTATTATTATCTCCCATTCTTACTTTTTATTATTATTGTCATTATTATTGTCTTCGCTCCTCATTTATATATGCTCTCCTTTCACTGTCATCTCTGTTTATAAAACTTATTCGTGTAATTAATATGTTGTTAATGGACTATTAGTCCGTAAATAAATAAATAAATAAATAAATAAATGAATAACAAAACAAAAATATCTACGCATTTAAAGTGCATAGTAGTTACTTATACCTTGAATAATATGAGATAGATATACTCGTAGATACGTTTCATGGAGGCACAAAAAAAACGTAAGAATTTTTTATCAATTCTTTCAATGTTCAAAACGTAGGGCGCCTAAGATGATTCAAACGGGCCCAGATCACTCGGTTCGATTTCAATTCCCTTAGTACCAGCGAATTAGAAAACAGACTTGATATTAGTCGGTTTTGGAAAGAGCGAGAACAATAATTGCGAATGACATTGCCTAGTAGTTCATAGGATCTGCTGCATAAATCTTTAAAATGATGGTGAAATTTATTTTTACCGTCAAAAATAAGCCCTAAATCTTTTTTTATCTGATTCAGCCGATGAAAAATATTATCGTTAATTAAAACATGAAATTATAAAAGTTCAAACATTATCGGCTTGTGTATTAGTCGACATGGAATTTCGGTGTACTGAAGCTTGATAGATTGGTTTTGCCCAGTCTACTTGAGTCAATTATTGATTTGACTCAGTCTATGTATTTTTGAAACTAAATCAATGTGCCGAAAGACGCAGTCGATAAGTTATATGATACGTAATACTTTTAAAGTCATCTGCAAACATTAATTATTGCAAATGTGTGATGACAGAACCTTTTTCGTTTTTAAAAATTAGAAACAGAAGCCGCCCCAAGATAGATCCTTGGAGAACTCCAAAGAAAACCGACCAAACTAAAACCTTTATTGAAAACGCCTATTGAAATTTTTTGATGTAAGAAGCAAAACATAGTAATTACTACGAAATTCCTGTTTTTATGTAACTATATACGTATGTAACTATATATGGAATGCTCCATACCATTATATGGAATGTTCCATACCATTATATATGGAATGTTCCATACCATTCTCCTTTGTCCAGAATGTCGAGACTTGTCAACTCACTGTCAAGTCAAAGCATTGAATTTTGTGGTATATGCCTAAATGACTTTCGACAGTCAATACGCAATGTCTAATTTCTAATGCCCTTTGAACCATCTTCATGCTTTGACTTATTATTATCTCCCATTCTTACTTTTTATTATTATTGTCATTATTATTGTCTTCGCTCCTCATTTATATATGCTCTCCTTTCACTGTCATCTCTGTTTATAAAACTTATTCGTGTAATTAATATGTTGTTAATGGACTATTTGTCCGTAAATAAATAAATAAATAAATAAATAAATAAATAAATAAATAAATAAATAAATAAATAAATAACAAAACAAAAATATCTACGCATTTAAAGTGCATAGTAGTTACTTATACCTTGAATAATATGAGATAGATATACTCGTAGATACGTTTCATGGAGGCACAAAAAAAACGTAAGAATTTTTTATCAATTCTTTCAATGTTCAAAACGTAGGGCGCCTAAGATGATTCAAACGGGCCCAGATCACTCGGTTCGATTTCAATTCCCTTAGTACCAGCGAATTAGAAAATTTGGAAAGAGCGAGAACAATAATTGCGAATGACATTGCCTAGTAGTTCATAGGATCTGCTGCATAAATCTCCAAGTATATATTGCTCCATCCAAGTATATAAGTTCCATGTATATATTGATATATATATATATTTGTAGAAATGTATGTGTATGTGTAAGCAAATATATGTACCCGCCTCAGAAAAGAAATCTTCTAGTGAGGCGGATTACTTTCATGTTTGTAATATTGATCATGTTATTGCAATAAACGCCCGGGTTGCCGGCAATTAAAAAAAAATAGTCATCCTGTGGTAAATCGAAACACATCCAGCTTATTGGGAAGAGCATCAATATAAATCTTCTAGAAAGTTGTTTAAATGTGAAAATGAGTAACATCAACTTTTGAAATTCTTTTTTGTTAAAAAAACATTTCCTTCCATTAATATTGTGACCTGATTAAAACTCGTGCCTTGAGATATCTACATAAATACCGATTTCCATAAAATTTTGTAGTAACTTTCTATCGTTTCTTTTGGGCGTTATGTATCGTAATATACTAAACAACACTTTAGGGAACGAAATTTACATCTCACTCTAGATAATGATTCTATTCTGTATGCGTGTTTTTGTTACGATGTTTTTCGTGCCAGCCAAAATGTAACCCTTCAACAAAATATTATCATTTTAGATATTTTAAACACGAAAAACGGAGATCGAATAATATTAGAAAGTAAATATGAAGCACACTTTACATTTAGGATTTTACGTTATGCTATCGTATGTAATACATGCCAACATTTACACAATTATAATACATAGATACAATTTTTATATATTTCTTCATATGAAGCGGTTACTTTGTGATGTTACATTATAATTTAAAATTAAACAATAACTTTGTAAACATCACTTATAGGTAAATACTTAATGTCGACCGGGTTTCGCTACAACCGTAGCTTCATCAGGACAGTATAATACTGTCCTGACATATTATACTGTATTATACTGTCTTATACAGTATTATACATACAGTATTTACAAAGTTATTGTTTTATTTTAAATTTTTATATATGTTTCCAAAAATCGCCTGAAGAACTTTCACTCGTTAAAATCGATTGATTTAACGAAAATATACGTTTTTAAATTTATAAGGTTTTTGGCTCACCAAAGCCGTGAATCTATCATAAGCAAACTCATTGTAAACAAATTTGGTTGTATTGACCATATTTCCTGACATCAACTAGTTTTTTTAAATTTAAAAGCTCGATCATTAACATTAAAAACTCCTTCGTCGCCGTAAAAAATCCAAAAAATTATAAAATATTAAACTGCCAAAAAGTGTCGTGTAAAATCTAAACTACAATGCTTGTTAACTTTCGGAATACATTTGTATACATTTAGCAGGCTGTAAAAAGCTCCAAATTAGCAAAGTAAAATATCGTTTGGTGACCGGTGTTCACTGAATCAGCGAGTTATGTAAAATATAATAAAGCATTGTTTTGTTTGAAACTTTTCTCTTTGGTCATATGGGTGTTGGGCAAAATGTTGAATGTGGCGTATTTTTTTGTAGTACATATATTTTGTAGTAAATGTTTTCGTCGAATCTAAATATTCTGTTTGATATATGAGCATAATGGGAATAAATGACTTATCCTTCAAAAACTTGTCGTTTTATTTTCGATGAAATTCAACCACTTTTCTGTAATTTATATTGAAAACGATTGATTATACAATGGAAAATAAGACAACTGTAAAAGGACAAATATAAAACATCAAAACCAACCTAAAAGTAAACTAAAAAAAGAACATTAAACAAATTCGAATTAAATAACAAATCTTAAAATGAACTATGTAAGATCAAGAGTACATTTTTGATGTGTTCTCCCACTTGAACAGCTGTGATTGTTTGATGAGGATAGCCCGAAAAACAATTTATTTCTTTCGCAGATAATTTTTTTTTGAACCCCAAAAAATACATTTAATTTTATTTCACAAATAAAAATATTGTAACACAATAATAAAAATATAATAATGAGAAATTGTTAACGTATATCAAAATTAATAGAATTATTAAAAAAAAAGTATTTTAACTAACCTGCAAAGTCACCTTCGGAAATAGAGGAAATTTTATTTTCTTGCATCTCGAGCTTTTTGAGGTTGTCCAGGATGGCAAGTGATTTCTGGGGGATGGAGTTCAAGTCGTTTCCACCGAGATTAAGTCTTTTCAGTTTTCTGAAACAAAAATCACCTGTTAGCAATCACATTTTATTAGATATCATTATGAGTTGTACTTACAAACATAAAAAGTTTTCTGGTACACCAAAATACTTGCTTATTTTCAATCCTATTCAAATATCAGCTTATACAATCAAAATACATTATACCACGTTGATATACTGTTGTGAATAACGAGGAAAGATTCTCAAAATATTCTTGGTCTCTGTAAAATCAGATATTAATGATATAATTCTGTCAGATCCGTGTTTAAAACGACATATCATATGTAGGCACCTGAATTAATGACTTTGCTTTTAGTTAAAAGTTACAGTAACATGTTACAAATGTCACGTATAATTTAATGATGGCATTAAATCATAAATGAATTTTATTTTGACACGTTAATTTTTAACCCACGAATCATGTTTTTAGTGTGAAACAACCTAAATTAACAATTTCTATGGAAAAATAATGTAAAGTCAGTACTCAAAAATGATTATATTTATAAACGCAATGCATTATGTAGTGGATTACTTATAAAATATGAATCAATTATATTGAATGGAATATGAAACACTGGTATTCAAAATCATCAATCCAACACAAGCATGCATAGTAGCCTGTAATAGTGCAAATTGTAAATTTCGCCTGTCCTATACAAACAGTACAATATGTGATTGAAGCACCGTGATTGGATTTGCAATCGAGTATATAGTTCAAACACAGTGATTATAAACCTAACAGAATAATAATTATATTACAACTCAGAGAAGTCAATATTATCGTATTTGTACCTACATCATAACATAACCTGAATTTTCCCAAGATAACCACATTTTCGACGAGCTCCGAGCTTAAAATGTTTGATACACCAGTAAGTGCAAATACGAAATGCTATAAGGTATTACAAATAATATACGTATCCTGGTATATTTTTCACCGTTTATTTCACCAACTTTTCTTTTTAAAAGAATACATTTGTATTTGGATTTTTTTCGTGAATGAAAAGTGTAAATTAGCCCACTTCCCGACAGCCAATCGAGTTGAAATTGTGCAGATAGACTCGTTGTTGACGACAATGCAATTTTAGTTGCACTCATGGACACACACTTTTCTGATATTAGATGACATTACAGCAGTAAATATACGAAAAATATTTCAGTCCTAGACAACCGGAATTTGACGCAGTTGATTCGCGACTCCAGTCTTTGGGATGAAAATTTCAATCCTAAGTCAAACCAAGTTTTCAAAGACATTAATAGTTCACAGCATTTTAAGAGCCAGTCCCAGGGGAGAAGGTTCGATTCTCAGTCAAAGCCAAATAAAAATCTTTGAAATTGGCTACAGGCCGGACCAAGAAGATGACGCAACTAAGTCAAAAATTGTAAAAATATTTGTATATAATAAATAAACTTATTGGTTTTTTTTTAAATTTAGATTATTTTAGAAACAATATAATTAGAAACAAAATAATTACGGGGATCGGTACACATGACATTTCTCCATGAAATGTCTGTGATATCTACCATTTTTCCAGCGGGGTTGTACATAGATAAACGATATATAAAAATACATTTGGTTTATACATGTACATGCACGGCAGACGGCAAAGACAAACATTGCCAAGCTGAGAAAAACGTAACAATATTTCATTTCCTTCAACTACCATCACAGTCGAAAATTATTGGTATTGCAATAATGAAGGCATAACTAGACAATGATTGAACTCTAGACCATCAGACCGATGTCAATAATCGAGGCCTTAGCTAGGAAATGATTGAACCCTCGACCATCAAACCGATTTCAATAATGGAGGCCTTAGCTAGGAAATGATTGAACCCTCGACCATCAAACCGATTTCAATAATGGAGGCTTTAGGTAGGAAATGATTGAACCCTCGACCATCAAACCGATTTCAATAATGGAGGCCTTAGCTAGGAAATGATTGAACCCTCGACCATCAAACCGATTTCAATAATGGATGCCTTAGGTAGGAAATGATTGAATCCTCGACCATCAAACCGATTTCAAAAATGGAGGCCTTAGCTAGGAAATGATTGAACCCTCGACCATCAAACCGATTTCAATAATGGAGGCCGTAGCTAGGAAATGATTGAACCCTCGACCATCAAACCGATTTCAATAATGGAGGCCTTAGGTAGGAAATGATTGAACCCTCGACCATCAAACCGATTTCAATAATGGAGGCCTTAGCTAGGAAATGATTGAACCCTCGACCATCAAACCGATTTCAATAATGGAGGCCTTAGTTAGGAAATGATTGAACCTCGACTTATTTTCTATGACAATCATAACATTAGAATTATGTTAGTAGATTTTTCCTTAGAATATTTTATGGGTATAAGTGTTAAATTTATGATGGAATGTGCAAAAACAGTGACATGAAGATATATAAAAAAAAAAACAGTTTGCAAAATTACGATTTAATACATTCAGCACGAAACATCTAACGATTTTTTAACAAAAGCGGAATTTACGCATTAAACGAGGAAACGACATGCATTTCAAATATGATACCAAATAGTTGATAATGCCCAATTAACTATTAACCCCCCCCCCACCATCACCGGTGTCTGAATAGAAACGAACCCCTTAAGGCGGAACATGAATATTACATTGGTCCAACAATGTGGTAATAATTAATTAACTTCACAAATAAATAACCTTTGAGATGAATAATGTAATAACTGTTATTGTAATAGCATAAGATTACTGGAATAACAATTTATAGTAATGCTAGGACGCAAGAAGTTGAAAACTTTTTGCGAATAATATTTTAATGTATCTATAAAATTAAATTGTGATTTATTTGGAAACAACGATCGTCTTCGTGTATTATTTTAGTTTCCCGTCGACGGGAGAAATCCACTCATCTTTAAGGATGCTGAGTCTTTAAAAGAAATTGATAAAGAGGAAATATCTGGGTAGGAAAACGGTATGAGGGACGGGTAGGAATCTGGACGTAAGTGTGTTCAGGAGTGACATACATATGATTCCATCCCTCCTACAGTGCAAGGCGATGCGACGAGAGAGTCTGGCTGGAGAGGTCAAAGGGTTTTCAAGCGGCCTATCCCGGTCCGGCCCGCCACGCATTGGTGGACAGACGCAAACACCGCCTTAAACCTTATCCGGGCACCCCTACCTAGTCACCAAACGTAGCGAACCACTTGGAGTGACCTTTGGCAGAGGTGTTGGTTATCTAATGAATAGTTGCCGGGGAGGCGGTATCGATACCCACCAGGAGGTATAATAGGTTAAAACCCTGAATAAATTACATTCACAATTTTTATCTTAACATTTTTCAACATGACAATAATTAATTCCATTAAGAAGAATCGTACGTTTAATTATTTTATATTCAATTTATTTTACTTTTTTGTTTGAAGCAGGGCTGGCCTTATGCAGGCGCAATTGGAGCAGTCCGCTCCAGGCGCCAACTTGCCAAGGCGCTGATATTACCTTAAACCTAATACCTCTTAAGGTTTTTACTAGCGCCGGGCGCCGTTTGGCTCAGGGCCGAACCTGATTTAAAGGAAGATTGATAGTTTTAATGTAATTTTCACTCTATCTAGCTAACTAGGTCACTCGAGACCTAAATTGTAAGGTGAACATTAGCGTACTAGGTACATAATATTATAAGTAAAATAGATACATTTTATAAAAATCAAAAAAAACTAAAGCAGATGGGTGCTCAAAAGATTTTTTCGAGGAGCAAAGTCGATCACAGCAATTAGAACTCGTGTCTCTCAGTCTGAGTACATTTTTTATATTATAGTTGCGTAATGCCGCTTGCGGTTGCTTTGTTTTTTTTTCCCATAATTCGTGGCTCGGCTCACGGAAATTTTTTCCTGTTTATACGCACGCGAAGATGCCACTGAAAACACTGGCCTAGACTATAAATCCAGGACTAATTATTATTACTTTTAACTCATTATTACTTTCGACTCATTGAAGCGATCGATTGAAACAAATTTTGACTGCATGAACAGAAAGATATTTTTTCCCTCTTAAACACTTTGTTTAGTATGTTCGTAGCCCTCGATACACTTTTCGTTTTGCGCAGTCATTAATTAACAAGGGTTAAAGATAATGAATTAAAAAGCTTTAACTGATTCCCACTACATGTTAGTAACCTCTAAAAATAAATCGCCTATCTGCCGGATAGGAAAATTAATGGCGGCCCCAAAGATATCTCACAAGCCGATATAACTTTAGAAACTTCGTTTAGGCCCGGGTCTCTAAACCGCTTTTTTCGGTCAACTTTCGGATACTGTTTGAAGAATGAAGCTTATTGATAAAGGTTTGACGAGGGTACAAACCTTTCTTAAAACTTTTCTTTTAATGTATGATAAGTTTTGAGTGATTTGCTTTTCTGGGATCTAGGGAATATCCGCATGTTTCAACGGTAATACATTACATCGTAGTGAAGAAGTGTTCAAGAGAATATACTATACGTATATATAGATTGAATCTAACGGTGTAGGAGCATTTCACGTGGAAACAAACTAAAGTCGAATGATATTTTCCTGAACGGCGCTTTATGCTCAAATCTATAAATTCACCCACTAAGTGGATTATTTATGAATAGGAGTGAATTAATTAAGCTATTAGATTTGATAGAAATCATATACGTAATCCGTGGGCTTAATTGAGACATACTTCATCTAAGACGCGATCAATTGATTCTGCTCCAACTTGGAGAAAATAAAGTTGTCAGTTATGAGACGTCTATGAACACATTAACTCCCTTTTTAATGTCAAAAAGTACATGCGGACCGCCAATGTATATTAAAGTTATTATTTCAATTCGAGGTTGTTAAAATATTAGTATTTTTAACTTTTACGTAGCCATCTGACATTTAGGAATGTCGATTCATAGACAGATACACCAGTATTACCAGCGTATATCGATTTGCATTGTCAATATCGGTATGGCTATCAACAGATCGACGATATTGTAAAATTTTCACTGTACTAGAACCCCAGATGGAGAGACTTAGTCATTTTCACCGACAAGTACTGAATTCTTGAAGCCAACCCCTTCTTATTCCCAATTTCCCTTCTGTGATGGAACTCAGTGCAGTTCCACTCCTATATGTATTAAACCAACACAAACGTATTTAAAGAGTATGTAATCTGAGTATATTTTATTGTCATAAAGACCCAAAATTTCATTAATTAAACTACGATATATAATATAACTATATGACCACTGTGGTGGCTGTATCGAAATGGTCACGATCGCATTGGGCAATGTGCATGCCCCTCTTAACATTAACTAACCCAAGTGTGTTTGTCGTCTTTTTTTAGTGCCCCCATTTGACCGATCCCCAAATTATTTCTCTTTTTGCTGGGTTAAGTACGGTAAACAATGTGACCGTCGGTATGTCGATACAGCCACGAAATTTAAAAAATGATTATAGATTTTATTTTTGTAGCGTTTGTATAACACAGAGGTTCCCAAAGTGGTCTATATGGACCCCCAGGGGTCGATATCGGCTTGTTGGGAGTCTATGTCAGCGAGAAAAAAAATTGGTGGTCCACGAAATTCAAATGGGGGTACATACGAGCGGACCCCCATTTACCTTAACTAAATATTTAGGAGTTCCGTAAATGACACAATACACCTAACAAAAGTAACACAGTTTACGTAATACCCCACAACATAATCTCCACAACACAGGTGAACTCCTAGCGTGGAGGACAATATACTATACCATTGTAATACAAATATATTTAAGAATAAATAAAAATAAAATAATAATAATAAATAAATACTAATAATAGACTGAGAAATTACTTATTTGATATTTGTATGTTTATATATCGTAAAGTTGTTTATTGAGGTATATAAATAGAGTTTACGTTCCGTTTCTCGTCAGAATTAATATATTAAACCAAAATATTGCACATTGGAAGCCGCGAATTTTCCTAGTTCCCCAACTTGTTTTTGAAAAACGTCCAAGGTAATAATGACGTTCAACATTTATATGTACTTCACACAGACATCAAAACTAAGTTTGAGGAAATTTTGGCTGTGGAAATGGAATGTCGAAGAATTGGATATCATACGACAAGAAGAACTCATAGGAATAAGCCCTAACAAAGAACTTAAGGGGCAGTTCTGTAGGGCTAGCTACAGAAAGAAATTCCCGTTGCTTACCCTGCTCCATTTTCATTTGGTGTAATACCTCACAAGGGCGCCCCTGTCTGCACAATGCAAAAACAGAGGAAGTATATCGCCACCCGGTTGTTGGCCAGGCGAGGGAGGGGAATCTTTTTACGAAAAAAATAAATGATTATCACATGGGACGTTAATAGTTTTAAGAAAATTCAATATTCGGCAGGCAGGGGGTTTACGGAAAAAAAAATTTGGCAAGTGGTCTACGGGGCAAAAAAGTTTGGGAACCTCTGGTATGACAGATAACAGTCATGAACTCTTGTTATTTCTTATTATAATATACGTAATTAAATGTTCTAATAATAAAACTCTATCTCCGGATGTACGACACTTAATCTGTAATAATAATCGATGTAATCATGCGAACGTCTACCCTGTGAAATATATGTAAATACCTTCCCCGGAACTTAGTAGGCACTTATCCGAATCCGAATAGAGGAGTATTTTCTTTGTTAGCATACTTTACGAACATGTTTTATGGGTACTATGAAACACTTAACGTGTTATTTATGTGTGTCCATATTTTACGGAATGAATAAATAATGTATAGAAACAGAATATTGTACCCCGAAACCACGAGTTTAGCAAGCAATTCATCGATTTCCACATGGAAGGAAACCAAGCGGCCAAAATGTATCGAAAGGACTAATATTTCCTAGTGTCTACGCGCCGCACGAAATACTTCCGGAAAACTGTTTATAAATATCTTGTTTCGGTTATAATAATAATTTCTAACCAAAGTATAAAATATTTTTAAATAATTACACCCACAATATTGCTTAGTTTTAGTTACCATACCTACTTAAATTTGAGAAAAAATGTTGGTATAAAATAAAATTAAAAAACTTGTTTTATTTAATTTATTTAATAAAACAGGGTTTTAATACATTTATTTTAACCTTGTTTTATTAAATTGATTGTCCTTACTTAGTCATAACAAATTCAGCGCAGTTATAAAAAAACATTTATGTATAATGAAGTAAAGCGAGTTTATATCTGCCCTGATGATAGCATGATTGTACTGAAACCGGTTGTGTTGGTCCTATAAATAAATATAGTAATCCATACATAGATACAGTAAAATATTTAAAATTATGCCGCCAGTCAGTTACTGATTTACGAAATATTATATATTGTGACAATATTATTGTAGCATGATCTTGTCTATCATCCGTCGAGTAAATATTATGACGGAATTATCAATTATTAGTTTATTTAATTATGTAGGTACATCAGGCAACCAATTTAAAAAAAAAATAATTACCACAAATTTATTATCTTCATCAGCTTTTTACTTGATGACTTTGTGACAAATCAAAGCCCGTGACAGTGAGTGATAGTTCATCTGATGGGCAGGAAAGTATCCCAACTTCTATATTTCATGACAGGATCAACTTTTCCACCCTCGCTGAATCGAGGGGATTTCATCTCTGAACATATGGAATGGATAAACCATTTTTCCTAGAAAGATCACTATTCAAAAACATACAAACGGAATTTTGAATTTTATTTAATAATATGTTCCTTTATGGATACACTTGTTAATCACAATGTCATTTAAAATCTCTAGATTAGGTGTGTAGATCCCTTTTTAGAGTATTTTTGAATTGTCAGTTTGATGAGGTTTTCAGTCACCCCAAAAGTTGTGTCAATATCTCCAAAAGCGTGCCGAAAACCATTCAAACTACACCAAATAATAAATTAAGAACCATATTAAGGACGGGTTGTTTTAGAGAATTTGAATAATTCTTCGAATTTCAAGATTAATTTTCAAGTTCTTTTCAGGTTCTGTTAATATTTCAGTTCTGTCAAGTAACTGGGCTATATTGATGTAATAACAGAACTTTAATAGGACTTTTACGGAACCCGAAAATGACGTAGAAATTTTAATGAATTGTTCTAATTCTATGAAATAACCCATCCTAAGTATTAATGTGTAAATCTGTATAATTAAATGTAAAAACCACTAAAATAAAATAAAGTAAAAAATTTGTTAGGTTAGGTCATAATAATCGGAGTGTGTTGTCATTTTTGTAGGTGGTTTGCGCCTGGAGAAAGCAGCAGACAAATGGTCGAGTAAAGTAAATCCATCAAATTACTTCAATCAATAAAAAAACAATCCATCTATTTTGGGTTGCTACTCATTATAAATCAAAAGATTATTCCATAGAAGACAATAAAACACGCACAAGCAGTGCGCTCGTCAGTGAGCAACGGATTAACGTGATTTATTTAAAGAAAGGCAAAAATTCCAACGTTAAAATACTTGAAAAGCTCCTACTACCATCACAGAAAGCGGAAAATGTAGCTTGTGACGTGGTAAAGGACTTAGCCAGCCGAAAGATTGAACCCACGACAACGTCTGGGTGGGTCTGTGATGTTTTAATTACTCCATTCATGGAAATGACTCTTTGACAATAATGACCGGCTGTCAGGGTGAATAATCGATTTAACCGAACAAATTTGTCATAATCCATCAAACTACCACTTGTTTTGTGCGTTGTGACGTGTGACTTGAAATAATAATAATTTATGGCCACGCTCGACTGTTTGATCTCAGCTAATTGTTATAAATCGATTTTTGACCGTTACAAACCGGTGTCGAAGGTGATCGCGACCCTACAATAATAAATAACTCACATATCGATTATACATTATATTCCCATTAGTTGATGTGCATTTCGTAGCTTCAGACGATTTTTCTTCATTTTTTGTTCGATTAGGGTATTAGTTTTGACAGTTGTAGTATTTTTAGATAAAAGAATTATGTTTAATGAAAATCTTTGACAGCTCTAGTATATTTTTTTGTATTAAGCTTCAAAGAAATTACAAGTTACATAAGGCAGTACTTTTACTCTTTTGTAATTTAGGACACTTTAGCGAAGATTACAATCAAGAAAATTTTCATAAAAATTATATATTATATTCTTACGAGTTAGTGATCTTAATAATGACTCGTAGTATTTTTTTATATGGTTATGGGGTATAACTAATCGAAAACTAATGTGTATATTTATTTTATAGAAAAGAAAAGAGTGGTTTATACGTGGAAAGTAGTTTATACAACATTTATATACGGGCATTTAAGTACCAAAAAAATACATCAACCTTATAATATAGAGTTTTCCAATAAGAGGTGTTATGTGTATTTAATTCCGGCCATAAATTGATTTTTTATGGCCGGAATTTGATGGTATTGATCTGAACAACGTTTACTTTCAACAATACGGCGCTACGTGCCGCACAAGCAACGAAACCATTGATCTTTTACGGGAAAAGTTTCCGGACCGGGTTATCTCTCGAATAGGTGATCACAATTGGCCACCGAGATCTAGTGATTTAATACCTTGCGACTTCTTCCTTTAAGGCCACGTGAAAGAGAAGGTCTACGTCAACAGCCCAGCGTCGATACAAGACCTCAAAGATGGAATTCGTGAGGCTATCGAGGACATAAGGCAGCCACTTTGCGATTTGGTTATGGAAAATTTCATGAAAAGGATATGGTCCTGTAGGCGTGGTCGTGGTAGTCATTTGATTGATGTTATTTTTCACTATTAACGGCATACCTTCTTCTTTATAATGAAATAAACATTTGATCATTTATATTAAAAAATGGCATTTTTCTTTGAATATCAAAATAACACCTCTTATTGGAAAATCCTGTATTAATAATAACATAACGTCTATATGGTGCAGTTTTAAGTTGTTTCACTTCAAATGCGCTAACCTTATGGTACAAAAGCTCATCAGACCCTAAAAACACAACCTTTCACGAATACGAGAGTTACGAACGTAACTCCGATGTGACAGATAAAATTAGTTACTTGTTTACTATTTTTGTCAAATAAAACTTAGCGTGCACGTGCACAATGAATGTATGTACAACGGATACGGTAAACCCGGCACCGGATGGACTTGAGAGGAGTGTCATGGAGAATAATTTATGACTTGGAAGCAGATAGAAGAAGCGGGTCTCTATGGGAAGTCATTGTACGAAGTGAATCATGTACTTAAGTCAGATCTTGTCAAAAGTCAGAATAATGGAGTAGGTAGTTTATAAGAATTTTGTTCAAGAGCAGCAAGGAGGAGCGTTTTCAAATAGAGAAATACTATATACAACACCTTTTATTTTCGTGATTCTGTTTTAATTTAATAATCAGTCAGGTAATATTAAGATAGTTTTTTGAATAGCCATACTTAATTAAAAAGAAGTCGAAAATTGTGAATTTTGAAAAAATATTTGAAAAAAGTTTTCACAAATCGAAATATCAAATATTTAAGTTCTGATATAAAATATTTTTTTTAATTATAAAAAAATAAGTTTGCTTTAATCTTTCAAAGCATCTACTTCAACCGAATAAATATTTATGAAAAAGCAAAGTTAAAATACTAATATATAAAAATTTTCTATTTATACCTTCATATACACAACAGGTGGCCTACTCAAAAACATTGAAATCTATATAAATAAAAATGTTCGTTTGTTCAAAATCTTAAATCTACAAAAGTTCTTTAACGATTGTTTTGCAATTTTGACACAATGTTGCGTTCGAATACGCATGTGTTTTATCGGTGTTTGACCGGTCGGTGGCCGAGTTGACATCGCGCTTGGGTCCCACCCAGGCGTAGTGTGTTCAATTCCTCGGCTGGCTAAGTCATCCATCACAAAACAAGCAACATTTTCAGCTTACTGTGGTGGTAGTAGGAGATTTTAAAATATTGTCAGGTTATTCGTTACCCGGGAATGTTTGTCTTTCTTTAAAAAAAAATTATTATTATATAGATGTCACATTGTGACAGGTAGAAAAAAGTTTTTGTTTTTCAAAAACAGCGCCATCTGTTGGACGTCAAAGTAACACACTCTATTGTTTCTCTATTTGCAGACAGACTGAGCCACAGCAACGCGTGGCAGGGTACAGATAGTATAATAATATATATATATATATATATATATATATATATATATAATATTAGTATGTAGATAAGTGTCATTTATAAAAATATATAATTTTGTATTAGGAGGTAAATATATCTTGAAAATCCGAATTAGCCATTTCGCAGACACCCACACTAATATAGAGAATAAGTATTTTTTAAACCGTTTGGCAGACATTATGAGCGGAAAATATAAATGCATTAATTTCCATACAGAAAAATGTGTCAGAAATTTAGAAAGCCAAAGTTCATGGTTCGAAAGTATGTTTCTTTACCATACGAATCAGTAACTTTATCTGAATCGTGATTATTTTTTGTGTTACATTAAATTTGAAGTCGATAAACCAGAAAGAGAGATTCTTTGACCTCAAAAACGTTTCAATCTACTCCTAGGATGAAGGATCAAAGAACTCATCAAATCCGGGTTTTGAGACCCTGAAGAGATTAAGAGAAAGGGTAGGAACTCAATAAATAAAACACTGTATATTCTAGATATATGGCAGATGTGTTATTATATAGCGTATACCCCATATAATATGGTATGATCTTACAAAAGTGAACGTAGCGGTAAAATATATTTTTAATACGACGATTAGTGTTTTTACGTACCCAAATATTTTGATATTATGATCGTGATAAATAATGTATTTCCGTTTATTTGCTATTGCTACAGGGGAGTTTTCGTTAAATTAAGATTAATTAAACATTATAATGATTTATTCAAATAATTAAAAACCTTTGTCTTAATCTTTTATCTACATATCTTCTATTTTATTTTATTGATACATGATTTAGAGAGTACATGTGGTTTTTGTGATATTTCACCCTCCATGCTAGGGATGACCCTGTGTTATGGCGGGTGAATTTTACATTTTGCGGACATAGAATCTATAAATTACTATAATATAAAATAGAGAAATAATAAAAATGATATATAGCTATTTTGGGTTGCAAGAAAAGGATGGAGATCTACTATCACGGCCATCTTTAGACTAGTCTTGGTGGCCATCTTCAGATGGCCGTGATAAGCTGAAACCGGAATGTATGGATAAAAGGTTTAATAAATTAATACTCGTATAATGAATTCCACCGCGAATTGTCTCTGATCAATGAACTCAAATAAAATCCAGATGGTGAGTCGTTTTCTCTCCACTTCTGAGCGAAATCGCACTCGGAACCACCGGCCATAACAAAAATAAAGATATTATTGTTCGGTCTCGCAGGTAATCCCACTTCACGGGACGGGCATTACCAAACTAAATTGTCAAAATAATTATCAGTGAAGACTAAAATTACATTATAGGAGATTTTCTCGTTTTTTTTTATTTATTTTTTTATTTCTACTAAAAACATAAAAATCGGTAAGTATTAGATAGTTAGGGTTGAGTCGAGGGGTTATATGGTTACTTGGATAATTTACTGACGAAATGTGGAAGTTTTTTTTTGCTTTAAAAAAAACGAAAAAAAAAAATCACAATCACAAAAGAGTCACCGGAGACCAAAATTTTTCACTCCATATAATGTCAGGAATCATAGGTTAAAGTTAAGTACGTTCTTTAACATCCTGTATATATAGAGCATGTACCCCAAGGATTTTAACCAGTGATTCCCGAACATATTTAAAGCAAAAAAATGTACATATATCATTTTGCTGTCCGATGATATTTTTTTTGATGAAAAACAAAAATTTTATATTTAAATATATTGTTTTTCTTGCGAGTACCGTACAAGAATCTCAACTGCTCCCGACCGTCTGAAGCCAGTGAGACCATGGCATCACCTATTGGGGTATGCTGTGAGGCTAAAGATGAGGGAAAGTTTTTAATTAATAAATAACACAAATTAATGTAATAAACTTTACTTGCGCAGGATTTGAACCCGCGACCTTCGCTTGATAATCAAGAGCTTTATCCCTCGACCAACTAGTAGTTGGTTCAGACTAGAGGCTCATGTGATATGAACTCAGTCTCATTCCAACAGCACGGTAGTAGAAGAGACAGAGCTCGTACCACGTGATCCCGTCGCGACGTGCCGCTGTGTATCGGACTGCAAAATTACATCTGTGCTTTTTACTCAAAATGTGCTCATGAATCGCTGGTTAAAATCCTTCGCATTCGTGATGCTACAGCCTGTATATAAGGATTCACTTACTTCTCTAAGCCCTTGAAGGCGTCAGACTCGATGTTGGTGATCTTGTTCTCATACAGGGTGAGAATCTCCAGGGTGTCGAGGCCCTCGAAGGCGCGGCCGTGCAGCGCAGACACCTTGTTGTGGTTCATGTTGAGGATGAGCAGGTGGTGCAGGTTGCGCAGGGCGGCCGAGGGTACCACTCCCAGGGAGTTCTGCGAGACGTCCAGCTGCGTGAGGCCCTTACCTGTAACAAACATGCCATTGTATATTTCAATCAAGCACATCGATTTAAAATGCTGAAAAGTTACAGGATTGCGTTCATAGTTGGCAGTACAATATTAAAATATTAATAATGACATTATTTAAATTTTGATAATATATAATATTACTAACACAATCACTTTCAATTTTGAAAAAGACAAAACAACGTTTTCTGTTAAAAATTTCATTTAATAAGTACTTTATCGTTTGCCTACAAATTCAAAGGAACTTTCAGTTCATTGAACCAGAGTTACTCAGGCTACACGAACAGCAGAAATTAGTATTTTTGTCTAGCGCAGACGTGTGGAAAACATGTAAAAATCTCAATTCTCAAAAAATCGGTTCCAATTTTGATAATGTCAATTATAATATTTTTTGTTAAAAACATTATATATTAGATAGGTACTTCAACGCTTGTCTGAATTCTTTACATAATCAGTTCCAATATCGAAGTTGACACTTAAATTCAAACCATATTAGAGTACATTGAACCACGGTTACGAAGGGTGCAAATACAACCGAAATTAGAATTATTGATGATAAGTCTGTTATTAGTGCAAGACGTCAGTTGACGCCCATACTCATCCAAGTAAAATCTATGTTGAACTTGATTTCTGATTATCATGAACTCCGCCTAAGAAAATTTGTTGGCATTTTGTGTGCCTAGCCCAATGAAAATTATGAAGTACCCTCTATTCAATAGCCGTCCACATTTCAAACATTACTAGTTTGTATAGCTCCTCAATCAAAAAACAATGGGTGAACTACATAGGCTGTTCTTTTAACTAACTGCTAAGGTTGCACACTTAAATCGTATTAACTCGTGTAAATCCGAGATATGTTTATACGGTTTATGTGTCGATCAATTTTAATGTAATCACTTTTAGTTTTAAAAAAAACTCCTTCTGAAGAAAAGCCACCTACTCAAACAATTTATGTTTAATATACCTAAAAAAAATCTGATTATCATTTATCATCGTGAAAATACCGCGAACCCCTTTAAATGAATCGGTTAATTTGGTAACATACTTGTACGTAAATACGCAATAGTTTTCAAATACAGAGTTACTGTAAAATAAACGAAAAATTCACTAGAAATCTGGATTTATTCTGAAAATTTGATTTATGACAGTGCACAGCACACAACGCAACAGTACAAAAAATAGAAAAAAATTCTCGGCGCGCGTGGCACTTGGAATAGTGTGACCTAGACGAGTGTAAGCAAGTGACAAACAACAGTTGAACATTCATGCAAAGGACCGAAATATTATTACGGTCACAATCTATTTCGTTTGCCCTTTTGACAGCAATTTTTTTGTTGGTTGCGAACTGTCTAGAATACTAGGAGCGCGGTGAGTGGACACAATATGACGTTTACAGCTAACGTCGGCCGCAACAAATCCCCAATGAAAAGCGTGGCAGTTAAACTTACGAGCCGCCAATAGAATATAAATTGCACTGGCCAATTAACGTGAAACGTCGCGTCATAAAATATCTAAGTGGTAATTATTTTCCTAGCTGTTTATCACATAATTTCAATCCATCAATCGGCTCACAATCACGTCAGCTTGCACATGCAGATCATACAAATTGAAAAAAAAAAACAATTATTACAAATTTCGTAAAAAATACCGTACCTCCTATATTTAGTTAAACATAAAGTATATATATTATTCTTATTATTTATTATAATCGGTAGATGGCTGAGTTGACATCGCGTTTGGATCCCACCCAGCCGTAGTGTGTTCAATTCCTCGGCTGGTTAAGTCCTCAATCACAACACAAGCAACATTTTCATCTTACTGTGATGGTAGTAAGAGATTTTATTTAATATTGACAGATTATTCGTAACCCGGAAATGTTTGCATTTATCTAACTTTTTTATAACTTTATCCTCTAGGTATATTTTGTAAATCGTTTAAGTATTTATATTAGATAATATAGCTGGTACTGAATTATCCCGAAGTGTAACCCCCCTTGGTAGAGGTGAGCTATTCCACCAAATACCCTAATTAGTGGAATGATTTTTTCTTTTAATTTTTCTATGCGTGCTGTTTAAAGGTCAGATGTAAATCAATATTTAGGCCCATGTATTTTTCACTATCTAGAATGTGTAGGTTTCTTTCTTCTATTTGTAATGGTTTGTGCAACGGTGTTATTTTTTGAGGTGACCTTAAGATCAAGTAACAGTTTTTTCAAATGTTTATTGTTATTAAGTATATTTTAAAAAGTCAGTTGTTTAATATATTATGATCAATTTGCGATTTTTCTAATAACATTTCTATGTTTTTAAGAAGATTAGATTTAATTGGCAGACATTATGATATGTATCTGAGGCGATTACTCATACGATTAACTTAAAGTAAAATTAAATCTTTCTTCTTTAGAAAAACGTAGAAAGGACTTTGATCTCGCCTGGATTTTAAAAATTATTAACAGTATGATTGACTCACCTACATTGTTTCAACTCACCCCCTTCAATATCCCTTCCTGGAGACTCAGAAATAATGATTTGCTTTTCCTCAATCAACACTCCACAAATTATGGATACCATTCACCAATGTCCAGAATACCAATTGATTTTTGTCAGTTACGCAAGTAATATTTTACATTGATTTGGCCAAAGTCGTGAACTCCATCAATACCTTGGTCTTGTCTTGACTCGACATTATCTTTATTGTTTATGTGCTCTATTTTTGTTATAGAATTATTTTTTTAATTATCCTGTATTGTAACATTTCTCCTTATCACTTCCCGACATCCGATCGAGCTGAAACTCGGCGACAGTGACATTTATCGATGGATTCCATCAAATTTTGTTGTCAAGACATGAAATCAACCTTCTGAAATTGGACGATAACATAGAAGTTAATATACGAAATAAAAGTCGACCCTACACGATCTGCATCTTTTAAGATTTGTCGCTCGATTGACACTGGTCGCTGGGAAGGAAGGTACAATCCTCACCTAAGCCATTTTTTTTTCAAATAGATGCATTAACTTTTTTACGGGTTTTTTTTTTTGTTTTCTACGGGATGAATTTTTCAACGTTGAAACTGCAGACGACTCTTGGGTCATTAATACACTTATAAAATGATAGACTAATTACAAATTTGCACATAATATTGTGTATATAAATGGAGCATACATCTTGTTAGATTATTTAACTAACTATCGACATTTAGCATAGTAACAAAGGATTTGGTGTATTTTTGCTGTTCGAAAATTCTTTCTAATTATTATATGGGTACTCAGAAAACACTCTACTTTTTTTGCACGAGTTTGGATGTTGTTTCGTATATAATTAAAATATTTTCTAGCTAGAAAATATTTTGATTGACCCGTAAAAATAATAAATTGGATCGAACAGTCGAGATTGGCAATTAAAAATAACTCGTCTACTTTAATGTCGGATGGTAAAAATATTTTGTCCGGCCTGACACAAATGACCGGCCTAAACTGAATGAAATGGTAAAAATATTATGTAACATGGGCTTCTGGAACTAACGGCAGAGTGTAGAACAAATTGTGAACGTCACAACTTTATTAACCCACATTTTCCAAATATTTAACAAAAGCTTTCACAATTATTAGCCAGAACTGGAGCTAGCATCGCTTACTTTCCACCGATGGCAATTTCAGGATACAAATGAGTCCTGAAAGAATATTTATTTTCATACTACCTGCGTCCACTTTAATTTGTAAATAAATGCCGTGAAGCCTTTTCCCGTACTTTTAATTTTAAAACTAGTCAATAGCACCTAAATCGCCTTTTTGTGCGGCGACGTGCGACATCGCGTAATCACTCAATATTAAAAAAAAAATTGTAACGCGTATGTGGTAAATATTCATAAATAAATTATTTTAAATATATGATATCATCGATCAATGAACATCGATGATATGACAAGTACAACACTCTTTTAAATGACATGAAAATGCTTCAATTGTCAGACAGAAGAGTTTTCACTCATTGGGAATTTCTATATAAAATTCAAAATGTGCATTGGATAGCTTAGAATTTCTCGCATTGATAAGCTTTCCGATTCCACTGGTAATACTAGAAGTCGGTATTTATTTCAGTGCATAAATTATGAGACTAACTATGTATAGTGTGTAATTACTATTCTTATATAAAAGTCCCTAAAAAGGACGATAATAAACAAATAATTTTCATGAGTACATCTATAGTTAAATATATTTTCGTTAAGAATCTCCACTTCCTCGTTTCTTACAAATTAACAGTTGTTATTTAAGTCAGTTTAGTTAAACCATTGGAGAAGTTGTACGGACGAAATGGAATAATATATCAATTTACGGTTCTATATTTTCACACATCTTTAAATTTTTTACCCAATTTTTAAAGTACCCGGAGATTCGTGTTTGATGCTTCTTATTTTTAACCCGTGTAAAAATTTATTTTTAGTTAAATTCATTACTTTCCATAAAAAACTACTTTAATGAAAATTATCTACATTTTTCAGAACCAAAGGTTCATTCTTCAGCATACAAAGTAAGAGACAGATACTGAAAAGTAAGAGATATAATAATATACAAGTAAACATATTCCAAAGTATAACAATGAGCGGTGGGAGAAGATAATTAATGAAGTATTCTTTTAAAAATAATAATTGAAAAATAAAAATATTTTTTTATAAAATACCTAATGTATTTGCATAGCAAAAACTTTCAGAAATATCAAAACAGAATCAAAAATCAACCAAGGTACGTAAATAACAAACAAATAGTAGGATACAAAGTATTTGGTTATTAAACTTACTTATTTTTTGTAATTTCTAATTTATCTGAAACATTATTTTTTTTAAACTTTATTTAAACCCTTAAAAACCGCTTCTACGATTCGTTCTTAAGTTCAACAGCTCGGCTGTGGAACGAACTGCCGGCCTCTGTGTTTCCTCCCTCCTACAACATGGGACCCTTCAAGACCCATGTTCACTCCTTCCTCTCCACAAAAAGACCCTCTACACAGCATCCCCAAAGATGACATAGGCCCTGAGGGAAATTATTTTCTTCAGGGCCTCCTGTGTGGAGTTAATATAAAAAAATAAAAAAAATTATGCCATAAGAATTTTTTATATTTCTAAAATTCGGTCGGCGAAATCAGAATAATAAATATTACTCAAGCACTTTAGGTTTTCCTTAAATGTAGTGTTAAAATTTCTAGAAGTCCTACATTATTAAATTATACTTTGCCAATCTTTCTATAAAAATGTTGAAGACTTTTGGACTTGGCAATGATTCATCTTCTTGAGAATGTTTTCCTTCTAATGACGCGTTATTGTTAGAAAATTACTTCCTCGAAATACACCCTCATAGGCGAAAATCAATAAACCCCTGAAAAATTCTTCTGTGAATGGAAATATCCATAAAAATAATGACATCTCTTAAAATTGCAATTATGAAAAATTTTACTAAGAATTTACGTAAAAAATACATATTTTCAAATTTAATATAAGTCTGCTTTTCGTGAATCATTTTTATACAGGCAAATAAAAATTCAATTTAACTTTTACGACCAAACAAATGCAATACCTTATTTGAAATGATTTTTTCCAACAATGCCTTTACGGGAAAAGGCAATTATTTTTCTTAGGATGGGTTGTTTAGGAGAATTTGAACAATTCATCAAATTTCAATGTTAATTTTCAAGTTCTTTTGGGCGAAAACCTGTTCATTCATAATTCTTTTTTACATAATTCATAAATTTTAAACTCCAATAAAAACTTTGGGTTTTTTCAATAAATTTAATTGAAATATGTAACTCGGAAGGAACTTAATAATTCCCTGAACCTGAGCTGTCCTTCTTATAACTTTTGAGAACTTATTAACTATGGATTATTTCATTAGAATACGAAAATTAATTAACTACAACTGAAGGCGTGAGAAAAAAAAGTTTTGTTGTAAAAGTATTTTTTTTATTTTAATTATTTTCAAAGAAAGACAAACATTCCCGGGTTACGAATAACCTGACAATATTTGAAAATTTCCTACTACCACCACAGTAAGCGGAAAATGTTGCTTGTGTTTTGATGGAGGACTAAGTCAGCCGAGGAATCGAACACACTACGCCTGGGTGGGACTCAAACGCGATGTCAAGTATATTTGTCTTAAATATTTTCTGCATAAATATGTTAAGTGACTGCTTGAATATTTTTTTCTGTGTAATAATATATTTTAAGGAATATTTTTTATGCTGAATTCATTTCATTTCAATAATGCACCGATATGAGAAATAAAAATAGATAATTACAAAAAAAACAGAGTTCTCTCTCATTTACAATGGTCCCATAATATGAACACTTTATGGCCTACCATAAAATTTCATCAAATTATCCCATCAAATTAAAAATGCCCTTATTTATCAAATATCCTTTATCTGTGACGAATACGTATTGCAAACACGCTAGTTATCTTTTTGCTCGTATACAAGTGTGGGTTTTTTTTATTTTAATTTCCACCTGTTTTATCTTTTCAACTTAAAAAAAAATGCAATGGGCTAAAGCCTTTACACCGGATAGGATATTTTGCTGAAAATAAAGATAAATAAAAGTTGAGTTCTAAAATAAATTGATTGGGTACGGTATATATATATTTCCGGAAGTTGACTTCAACAGAAAACATCTTAGAGAAACTTTATAATAATCTGTTTTCATATACCTATTTGTCTTTAGAATTCTATTCCAGATTAATTCATTATTCGCAAGAAAATTGTAATTCGAATGAAAAAGGATCAATGAATCAAGCCCTGCTGTAATCCACCTACCTCTTTATTCCACTCCTACAAATAAATAAGTAGTTCTAACTAGTAGGGATATTACTAAGTGTAACGTACAGGCATGTAGCTAAATAAATCATTAAACAGAAGGACAGAACGTAAAGCTTAGCGAAATAATTGACTTACCTAAGATTTATGTATGCCGAGGTAGTACTTGTCTCATGTTTTATTCTAGGACTAACAATGAAAGTGGTTTATAGGGTAAGAGTCTGCGCTAGTCAGTTTCCGTATAATATGACAATTTTATGCTTTTTTCAAAAGCCGAAACGAACTTAGAATAAATATAAAAAAATAAATAAAATGACTCTGATTGCCCCATTTGAGGACAATGTCAAATTCGTATTTCTGTGAAATGGGAACCGTTATATCCTAGTTCCATGGTTATGATAATGGAACGAAGTTGTACGATGGGTATGGGTCCAACTACGCTGTAACTGGTTCCATGGTTTGTCGCTTGTCACGGTTCCAAAGTCACAATTTGCCCTCGGGCGGTTGACGGTAGACCGGCACCCTCTGCCGCTCTGATATATAGATAATTGTCAAGATTGTTAGAAGGGTAACCCAGAAATTTCTGTTAAATTATGCTAATTAGTGATGATGGTTTCGTTCTGCAAATAAATGTTGATTAATATATAAGTTTGCATGTCACTTTAACGAAAATAATATGATTAGCGTTGTCTTAAGTTTAGGTAAATCTTTTGGTGTAACGCGTTATACTCATAAAATAGGTAGATATAATATTTGTCCGCAGAGTAATAGATTTAAGTAAATTTCACATAAAATTAATTTAACCTGTGACCTGCGAACTGTACGGTCGCACATTTTGAGTAGGTACTTAAGGAATAAAATTGATTACCTGTCAAAAAATGTACTGTATTACTTAATGAATAAATGAAAGCATGATTTTCTGTTTTAAATTGTATCGACTTCAATCGCAGAGTAAATAATGAGCTCGACCGATAGAAATTGATTACCGCGTCTCGAATTGTATGAAAAAAATATTTGTATATAATACTTATTTAAATTTTAAAACCATAAAAAATGGTTTGACTCAGGAATGAACCTTCCTAACTAGGAACTGAAGTCGTCGACTGACATGTATTTCGTATATTAACTGCTGTAATGTCATCCGATTTCAGAGAAATGCTTATACACGGTTTTCCAATAAGAGTTGTTATTTTAAATGGCCCACTATTTCGGTAGATGTTACTTTTGAAGCAATCATTTTTTAACATTTGACAAGTAAAAACTACGCCATTAATAAAAATGGAACGATACAAGCTTCAACAACGCATTGAAATTATAAAAATTCACTAGAGTGAATCCAATGGAAATCATCTTGAGTGATGAGGCCCATTTCCACCTCGGTGGCTTCGTCAACAAGCAAAATTGTCGCATTTGGGGCTTGGAAAACCCAAGAATTATTGTTGAAAAGCCTCTTTATCCTTAACGTGTGACTGTTTGGTGCGGTTTATGGTCCGGCGGAGCCATCGGACCTTACTTTTTCGAAAATGAGGCTGGAGCAACAGTTACGGTGAATGGATTGCGCCATCGAGAGATGATTAATATTTTTTTATGGCCAGAACTGGATGGTATTGATCTAAACAATGTTTACTTTTAACAAGACGGCGCTACGTGCCACACAAGCAACGAAACCATTGATCTTTTACGATTGAATATCAAAATAACACCTCTTATTGGAAAACCCTGTTTGTCCGCCTGTGTGTACGTGATTGCCACCATAAGTTGATAGAACGCATTGTCATTAACAACGAGTCTATCTACCGATTTTCACTTCGATCAAGTGTCAGGGAGTTAATTCATTCATTACTGAAAACAAAAGTGAAATTCAAATAGATGTATTCAAAAAAGAATCGTGTTGTGCCGCAAAACCTCTTGAAATTTTCACAACTTTTTTAACCAAAAATTTCAAGTACTTGTATCCAAATAATCGGTCTTGAAATAAGGTGTTATTTTACGTCTTCAATACTTTAAAAGAACTAGGTGAGATCCGGGTAACTTTAGAAAACACTAAAAACCGATATTGTAGTTTTATAAAGTAAACACAAACCACTAAATTAAGAACCATCAATAAAATTTCAAGATAGGTTTTTTATGGTCCGCCAGTCAAGAGAATAAAAATCTTATATATCCCCTTCATTTCTGAGGGGTTTTCACCTCTTTATTTTTTATAAACAGAATGTTTTTTATGTTTAAATAATCTAAGTCACACACGCGAGGCAGATTACGTATGCAGTATTATCGCAAAACACGACATGTTACACGGAACTATAAAAAAACTCCAGTGCTAACCCGGAACTTTTCAATATAACCTTGCCTGATTAACATTACGACTTTACAATAGTTTTTATATACTTTTTTATAAGTAATAACTCGTTACAATTAGTGATAAATACAGTGGTAATTAGAAAGAACAACGCCACACAGCCGGAAGATAATTGGTAAAGAATCACTACACGCGTGCACCGGATAGTTAACCTTATTGATCCGTTTGACAATAAGTTTTCAAATAATCTTTTTGCTACGGGAAATAACGTGATGAAATCTGCGATTATCAACTTTGAAATAATACATTTAAACCGGAATAAAGTTTGAATACAAACAGATATCAAAAATATTGTCAAAGTAAATCATTGAAATGGAAAATAAAAATTCTAATTATTTATTTTTTGCTGAATGTCGTTACAATATAATGTATAGACGCGCTGTAGAAATCTTAAAGTGGCAAACAAAAAGTACGTCAATTGTAGTGCTTTCGATTTCGTGATTTCAGTACTAAACTGTTATGCGTCGCGTAAGGTCGTGTGCTACCTCTAAGTAAATGCTCTCGTGTATGATGAGGAAGTGTTTTTATTACTCGGCAAACACTAAAAGCCAAGGAATAACATTTCTTTTGTAAATACACGAAATTTACCTTTTTTAAAAAATTAATAATACAGTTGTTTCCCGTCCGAAGATGGAATATGCAAAGCTAGCTAGACTACAGATCTGGCCGCGCAACTAAACTTCACTTTTAAAAATAGTAAAATTACTATGTTTATTTATATGCCTGCGGTAAAACAATATACAAATCAGCAGTAACAACGGGTATCAACAAGAATCGCGTCAATTTGCAAACTATCGTTGCTCTCTTATGGCACGGACCTGACTTATCACTTGACACCTCAAAATCCGAAAGGCGCCTAGGATTGTAACTCTAGTCGGCCTTGATGTAGTATTCGACGCAACTCCTGAATACGAAAACGCTACTCGGTCTTATCGTTTATTTCGTTCATACACAAATACATATGTTTATGTTTATCTTTGTCTTACATGAGCAACGTTTTAATTAAGAATTTACCTTGAATTAAATACACAAGAATGTTTCTTACTTGCCATATTTTATCTTAAATTTGTGAGACCATAACAAGTCTAGATTGTTGCCTTTGGTTTTACTATATTTATTCCGAAAATCGTGACCAATAAACGTCAGTGCAAACAATTCACGAAAAACTCTGTAATTCTTGGTCTGGGCGGTTACGGATGGGCTACCACGAGGTTACGACTGAGCGACAGCTCTTTGGGCTTATCCCGTCACGGGAACGCCAACGCGCGCATCCCCATGGCGACGGCGAGATGTTGATGAACGGTTCAAGGTGATGCGATGCTGATCTGGTGCCGGGGTGGTATGTGTGCGAGACTGTCGTATCACTAAGAGGAAATTATGACTTTGCGTAGATAAATTTGACGGGTGAATACGGCAGTAAGTCTTTATTTAGCATATACAAGGTACAAAGTTACTTACCGATGGAGCTAAGGGAGGACTCCTCGACCACCGCTAAGCTGCTGTTGTGGATGGTGAGATGACGGATGTCCAGCCCTAGGAAGATGAATCCTTGCAGCTTCGGCAGGTTATTGTGGCGCAACTTCAGGTAAAATATTATGGCGGATCGCCCCTTCAACACAGCCATTGCCCTGGAACAAAAAATATTACAGTTAATAGGAATGAACATAAAAAAGTTGCATTCTATCCTCTCGGATAGTCTTCTTCTTCTTCTTAGTGGATGATAAGTGGTGGAGGACAAAGTGGGATGCTGAGGCTATTCAGCAGTCGATGGCATCGGGAGTCACTTAGTTTGGCACAGATAACGTGCCTCCGGAAAACTGATGAAGGGAACATTCTTCTTTGATATATTCTGTTGTTTGAATATGTATTTCACGTAGTTATTCAGAATTCGTTAGGCCCCATTTATGCAACATATTGTACGCATAACGGCTGTGACTTCACCGAAAGCGGTATAGTAAGGTCCACGCCTTCCCTGTTACAGAGAACCTTGGCAGTTTAATACTTGGGCCCACAATAAGGAGGATATTTTTATTCGACTAGTGAAATCCACACAAGAGTTGTTGACTGCACGGACTCAGTGAGACGAAGTTAAACCATAGACATATAGATATTTCAAACGAAAGTAATAATGAGGAACGTCTTGAGAATTGATAGAAAAAATTGAGAAAACCTCGTATGTTCACGGAGGGGCGAGTTATCGGATATGCAGCCCTTATTAGATCCAGGGTGGCAGGAATGAGGGAAAGGATAAGAAGCTCTGGAAATATCCTCACTATGGAAGCCCGCCTCACTCCATCCTCCAGCATTGACGCACACTGGAGAAAAATACTAGCGCCTAATATAGTCACGGCTCTTTCTATTATTCTATTATTTTTATCATTTTATTTTTATCATTTTTTATGTTCAATCTAATTTTCATCTAATTTTTTTTTCTTTGTTTTCCTGTTCAATTTTTTTGGTTGTTTTTGATCTTTTATTTTTTGTATCTCTATACGGAATGTGTGGGACTGAACTAACCTCCCCACATACCAGAATAAACATTTATTTATTATTATTATTTAATATATTACATAAATTACAAATCACAATAACCTATATATTTGGGATTTTTGGGAAGACGCGTAGAATAGATGAAAGTGATATGAAAATGAGAGAAACTAAATTTTAATCCTATCGACATTAGACTTCCAATTGCTCGAAATTCTTGGAACTGCGATAGCTTTGGGATTGGAAATGATTACGGGTTAAATGAATGTAGGTAGATTGGACGGAAAAATATTGGTAGAAATCAAAGAGTAGTACTATTTTCTACTATTAAGTACTATTTTTCTAACTATACAAATTCACAATCATTGGAATCAGTGAGAATATGTCATTTATCATAAATTTTTGTTGGGTTAATGTAGCACTTACGAGGGTTGGAGGTGCAAAGACATTTTTATGAGGAAACTTCACGCTTAAATTCTCACCACAGAAGAAATACAGAAGTGCCTTAGATCTCTAAACATTTAAAACATAAAACCAAAACGTAGTTTCCATTTAAAGTAGCGTTTTAAATCTAAATGTTGGTCTTTCAGCGGGACGGTACACACGCGCCGGGAGTAGAGCCAAAAATCCCAGATTTAGCTTCCTCAGCTTATACAACCCAAGCTACAAAAATATATCGACTGCTCCGGATTCTGCCAAGCTCAATTCACTGCATGTTTTAAATAATTCAGGGGAAACCGATCGAAAATGTTTTCACACTTCTTTAGGATTTCACAATAGCCAAGAACTGATTCTAACAGGTAAATAAATCTCTCTAACTGGGACATTTTCAAATTAATATAAAATATAACACTAATAAATAACCGTAAAATAACTCTAATATGTATCCGAACGATAAAAACTTAATAGAGGTACACACACTTTCCAATAACACTAAAAACGTGAAATATAATTCTTTTACATTAGCGTCCTGAGGAAAATAATTCCTCTCAGGGCATATGTCATCTTTGGAGATGCTGAATGGATGGTCTTTTTAGGAAAGGAAGGAGATGAAGTTCTGGGAACGAAAAAAGTATTAGGGTTGGGGTCCAGTAGTGACCAATGTATAAATCCGTCCCTCCCACTGGGGTGCAATGCGATGTTCTGAGAGTCCTGCTGGAGAGGTCATAAGGTCTCCATCAACCATTCTCTCCTGATCCGGCCTACCACGTAGTTGATGGGCAGATTCATCTGTCGCCAAGACCGGAAAAACCTCACAAGTCACAATACTTGGAGTGACCTGTGGCAGAGTTGTTGGTTTTCCAACAAATGATTCCCAGGGCGGGGGCCCACGTACCCTCCTCCCAAATGGAAATTTAAATATTTACTGCAGTCTTGCATTATTTTTCCTGTTTTATTCATTTATTTCAAGGAAGACGTATGAACTACTCGTCGTATGGACGGAGAGTTTTCATTATTTGCCTCACCGCTCTTAACTCTTCCCTAACTCTAACTCTTCCTGGTAAGCCAGTACCTCCTCTAGGAAAACTTTATCGCTGTACTTTTGTTTGTGATTTATCAAATTATACTACATCAATAAATTAGTTAAATGCTTTTTACAGAAATGATTTCATATTGTTATTTTTGTATCGTATAATGAACGAACTAGTATAAAAAAAAACAGATCCCGCAAATCGGAAGTGAATTAATTGTTCCTTTCTCTTTTTTACTTGACTTCACCATTCTTTGGCGTCAAGCTATATTTTTTTTCAAATTGTTGTAGTTATCTTCAAATTGTCAGACCATATCACGTGTGTGACCGATCTCTGCTCCTCTTTCCGAACCAAGAACACCATTCTATAGTACTGTGATTCCAACGGTCGTCGGTAAGTCACATGCCCAAGATAAATGATGTTGGAGCCCAATGCATGGGACCATTGCAATGGGTTGTTGGAGCCAAGTGCATGAGACCAATGCATGCACATTGTGATCAAAACCAACAGTCAGTTGTAATATTCTTCATTAACATTTTCTTGACTATATACGGAAAAATTTCAAATCCGTTAGCTGATAATACCACCGCCCACAGTAGTATCCCCTACTTGAGCACTCTACCTTAAAGAATTAACATAGAATAACTTACTTGTTGATATGAATCGGGTCCGTGAACTCGCACAGCAGATCCAGTCCATTCTTCTTGACGCTGCACGAGCAGGGTGTGATCTCGGCGTGCGGGGGGCACTGCAGCGCGGCCTGTGAGGCGACGCCCGGGCACAGTGATGCCAGCACCGCGAGCGCGACCCAGCACGCCCAGCGCGCCCAGCCGGCGCCCGCTGCCCGCCTCTCGGGCACGCCCGGCCCGCCCAGCCCGCCCATCGGCCGCATCGGCCCGCTATTCGGAGCTGCAGGACATGCTCGCCGCCGCGACGGGACGCTGTTTGAGCTAGAAACAAAAAGGTGAAAAACATTATTAATTATTAATCCATTATTTCTACTTAATTTATGTATTAGGTCACATTTACGTAAGTAATGTTTATTGTGCCTGTCTCACTAGGGATATCCTGCTAGTTACAAATATTTGAACAACAATAGGTACCTACATTTCTCGATAAGCTTCATTTTGGTAGGTATATTTTTTGATGCGTAGGAACCAAAAACGTATGACAGAATTAAATCAGGTTGGTATTCGTAACAATCAATGACGTTACAATATAAATATGTAGACACACTCTAGAACTCTCAAAGTGGCAAGCAAAAGAAAAGTCAATTGCCGTGCTTTCGATTTCGTAGTTGAAACTTTCGCACTTAACTTTCACTTTTTACAAATCAGTTGTAACAAGGAGTATCAAAATCAATGGTTGCAAATTTGCAAACTGTCGTTGCTCTATTAAGGCATGGCACTGATAATGTGACACATCCGTCACGCGCCCAGGCTCCTATTCTAGTCGGCCTTGAAAAAATAAGACAGCGAAGGTAGCATCACATAAGTATATTATGGACAACTTACTAGTAATAGACCGTCTCACATATTAGATTCCATTTGCCGACTAGGAACACAAGATAAAATGTTACATTCTTCTGCAATACATACACAACCAACTATCAGATACACCCACTAACCAATGGGATGCATGATCTGGGCAACAAGTTTGGGGGCACTTCTGATATTTACTGACTTCATTTACAGAACTAAGCGTAATCTAACTTTATTGAATCCTACATATAAATAATAGTATTGTTCTACTTTCTATATTATTTTATGTTACTGTTACATGTTGTACTAATATTGAATGATTTTCAGTTTATTAGTGTACTGTTATTTCATGCTTTAAAAAAATTGTGTATAATTTTCGATAGTTCACTACTTCACTAGGTATATTCTGTTCTTAAAATCCATGAAAAACCATTCCTACATTCAATGAAACCAAATTCGATTTATAAGGTAATTTTAGGTGGATAAGATTAATTTAATGATATCTCACAGAAGCTTACCTAATATATTTTTGGAAGATCGTAAATTTGGACCAACATTGAAAACGATTGCTTTTAACATTTCTGCTATGCAATCCGTAAGTTTCATTCCATGACCATATGTGAATATATTTATCAAAGCCATTTTAGGAGCTCTTACATGGAAATAGTTTATAAAATTATCAATAATTATATTTCTTTCATACAGTTTTTTAATATTCTTTTTGTACATATGCCAGTGCTCCAGCAACAATCTTTTGCATTTCTTAAGTGATAAATAGTATATGTTCATTGGAGAATCCTGATTATTACATTGGTATTCTGGTCAATGAAAAGAACATGTTAGGGTAGTTTCATTCTAACAGTACATATTATAATATTAAACCTGTCCCATACTAAACTACATTATAATAGTCCTAGAATTTCTGTACTGAAAAAATAACCCGACTTCTAGTAATCTGGTATTAATGAAAACGTAAAAGTAACGCAATGATAAAAGTAATGGAAATAAGCAGAAAATTAAAAAAAAAAAACTTTGGCGAAAAAGCTTCAAAACACCCATTTTCTTTGAATATCTTTCTATGTCAAACATGAAAAACGTTTGAATTAAGAATTTACTGGAAATATGACAGTGTTTCTCACTTGCCACATTTTTCGTTAATTTTTGGTGACAATAACAATATCAGAGAATTTTTAATTTAGATTTGGGTTTATATTATAATGAACTAAGTAATTTTATTAGTCTTTACATTTTTATTTACAAGTTCATTGTTTATTGCAGTCATTGCTAATGATTAGACCACCAAGCTAGGCAATAATAACAATAATTAATCTTTCTAATAATATGGTTGTTATTTAAATACAATAACTTTTAGAGGTGGTATAGATTTATATGTTCCTTAAAGAAATTTCACCCCCTTTCAGATAGCCATTTTTGAACACCGGTTGTAAAGTGATTAATTGATCGTGATCTCATTAGTTATTTAATTTATTAGCGCTGAATCCCTTTAATCAACTAAACTATTAGTTTTAACACTTGAATCCGCTCTAGAAATTAATGTTCTTTTATCTAATTGTAAAACTGGCGAGTCATCTTAGTTTCGTACTGTTGAAATAAATAATAATGGGATTGGAAAGAGCTGTGAACTCCTACGAATTTCGAATAGATTGACAGACCACAGCAGAGCTCACCAATTTAGAGTTTTTGTATACAGATTTTCAGTAACAGTTCAGTAATTCTACTAAAAAGAAACATAACAATTTAATTAATTTAATTTAATTTTACTGATTTGTAAGCGTTTTGTTCCGAATGCACTATTTACATTATATGGGATAATAAATTATTATAAGCAATAATTAGTCGCCTGTAATATCAATACAAAATTGAAAATATCTCGCGAGTAAAAATAAATGCCGCCGCGGGAATTGAACCCGTGCCTTCTGATGTCCGGTCAGACGCTCTAGACCACTGAGCCACGTAGGCTTATTTCCAACAATCCAAATAATTCAATAAGTCCTAGTACTTCAATCAACAATTACTGCTTATTATATTTTTTCCACCTGTAAACAATTATTTACCATTATTTTTTTATAATCCACCTGTAAAAGATATTTCAATTTGTATTGATTTTACAGGCGACTAATATATTTTATTTAGATTTATTTATTTTTTTTAGACTTATAATAATTTATTATCCTTTGTGCTGTGCATAAAAACCTTGTCTTATAAACATTAGTTTATCATTCCCTTCTCCGTCAAATCCTCTGGAGCGGGCACAAAACCGTGGTTTGACCATCGCTGTGCTGAAGCTGTCAGACTCAAAAATAGGCTTTTAATGCACTCCGGAAGATTAGCTCCATGAATAACCTTTCGGAATACCGAAAACCGGCAAGGGATTGTAAGAGAGTTCTAAATAGAGCTAAGAGCGATCACGACCAGAGAATTGCGAAAAAGCTGGCTGACTGCCCCACTGGTAGACGTGCTTTCTGGTCACTCGCTAGCTCGATCGGAAGAAATTTCTGCAGAACCACTTTCCCACCTCTGACCAAGCCTGATGGTCGGCTGGCTAACTCGGCCCGCGAGAAAGCTGAATTATTAGGCAAAATTTTCGCGGAAAACTCAACTCTTCAAGATAACGGAGAGACTCCCCCTTCCATTCAACACTGCGGTTTTCAAATGGAGGAACCGAAGATCCGGAACAGAGAGGTTCTCCGAGTCTTGAACGAGCTGAAAGTCGACAAAGCCAGTGGGCCGGACGGAATACCTGCCTTGGTCCTCAAGAGGTGTTCTGCAGAAATGACTCCAGTGCTCGCGAAATAATTTAGGCTCTCTCTCAAAGGTGGAAAGGTGCCAGATCTTTGGAAAAAGGCAATCGTCCACCCAATCCCAAAAAAGGGAGACCGCTCCGACCCTTCTAACTACCGCCCCATAGCCATCACTTCCATACTCTCGAAGGTATTAGAAAGGGTGGTTAACAACAAATTGCTCACATATCTCGAGAATAACAATATCCTAAGCGATCGGCAATATGGATTTCGTCGAAACCGATCGTGTGGCGATCTACTCGGATATGTTACGCATATTTGGGGGCGGTACATGGAACGTTTTGGTAAAACTCAAACCGTTGGGTTGGATATCTCCAAAGCCTTTGACAGAGTCTGGCACCGGGCGCTTATCGGGAAGTTACCATCGTATGGGATCCACCCAACCCTGCATAGTTGGATTGCGGACTTTCTGAGGGGAAGAACAATTCAAACCGTGGTTGACGGCTCTTCTTCCTCACCGTACCAAATCAATGCGGGGGTGCCACAAGGATCTGTGCTGTCTCCGACGCTGTTTTTATTGCACATCAACGATCTCGTTAAATGTACACCAATTCACTGCTACGCTGATGACAGCACCGTTCACGAGGGTTATCTTTTTGACAGGCCCCCTTCCACCTATGATGTTCGAACAGCTCGGGAAGTTTTGAAGCAAAAAATTGACCACCACCTCGAGATGGTTCGTGCCTGGGGTAAGGCCAACTTGGTCAGTTTCAACGTCTCAAAAACCCAAGCGTGTCTGATTTCGGCAAAGAGGGAGATAAATATAATGAAAGCAAAACTTGCATTGATCATATCTTTTGTAAAACTAATAGAAAAACTCAAGCCATTATTTGTACTACCACACTGACAGACCATTATACAATAATTCTATCTATTACAAAAAAAAATAAATATGTAAACCAAAAAAAGAAATCACTCCTAACGAAGTCTGAAACAAATTGGGAAAACGTCAAATGCGAGTTAACAGTGAATGACTGGACAAGCCTTCTGGAAAAAGATGATACTGATACTGCTTGGAGTTATTTTATAGAAGTTTTACAGAACATTATCCTATCAAACACCAAAACCATAGAAAAAAAGTTATCTCATAAAAATTTACACATTAAACCTTGGATTAGTCAGAATATTATAAACTCAATCAGAAAAAGAGATGAACTGCACAAAAAAGTCAAAAACAACCCTTATGATATCCTAACACTTCGATACTACAAAAGATATCGTAATACATGTAAAAATGTAATACGTTATGCTAAAGAAACATTCTATAAAAACAAAATTGATGAATGTAATAATGATTCACGTAAACTCTGGCAGATCATAAATGAAATAACTAATGCTAAAGCCTCACATAATGACAATAGCATTAAGGAATTAAACATTGATGAGATTCCCACATCTTTTACAGAACACCCGGACAAACTTCTTGACTTTATAAACAACTATTTTTGCAATATAGGCTCAAACTTAGCAAATAAAATTAAACAAAATTCAATTAGTACTATCGAAAATACAGTGAGGATTGACGATGTAAATCAAGAAAACAGCCTCAATATTGTCAAGATAACAAGTGATGAAATAAGAAATATTATAGCCTCCCTAAATATAAATACTTCATCGGGAAATGAACTGATATCAAGCAAATCAATTAAATATCTACAAAATGAGTTAATCCACCCACTAACGTATCTTATAAATCTGTCTATATCAAATGGTATTTTTCCTGCTTGTCTTAAAATTGCTACGATCATTCCAATATATAAAAACGGTCCCAAAAATGATGTATCAAACTATCGACCAATTAGTATTTTAACTACACTATCAAAAATATTAGAAAAAGTTATAAAAAAAACAAATGCTTACATTTTTGGATTCTAATAAAATATTATCATCTACGCAGTATGGTTTTAGGGAAAACCTGGGTACTGGTGACGCTATAGCTAATGTAACAAATACAATTATTAGAAAATTGGATGAAGGCAAAAAATGCCTAGCAGTTTTCATTGATCTTCAAAAAGCTTTCGATACCATTGACCACGAAATACTGTATTTAAAACTAAAAAAAAATGGAATAACCGAAACAACCCTAAACCTACTTAGAAGTTACTTAACGGGAAGAGAACAATTTGTACAAATTGGTAAAAGAAGGAGCAAAACTCTACCAATTAAGTACGGTGTCCCCCAGGGAAGCGTATTAGGACCTATACTATTTCTAATTTACATAAATGACCTTATGAATCTTCCCATCAAAGGAAACATAATGAGCTTTGCAGATGACACTGTAATTTTATTCCATGAACAAGATTGGACAAACACATATAAGGAGGCTGAACATGGCCTAACTGTTCTTCAAAACTGGCTTAAAGCAAACTCCCTTACATTAAATGTGAATAAAACCAAATATTTAATTTTCTCCAAAAACAAAAGAGGACAACCAATGAATGAGCATATACTCAAACTACATGAATGTCAAAAAAAATTTCCTCAATGTTCCTGCTCGATTATAACTCAAACCAAAAGCATAAAATATCTTGGTATTGAAATTGACGATAAACTACACTGGGATTCACACATTGATCGAACTTCAAAAAAGTTAACTAAACTCATCTACTTCTTCAAAAAATTACGGAACATTTTGTCAGCTAGGGATTTAAAGAGAGTTTACTATGCTTTATGCCACTCCAAATTGGAATATGGAATAATAGGATGGGGCTCAGCAGTATCAAAACATATAAAACAGCTGAAGGTAACTCAGAATTGCATCATAAAGACCATACTAAAGGTTCCCATAAGGACGTCAACAACAGAAATTTTTAAACAATTTGACGTTCCAAGCATACAGAAAATCTATGCCAAAAACATTTTGGTACAACACCTCAAAAATAATTCTCAGGAAAACACCTCACATACTCATAAAACCAGAGCCAAACAAACAGAGATACTAACTATACCAAAGTGTAACTCTACCTTTGGACAAAGAAGCTCTGAATTTTTAGCAGTAAAGGTATATAACAAACTCCCACTTAGTATCAAACAAATCAAAACAAAAAACAACTGCATTAAGAACATTAAATCTTGGCTTAAGGAATTACTGGAAAAAGAACTTACTAGCATATTTAAAACATCGTCGTAGAAGTTTCTGGAAACCCTTACCCAAAACATGGAGTCATACCATAGAAGTCGCTGAATAACTTATCCAAAACCTAGTCCCCCTCAGCACAGGATCTCCTAGTGAGGAGGACTATGAATATAATCAACATCTATTATTTATATATATATTCTTATAAAAATGTAAAAAAAATGTATAATATAGCTACTAATAAAAAAAAAAAAAAAAATAAAAAATAAAAAATAAAAAATAAATAAATAAAAAAAATGACTGTCTGGTGCAATTTGATGGGAGCACTCTCCCCAATAAAGACTCCATTGAAATGCTTGGAGTTACTATATCAGACCAGCTCAAGTATCGGGGATCCGAAGCCCGAGTAAATCAGGCCTCCAAAAAGTTGGGCGTCTTGTACAGGGCTAGGAGATTCTTCAACAGTGACCAGCTGCTGACCCTGTACAAGTCTCAAGTCCGCCCAACTATTGAATTTGGGAGACACCTTTGGGCTGGTGCCCCAAAATACTTAATAAACCTGCTTGAATCTGTGCAAAGGAGAGCGATCCGTCTGATTGACAATCCGTTGTTAACAGACCGATTGCCTTCTCTAATGCATAGGCGCAATGTAGGCATGCTGTATCTGTTCTACAGGTATTTCAATGGAGCCTGCTCCAAGGAGCTAGCAGCATTGATTCCTGATGCACCGGTGCACGTGCGCGAAACTCGACGGACACGAACTGAACACCCGTTCACGGTTGACGTTGGCTTCATGAGAACGGGCCGTTTTTACGACTCGTTTTTGTGTAAGTCGGCTCGTATGTGGAACGAGCTACCGGCATCTGTTTTTCCTCCCTCCTATAATCCGAGCCTCTTCAAGGCCCGCATTAACAAATCCCTTCCTACAGCCCCTACCTTATTCCGCCTCACAACGCCGCCCAACCGGGTGGTGACATAGTTCCCCTGTCTGTACACTGCACAGGCAGGGACACTCTTGTGAGGTGTCTCATAAAAAAAAAAAAATCATTTAAAAAATAACATTATATAGTCTTAACAACCAACCAATTCTCTGTGACCAAATGTCATAGAAAATCCACATTGTTATTCAACATAGAAGGAAAGACCAAGAATTTTGAATGTCTTATGAATAATGTTCAATTTAATATGATATCCTTTTGGTTTACACAACGTCTTGGAAGTAGCTTGTTAAAGAAATAAAATTTTGTTCTAGAAATTGAAACAACACGGTGAACTGTGTTTATAAGTAGAACATTATGCAAATACACATTATGGAAAAAAATGCATACTACTAAGTTGAGTTGCGTGATCGGTGTTTCTGTAAAATCAACATTGCTAATCGGAATGACTTGAAACACAATGTGTGTGTAAAAAAAGAGCTCTTTTGTTAGTTCGTGGAAAATTAGAAACCTACTAGCGCAGACCCATGAAAAATCACGGGATATTCTAATTAGTGGGACTTGTGAAGTATTTTCCTTCGCATTTCAAAAGAAGAAATTTATTTGTCAAAAGTAAGTAAACTTAAAAAATTACGACATCTATCGCATACGTAAAACGAAACAAAAGAAATGCCCATTTCAAATAAAGAATTACAAATTAATAAAATAATTATCCTATCTACTTTATTGTTTGTCTGACATGATTTATACATTTCCTTTATTTACCTTTTTAATTTTAAAATAACACAAATCAACCAAATAAAATATTCTTAGTCACGCTGGGATTTGAACCCGCAGATTGCCGGTCGAAGGCCTTACCCCTCGATCACGGAGGCCGTCAAGAATGAGTTGTAGAATGGTAGGAAAGTTTCACGACACATCTTCCTTATATCTATTATCTTTTAAATGACTCAAATCTATTCCGGGATATACCATTTCGTGGTTATACTGAGTTAACACCCCGAGGCGGCGTAAGGGGGTGCGGATGGGTGGTGTTAAGTGCTGTGAACAACAAAAAACACCCAAAAGAACCTCAAAAATATGGAAGTAATACATTGTTTGAAAACTTAATACAAAATTCATAACAGATGAAAAAAATACTCAACAGGATAACAAATATGACAGACAATGGAGGATATGTTATTTAATTTAATCTGCAGGGGTTTTCAAGTATATTTCTACAGTATTATAATTGATATTGATTATCTACAAAAATATAAGTATGAACATATGTTCATATATTTTTTTAAATACCAGACAACTCGTAAATGGTTAAATGTTAACATTTTTTCTAGTAAATTAATTTTATTTAAATACAGGCAAATTATTTTGAGGAGCACTCTTTTTATTCCAGAATATATGCAGAGGTAGTGCAATGCAATACATTCCATATTTTGAAATAACGAAAATGAAATCGTACAATTAATAAGAATTAGACAAAACAACAATACATAGATATTTTCTTTTTATGTATCTTCAATTTTACTCATTTTCTCTATTCTTAACCTTTAAATGCATGATTTATTATTTTTTCTGGAAAAAAAAATATTTTGTAGATATTTACATGCATATGCAAGGAAATATAAAGAATTTATTTTTTTTGTAATTTTTTAATGATATTTGATTAAAAAAATTGTTGCAGATTTACAACACCATGTATTTAATAAAAAATAATATTAACAATTAACGTATAAAAAAAAAAAAAACCTAAAAAAAATTCTCAAAACTAATAAATGTACCGGAAAAATACGAGTTATTACACATAAGTATTGTATTATTGTATCTACTTACCTAAGAAAATCAAAATAATAACAGCAAAACCAAACTGTAATTCTAACCTTCAACCAATTTTCGAGAATCTTCACTTTGTTAAAGAAAAAGTGACATTTGACATTCGCGAAAGAAAAAAAAGGTGATGCCACTTGATAAAATATATTACGGTGAACTTGATAATTCTAAAACGGCATGCATTAAGTATACACAAAAGAGTTAAAGGTGGTTTGAACGGTATGTTGCCGTTTTGCAACAGTATGCATTTAAGGGTTAAATCCTGTATTCCTCTAGGATAATTTGAAACCTGTTAATTTGACTGACCTAAAACGGGAAACTTTCCTTGTTGAACAGTCAAAAGCTTCCTTGAATAAAATGTAATGAATATTATATAAAATAAATAATAGATAGGCACAAAAATGTGGAATATAAGTGAAAAAGTGAAGGTGTCTGTGCACACCGAAAGTGGTTCGAAATAGTTTGTAATACCCGACTGGTGTCCCCTCTTACCCCGCAAGAGTCTTACAATATGGTATACCACTACAAAAGCAAGAATCTCATAAAAATGATTTCCATTTCAAGTCCATTCAAAGTAAATTGAAGAATCTACAGATGGCTTAAAGCACACTCGTATGTATTATGTTTCAATTTTTAAATTTCGCTATTTATGAATATATGTGTTATTATTAATATATTGTATATACACAGATGATAAATTCAAACCATAAAACACAAATTTGTCTGAAATACTGGACAAAAGCAAACTTTCTACTTGCTTTAAACCATCGCTACCATTGAACAATAATTTCATTGCAATGTATTGGTTTTGTTTCAATAGCTCTATTTTTATAAACATTAATAATGTTGATGAAAAAACTTTTATGGTAATGAATCTAAGTAAGAACAGCAAAATTATTTTTTTTATTTATAGTTTTATTTAAGTTATATTTATAGAGTAAAAAATAACAATAGTAACACTTAGCGGCCCTCCACATTTAATAATATATATTTTCAGATTTAAAAACTAATGATAATAAATAAACAAGATCTTTGCAAACTTTAGGCATATGAAATGTCACCAATCAAAGTATTGGTAAAATTACCTGTTTTAATGTTTTTTATCGATCTTTAAATAAGTTTTTCCAGTGCCTTTTTGTTTGATGATAGAAAAGTCGATATATTTTCCATCCCTATTGAATTTATAAAAAGCAAACTCGGAGTATCCGCACTGGAAACAATCAATACAATAATGTCTAGTTCATTATTATTCCCGGTGAAACCTAAGTATTGGAATATCAATGAATCTGCGACATAACAAAGGCTTTTTCTCATTCAAATTCTGTCAAAGCCTCTCAAACTGATTACACATTTGGGTGACAGCTACGAGCGATACACAATGAGAGACAGTTCAATTGTCTACGAAATAATACAATCAAAATAATATTCATTTTGCCATTGTGCCATTTTGTATTTCAAAGACTTATATTTTGATTTATCGTGTCAAGTGTTTGCATATTTTTGTTTAAGAAATTTATTACAAAATTACTTAAACAAAAATATCCTTTTTGTATGTGTGTCTCTTTCTTTCTATTTTGTATCTCTGTCACTCGTTGTTTTTATTTACTTAAATATATGTGCCTGTATTTAATGATATTTAGTTAGTAATAAGCCCTGACGAAGCTTGGGAAAAGCGAAACCCGGTTGGTGATCTTTGCTAATTCAAATATAAAGATGGTGTATTACGAATTGTATTTTTTCGTTTAATTTATATGTTTATAATGACACTGGCGAGTAAATTTATTGTTTGATAATTACGGTACCGCCGCCCCGGTAACCGTTTATTGGATAACCGACACCTCTGCCATGGGTCATCCTAAGTGGTTCGCTACTTTTAAAACTTAAGAAGGGCGTTGCCCGTGTTCATACCTGTGTTAGAACTTGGTGGCAGGTTGGATCGGGAGAGACTGGTTCAGGTAGACCTTTTGACCTCTCCAACAGAACTTTCTCGGAACATCTCCTTGCACCACAGTAAGGGGGATAGATTCATACGTCCGTCATTCCTGGACACACTGACCCCCAGATTTGTACTCACCCATAGAAGACCGTGTAGAACAAGCCAGCTCGTCAAAAGTCATGCCAATGTTAACTAATCGATTATTCTAACACGTTACGTGATAGGAAAAATTCTAAGGACGGGCTGTTTCGAATAATTTGAATAATTTTTCAAATTTCAACTAATAATAGAGCTTCAATAGAACTTTCACAGAACTTGAAAATCAATCTCAAAGTTTGATGAATAGTTCAAATTCTGTACAACAACCCGTCCTGAGTATTTCAAAATTAGTCGCAACCCAGGAGGAACGGCGAGTCACCAAAATTGAGCTAACGAGTTATTCCAATTTCGTACTGGCTTTTAGTTCAATTTTATTTAGATTTTTGCTTCAACCGACAACATATATTCCAATTTCTGACTTGCTTTTAGTTATATACGAGTATTTACCTACTGATTAAGGTTAATCTTGTTACTAAAATTTAATTAGTAAATAAAATATAAAATTTTGTAAGAGAACGCGGTATTTATTTTAATAATTTAAAAAAAAAATCTGAATAAAATAGTCATTTACTATACATATCTTAGTCGGTCCCAACTAAATTTTCTGTTCAAATGAAAGAATAACTTATCGTTAACTATAATTCTTATACGGCCACTTGCACCCGAATGCACCCCAGTGCTACTTTTTTTTAATTTTTCAGACACAAATCTTGTAAGGGTTATTTATTTTTTTAAGTATTTGAAATGTTCTTATTCCCTCTGTTTTATGTTGTAAGTACTTCATAATAATGTGCAATTATTTACAGTGGAAATCTATTATCTAAGAAAGTAATGTGGTGAGTTTGCAAGTTACTACAAATATATACATTTATATCATTTGATACATTTTTAGCTATAGCTTTTAAAATTGTGTTTAAGTAAAATAAATTTTAAAAAAGCACTTATTTTTTTATATATCAATCTCTGCCTACTCCTATAGGTACAATCATCTAGATCAGTCATTCCCAAATCATCGATCATCATTTAGATCAGTTATTCTCAGGGGGTGATTTCGACCTGCTGGGGGGTTCATGAGATATAAATGGGGGTCCACGAGAGTGGAACTTTCACATTTGATACTAGTAACCACAGGGATTTGAAAATATTATGGGGAATCCAGTACTGAACAATCGTGAATATCTCATACCAACCCATTCTTAAATCCAGGGAATTTAAATTTTAGACATACCATCAATCAATAGCGTCTACCCAAAATAGAAAAAATCGACACGTGGTTTACGGGAACAAAAAAAGTTTGGAAACCTCTGATCCAGATGATAAATGTATAGCTTATATCGTATGTACGAGTATACTCTTCCAAATGTCTTTAAGAAACGAGAACGTTAGCTTTTTCTCGCAAGCTTTAGCTTTTTATAACTGGCAATTTGTACAAAATTTTCTGATTAATAATAATTATAATTAAATATATTAATGATAAAAATAATGCAAATTATAATATAAAAAAAATAGTGTTCTTTGGATTTACGTATTACAAATGGAGACGAATAGAAAGTGGTTTTTTTAAGCCTTAACTGAACCAATTGAAATGTAAATATATCGGTAAAAATTATTTTGTTAAACTGAAAAATAATACCTTCCTACGTACACAGTATACTACCAATACCTCCTAGATACTACTCGGAGTATAATCGTATAGTACCTATATTATAGTATAGTATACTGCGTGCAGGACTAACTTGCGTTAACTGAATTCGAAGATAAAAAAAGTTTGGAAACCTCTGATACAGTTGATAAATGTAAAGCTTGGAATTATTTAATTTATATAATTATAACAGTTCCCCATTCAAAGTGCACTGAGAAAATATATTCTGTAATTACTGAAATTTCAGGGCCTTCAAAAATCATAAATAATGCCATATATCATTAAAAAAACTTAGAGTTTAAACTAAATAAATAGCATTTACATGCTTTTTAATCGTGATACTTTATAAATGACTATTTAATATACTATAAAAGACAAAAAAAATATTTTGTCAAGCTAGCCATCCCTCGAACCATTTTCCGTTCAAGAACTTCCTATAATTCCTTTCCTAAAAATCCGCTCTACACAGCATCCAGATAACATAGGCCCTGAGGAGAATTATTTACCTCGGGCCTCCTGTGTGGAACTAAAGATAAAAAATATATCATCTTATAATAGGATGATACTCTAAATTGCACATTTAAAACGTTTTATTGAAATCTCGGGCCAGGCAATTAAATTATATACATAAACGAAATTATCCAACAATATTATGCAGTACATATTTATTTTATATTGTTTCCAGGAATTGTATATACGGTACTATTCATTTTACCATCCATCCTTCATTGCAACTTATACATAAAGCAGATTTTGTTTGTGCAGTACTCAACACATGCGTAAGTAAATGAAATATATCCGAGAAATGTATTCCCTTTTCATTTCCCCCGCTCTTTATGTCCATTTTTCCATGAATTCAAAACAAAAATTTGCCTGTAAAAATATTCTTGCGTATGATAAAAATAGCTATCCAGATTTGAACATAGTGGTGCGTTTATTTCGCAAAAAAACTGCAACGGAATCACGTACCACATTTTTCTGCCAATTGGGGCAAGCTATTGCTAACTGTATGATACCATTATCGGGAAATCGCTTTGTCAGAATCAGCGAGTAAGTTAGTTAGAGTGAACTTTTATTTTTAGATTAGTGATGTTTGCTATTTGCCGCATGCAGCCACCGGATAGTATTCTTACTGTGGCTGTCGGAAAAGTTATTTGAACTTGCTGGAAATACATTTTAACTTTTTACCAAGAAACTTAATGCAAGTAGATTAATGGATCGGAAAGCAATCAGCCAATTTTATAAATACACATCTGGTCTTCCAAATGTCTTTGATAAACGAGAACGTTAGTTTTTTTCTCGCAAGCGTTAGCTTTTTATAACTGGCAATTTGTACAAAATTTTCTGATTGATACTTATTTTAATTAAATTTATTGATGTTAAAAATAATTCAAATTATACTTTCAAATAAATAATAAATTATTTCGTAATTGTAAAAAGCGTTTTTAATATTCTCCTGTTCCAGTTTTTAATATTCTCCTGACGAAGGAAGGGTTCTTCCGAAACCGGTAGAGTGAAAATAAAACTATAGTGGTCAAAAACAAATTTATGTGTTTTTATTGTAAATAAATTATTCACACAATTTTTTAATATGATTTAAGATTTTCACGGCCAAAATTATTTTTGTTATTTGTTTTTGGGGTGTTATGCCGTGTTGCGCTAACTCCTTCTTTAGCCAACGTTACATGTATCGTTGTCATGAGATGTCATCACACATCTGCCCTGATGATGGACACTGTAACGTTGTCTGAAACGTTGACTAAAGGAGGAGTTAGCGCAACACGGCATAGCACCCCAAAAACAAATAACAAAAAAAAACACATTTTGTTTGTTTAAAGATAAATTTAACCCAATCGTAGTTAGTTTTCTTTGGATTTACGTATTACAAATAGAGACGAATAGAAAGAGGTTTTTTAAGACTTTACTAAACCAATTGAAATGTTAATATATTGGTAAAAATTATTTTGTTAAACTTAAAATAATATCTCTAAACAAAAAATGATCGGCTACCGAGTACCTACTTACACAGTATATCTACTACTCGGAGTATACTCGTATAGTATATTATACTACATGCAGGACTAATTTGCGTGAACTGAATTCAAAGTAGGGTCCTTCAAAGACATTAGTTTGAGTAATTATTGTGTAAAGCAATCGGAGAACATTTCATCGTTGGTTGGGTGTTGCTTTCCAATAGCCTTCCTACAACTACTCCATTCCCCAAAAGCCCTCCTTAGGTGGACCCCAATATTCAATAATTATTTAAAAATTTAACTGCAATAAATAATCACACAAAAAAATTGATGTACTTATTTGTTAAATCAGGAACAACCTTTATTAACTTGTTTTGAAGGTTATACATATCAATTTAATATATATTATTGAAGAAGAAGATAATACTTATAAATCTAAACGAAACATGAAAGAACAAGACACAGAAAAATTAAAAGATAACGTTTACAACTAGGAATTGAATACAGGATCTTTTGTCTTACCAGGACAGGCGTCTTAAACAACTCGACCATTGGGACCTATTTATTAAGCGATATCATATTTATATCATATTATTTATCGATATCATATTTCAAATTCAGAATTAACAATAACATCTTCCAACTAATTTTTCCATATTTTTAGCTTCTGCCTTCTAAAATGGAAATAAAGTTACTGATGAATTTGGTCTGTAACCTAGATAATATCTCGGATAAATATTTATTTATTTATTTATTACACGCCCTAGTGGGCTTTTCTTAAAAAAAAAATTCAAGCATTTTCTATCAGAGTAAACACTTAAAAATTAATACAATAAAGAAAAATGTGAACATAATGGCAAAAATGAATCCTCACGCATATATAATTGAGTTTAAAAGATTCAACAAAACAAAATAGTAGAAGCGGGGAAGTTATATGGGTACATAGGTCTATTTGTGTCTAGAAGAATAAAAGTGATAGAATATACAACATTTAAACTGATTAGTTTTCAAATGAAATATATCACCCAGATCAGAATATTTGTTTCCGAGATTGTGAAGTCTCGGAATCGGAGAATTTTGGTAAGCTAGTGTCCTGGTGTTATTGAAGTAAAAAGGTAAGAAATGTCGGCATGATGTTTTAGGAATATGAATATTGATACATTGAAGTAATTCGGGACAGTCAATTTTAAAATGTGGAATTCTTTGTAACAGTATTAAATCTGTGCTTGTTCTTCTTTCTGAAAGTTTCAATAGAGACATTTTATCCAAGAGGTAATTGTAATTTATGTTTTGTATAGGAATATGCAATTTATAATTTATAAACCTTAGAAACTTCGGTTGAATCTTTTCAATGTTATCTGAATGAATATTGAAAAATGTAGACCATAACGTAGAGTTATACTCAAGTTGGCATCTGACAAGGGTTTTATATAATATAATAAATGTTCCTAAATTATTGAAATCTTTTGCAGCTCTCAAAACAAAGCCCAGAGTCTTTAAGGCCTTGTTGATAATATTATTAATATGACATACATAGGTGAGTTTACTGTCGAACATAATGCCTAGATCAATAATTTTACTAACACAAATTAAATTTTCATCATTTAATGAATATTGAAAAAAAATTGGATTTTTATTTTGGAAAAATGAATGAACTGGCATTTATTTATGTTTAGTGCTAATTTGTTGATTGAACACCATTCAAAAAGATATCTCAAGTTAGTTTGAAGTGTAATACAATCATTAATGTGGTTAATCTCTTTATAAAGTTTCATGTCATCGGCAAACAGTAGAACGTTTATATCGGTAAATACATCAATAATGTCGTTTATGAATATTATAAACAAAATGGGCCCTAGATGAGAGCCTTGCGGCACTCCACTTGTCGCCATAAATTCATGAATTCATGCCATTTATTCTCACACAAAGACTTCTTTTGAGCAAATAACTAGTAAAGCAATTTAGTAAATTACCGTAAATTCCAAGTTTAACTAATTTATTGATTAATATTTTGTGACACACCTTGTCAAATGCCTTGCTGAAGTCAGTGTATATTGAGTCTACCTGGCACCTGTTTGCTAAGGATGTAGATATAAATTTTTGGTATATTAGTAAATTGGTTAATGTAGATTTATTTGAACAAAAGCCATGTTAATAGGGAGTTATAATTTTTTTTATATTTGTAGATATTTTATCAAATACTATTTTTTCAAAAAGTTTAGGTATCGATGACTGGATACATATTGGTCTGTAATTTGTAACATCCATTTTGTCACCCTTTTTAAAGATAGGAGTAAGAAAACTATGTTTCCATATATTAGGAAAACATCCTGTCTTTAATGATTGGTTAAAAATTACAAAAAGAGGAACAAATAGGCTGTTTAGACATTCTTTAATTAACACAGGTGGAATGTTGTCAGGTCCAGCACTTTTTCTAGCATCTAACAAATTTACATGCTTTTAATATCATTAATTTCAATATGTATTTCAGATATGTTTAGACTGAGATTCGACGAGAATTTGGGAATTTCATTATTAGGTATATCCTTTTCATAGACAGACTTAAAATAATCAGCGAATAAATTTACAATATTTTCAACATTACATCCAACTTTTCTATTGAAATTCATAGAAGTTGGAATACGGGAATTATTATTTTTTTGAGAATTAGTGTAGTTCCAAAATTGTTTTACATTTACATGAATATCATTTTCAATTTTATCAATGTAATTTTTATAACACATTTTTGATATTTTACAACACTCCTTTCTTAACAATTGAAATTCATTATAATCACTTGACAATCTGGATCGCTTGTAATTTTTATGAGCAATTTTTTAATTGTATGTTAAAGTGATCAATTCAGGACTAAACCAGTTTGGAAAATTAAAATTTTTATTTTGTCTGAGGGGCACAAAATTTGCAATAGCATCCTTTAGAATATCATAAAATTTATTTAGATTGTTATTAAGATCTGTGTTTTCCAAAAAGGACCAATCATTTGAACTTAAATAATCAGAAATTTTTGAAAAATTTACTTTAAAGAAGTTATAACACGACTTGACACTTTTATAAACATTGTTGTTAACATTGGAGATAATTATATCTAGAGGAGGATGATAGGCGTCAACGGGTAATAGTTCTTCTAAAGATTTACATACCGTAGCAGAAGTAGGTACTGCAGAAAACTAAATCGAGGACACGGTTATTTACGTTAGCGACAGTATTTAATTGTGGGATTGATAAGTAATTAAACATACCTAGTATCTCACTAGGATTAGCAGTAGACATATTAATATCAGATAATTCAGGGTCATCATGGTTCCAAGATACATTTGGTAAGTTGTAGTCACCTATTACAATAAGTTCGGCACTAGGATACTTAAATCTTAAAGTTTCCACATCATCAACATGATTAATTTATTGCTGTGAAGCAGAGGAGGGCGGGAAATACACGCATCCTATTATAAACTTGCCGGCATTTTTATTTTCAAACATCACAAAAAGTTGTTTGTGTTTAATAATTTTGGAACAATTTTTTTTTTTTTTTTATGGCAATGAGTACTCCACCTCCTCGGCTCTTTCTACTTTTGGACGAGTTTCTGTCAAGGCGATATACATTATAGTTAGACATGCCTAATTCTGCAGTATTTATGTCGGGGTCAAGCCAGGTTTCTGTCAATATTATAATGCTATAATGAATAGTAGGTCTGGATAATCTGAAGTTCTGTAGTTTGGTGCGCATTCCCCTTATATTTTGATAGTATATCAGAATGTGATGTTTAGAGGAGTTATTTGTTAGTTTTTTGGTAAATTTTTCGCAATTATGATAATATCCATTGATTCTTAAGAGTGTGTTATGTTTGTTTATCAGTTTTTTGCATGGCTTTTGATTATTTTAGGAATTCCATTAAAATGTTTGATTCGCAAATCAATTTCACCCTTTTCTTTTCTCTCCTCCATTTCCTTCCAGAGGTCAGTCAAATGTTCTCTTTGTTGGAGAGTCCCATCCGGTTTCATTTTTATTCCATTAGGCAAAGTATTTTCATTAAAAAGAATAAGTTTTGCCAGCTTAGGGTCTTCAAATTCGACTTTAATGGGCCTGATTTTGTTTGAAATTTTACTACCAAGCCTGTAAATTTTAACTTCTTCCGGTTTGAACTCACTATTTATTTCACTAACGATAGTTAAAATTTCTTTTTGATCTTCCAAGATATTCTCCATGCTTGCGTTGGAACTAGACTCGGGAACGTTAAGTAAAATCACGTTCTTGGTGCGGATTTTGCGTTCCTTTATCTCAGCGAGCAAGTCACAAATTGGTGTTGTTTCTTGGGGTAATACTTTCTTTTCTATGATTTTTTCAAATGTTATAACCATAGACATATGAATATTAGTAGACCTGCCCTAAGTGATTAAAAGCGTATTATCCCCACTCCCCATACCGGTTCAATTGAGCCGGCTGGGCTCGCATATGGCCTCAAGTGAAATTTGAAAACGTGACGTCATCATTCTTGTGCGAACTATGGTCGAGGCATCATCGGTTCATTTTACGAAATAACACGGCAAAATGTTGACTTGTACTATGAAAACTTGTAAAAATAGATGTGAAAAAGAGAATAAACCCAATTGTCGTATTACATTCCATAAGTAAGCATTATTTTACTTTATTTTAAGCTTATTCACACCGTATTATATGGATCAGTTTTAGAAACATATACTATCACATCACAATGTAGCGATTCTCAAGTGTGCTCATCGTTGTTTACTGGGGTAAGTAAATTATGAGACATTTGTAAAAGTGTCTTAACTAAATACTCTGAAACTAACTACGACTCTGAAAATAGAAGCTGCCTTACTTTGCCGAATTTGGACTTCGCAAATTAGTTCATAACGTGGCGAGTAATTTGCGCTCCCATGTAGAAATGTCTATTCATTCAAAAGCAGATTTTACTTTTAAGAACTAAATGGTGATATTATAATGCGAGATGCCTATTTACTGTCAGATTGATTTATTGACGAATCACAGTCAGCCTTACTCCCTTCGTTCTTCAACAGTTGATTTTACCCCTCGCCATAATCTTCTCGTCTATTAATTCCTATGTCTGTGGTTATAACTTTCTCCTCGAGGACTCCTACATTTACTCCTAGGTCCTGCATGGTTCCAGAGAGGTTAGATAGTTTGGTGAGTATTTTTGCCATTTGATCTTTAGTGATTTTTAAAGAGGGATCGGTAATGACACTATGGATGCCAGTAATATCTTCCTTGGCTTTATTTAGAAGAGAAAGTGCTTCATTCGTATTCATTTTGAAAGCGATATTCGGTGGAATTTGGCACTTTAATTATTAAGAAGAAACAGATTCATTGCACACAGAAGTTTAAAAATAGTTTTAATTGTTGGCTTGTTTTCAAACACTATTTATTTGTTAATATATATTTTTATTTATTTGGTTTTATAGATTTTGATATGTTTAAGCTCAATACTTGTTAAAAAAACATTAATTATTAAGAGCAAAACAAAAACTCACATATAAACAGATCCTGGGTTCAATTCCTAGTTGTGACCGTTATCTTTTTTTTTCTTCTGTGTATTGTTCTGTTTCATATTTCGTTTAAATATATTATTAATATCTTCTACTTCAATGATATTTATTGTATCATTTGTGGTCGGTTTTAATTGTTCTTCCTTGCTTGAAACCGAAAAAATGTTTATTTCGACTTTTTTTACTTTTCTCTATAAAATGTAAAAAATTACGTCGTACGCCACTGCTGTAGCAGTATTTCAATTTTAATTTTGTTTTCAGCTCCCCTAACGAACGTAAACATACATCAAACAATGTTTTCACGTTATAAACGAAGGCACGTTAAGTGAAGTAATTTGTCTTTTAAGAATAATTATCCTATTAAAGGCGTTAAACCTGGAATATAAAGTCCGGCGTCTCTTCTGAAAATTGGTACAGCAAAAAGCTTTTCCAGGTATGTATTCCAGGTATCTCTGTGAAAAGTGTCGTAGAAGGGGCGTGTATTTTTTACGTCCACACACAAAACGCTACAAAAGCCTTCAGGGAAATTTCTCTCAGTGTCAAAGGCTTCTTAAATACGTAATATTACGGACTAGATACGTTTTATCTCCATTTCAGCAGAAAGTCTGTATATAAATCAAACAGCAGTGAGACAAGACGTGGAGAGATAAAGTACTGAGGAATCTCTTTGTATCATCATACCAAAAATCTACAACAGTCGACTTAAGTATATAATTTGTATATAATTCATTTTACTTCGTGCTGGATTAAGCGACCACATTAATCATTTACAATAAACTAAATTACAGCTTTACTCTAAAATGAATTAATAGCTTCTCAAGAACAGGTTAGAATTTATCGAGGAACTTTTTTTAAATATTTCCATTTAATTGTTTTAATTTAGTTGATTTGCTGTTATTTAGAATACTTTATACTTAATTGTCTATACTGCTAATATAATATCTTATATTTTAGTAGGTAGGTAGATTTCTCATTTAAAAATACATACAACCACAAATGTTAACTTCCCTACATAGAAGGCCGTCTGTGGCAGGACAACGTCTTATATTATAAAAAGCATTACAAATGGTTGAGTTATGTTCTTAATGGTTTCTAATCAATGTATAAAATTTCAGCCGACGTAGGTTTGTGCTCGCAAAACTCGAAATTTAGTCTACAGATATCGATGAAAATTTCAAAGTTTGTTGTTATTAGGGTTGGGACTGGACAAGCGAAGTTTTGCGGGGATCCACTAGTATTATAAAAATGTCACCTGTGAAAAATATGTTTGTTTTAAAAACAGAGCCATCTGTTAAAGGTAAAAGTAAAACGCGATATTGTTTCTCTATCTGCACAGGCAGACAGAGCCACAGCAAAGAGTGTTGAAGAATGATCTAGTATGAAAAATGGTTAATCCTTTCCATATACTCAAAGATAGAATCCCCTATAGAAGAAGAAGTCAGGGATGCTCGAGGAATACTTAACGCAATATCTCTGCACCGTAATGAGACACGGAGTCGAACTAAAGTCAATGCAATGTATTTTTTAACAGTAACATTGTGGTATACAGTAATGAATGGTGGAAGAAGTCGGTGGCGCCCTAGGAAGACATTAGCAATAGCGAAGCATTGTATTTTATATATTTTGGGGTGCCTTTAATTTGGCAAATGCGATGTTGAATGAAGATTTGAGGTTCAGTTCTGTAAGAAAGGTTTTAGGTGGTACGCCTGCTTTTTGAATGTGTAAGAGCGAGATGACAGATCGACGTATAAAAGATGATGGATGCATCTGCTCGCTCTCCTTTTCCCAACCGACAGCTAAGAAGATAGTAGTAGACAATCCGTTCTAAAGTGTTAATAAACATTATATCCGCACACGCGTATAATTATTGAGATCCTCACAGTACCACCAAGTCTGTACATAACAAGTTCCCTATTAAAGTGCATAACAGTGGTGGGTAATTTAGCCACTTGGCAGAAAACGTTGGTTCTTTTCTACCAATACAGAGCCAATATTTTGATAGTGAAATCTAATGAACCTTAGAAAATATATTGTTTCCACACACCGTTTTTTGATACGCCTCCCACAGAACTTAATTGAACATCACTCAAACTGAGTTTCCTTGTACGTCCCATTATACCAGCAACCCATATTTGTCCAGATGATCCGTATATGATCGATGTGTCATCCATCATCCATCATCTCTCCCATTTCCGCATCCCCATCTGCCAATCAGAGAAATGGGTTTGATTTGCGCCCCCCACCCGACAATGCCAAAGGATTTCCTCCATCCTTAATCAAGGGGCTTATAAACTGATTCAGCGCTAATTACAATATAATTGTAGGCAAATTGGATAAAACACGAAAAAGCAAAGCTACGTGCTTTGGTAGGGATTTGCACAAATTAATTACACAATGTTTTCATATGACACATTATTCTGAATTATTTTTAACTTCGACTAAAATTTGTAGTTGAATGAGATTTATAAATATGTATATCAACATACCGAATGAACTAAGTGTTGATAAATAATACTTGTCATATATGGAGGAATTTACATTGATATGGAGATAATAATATTTCGCAATTGCATATCTTTTGTTCGGTAATATTATGTTTGAGAGGGTTTGATATTGCTTCACTCTAAGTATTAACTACCAGGTGAAAATGGAGTGCCAAGAAGGTACGTCGTTTGGAGGGTGTGATCAGATAGGGTTAGTGGAAGTCCATTTCAGAAGTAAATAAATGCGGTTGGATTAGTTAGGTTTTAAGAGTCGAGGCGTTAACCAATCTTATTTTAACTTCGACACTAAATTAAGAGTAACAGTAGTTGTTGGACGAGATTGGCTGATTTTGTATTATCTACCACGCTCCGCACAAAATTACATTCGATAACACTCTGTGCTCTGGATTGGTGACTTCGTTTTGATTGGCTAGTGTTCTGGAGAAATAACATTTGGGAAACGCTGTTATTGATTGCATTGTCCTGGGTAAATCTTTGTATTCTTTCATCGATTTGTCGACTGTAGTGATTATCAAACTGTGGAACGTTCAATGAAAACCCATTTCCAATTCATATCAAATTATCACAACTTCTAAAGTTTTAGTTCAAGTGTCTATCCTTCTCGTGGTGAGAGTATTTAAAATGTATGGATTTTGGATTAATATTTCAATAAGAATATATGTATAATTTGTCTGTAGTTTACAGTTTAAAATATAAATATTTTCTCTTGCCATCTACCGTGCATTGTGTTCTATTCATGAAATTCACATGGTACTTTCATGAGCGGTGGTCACGTTTGTAACTTGTTATGCCTTTGACTTGTTTGAAGTTCCCTTGGGTACGTGATTCACTGAGAAATTCTTCTTTTCCAACTCCCGCGACAAATACAGCGAGTTTTTTCTCAGTTACATATGGGGCGCTCAAAATAAGTTAGCTCATACTATGTTTTTCAATAAAGCTATTCAAATTCTCTAACACTTAATTCCTTTATTTGTTCCCAAAAAATCTTTTTATGACATGCGTGTGGATTTGCATTGTAAAACGCATATTCGAATACCTTATTATGGTTTGGAAGAATGTGACGATAGGCCAGTGGTTAGAGAAGTCTCCAGGTTTGCAGATATTCCCGAGTATGACTATTTTACTTCTGTGTTTTTCTAATGTTATTTTTTGTATGGAATGTTTTAACTATTTGCGGATAATATTTATTGGATAACAAACACCTCTGCCATATGTCACTTAAAGTGGTTTGCTACCTTTGGTGACTTAGCATGGGTGCCCGGTTTATGGGGTGAGGTTTGTCTGGGTCTTGGCAGCGGATACATACGCCCACCTACTGCGTGGTAGGCCGAATCGGTAGAGACTAGTTGAGGGAGACCTTTTGACTTCTCCAGCAAGCCTCTCTTGGAACATTGCCTTATACCGCAATGGGAGGGATTAATTTATACGTCTGTTTCTCTTTGACACAGTGACCCCCAGATTCCTAGCCACCCCACATACCTTTTCCTTGCTTTTCTAAAAAGAAGCACAGCATCCCCTGATGATTACATAGTCCAGAGGGGAATTATTTTTCTCAGGGTCTTCTGAGTGGAACTAATATAATTTTATTTGTAAATACTAAATACACGACGAATTTGAAAAAAAACTTACACTCTAACTAAGGGCTAAGTGTTACTGTAAATTTTTTTTACAAACTACTCCTTTGGAATCTGACTTGCATTTCTCGAAAAAATCTTTTGAAAGAAAAGAAATTTCGTTTGTTGTGTATTGTGCAGGTATTATCAAAAAATATTAACATAAACAGCATACTTTTTTTCTTAGCAGGTGACATATGTTTTGTATCTTGTACGTTATCATTGCAAAAAATGCTGTTTTCATTACGAATAATTTATCTATTAATTGCTTATCCGACAAAATAAAAAGACATCGAAAAACATAAAAGTTTTTCGATGTTGTGCTTGTCTGTTTAAATATTTGTCTTTTTACTTCCCCACCTTCTTTTTCTCCTTCTCTCCTTCCCACGACCTTCAGCCTCACAAAATACCCCAATTGGGAATGCAATAGTCTCACTGGTTCTAGACGGTTGGGAACTGTTGAGATTCTTGTGAGGTCTCGCATAAAACAAAACGTACCTGCGAGTAAAATACATGCAATTTAATTTTTTTCCATTTAATAATTTTTTTTTTTGTATAAATCTTAAAATTGTATTCGTTTTGTTCACGTTTATTTCCAATATTGAGTTAACACATTCATCAGGCATTTTCAAAGCATGGCTGTAAATTAAAAATATTTTCTTCACAAAAAAAAAATTCAAGTATTTTTAAAAAACTAGGGTTAACCAACTTTCTTTTGTTGCCTTTGGAAAACCGTCATGAAATAATAACCCTTTATTTAAGCACAGTGATTTATACTTCACTGGATGACGCACAACTTGTGGGGCAAAAGCTTATTTTTAGATTAGGTTGAGATATCGCACAATATTATAGTTCAGCAAACACAAAGGATTACGTTAAGCGAAGCTTACCCTTTGAGTGTCATCTGCCAGAGTAATAATTATACACAGTGACAATTAGGGTGGGTTTAATCTACTCTCCAAACCTCCCTACAAATGTTTGCAGTCTGAAGGGTAACTGAGGAGGAATTGTTCCTCAACTAACTAGCATCCAAAGTCCATATTTAACAATAGAAAAATTGAAGGGCTCCCGGCAAGATGTTTCAACCCTCGTTTTAGTTAAAGGGGAGTTGAGTATGCCATACGAGAAGAGAATACAAACTACTCGAAAACAAAACAATTCAGAAGGGATAGAAATGCATTTTAGAGAGTTTCAGTTGTATTTTTAATATTGTGAGTATAATATCTCAGATTAAGATTATATTGAAATATCCACTAAGAAAGTACATTGGAATAATGAATAATATAATATGGATGTTTATAATGTGGGTGGCGACTATGTATATATATATTTTTATAATCACGTATTTTGATAGTGAAAAACCTACAGATTTTTTTTTAAACCAGAATTCAAATCTCAATAGTTCTTGGTATCCGTTAATTAATGGCTACACCAAAACTAAACGCAGTAAAATATTTAAAATTATACTGTGATATCTCTTAGAGGATTGGAATCAGCAACACGGTATCGCAACTATATACATAAGCACACACTTCACGACAATCTTCGATTACACATCTGCCCTATGAAGGACACTGTAATGCTGTCCGAAATGTTGGTTAAAGAAGAAGGTAGCGCAACATGGCGTAATACCCCAAAACTAAATCATAATAATAATTAGTTTTTCCTAATCTACACCATTCAAGAGATAGTTTTTTTTTTCATCATTGTTCTTTTCTTAATTTAGCACGTTAATTTATATGGAATAGCTCAAAAAAAATTATTTTATCCATAGTAATATTATATTTATTTTTATAATAACTTAATGATTAAAACCTCGAATTTTCTGTTTAATTATTCAAGACAATTTTAGCGATACTTGAAGGAAAAATTTAAAAAAAAATTTAAAAAAGATACGGTCGCATCTAGGACGAACCCCAGAACCTCGCCTTGCGGGGGAGCCAGGTTTGAAATATTTTAATAATGGGTTGTTTATTTCTTATTTAATGTCTTAAAAAATCTGAATCTGAACGAATAATCGCCCTAAAAATGAGACTATGAAAATAGCAGCATTTCCGCACATCATCGTCCATCATGTAATATTTATGAAACCTTAAAAATACACAAAAGAAAGCAGAAATATTGTAAGAAAAAGACATCTGGGACGTTTTATCGAAACAAAGATGCTTACACAATTGAAAGAAGTGCTCTTTAGTATCGTTCTGGTGAATAAAGAGGTTTTATAAAATAAACACAATAGAGTACCCAATTTCTTCGGTAATAAATAATATCTAAATGAGTTCACAATTAGTAATTAAAACTGCACTTTCTAGTTATGTAATATATACATCACTTAGGACGGGTTGTTTCGGAGAATTCAAACAACTCATCAAATTCCAACTTTCATTTTCAAGTTCTGTGAAAGATTTTTTCATGTTCTGCATTTATTTCAGTTTAGTTAGCCTATAATGATATAATAATAGAACTTTCACAGAACCCGAAAATGAACGTTTAAATTTCATGAATTGTTCAATTTCTCCGAAACATCCTGTGCTTAGTCTTTGTGGGATATAACTGTGTATTATACAAGGCAAATCCGGGACCACAGGCTGTATGATACACGCTTTAATGAGAATACAAAGTTCCCATCTCTTGATGTTCCTTGCACAAACAGTCACTAGTTTCTCGAGTGTAGAGCACTTTAAATTTAAAAGTACTTAGAGCAATAGAACCTACCGCATGAAGCAAAACCGAATTTTTGCTGCAAAATTGTACACGTTCAGCAAATATTATAATAATTTTCACTTTGCAATGGATATCTTTTTACTATTAGATGTCAATTTAAAGAAAAAACAAGGGTCGTTGGTCCGCTATGTGGGCTTCATTGAATCCTCGGTAAATCTTGGTTCCAGTTCCAATATTTTGAACGTTCTGTGAAGGGATAGCAGATTATTAAAAATTGAATTACACCAATCTTGTACAGGTTTTTTTAAACTCCAAAGGAAATAATTTTTAGGTTCATTAGCTTTTCATTCTAAAAATTGGATACGTGAGCTTAGAATACACCTTTCAACCATATGTGGTTATTATTGTGAATTAGTATTATTTTTTTATTATTTCAGACCATTTTAAAAACAATTTAAATTTCCCATTTTACTATTAGTCATAAGTTCTCACAAATTTGATGTTTAAAATTTTGAAAAACTTCTTTTAAAATATGTAAAATTTGCAATTGTTTCACAAAGTTTTAATTCATTTGATGGTTGAACAGAAAATCTTGTTACCTGACTTTTAAAGAACTTGTATTCTTAGAATACTTTGGAAACGAAACAAAGTTAGAACGACCTAGAGTTATGCGCCTAACTTTAATGACAGAATGTCTTATACTTATTAGTTATTCAAACACGATCGATAATTTTAATTCTGTTACATAAATTATGAGCGTTGCAATATTTTCCATTTGAGTCACGCTAACTTCATTATTCTTAAATAGGTTCTCCCTGAACAAAATTATAATTTCTACAATATTATAAAAAATTAGTTTGCTCTTATATCTTCAAAAGAGTACGTTATTGAACGTGAATTGATTTACGTCTTTAAAAAAGTACGCTACTAGACGTGGACTGATTAATATCGTTAAAAGAGTACGTTACTAGACGTGGATTGATTTACATCTTTAAAAGAGTACGTTACTAGACGTGGACTGATTAATATCGTTAAAAGAGTACGTTACTATACGTGGATTGATTTACATCTTTAAAAGAGTACGTTACTAGACGTGGACTGATTAATATCGTTAAAAGAGTACGTTACTAGACGTGGATTGATTTACATCTTTAAAAGAGTACGTTACTAGACGTGGACTGATTGATATCGTTAAAAGAGTACGTTACTAGACGTGGAATTATTTACATATTTGAAAGAGTACGTTACTAGACGTGGATTGATTTACATCTTTAAAATAGTACGTTACTAGAAGTGGATTTATTAACATCCTTAAAAGAGAACATTACTAGGCGTGGATTGATTTGATTGATTGATTGACATTACTAGGCGTGGAGGAAAATAATTTCCCTCAAGGAATATGTCATCTTTGGGGACGCTGTGTGAAGTTTTTGTAATAAAATGAAGGAAGGGAAGTTCTGGAAAGGAAAAGGGTGCTAAGAGTGGGTAGGAATCTAGGGATCACTGTGTCCAAGAGTGATGACGTGAATGAGTGACGAATGAATATATCCCTCCTACTACGGCGCAAAACGATGGGTAAAGAGAACAGTTGGGGAGGTCAAAGGGTCACCCCAAACCAGCAACTCCCGATCTGGCACACCATGAACCCGGGCACCCCTGCTAAATCACCTAACGTAGCGAACCACTTGTGGTGACCAACGGCAGAGGTGTTGGTTATCCAATAAATGGTTCTCGGGGCAGCGGTACCCAAGTCCGCCAAGGTTAAAGATTGAATAATATTTCTAAAACGTAGTATTATAATTATGCATCGTTTAATTTTTGCACAATTTAATAAATTCAAATTACATATTTCATTACAATCTTCAGTGTTAAATTAATATGTGCTGAAAATATAATTATTTTCGATTCTAGCCCAGCGTTGGACCGTGTTATTTATAGCCCCTGTGAAACTTTATTAATAACGCAGAAACAGGTTAAAACGGTGAAGACTCACATTTTCATAAAAGGCGAGACACGAAAATGATAGCGTCCTTATCGAAGACTTGGTAAAATAAAGGATCTAGCTGCGAAAACGGGGCTTTATCTACCTGCGTATTTCAATTTAGTACCCACATTCAATGCCGTAACCCTTTCTGTAAACAAACGTTTAAATCATACGATAAAGTCTATCTCTCGACGTGAAAGATAATCCTAAAGGTGGAACATTTAATTAAAACGCCTCGTAAGTTAAAACGTTTGTAAAAGTTTTAAAATAAGTATTAAATTTAATTGGAAAATCTATGGGCTCATTTTACTTTATACTAAACTGGCTTACCCAATTAAAAGCACTGTGTAGGTTGTTGATATTTATGCTATCTTACACAGTTTGGAAACAAACATTAGAATTAAGTTTAAATACTTTACGTTGGTATATTTTTTATTACTGTTTACGAATTCATGATTAGCATTAAAAGGAATGGTATGAGAAGTTAAATTAAGAGGAACTAGTATCATCAATCCCTTCGCTACCGGTGCATAGCCGGAAAACATTCCAAGCGCGCACCAAACATACGTACTCGGTTGACATTTTTTCTTGAATTCAGCTGTGGAACGATTCGCGGACCTCCATGCTTTCTGCCTCCTACAATATAGAACTCTTAAATACTCATATTTAATCTTTCATTTCCTCAAAAATCCCCTACATACAGCGTCCCCAAAAATGAAAAAGGCTCTGAGAAAAATTTTATATCAGAATTTACAGACTGTTATTATAGATGATCTTCTTGGATTTGAACCTCATTACAAAGTGGAAAAATTCTCACTGAGGAAACACGGCTATTAAGAACAGTAATTCTGCTTCAAATAACCAAAGCTGTATTTAGTGACCAGATATAAATAGCCAAGCTCTTCCCAACCTTCAAATTCCTTTACTCCTTCCTCGATCCTTCATCCATCAGCGTTATAACAATCCCCACTAAATGGGAATGCCATTGGCCATCGCCTTTATCACCGCGTATGCGGCACAGAAAAACGGTATAGTAATCAAATGTTTTTTATCACTTTGGTTTTTAGGCGTTTATATTTGATCGATTAGGAATTAGAGGCTCAACTACCAAATGCTTCAAAATGTTAACGAAAATCATGGCTTAGACGAGATATACACGTATTTATTTAATAATTTATTTCTTGCGAAAAACAGTGATTCATGTAACATTTAAAAAAATTTACAATTATTAATGTACATACATTAATTAATTACATCGGTTGAAACGACTGTGCTTCCTAGCCCTGGTGAATTTATCATGAACATAAAACTTAACACGTTCCAGAACATCAGGATTGCAAATGTTCCCATTGAGTAGCCTATGTGCTAATAACACCATTGCAATTTTTCTCCTAACGTCTAGAGTCTAGACGATCCTAGTATTCCAGTGAGAAAGTCCGAGGGATACACCCAAACTCCCGCATGTAAAGATAACACATAATATTATATATTATTATACATGGTGTCCGGAAACTCGTAGTACAAGCGGGAAACTGGTGAATCTACATCACATTTGGAGTCGATTTTGTAGTATAATTTTTTTTGATTTGAGCTTTCGTTTTCGAGTAAATCGAGTCAGAAGTTGATTTTTTTTGATCAAATTCTTATAAATTATTACTGAAGATCAAAGTACCCAACTAATTAAAACTATTTAAAAATTTAAAAGTAAAACAAATAATGACGAAAAAATTTGAACCCTGAAATAGCCGAAAAATATATTTTTTTAGTTTTTTTTTTTTATAAAAATGCTCAAATCAAAAAACTTTATGTTTATTTGGGTTCCCCGTGTGGTATACATTCTCCAGTTTCCGGCTTGTACTACGAGTTTCCGGACACCATGTATATTACCGAACCACTCTCGAGAACGCTGCGAACCAGAGTAAAGTAAAGCAAATTTATCACTGCCGCATTAGAAAAAGATTTTGCGTTGCAGATTACCTAGCATTCGCATGGCAGAGTTGCAAAAGTAATTCTTATCCTTCGTTACTGAAATATGATTCAACTAGGTACGAGACATTTTGAAATTAAAAAAACGTGTACACTTTGCCCTTGTAATGCACACAATGGTTTCATTGTTAAAATAAAGTTTATTTCCAATACTCCATACCGCTTTATATATACCGCCATACTTTTACAACTTTTTTTCTCTTTTCTTATATTATGTACATCTTTATGGAAAATTAATTGTACTATGAATTAAGTTCATTTTTAAAGTTTTTCGTTATTTATTTGGTGTTGTTATTGTTTTAAAAATAAAAACCTTCCGTTGGTACTGTATTATGCAGTAAATCATGTATTATGTAAAACAAAGCCCATCAGGGCATTTAAATTAATAAATGAAAATATAAATAAATAAATTTATTAACAAAGAAAATAGAATAGGCCCAAAATTAGACCCTTGACGGACCCCAGTATTTGTGAGGTAAGGTTTTATTTATTTATTTACGCTCTACTTGGCTTTTACGTGAAATTAAGGTAAATTGTAGTTGTGTGTTGCGTTAACCATTTGCTGTACATAGTAACAACGGTACAGGGAGTACATGGTATTGATTTATATAATAAGTAAAGTAACATAGTATAACTCATGAGTTGAACATAAATGTGTGAAATAATATAGAAAACGAACTACTTTAAATAAGAAATAAGATTAGCAAATTAATTTAAATAAGAAATCTGCATTAAATATAAATTGAATTTTATAATTAAAATAGAGAAACGTAGAAAAATGTATATTCACCATGAGGTGGAAAACTCGAATTTTTCAGAAATTTTTAATGTTCGTCGCTGTCCAAAATATTTTAGACATAATACGTGAATACCATTAACCATTATCATTGGTAGTTATTACTCGAGTCGTCTCTAAACCCATGCTGCTGTTTTACGAGAAAACTTTTGGCCGTTGCCGAAAGAATCACTCCTGTCTGCAGTTGTGTACACATTATTTAGATATATTTATATAATATATAAATACCTCGCGGCAGAGAATAGCATAGTGAGTTCCCCCGATGAGGCAGACGTTAATCGATCCGCCATTGTAGCTCAAGGCTGATTGAGCCCGCGATTAGCTCCTGTAATATTATTGAAAGCCATACATAACCGGAGGAGTATAGAGAAGAAGGTTTCGAGAATATTCATGAAGATATTTCAACCGCTAACGAAGATAACGCAGGAAGTTCGCCAAAGTAGAAGTTTTCCGCAGACTTTCGTCATATTCCCAAGCGTAACTCAGTTATCTTTCTGATTTATTCACATTATAGGAGGTCACGGTATAGTCTTGCTGGTTATCTCTGCTAATCCATTTTTATTATTGTACTAACATTTAAATTAGACAAGCTTCTTTTAAATATGATTTAAGATTTTCACCGCCAAAAGTATTTTTGCTATTTGTATTTGGGGTGTTATGTCGTGTTACGCTAACTCCTTATTTAGCCAACGTTTCGGACAGCATTGCAGTGTCCATCATCAGGGCAGATGTGTTATTTGGTAAATAACAAAATAACACATCTGCCCTGATGATGGACACTGCAATGCTGTCCGAAACGTTGGCTAAAGAAGGAGTTAGCGTAACACGGCATAACACCCCAAAAACAAATAGCAAAAAAGCTTCGTTTACATTTAAAGAGGGTTTTTAAAAATTATATTTTAAATTTATCATTAATACACGGTAGTTATACAGTTAATGTTCAGAAAAGCTGCCACATAGCTGCTTGTCTGCCGGTTGTACCTTAACATTTTGTGTTAATTAATGAGAAAAAGGAGAAAAATTGTAAGTGGAAAATATTATTTGTAATGTGTCACCACTATAAGAATATGTGGTCTGCGGAGTAAAAGTTATAGTTAGTTCATCAAACGTTTTAAAACCCTTATAATAAATATTATTTTGTGTTCCCGATAAATTTGTTTTTGGAAGCCTAAAATTGCTGCAACTTCTCGTAGGAATTGAGTAACTGCCTATTTGAATACTAGCTTTACACGAGGTCATTTTTTTATTGATACCCCAACTTGTGCCTTCTTCGAGGTATTAGTATGACATTGTTCCCGTTTATTGATTCAGAAGCAAGTTTTAAAGAACGTTTTGTTAATATGAAGGAATTTCAATACAAGTTCACAATTAAATAATACGTCATTTAATAATAAAACTTCTATTTTTTATCAATCGTGTTAATCAATTAGTATTTTTTTCCGCAAAGAATATTAAAGTTGTAAAGAAGTAATTACATTCGTGAAACATTAAATTGTTTTGTAGCAATTCGCGAAACAAGAGTGAAACTTTTGAATAATAATTGGTTGTTCTACTTTTTGGGGACGATTTAAATGTGAAATTTCCCTGGTTTAAGATGTCCATCAATTGCAAGGGGCCGCTTTAAATTCTTCGAAAATAAGCAAGATCCGAGAGCAAAATTTCCTGAAATCGTCCGAAAACGTTCTACCTTGTTTTAAAATTGCTAATATATACGAACGAACCCACTTACGTAATCATATTTTAATTAATTTATAAAGGTTCAAGAAATTATGAAAATAATTTGTCTTACATTAAAAATGCGAGATATTATGAGAGGTTATTTAGCATATTTTAAAGAAAAAATGTTATTTGAAATTTTAAATAAAAATATAAGGTAAATTAAAACTACTGAAAACTACAAATATAGGGAAAATGGATGGTAACAAGAGTAGACGTATGATTCATGAAGATTGAAGTACGTAGAAGTCCCAGAGAGAGAGTTCTCGTCTTTCTGACACGTCTTGTATGAAAACGAAATAGATTGAAGATACTTGAACGATGACGTCACACACGACCCTATTAATTTATTTTTTAAATAATGTTAGTGAAATACACACGCTCGGTGGACAGTAACAAATACATATATATTATGTTTCGTGTAGATTGAGTAGGTTCATACCTTTAATTTTATTTTTGTTTTCAATCATTTTAGTGATATTTATAAACTCGGTATGAGAGAATCCAATTACCTGCGATTGAAAACGAAAGCAATAATATGAATTTATGATTTAAACCTATTTATTTGATTGTACCGGTTTCTTGCAAGAGGCATCTTCAGATTGGTAAAATTGTAAGTAAATCTATAATTTTAAATTTATTTAACTCAACTTATAAGAAAGCAATAAAGTTACAAAATAAATGCAGTGGGCATTCAAATTAATACAAACAAATTAAAAATTACACTCTACTTTATCTCGTCACTACTTTTTTTTTTAATTTTTGCATATTATTCTCTTCTTTTATTTTTTGGTAAGTATTTCTTAGAAGATCTTCACCGCTCTATATAGAAACGAGTTCTGTTATTTTAATTATTATTTTTTTTGGTAAACTAATGTTTTAAGACAAGATTTTTTTATGCATAGCACAAAGGGTAACAATTATTTTACAAGCAATAATTGTTCGCCTGAAACACTCATCCACATTGAAAAATCTCCTGATAAAAGATACATGACGCCAACGGTCCCGTTGGCGTCATGTATCTTTTATCAGGAGATTTTTCAATGTGGATGAGTGTTTCAGGAGAACAATTATTGCTTGTAAAATAATTGTTACCATCTGTTATTTTAACTTCTTTCGAAAACGAAGACTTATTTCAATTTTTCTACTTGCAGAGTTAATATGTTTGTGTTTATTAAGTTTTCGCATAACTTGGTTCGTTGTTAAACATTTAAAAAATAAAAACTTTTTCTTTTAAAAACACAATTTTTAAAAAATACATTATGTTTTTATCATTTAACGTATTTGAATAAATATATTGGAACAGATGTTCTGTATAATATTGCACATTTGCAAAAAAATCACATTTAAATGTAATTCTTTCATGCATTATCAGTATGAATTTAGAAATAATAAAGACTGAACGTATTTTTTATGAAAGCCTTGGGTTTCAAATATGATACCGTAGATCCGATAAAATTACTGTTATAATAATAATGTATTTATTAACGCCGTTTTTTGGGGCTTTTACATATGAACAGTAAAAGTTACACTGTATTCATTAAACGTCAGAAATATTTTGTATTTGTTATTTGATAAATTGAAGATGTCCACTGACTCGGTATAATTATTTCTGGGTAATGAGAAATACAAACGGTAGTTAGTCCCAAAATTTCGGCACTGAAATAAATCCCGACTTCTAGTATTACGTAGTGGAATCCGAAAGCTTATCAATACAAGTAATTCTGGACTATCAAATGTATCATTCAGACTTTTATATAGAAATATCAAGTCAGTGAAAATCCTTCTCTCTGACAATTTAAGCATATACATTTTAATTAAAAGAGTTATGAAGCTCAACAAAATTGAAGGAATACCAATTTTGAAACTTATAAAATTAAGCATTTATTTTGCATTCTTTCAATAGCTTGTAAATGCAGACACATTTTGCCGACACCATAATGGATGATGTCTTTATACGTTTGCGAACATTACATATTGCTTTATTTCTGTGTGCGAATGAAGAGTAGTACTCTAATAATCGGCGTTCCTATAAAATTAACGGCGCACTTTAAAACGGGTAGCTTTATCGATCCAAAATTCGTCGGTACTATTTGTATTTAGTACCTTACTTTTATGCGATATAATAACTTTAAAGTCCATTTTAAACTCTCACAAAGTTTTATAGATTCGTCTCCATTATAGTTGAAATAATTCCAAGCATAACTTGTACTTGTAACTTGCAAGGTATTACGTCATTAATGATTTAGATCACATCGTCCAGAGCGCTAAATTTATTCAATGCAAACTTTCAATTTCTTTTTTAACTTTAATTGATATCAAAATGGCTTTTCATAATAGATCTAAAGAACTTTTCGTAAAAATATCTTTAAATATTTATACACGTAAAAAAAACTTAACAAATATCCACAGTAGGAAAGATTTTTTTATTCCTTATTGGTTTTTTGTGATATTAAATTTAGAATTCCTAAAAACTTTTTAAAAGCACACAATGTCAAAGGATCGACGATTTAAATAACGTTGAGATCTGAGTACCATTTTTTATGAAGAACTTTGATGGAGAGGTGATCTATATACACTATACCTACAGCGAATCGCATCATTTAAAAAAAAAAGAGAGACGCACAAGAGCGCCCCTTTCTGTACTGCACACCGTAAAAAAAGGGGTAATATCCCGAATGGGCAGCGTTGTGAAAAAACGTTGTGCGTTTTTATGCGGAAAAAAATCAAATGAGGCGATTACTTACAACCTCACAAGAACGCACTTGTCTGTACAGTGTAAAGGCAGGGAAGCTATGGAGCCGCGCGGGTTAAGTTAGGGGATGTCTTCACATACGAGCCGTCTTACACAAAGACGAGTCGAAAAAGCGGCCGGTTCTTATGAAGCTAACATCAACTGTAAACGGATGTTCCGTTCGAGCACGTCGAGTTTCACACACGTGCACCAGTGCACCAGGGTTCAATGCTGCTAGCTCTTTAGAGCATGATCCATTTAATACCTGTAGAACAGACTCGGCATGCCCGCATTGCATCTGTGAATTAAAGATGGCAATCGGTTTATTAACAACTTTTTTTTTTTTTGTAATTATTTTTTATTTTGAATAATATTTTTTACTACTCTTTTTACTACTCTTCCATTGAAAGCATTTGCTTGTGTATGGAAGGGGAGTGTACATAAATGTTGTTGTTAGTGAGTACTTAAATAATTCATTGTACATAAATGTATGTTTGCTGTAGTATTTTTTTTGATAGTAGTGAAGGATAATATATTAATATAATAAATTTAAAAAAGAAAGGAAGTTATGGAAAACTAAGGATATTTGTGAGATTAATTAAGTGACAGTAGTTTTTTTTTTCAGAATATTTTTAAAGTGTCTCTTGACAGAGAGCAGTATTCGGGTTTTATCATTAATGCTTCTGATTTCTTCTGGTAGACGATTGAAAAAAGTTCTTCCCTGGTAAGTATAATGATGTTGTACAAAAGACGTATTTAGTTTTGGGCATAGAAAAACATGTCTAAGTCACGTTCTGTTTTCATTTAAAAATTTATATATATCTTTTTCTTTTATAATTTGGATTAATGAGTTTTTAATATATAGGTCTTTAAATGTAGGTACTTGAAATTCTTCAAACAGGCATTCTGTTGGGTAGTCAAAGGATTTTTTTAATATAATTTTAATAATTGTTCTTTGTACGCGGATCCCCAACTAATAATAGCGTATTGTAAAGTGGATTGAACTAAGGCATAGTAAATTAAATATAGATTTTTTATCGACAGAAAGTTTCTAATTCTTAAAAATATATATATTAATTTTCTAATTTTGTTTACTACTTGACATATTTGTTCCTTCCATTTCAGATTTTTATCAATAATTACTCCTAGATATTTAATTTTATTTGTTGATTTTAGTACTGTACAGTTTGATTTGCAATAGTTTTGGCTGTGAATTTTAGTATTATTATGTATGATAATGTTAAAATTTTTAGGAGTATCATTTGTATGGATTGCAAATGGAATTACAAATGTCTTTTCATTATTAAGTGACAGTAAATTAGTGTCGAAAAATTCTTGAGCGTGTTGATGTCTTCTGTGACCTTTAATTCTACTTTTTCCCAAGTCTTATCACCTATTTTTAATACTGTATCATCGGCGTATGACGTAATTTGACCATGTAAAGGTTGAATAAAAATATCGTTTACATATATAGTAAATAGAATTGGTCCAAGCACTGTACCTTGGGGGATCCCAAAGCTTGTAATCTCTTGATCACTATTAACACGATTGATTTTTACCACTTGAGGACGGTTTTTTAAGTAGGCGGTGATCCATTTAATCGCGTTGCCTTTTATGCCGATATTATTCAATTTTTTTAATAGCATCTCATGGGATATGCTATCGAATGCCTTTCTAAGGTCAATAAATATACCCGCACATTTTTTACCTTTATCTAATGATTCGTGATGTATGAAGTTACGTTAGCAATAGCATCTTGTGTGCTGAGTGATTTTATAAAGCCAAACTGGTTTTTGTGTAATATTTTATTATTATCTAGAAAATTTACCCAATTGTTTTTTTTACTATTTTTTCAAAGATCTTTCCTATATTAGAAATTAGACATATTGGGCGATAATTCGTTGCTTGATGTGGATCTCCAGATTTGTAAATAGGTGAGATTATTGTGGTTTTGTAGTTCATTGGAAAAATTCCATTTGTTAAACTTAAGTTTATTAAATGGGTGATAGGTTTTATTAAGTGAGGTTTCATAGTTTTTAACATGTGTGTCGTAATAGAATCAATACCGGGAGACGAACCTCCTTTCATATCTTTTATTATTTTCGAGATTTCACATTCTGTTGTTGTTTCAAACATTGAAAGTATATTACGTTTCTGTATATTTTTATTTTTATGGTTTTCTTGGTTTGAAGGCTTATGGATATTTTTCGCAAGATTTTTCCCAACATTTGCAAAGAAGGAATTAAATATGTTTGCACATTGTTTAGGCTGTATATTGGCATCTATAATTTTTTTATTATGTTCAATGTACTTAATTTTTTGTGTTTTTTTTTAATTTTCTATGGCGAAATTAACAGTTTTCCACATTTGTTTATGGTTATTTTCTGAAGATAATATTTTATTTTTAAAATACTCTTCTTTACTTTTTTTAATATAAGATGTTAATTTATTTTTATATTTTTTATAGAAAATATATGCTTTTTCATCTTGGGGATTTTTTAAAGTTATTTTGTGAAGTTTTTCTTTATTTCTGATAGATAGTCCTTTGGTAATCCAAGGCTTTAAACATTTTAATTTTGATTTTATGTGTGCTGTTATCTCAGTTGTCGAATTTTTAATGTGTTGTGACATAATATTTTCGAAGTTAGTCGAACAAATTTCAGTATCATCACTGTTTAAAACATTATTCCAATCCTCCTTTTTTTATTTTTTTAGAGAGAATCGTCATATCTATTGTTGATTTTTTGGTTATTAAATTATGTTTTTTATGTTTAATATTATTATTATACAGAAGTAAGCATGAGTGATGATCAGTTATGTTAGTTTTCCAAACAATTGATTTTATTATGTGAAGATCTTTAATGTTTACATTTGTCCAAATGTGGTCTAAACAAGATGGAGTATGTTCTTTTATTTTCGTAGTATTTTTATTTATGCAAGATATAAAATTTTGTTCAGTCATACAATTGATGTATTCATTTTTGTTATTATTTTCTATTTTTTCATTAATATTAACGTTAAAATCTCCTACGACGAAGCAAAGTTTATTTTTTTAATTTTAATAATATGTATTTGAGGTCATTAAAAAATGTAATAATACTCGAGCCATGCGTTCTATAGATAGCTATTAGATGGTATATTGATTTGCCGAGTTTGAAATGTACTTCGATGCAGTTTACTAAGTGTATTGGCTGTTCTATTATGTTAACAATACTAAATTTATTGCTTGCAAATATTATTATTCCCGAACTTTTATTGATGTCTACTTTGGTAGAAATATAGTTGTACTCAGGTAAGTGATAAGACGGTGACTCAGCGTTCGTAAATGTTTCGGATAACACTATAAAGTCCGGTTTTTTAATTAAATTATTTATTTTTAGAATTAATTCATCTAATTTTTTTTGAATGCTACGGATGTTTATGTGCATAATAATTATATCATTGATGTTTTTAGAAATAATTTTGTTACACGAATCGGTACATATACATTCATATTCTTTAATTTTAATATTTAACTCTAATTCGTTACTTAAGGAATCATCCATTTAATGCATTTTCGGTTGTATTTTACAAAATTATTTATAAGATTTTTATTCAATGTCGTAGTTAATTCTTTCTTTGGCTAATTTAAGCATGTAAGATCGGAACTTACATGTTTCGCTGTTTGTTCGGTGGTCTACTTCATTCATTTTACTGTTCAAGGAGTTTATTTCTTTCTTCTTGTTAGCTGAGTTGCAGTTAGCGCTTTTGGGTGGCAGTTCCAGGGATTTACACTCGGAGATGGGATGATCTTCTGAACAGTGCTTGCATGTTGGTTTATTCATTCTATTGTAGCATTTTTGTGCTGTGTGTCCAAATCTTTGACAGTGGAAACATTGGGTAAGAGGACTGCAGTCTTCTACATAGATTCTCATGAATCCTAGATGAATTTTTTTTTTATTAATAAGATGTAGTCTCATTTCGGGATTTGTTTGTAGTATTAAGTTTTTGCTGTTAGCTTTTTTTTGTTTGTAATGATGGCCTTAACTTGTAATATTTCTTTGTTTTGTTATTTTTCACATATCATTTTGATGTCGTTGTTTTTTTCAATGATGTCTTCTAAGAATTCTTTTTCGGTATAGTCTTTGTCAAGACCTTTGAATATTACGCATGGATCCGTTTTCAGAAGTACCTCCGCTATTATGGTTTTGTCGACTTCATTTATCTTATCTTTTAATTTTTTTGCGTCTTCTTTTTCTGGGCATGTTATTATAAGGTTTTTTTTGTTGTTTTTTTTTTAATTTCGCATACTCGAATTCCCAACTGCGATATTTTAATCTTTTGTATTTTTTCAGTGTCTTCTTCTTTTAAGCTTTTAATTATTATAGGAAATCGTTTTTCTTGCGTTTGTGATATTAAGTTTTTTACTGCAGAAGAGTATGAAAATGGGTATTTTTGTGCTTGGTTTTTTTCTTGAATATCACACTTTTCTTGTAATTTAGCTAATTCTATTGCCATGTGCGATATCATTTCCATGATGTTATTTATTTCTTTCATCATTTTTGATTTGGTTTCTTTGGTAAGTTTATTTTCTTCTATGATTGTATGTAAGTCACTTATGTTTTGTTTCGCCTTTGTTATGAAAGCATGCGGATCAACCGCTTCCTCCATTTTTCCAGGTTAAAAATATATTTTTCGATAAATTTATGTATTTATATAATTTGTCTTGGATTGACGGTGTTACTTTATTTATTTACCGCTTACGGCGCTCATTCTCGTCCAACACCGTTGGAGGTTTGGGCGACCCAATGGATTTAAAATCAGACGGACTGCCCTCCTTTGAGCAGAATGAAGAAGTTGTATCAAGAATTATAGGGCTCCAGCCCAGAGGTGGCTTCCAAATTCAATTTTTGGACGTACGTGAGATTTTTATAGGGTTATCAGCATGTTACTGTTGAAGAATTTGCTAGCCTTATACAAGACGCCCAGTTTCTTGGAAGCCAGATTTACTCGAGCTTTCATAGAGCCCAGATAAATGTATTAATAAAACATGATATTCTGATATCAATTCGTTTCTTTTATACTTGAATAACAATCTTTAAAGATATACCATACGCCTTGTATACAATAATGTACAATATAAGTCTTCAAACGAGCTTATGTTTCCCTTAGCAACTTCATTGATTTCCAGTAAAACCGGATTTGCTTTCCAATCTATTCCCATCTTACTCCATTTCAATAATATTCCACTAAAGCGGAATCCCTTCATTCTAATGTTTCGTCAATCTCCTTTCAGATACTTCAATTACTTTTATAGTGAGGCCTCGAACGGAAGCTACCTACTTGTGATTTTTTTGTACAGAATTGAATAAAATAACTTTTGTCGTTATTTTGTATTGGAGAAATGAATTTAATTATGTGAGGGCTTGAATTGTTTTCTTAACTTTGTCAAGGAATTTGTTTTTTCAATGATGAAAAAATATTATTAATTTAGATGAATAACCGAATTCAGCGAATTCAAAAAGATATTTCGTTAATAATTTGATTGGAAATTTCTGAAAAAATATGTATTTATTCAAATTGAAAAAGAAAAACAAACTATATAAATAATGAAAAAGTGTTATTGAACGCGAACCGAATATGAAAGACATAATCAAGAGAATCAATAAGACATCACCAGGGTTTTGTTTTCGATTTCTCGACGAATACGATACGACTTTTTTTTTTATTAAAATGACAAATAACTTAGTTTTCATCACTGTATCGAACATCGTATCATACTACTAGATTAAGTTGTTGCTACCCACTGTGTCAATAACTTGAAGTAAACACCTGCAAGTTTTGATGACCCCCTTTTTCCAAATCATAATATTTACCAGTTGAAAAATGCATCAATCTGTTACCAGGCGGTAAAAAAGACTAAAACAGTTCGATAACCCTATTTTCTAAAATGAAATTAAAAATATTTACAAAGCCAGTCGCCGGGCGAAATATTTTTCGCTCCTAAAAACACCTGCGTCTGGAACGGTAAACAAGTTGTGGTGATGATATTGACGACAAGAACGCTTGTAAAAGAAATTATAAATAGCAAAAACAAATACAATATTGGGCATTCAAGTTTCAAAAATTACCACGAGTGGACGGAACACCTCCAGTTAAAACGCAATCTGTAAATTATAATTTAAAACTTATAAATTCCTGAGTGTCAACTAAAATTTGTAGTCGCTTCTGTTACTCCATCACGGCACAATAATTTTAAATATTACAACTATGTGCAACGAGCTGTTTACAGCCGGCACTCTATCAGCTGAGCCAGACGCATCTGTCATCATTACAATAATGGAGCGTCTCCGTGTGCCGGCCCTTATAATCAAATGACCATGTCGCCGCTGAATTCTTGCGACTGAACTGCCCACTGCCGCTGATCACCTAAAGGCTGGCCAATCCTTGCTGCATTGATGCTGACAAACTGGAGGCTGATGAATTCCTCCTAGCTACCGACTGAACCAGCCACAGATGCTGACAACCTAAAGGCTGACGAATACCTGCTGGCTACCGACTGAACTTCCCACTGCCGCTGATCACTTAAGGATGGCCAATTCTTCCTGGCTACCGACTGAATTAGCCATTGATGCTGACAACCTAGAGGCCGGCCGATTCTTCCTGGCTACCAACTGAATTAGCCATTGATGCTGAAAACCTAGAGGCCGGCCAATTCTTGCTGGCTACCAACTGAATTAGCCATTGATGCTGAAAACCTAGAGGCTGGCCAATTCTTCCTGGCTACCGACTGAATTAGCCATTGATGCTGACAACCTAGAGGCCGGCCAGTTCTTCCTGGCTGCCAACTGAACCAGCACTGATGCTGACAACCTAGAGGCCGGCCAATTCTTCCTGGCTACCAACTGAATTAGCCATTGATGCTGAAAACCTAGAGGCTGGCCAATTTTTCCTGACTGAACCATCACTGATGCTGACAACCTAGAGGCTGGCAAATTCTTCCTGGCTACCGAATGAATTAGCCATTGATATTGACAACCTAGAGGCTGGCTGATTCCTGCTGGCTACCAATTGAACTGGCCACTACTGCATCAGTTGCCAACGCCATTTGCTGTATCGTATGGAGCGATGATGCACAATGTGCTCCAATCTGAAATTATCGCTGAAAGAATTCCGATTATCTCAGTTTCCTATCTGTGTATTTAAACCCAGTTGTATTGAAATACATATAACTATTTCTTGTGAATTGGGTTGGCTATAAATAATAGGAACTACCTATAAGCTACACCCCTTTGTACGTTCTGTATACCAGTACAATACTTGTAATTAAAATGTGAATTTTGATTTCAATCGTCTTTATTTTATGATGGTTTGGATAGAACATCTCACGGTGTTTTACTTAAATCATTACCCAGGTTGAGGGCTGATGTGTGCCGGTGCTTATTATTTACAGTCTTTTCTTGTGCAGGCAAACACGTTCCGTACAATCACTTTATTTTTATATACACAATTTACATTTTTCGCGAACAACGTTTTTTATCTGATTCAATATCTTACAGCATGAGCACAAAAAGCCCAAATCGCCCAAAGCAAGAGAAAATATAGTTTTCACAATTTGGGTAGATTGTGAAACTGAAGAAAGCGGGAAAGTGAAAGAAACGAGAAAGAAGCTGTTTTGTTAGTACTGAACTAATCAAATATTGTTACATATCTGTTGGGAAGTAAGAGCTTCACAGATGCACTCATATGGGGCAGTGCATAGAGCTTGCGTGGAACTCCGTAAGATGGCAGCTAGTGGCCAGTAGTCGCCAGGGCCAGTGAGAATGCTCCCAGACAAACTTACTGTTCTCAGATCACAATTAGCCAGCTTCTAGTTAGGTCAACTATCGAGTCACCATTGTAATATGCGAAGTATTGATAAATCCCTAATTTATCACAAAGAACCTATTATTTATAATCTCCTTCCACGACGAGTTGGAGAACTGTTTGTAGGAACACAATAATATCATATAATCTATGGCCATTTCAAGCAACGTTTCGATTCTGAATTGTCATCTCTCAATACAGAAATAACTATATATTTGACGTTGGATAAGGAAGAAATATACAATTGATTTTTTTTGTATAAAAGTTTGAAGTTTAGAAACATAAAGGGTTCATAGTTATAAAGTCATCCAAAGTTACCTTTCTTATTAGCTACCACAGATCAATTAAATGAATTTATAATTTATCAATGTTGTCTGCCCTCCTCGCCGTCACAAGATGGTGAGAGGAGTTGAAAACGGTGACCTGATAAATCATCAAAATGATAATTCATCACATCTTTAAAAAGTTATAAAAAGTCATGGAAAGTGATGAAACTAAAACTTTATTAACTGGGTTAAGTGTTTATTTTGGGTTAAAAAAAAAATTATCGTTTTTAATGTCTTTATATCACTTTTTAAAAGTGTGTTGAATAGTCACTGTGTTGAGTCAGCATGGAACCGTTGAAACATATATTTCATTCAGATCATAATTTTTTATTATTTTATATTGTGTGTAGTGAAAATTCTTTATTATTCATTAATTTAAAGTTTTTTTTTCAATGTATCGCCTAAATTTAAAAAAGAAAATGCATCCTACTGCGCTGCTATAAAACAACGGCATTAAAATTAATCTTTTGAAATCGATCTGCTGAGCTCTTGAAGGAATAATATTCCTAGAACCTCCATACCCTGTATCGAAAGGTCAAATTGACTAGGTCGTGTCCGGTATCATTCCTGCGGGAAAGCTTCCTTCGAATCTTGCCAGTAGATCAGATGGCAGAATAATATTGGGGTAACAGCAGTGGCGGTTTGTCGGTGGTTTGTCGGTTGAAATGTGGAGAGGCAAAAACATTTTTTTCAAAATCATTCAGTTATGTATACGTATACCACCTACATAAAACTAACAGAAACAAAACAAAACAAAACAAATCTTTGTCACTAGATCTAATTGTGAATGATCGGTTTTTCGGAAGTGTTTGTTGTTTGAGGCGCACCTCAAACTAAACAGTGCTCAACCACGTCAGCTACCGATCCACGTGACTTCCATTTGGTGGCACTAACATGAAATAAGCGCCTCTCGGAGGCGGGCACTATCTCTGCCTCACTAGCATATTATTAAAATGCGTTGTGTAGAGTGAAATAGTGGGGCGAGCGGAAATCCACCTAATTAACTATAATAACAACCAGAAATACGAAAATATCAATAGGCTATATTAAAATTGAAATAACTTTAAGGCTTAGGTATTGGTACAAATAAAATGGAAATATATAAATTGAAGTCATATTTTATTTTGAATGTATGGATACTTGTATATTTTTCCCCTTTTCTCCTTTATTTGTTTATGGAGACACAACCTCCCTGCCTCATTGCACGAACCGCTTCTAAGCTACACATAATTTAAACAGAAGAAAGATGCAGCGTTTGTATACAACGTAAATGAAGCAATTATAACTAAAAATCGTATTCAAAATATAGGCATACCGCTGATTGATCGGTTTAACATCTCGCTCTTTCTCATAAATGACGCGAAAAGCAGACATGTTTAGTGATTACAACAGGGCTCTCAGTAGCAGGACCAAGGTGTGGAGTATAGAGGGGTAAAGCCCCGTAGAACATCTTCTAGAAAATAAGGAAACATTGGTATCTATAAAAAAAAACCATAAAATTTATTAAACCAGCGATGATGTTAAAAACGTGTAACACGAAATGCTGTTTTTTTGGATTTATTGAATCTAAGGAAGAATTTATTGTGAAGGTGTTACCTCTGAACAAGAATAACAACGAGCGCGCATTGTTTGCTGAATGAAATTTATCAATAACCTCCGGCAAACAGTTCAACTATGAAAATATAATATCTTCCGTGTGCGTGCGTCTCGTGTAAGATGGTCTAATGTGGTTAACTCTATTAAATTTATCAATTTGTATATCAAAGGACGGCGGCCGTACAATAATATATCGTTTAAATACAAGGTTATCGCATAGCGGGCTATGTCAAACAGAAGTCACTCTACACTTTGCTCCTCATAGTGAGATGAATGAATCTAATCACAAATGGTAATCCTTCTTGAAAAAGACCATTATTTTCATAGTTTATAGTTACGAACACTGAACAGCTTTCTTACTATGACTAAGATTCTTGTAATGACTAAAACCTCTTTCTTCAGAGATATGCAGAAAATCTATATACAAAATAAGAGGAAGTAGGTATGTAGAATTTTATTTTTTCAAAGCATAATCTTTACTGTCTTCTTATTTTTTTTAAATTTCCTAGCCACTCTTTCGTATTTCGTCTGTCTCAGGTCTAGAAGTCTGAAAGTCTGGTGAAATTTGCATTAAGTTGTATTTCAATTTGGTTCAGATTGCACTTGTAGGGATTATCTGTTCGGTTATTTAATTTAATTTAAATTTGTAGGCTTTTAAGACCTTCACTGCTTTTGCTTATGTTCCATCTCTTTAGGCTATACGTCTTATGCATGCATATATAGTTTTTTTATTGTTGTTAGACACTATCACTGTTGACTTCTACATGGTTGACATTAAGGACGGGTTGTTTCGGAGAACTCGAACAATTCATCAAATTTCAACGTTTATTTTCGGGTTCTGTGAAAGTCTTATTTAAGTTCTGTTATTATATCATTGTAGGTTATTTTTACTTGACAGAACTGAAATAATAACAGAACTTCAAATAATCTTTCACAGAACTTGAAAATTAACTTCGAAATTGTTCACATTCTCCGAAATAACCCATCCTTAATGTCAACCATGTAGAGGTCAACAGTGTTAACACTAGTATTATTGTATAGTGTGCATTATATGAACATTATTATGCATTTGTATAAATTGCATAATATGTGTATGTATATTTATACATCCATGTACATATCTCCCTCAAATTAAGTCAAATAAGTTTTTTTTATCAACGTTAAAAACACCCATTGACAAACTAACTACTAAAAAGTAGTTGTTTGGCACTTTCCCTTTTCTTGCTTTATTGATTTCTTACAGAATTATTTTCTTTTTTAAAATAAATATTTTAAAAAAACGAACACTTAGAAAAAGAAATCGTGATAACACCAATATCTCTACCTACAGTCTAGCTCGTAACTCGTAACAATAATCCCTAGTGAGAAGGACTGTGAATATACAACAGAACTATACTGACTAGGTATTTTAAAATCATTAATTTAAAAAGACATATTTAAAATAATGCAAGAAAATCGACCAATTATTATATTTATTGCACGCGAAGTAAAATAATTCGCTAGTAAAAGTACTTAATTTATTTAAATTTTTTAGCTCGGTGCGGGCAGAAAATTAATCATGAGTACCTACGGCCCAGGCTTATGCAATAAACCCACGAGCTAAGCATCAGATAAACTGCCATATAACGTGATAACAGGTCGTTATTTTGTGGCACTAATGTTTTAAAGCGAGTAATTATTGATCATCAATTCCCCTTGCAATCTTTTATGATGAACATTTGCCAATAATTATTAATTCGATTATCACTTGAACGAATGATCATTGTACAGTATGTCTAAATATAAATCATTCTGACCAACGGTTTCATATCATTTACGTATTGATTTGTTTATGTATATATGAATAATTTATTACACATCAATTTTTAAAGTATTTCTTTAACCGATCAAATTTAATACATCGATCGGTTATACACAATTTAACGCAAAAAAAGGTTTTTCTGAATTTTTTCATGTTTGACCACAATTTTACACAAAAATAACGTTTTTCTAAATTTTTTCATATGTTAGCACAATTTTACACATTCTTTATTTTTTTGTTAAATTTTGGTAAAACATGAAAAAATGTAGAAAAACGTTATTTTTGTGTAAAATTTTGGTAAAACAAGGAGAAGATGAAGTCGATTTAGAAAAAAACGTGTGTCTCGTTTTAGAGAGGTTAAATACACAAAAATAACGTTTTTCTACAATTTTTGAGGTTAGTTTTTGTACTTTTTAATAATATATATGTATTTAGTTTCAATTAGAGTATGTATTCATTAAGGTGGGTCGTCAAGTTAACCATAACGTACGTTTTAATCTACGTAAATTTAATTATTTTATGAAAATAAACTTTTCGCAATTGTGCTTTAAAATATTAAGATGAATTATCTGTTTCCGCCCGTACATACGTAATATGAATTTTATAAATGTACAAAAGTAGAGTTGCGGGTTTAAATCCCGGCGTGCGCGAGTAAATTTTATTTGATGAATTTGTATTACATCACAATTTATTCTTTTAAAATAATATATACTATATTTGCTGTAGGATCCAAATTGAAAAAAACGTTATTTTTGTGTAAAATTGTGCTAAAACATGAAAAAATGTAGAAAAACTTTATTTTTGTTGTAAAATTGTGTATAAGTTTTCAAAATCACTTCAGACCGTGTTTAGTTATTTTTTTATGTATTTCATCAAAACCTCATAAAAAAACATATATATTACATAATATAGTTAAAGAAATACAAGTATTTTACTTTCTAACTAAATGTAAGCCATACAGTATTGGTATACATAACAATAATATTTTAGTTTTATTTAATTTTTCATATGTTTACAAAACAAGGTTTTATGTAAAACTCTTAGCCTAAAACACAAATATAAATTGAAAAAATCTTCCGTGCACCTGACCGGCAAACAGAAGGTGCGGGTTCAATTCCCGTCGGCGGCATTTAATTTTTTTCAATTTATAGTTCTGTGTCAGCTTAATAATCTTTCACAATATTAAAATAGCATATAACATCTCATCTTAACAAACTCTCTACATTCTGTTCGCTTATTTTACGATCGATACAATTTTTTCTTAAATTTACTTAATCGATTCTCCGTTTTCAGGCTACCGAGAAGGATATTGTTAATGTTTAAACCTCCCTTTCAGTCTTTACTGTACAAGTGTGCAATTTATGATGTTGTCTGGTGTAGTTTTTGTATGCTTGTGACGTTTTTATAAATGTTGTGTTCGTATAAGTCAATTTTGAATTTTGTAGATAAAAAGGCATACGTTATATTCATACAATTATCTAATTTTTAATAAGTTTTTTGTATAATTTTATTCTGTATTATTTATAAATGGTTTAAGTCTGTAATGTATTCCTGATGTATGTTTTTGTGCAAATGTCATTGCTTAATTCAGGTTTGTAGCTAGGTACGTATCATTCTCTAGATTCATTGCTACTTTTTCATTTCGTATTATTTAACAAATTTAATAATAAATACATTTAAAAAAATAACTTAAAATACCTACGGCGAAAAATCAATCACAGAATAGAAAATTACAGATCAATTTAACGGAATCAATCGATTTAAAGCAGGAAAATATGATTTTCGTCTGTGATCCAACTAGATATCTACTGTCTATTCAAAAAAAAATCTTGTGTAAATTGAACAAATCGAAAAGATAATTACTTTTTTATTTAAGCGTTGATTGTAGATGCACATTTTTCTTGTAGTTATTAAATCAATAAGGTTTTTTTTCATAGGTGGGTATTAATTTATAATTATAAGCAATGATTAGTCGCCTTAAATATATATACAAATTGAAAATATCTCCCGAGTAAAAATAAATGTCGCCAACGGGAATTGAATCCGTGCCTTCTGATGTCCGGTCAGGTGCTCTGAAACCACTGAGCTATGTCAGCTTATTTTCAACCCGCCAAATGATTCAATATGTACTAGGACCTCAATCAACAACTACTGCTTATTATATTTTTTCCAACTGTAAACAACCAACTTTATTTTTGTACGAAAGGCTTTGTTAGTCCTAAATTTCTCACTAGATGGCGTCGAGACATATTATATCTTCATTTATTGGTGAAATATTTTTGACTTGGCAAATATTATTATTTTGATAAACTAATGTTTATAAGACAAAGTTTTATGCATAGCATAAAGGATAACAAATAATTATAAGAAAAAATTTGTCGCCTGAAATATCAATACAAATTGAAAATATCTCCCGAGTAAAAATACTTAATTAACCTAATAAATAGTATAACATAACCATATATTATATAACATAACCATATATAATATAAACTAATAAAACCTTGTCTTATAAATTGTTTATCATTAAAAAATAATAAGGGTATTAATTAATTTATCGCTAGCAGTTAAAAACCCGCTCCGCGGGTTTTTTCTGCTAGGCCCTGCGGGCGGCACTTGGTTAGACTTCGGCCAGTTTAAGTGATACTAACAACAGTTACATTTAATAGGTAGATATAAGGTCATTCACAGAGAGAGGGTGTGTATATATTGTAAATAGATTATTACAATATAGCGCCCCTGAGGTGATATCTCACAAAAGCGGCGCTATAGAAATTGTCCAATAAATAAATAAATATAATTTTTACATTTTATTGAGTACATATGAATTGATATACAACGGAAATAGATAAAATAATGTAATCTTATTAAACTTTATTTCATTAAAACACAAATAACTTTGTTAACATTACTTAATTACATACAACCTGTACATGTTTCATGCACGAAGTTCACCGCATCAGGAGTAAGTATACATTGAAGTCAAAAATTAAGTATAGATTACAATTGGAAAGAAGAAGTTGAAGGAGGGGGGAGGGGTAAGAGTGGGCGGAGTTTATCAGAATTAGGAATTACAATATCGTTAGACGGGAGAGACCAGTTGAGTGGGAAAATATTTAAATAGGGTTTATAATTTAAGTTATTTATATTTAAATAAAATAAATAATGCTATCATAAAGTGATAAGCTTCCAGAAGAAATGTTCTTATTAAACGCTTGTTAATGGTCAAGTAATTTTGCGTAACTATGCGTATTGTTAGCTGCATATTTAAATATTCGCTCCAGTGATTTGGTTCGTTCTTATACCGCCAGAGGGGCAGAGTGGTCGAATTTTGCCTGCAGACCCCCTATTCGGGATTTACCCGAAAAATGCGATTTGAATTCGACCAATCAGAGGGCCTAGATCGTCCAGACGCTAGAGTAATAATACTATCAGATTCTATTAATATACTTAATTATTATCTTAAATATTCCCTTGCAGTTAATTTATTAAGATAGCCGCTAAAAATTCTGTGAACCGCACAACCGCAACCTTTCCGCAGAAACCAAAAAACAAGGACAGGCTATTAACGGCACGCCTCTCTGAAATGCCTCTTAATGGTATTAAGAGACTTTGTAACAATTCTTTGGACACCGTTCACGGAGAAAAATGAGTAGTAAGAATCTCTTTAGATAATTCGTAATCCAGTAAAAATGTGATTACAGACCCTTAAGGAAGGAATCGATAGGTTTCATGCCAACGTTTATTAAAATATAAATGTATCATCATGATGTCAAAACACGTATTCATAAAATCCCAATATTTTTGCATGTTGTTATTATATATTATCAAGGCAAATGCAGGTGAATGAAAACGTTGTAGGGTAAATTATAGGAAGTTCACATCTCCCGAAAACAATGACAACATTACTTTTGCGGCAAATAATTAATTCTCTATCCAGCGGTCTAACCGCCCGCGCCGGTTGAGCCCTAAATCTCCTCTAACGCACGCGATCTGTTTTGTTCATAAAATTATTGTAAGGTGAGTTTTGTTAAAATAAAACCATAATTGAAAATATCCGAATTCTCATTTTTACACACCGAGAGTAATCACGCAATCTTGGATTCTGCTGATTGGAGAACCACAGGATCATTCAGCCTACAGTTCATTTGAATTGGCTATAATCACAATCCTCCAAAACGTTTTCCGATATACAGGGTTTACCAATAAGAGGTGTTATTTTGAATAGCCCGTTATTTCGGTAGATGTTACTTTTGAAGCTGTCATTTTTAACATTTGACAAGTAGAAACTACGCCATTAATAAAAATGGAACGTTACACGCTTCAACAACGCATTGAAATTATTAAAATTCACTATAAAAATGGTGAAAATTTGGCAGAGACGGTTCGTAAAACTCGAACATTTTTGGGTCGTCGTGAAGTACCCTGTCGGACCGCAATACAGAAATTGGTGGAAAAATTCGAGCTGTTGGGACAACTTAGTGATTAGTGAAAAATAAAACCCGTGCACGTCGCTCAAGAACAGCCGAGAATATTGCTGCTGTTGCCGAAAGTGTTGAAAAAAACCCAGGTTTGTCCATTCCTCGTCGTTCTCTGGAATTAGGCATTCCACAAACGTTATTACACCGTATTTTGCATAAAGAGTTGTGTCTTAAGGCTTATAAAGTTCAGTTAACACGAGAACTCAAGGCGGCAGATCATAAACAACGTCGTGTCTTTGCTGATTGGGTCCTTGAAATGCGTGAAAATGATCCGGAATTCCGTCGAAAAATCATCTTGAGTTATGAGGCCCATTTCCACCTCAGTGGCTTCGTCAACAAGCAAAATTGTCGCATCTGGGGCTCGAAAAACCCAAAAGTTATTATTGAAAAGCCTCTCTATCCTCAACGTGTGACTATTTGGTGCGGTTTATGGTCCGGTAGTCATTGGACCTTACTTTTTCGAAAATGAGGCTGGAGCAACAGTTACAGTGAATGGATTGCGCTATCGAGAGATGATAAATGATTTTTTATGGCCGGAATTGGATGTTATTCATCTGGACAACGTTTAATTTCAACAAGACGGAGCTTTGTGCCACACAAGCAACGAAACCATTGATCTTTTACGGGAAAAATATCAAAATAATACCTCTTATTGGAAAGCCCTGTATAAGGAATTTACTAAAAGTTTATCAGGAAACGGCCTGCAATCCCGCTTTCAACCGGGTTACCAATAACTTGAAGAGATACTTAATAAATTAGCAATTTTAATTTTTCTCCGTGCAATAAATGAGATGACGTCTTGGAGAAACTAAATAGAAAAACGAAATATCCCCAACCCGCGTAGGTTATCCTACAGTTATTATATTTACCGAAGTAGGGACAGTACTGGTTTCAGACCTCTTAGCTGCAGGTTGTCAGGAATAATGAAGTAGCCTCATAAAAAATACGATGAACGCGTAATGGGCACAATTCACGAATTAATTATTTCATGAAACGTCCCGGGATAATTTATTTACAAAAACGTTGCAATTTAAATTGTCCTCTTATTGTGATAGACTCTCATACTAACGATGCAATATTATTTTATGAATCTCACTTAGCATCTTCGTTGGTTTGAAGAAATTAAAACTTTTCATAAACAAAACTTTATGTTGCTATGTATTGTAATTAGAATATATATATAATTGATTAAGGTTCAGCACCAAAACTTTCCCCGAACATCACTTTGTAGTTTGCTATCTCTAGCACTACATGAAATGATTTATTTTAAAAGATTAAAATTTTGGGGATTTTTGTCAATGGAAATATTTTTATATACATTTTCCTGACTATCTATATATTTATTTATTTTTTAACGGACATTGTCCAAATTACAAAATAATAACACGAATCAAGTAAAATGAAAAATACAGGAGTAGACAAAGGTACACGAAAGCAAAGACATAAGACAGATATAATATAAGAAAATAAATTGACAAGTCGAATCAAGTCAAGACTAAACCGTGGGTCAGGACCACGGGACACTTATAATATTCCGTCACTTGTTTAGCGACCGGCAAAAATCATTCAGACTTATCCCAAAAAAGTTAAGGTTTTGACTTGAGTTGACCAGTCTACACATTCAGGACAATGGTGAATAATATCCAAAATTTGTCGAATGATGGTTGAGGAAGAGCAGTTCATTATTTCTGAGTCTGTGCGAAGGGATATTGAAGGGAATGAGTTGCAGTAGAGTGGATGAATCAATTACACCATTTATAATTTTGAAGAAGCAAGTGAGGTCATTTCTTTCCCGACAGACTTCATAAGGAGAGAGGTTTAGAGTTAGTTCAATTTCATCATATGAGTATTTGACTTTTTCTAATCCTCGCCTCCTAGCAATCCCTCTTAAGAACCGATGTTGAACAGATTCAATGCGTCGAATTTGGACAGCATAAAAAGGAGACCAGATAACACAAGCATATTCAAGATGGGGTCGAACCAAGGAGCAGTAAAGAGTTCTAAGGGTAGTTACGTTTTTGAAGTCCGAAGTGATTCTAGTGATGAAACCAAGTAGTTTGAGGGATTTATTGACGATTGCAGTTATGTGATCCCGAAAAGAAAGCTTGCTATCAAGAGAGACACCAAGGTCTTCAATAGATGTAACAGTTGTTAAGCAAATATTATTAAGTTATAACTTACAGATAAATCGTTCGTAGCATTTGTCGCGTTTGAAAACTATAGAGGGTGAATTATATAATTTTCGGTTGGATCTGCTTCGCATTGTATCGGCTGAAGTAGTATTTGTCGCGTTTGCAGATTACAAAGGGTGAAGTATATAATGTTCGGTGGGATCAGCTTTAGATTGTATCGGCTGAAGTAGTATTTGTCGCGTTTGCAGATTACAAAGGGTGAAGTATATAATGTTCGGTGGGATCAACTTTAGATTGTATCGGCTGAAGTAGTATTTGTCGCGTTTGCAGATTACAAAGGGTGAAGTATATAATTTTCGGTTGGATCTGCTTCGCATTGTATCGGCTGAAGTAGTATTTGTCGCGTTTGCAGATTACAAAGGGTGAAGTATATAATGTTCGGTGGGATCAGCTTTAGATTGTATCGGCTGAATATTAGGTTAAATCGTTTGAAAAAAAAGAAATTGATTGAAATTTCAAAAAAACCTATTTTTTTCAAATTTCATATTCAAATATGTCGATGGTTCTCTCTACAAGATTATAATTATATGTTTTTAAAATATTTTTATGTGAAGAAAATGTTTTCTTCATTCTTCACATGAAGCAATACACGAAATATGATGAAATTATTTTTTAAAAGAATACGATATAACAAAGCAATGTACCTAAAAGTTATACAGTAATAAGTACTATAAGTAGTATTGATCGATGTGATGTCAGGTCAAGCATAAACTGATCCCACCCAGTATCTGGCCAACTACATCAGGGTTTGACATTTATTACAAACAAAAAACACCCTTTTCACTTTTGCCCGGGCCCCGGGGCTCCTAGCGGCGGCCGCCTAAGTGACAGTTGGGAAATCGGTAAAAAAAAATTATCAAAAACTTTCCCTAAGGCGGAAAAAAGATGATACTTCATTTAAGCAAGCTTCTAACAGTCAGTATATGTTTTTTGTTTTAGTCATAAGATATGTTTCTATTTGTGTGTATAGAGAACCTCTCAGTAAAACCACAAGTTTATTTTTAAAAAAATTACATTTAATAAATGCATATTTTTTATACCGCTCTGTACCTGATCTTAGTCACTTAGTGAGTAGCGACAAACACATGCTTTCTCAACTGACAATGGAAGGGAAGATTGATAAAGGACGTACTTCATGGATTCAAAATTAGCGTGACAGGTGTAAGTGCAGTTCCTGTGTCTTGTTCTTGCTGCACTCTATAAGGTGAAGATTACCTTAAATGAAGCCTCTGATAGGAGAGGGCGTGAAGTGATAATTTATTACAAAATAATTCCCGAAGCGTTTAATAATACTCATTTAAAGGGGAGTACAATGAAGAGTGTAAGTGGAATTTAAAATGGAGTTTAATGAAGAGTGTATATGGAATTTAAAAAGGGGTTCAAAAAAGAGTGTACATAGAATGTAAAAGGGAGTCCAATGAAGAGTGTACGTAGAATTTATAAGGGAGTTCAGTGAAGAGTGTACATTGCATTTAAAAGAGAGTTTAATGAGGAGTGTTCATAAAATTTAAAAGAGAGTACAATGGAGAGTGTACATAGAATTTAAATGAGAGTTCGAAAAAGAGTGTTCATAGAATTTAAAAGAGAGCACAATGGAGAGTGTACATAGAACTTATAAGAGAGTTCAATGATGAGGGTACATAGATTTTAAAACAGACTAAAGTTTGACACTTTAAAAATATTTCATAAATACATTAAGTCAGATATAAAGGAAGTAGAGAGTTCCAAAAATATGTAAGAATTGTGTTTTATAAGTAATGATTGCTTTCTTCGAAAATTCAAAACACTTTGTTAAACATGAACAAAAATATATTATTGAACCTACATCTCTTTCGCTGATATAAATAATTAAACTAAAATTAAATAATTGTAGTTGAAATGAGGATGAGTATCATAGATACAATATAATTACTTTATGTTTGTTAGGTTTTACTCAAATAAATATCCAATATATATTCTAGCGTGTTTGCGTGGGTTTCATAATACATAACACGCCATTCATATAAAATTAATATCACACAAATAATAAAACACACAACATCATTGGTAGTAGTCGTATAGTCCAAACATCGGTCTTTTTCCCGTATTATAAAGCAGAGCAACATTTTCCCCTTTTTATGGTAGAAGAAGGAAGAAAATAAATCTTTTTCAGATTATTGGCAATCCGCTATTCGTATGTCTAAAAATAAAAATTTATTTTGGATAGGTATTCAATATTTAGATACCATATATAATTTTAAGTAGATGAAAATGCTGTTACTTTTACATGCATTGGGTCAAGAACATGTTTATGTTATTTTTTTCTGTTCTTGGTGCTTATTTCAGATGACATTGGGTAATTCCAATTTTCCTATAAGTTGAAAATAAAGATAGGAAATGGATTTCGTTGATTGCTCCCCAAAGATTCATAAATAGAACATGCTACGGGAAATGAATAAGAATGAAATGTCCTTGGGATTATTTTGTTCGACTAACTTAGACGTGGCGCGGCCATTTCAAGCGATTGGAAAATGGTGATATCGCTCTATGCCAACATGGAAAGAGACGATACCGCTCTATGCTAACTTGGAAAGGGGCCACACCGCTCTATGCCAACTTTGAAAAAGCGTCAGTACGTATGAGAGACCGCGAGCGAATTTCCTCGAAACGGAAACTTAAGATTATATCCTGCAATATTGATAAGAGTTGCCGCGAGACGAATTCAACCGCATTTTCTCTCCGCGATTTTATAGAAATTCACAATTTATCGAAGGTATTGGAAACGCATTCGATTCTTCACTAGAAATAAGTATACAATTCCACAGAATCCAATAACAAGATGCAATGGAAATAACGAGCACTATCGAGAAATTACAGAAAAGGATACTTGTTCAAAGAATCTGAAATTGTTTGAACTGCAGCTCTATTCAATTCTTGAAAGTATATCTTGAAAGAGCGAGTTGATTGCTGATAGAAAATATTTATAGATTTCATGTCAACGCTGGGTCCAATTATTTGTTTGCTTATGTTTGTAAGAAGGAATTTACCTTCTCTGTTTATAGTTATCCAGCTATTGATAAATATACAATACGTAGTTGTTGCAATTGACGTACTATCAAGATCATTTTTGAAAGATGTACACTTCCTCCAGCTTATAGAATGTCTGGTATGTATTCCATGAATTAAAAAAAATATCATTCATTGTATTCCCAGTAGGATCTACAAGGTTGTATCTATTCAATGAAATGCTCGTTAACAAAGTATTAACTTAACCCAAGCACACAAACGCACGGGTAAACTTCTGACTAATTTTGTTTATTAAAGTGGATTTCAAAATTATATGATCACAGTAGAACTCTGCTACCCAACATACCAACCTAACCAAAATTTTATGAATTACATGTTATATATTTATATGTTATCAAAACAGTGACCGGTTCAATGTGGTCTAGAAAGCAGAGTTTCAAACCAAAGCCGATATTTATACTAAACGTCTGCTTTTCAATTTTTTTTAGCTGTTGAGATGCTTCATACAATCATATTATTATCTATCAAAGTATGATATTTAGAATTTTTGACATTTGCATATTTCACAAATTGTCGTTCAATTATTTCGCTTTTGAACAAATAGTGATTAGCTTACAAACATTACAACATGCTTGAAAACTGATCACAATTTTATGAATAGCTGAAATGGACCGATAGTCGTCGTTTAACGTGGAAATTTCAAATGCCAATAACAAAGATATTTCGGAGCGTTTATTTGATGTTCATCAAATGTATCGAGAAAAATGACACGGCAAATCAACGTTCCCACGAAACACGAAAAGGATGATGTGCCAAAAGGCCAAGGCACAAACCATAAAGCGGGGTTGAATAAACGGCTAATCAAATCAGCTCCCGGCTCCTTCATTGGCGATCCTTCTGTCCGTTCATAAACACAAGACACTTCACTTGTCACTTCCTCCCAATTGTGCGCCCTGCATGTATCACCCGCGGGGCCAATCAGCGCGCGTACACACTACGCACACGGCCACACAAAGTCACACACAGCCACAGACACAGGGACAAGGCGCAGAGGCAGGCGGAGGCACCCAGAGGTACCCAGAGGCAGTCAAAGGTAGTCGAACAAAACTTAATTTATTACGTTAATGCGTAGAATGACTAAATAAAAGTATGTTAGAAGTGACCGTAATGAGCCAAGATTCTTCGGGTTTCGTAAGAAAAACTATGTTTTTCTTCACGTTATGCAAATGTGGACAGAGTTTTCAACTAACATGACAAAGTGCAACACGAAAACGTTAAGATTTATAAAATGCATTGAAATTTTACAGTATTTTTCCGTATTATGAAGCAGTGGCTTGCAACATGTTTAAACATGACAAGTATTTCGTGAATTGTTTTTAGTCTTATTTATTTTAATAAGAACGTACATTGTTAGTCTCATTTTCAGCTTTCACTGGTAAATTATATGGAATCAGTAAATTTCTTTTTTTATTCATCTACGTGAATAGAGTTTTTAACAATAATCAATACACCTTTATTTTATCACTTATTTAAGAATATTTACACTTAAATTAAATTGCAAAACTTATTCTACTTTATCTACTATTTATTGTCAAGATTATCTCACACTACTATCACAGTTTTACCAAGCACAATATATATATATATATATATATATCATATCGTCAAAGCTCTTCAGAAAAAGATAAATTTCCCGAAAAGACAGAAACACACGAGCACGTCTAAAAGGCTCGTCGCACGCTCACCGGTAAACAATAAACTGAGAATCGTTCACGATCGTTTTTGGAGCCAAAAAATTCGTTAAATGAGTATTTCTACTTGTGCGAGTCGTTTGTTTGCGTCCTCACGCTACGAAGATACCGAACGAATTGTCAATTCACGGTACAACGTCACATATGTATGATGGATAAAGCTAAACATGTTACGTACTTGGTAACATATGATTATATTGTATGATGGTTAATGTGTTATGAATTGGTAGTATTTGATAGCAAGGATGACATTGTAAGCTAAAGCGTGAAGGCATCTGTACATATAGCCTTTCAGGAATGACAAATATTAATTACAGGACTACCTGACATATTTTGACACAGTTAAGTTGAATTATATTGATAAATTATAAGTATGAATAATGTGAACAAAAAAACTCCAAGCGAATGAAAATCGAATTTGATTATATTAAAAGGGGTGCTAGGTTGAACAAAACAATCAACTTTTTTTCTTCATCTTCGAAAGATAGGTTTTATAATTGTTTTAGTATTAATTTTAGTGAGATGAAAAGATCGTTTATTGAGTTGTAAAATTAAGCATTCTAGATATTTACAATTGTAACAAAAATAAATATATATAATTATTTTTTAAATGTATTCATTTTCTGTTATACTTATTCGTTTGTTTTCTTTACAATAAACTGTATTTTAGGTAGTTCTTACACAACTGAGTTATATTAGGCTTCATTGTACTTTCAGTTTGATTCAAATCCCAACTTAATTAACTACATAATATGTAATGATATGTTATGGAGTATCTCTTGTTGTAAATATTTATATGTACGACTGTTTTTTTTTTTAAATACATAATTTATTAGTATGATGAGGAAATCGACAATCTTATCAGTTAAATAAATTGCACAAGTATATACCATGCATATGCAAATATTTCCCTAAAATAAAAATTTATTAAATGTGTCATTTTTTTTTCTTTTTTCACAACCATCAATTTGTAGGTTACATGGATGCGAGGTTCTCTGGTCCATACCTCTGATATGTTAAGTATTGTTCATACGTCTTTCAAATCACAAAGGCAAACTCGTACGTTTTTTGTAGCGGTGAATAAATAATTCTCGGCGGATTCCTGTGGGAGCCTCTCGGTCCCCTTACCCTACCCCTTTCCCTCACCAATGACACGTCTCCAGGAAGGAACCGATTCACACAATCTTTTCGCATTAACACCCGACTATCTTCTGGAACAAACACAGCGATCCATTGCTGGCAGGTACGTGCTGACTCATCGGTCTTGGAAAACTTAAAAACAATACAGCGTTGCTACCTTTCTAAATCTCTCAGATTTTTACGCACTTTTTGGAAGAAAAAAAACCGCTTGTATATTTCAAAGCAGATTAAACTTTTTTTGTTTATCTTTTAAATATTCAATATTAGTATTATTCAATTATTATTACGCGTGACTGCTGTTTCGACTTCTGAAAACATTATCAAACTGCAGAAGGCGAAGCAGTATATAAGTAAGTATAATAATTACACGGCAGAATTTGTTTATTTAACCAATATTTTTTTTAATAGAATAATTAATATTATCGAATACATAAAAGAAAAAACTTTAACTTAAAATGTAGTTCTGAAAGTTAAACTTGATAACAATAAAACAGATTCAACATGTTTTTTTTTTTTTGTAAAAAGATTAAAATTAAAAAAATATACATTATGTTGAATAAATAAACAGTATTGAACTAGTTCTTATTTTTGGAGAGTTAAACAAAAACCTTTAATCGCTTGGGAAATGAAAATAGTTTCGTTGACCGGTATATTCCCGACATAAAAAACTGCAAATTTCATGAAGCATAAAAATTGAACCCAAGCTTACCATTTGAAAGTGTCGCTGCTTTGGACAAATTTTTTAGTTCATTTAAAAGAGTTTGTGTACTTCGCCACGTTATATATTTTTTTGGACATTGATAGGTTAATAATATTACGTGAGTACATCAAAAAATATATTATAAATGGGTTATAATCAAATAACTAATGTTCATATCACGCCAAAGTAATTAATAAAAATATATTTAACAATTATATAGATACTTGAAAAACAAAACAAAAAGTCATGGAACAAAACTTATATTGCATCATGATTCGTCACTTGGATAAAGTTTTGGGTCATTTGGAACATTGTTCACGAAAATCAGTAATCTCAAAAACGAGGAGTCACCAAAAAATTCACACCAGCCGAAAGGACGACTTCTTCAGCGCAGTGCTTGGCATACTGACTGAGGAAAGGTAGTTGTACAAGGTTCTACCGGCAAAAACCCGTAACCACAAAAACAACGTCTTTTATACCCTCTCTTTCGTCTTATAGTAATTTTCTCCATGTGCGACCGAATCATTATCTGATTTAAAACAATATTTATAAAGGCTTATTTATCTGCCACTAATATTAATCGGTGAGAAATAATTAGAGTTTGTTCACTACCTAGGATTCTTGCTGCAGATTCTTCATCTTCTATCTTCGTCGAACGTCACAGCGGTGATGCCAGGGTCTGGTATCTGTGAGAGGATATTCTGTCAGCGCTCTATCAGCAGCAGACACATACCTGGACGGATGACGAACCTCGTGCTAATATCCTTATTCTAATTCGTCCTGGCCCTGTTGGTGGACGCGGTGGACTCTCTCGCTGCAGCAGCTGGTCCAGTTTCTTCACCACATAGGATTCTTGCTACAGAGTCTCCATCTTCTATCTTCGTGTCACCTGTTCCTGTTCTTCATTTTATTTATCTTAACTTCACTTAATTTTTGTTATATTTATATTTTTTGTAATGTTTCTGCATCAACTGTAAAGCGCCCCTGAGGTGATATCTCACAAAAGCGGCGCTATAAAAATTGTCCAGAAAATTAATTAATCATGCAGGCGAATACTCCAGTTAATGTTTTATACTGTCTTTTTGATTATTTATGTCACTGTATCTGTGTTTTCTTTTAAATACATATTTTTATGAAAAAAAAGTGAAAAAATAAGAAAGGTACGCTTAGATGAATTGGTAGTAAATTGGACGGAAATGTGTCCGAATCATTTTATGTGCTGCGCAAGTGGATGAATGTAGTTACCTGGGACGCCCTAATAAATATGGCAACATTGGAAAGAATTGTTTTTGAATTAACCAGTAATGTAGACTATGGATTACTAATGGACTAGTCATATTCAGTTAATCAGCTCGAGTTTATTTCCGAAGTGGCTTTTGAATAAATAAAGCCCATTTAATTTGCTTTACCAGTATTCTATTCCCACAAGACTTCGCTCCGACTCCGGTTTCATCACTTCATCACGAATCGTGACGAACCCAAACATCAAAAATATTATTTTTAAAACAGTTTTTTTTACATTAACTCCACACAGAAGACCCTGAGGAAAATATTTTTTTCTTCACGGCTTATGTCACCTCTGGGGATGCTGTATTGAGGGTCTTTTGAGGATAGGAAGGATTAAACATGGATCTTGAAGCGACACAGAGGCCGGCAAATTGTTCCACAACCGAGTTGTTGAACTCAAGAAAAAGAAGAAAGAGTAGTAGAAGCGACCCGTTCTCATGTGACGAATGTCGACCGTGTACAAATGTGTCTCCCGATTATGCATCGGTGCCGAAGGGATCAATGACGCTAGTTCCTCGGAGCATATTCCATTGTAATACCAGTAGAACAAGGACAGCATACCTAATTGCAATACGCTTGTTAATAAGGGAAATCAAACGGACCGCCCGTGTTTTCACCGAGTCAAAGGTTTTTTGGGTATTTTGGGGATCCAGACCAAAGGTAGCTGCCAATTTCAACAGTGGGGTGCACTTGCGATTTGGACAGGGTCAGAAGTTGTGTAGTATTAAATATCTGCAGGCCCTGTACAATACACCCAGCTTCTGTGAGGCTAACTTGACTCTAGCTTCGATGGAGTCTCCGTGTCAAAACTTGTCACTTAGAGTTACACCAAGCAAATCAAACGAAAGCATGTTGGGAAGATTGTTTCCGTTGAAAGAAATTAAAGTGTCATTTCGATTCCTTTTAGACGTAATCAGATATGATTGGGACTTCGAAACATTAAATATATTATTATAGTGTCGCGCTACAAACATAATTGCTTTCCACAAATTATGAAACAAATATTATGATCAACTTTGTTCACCTTCGTCTAATTAGAACCATCCAAATTCCAAGAGAACTTTGAAATCAAATTGTGTAAAAATCTGTTCAAATATTCGAAGCACCTGCTATTTTGCCATGATTAATTATAAAAGGTCATGAAACTGATCATATTTCTTACAAAATTCTACCATCCTAATATATAATTATGATCATTAATCAATTCAATTAATGCATCTAATTCCACCAAGATTTTTTAATGAATACCGCAAAAGAGCCCTAACTGACACAAGCGCAAGTACAAGCGTCCGGAGTCATTGAGACTATGGCATCTCCATTGGGGAATGTTGTGAGGCTGAAGGTAAGGTAGTAGGGAAGGGAAGGAGATGGAGAAGAATAATGTGGTGAAGATATGGTTACCAAACACGATTAATGCGATTTCATTCAAGATTTTAATTCTTAATGGATGTCTTTCACCAGAGCGATAATACGTATCGACTGTGGTTTGGTAAAACCCTTCAAGCTATAAAATAAAAATTTTACCGGAGACGATAAAAAACGAATTTACAAATTCCTAAAACTATTTAAAAATCTTTAAGTCTATAAGATAGTGGTTTTTTTTAATGTTCATGTAAAATATTTCAATTTTACTCAAAATTATGAAAGATAGAGCTGAGATTTGGTTGAGCAATTTTGTCTACGTTTTCTCAAAACAACCTAAAATTATTTACTCATAATTTTAGTTTTTAGTATTAAAAATGTCTTACTTTACCGTGTTCAACTTTGAAAACTATTCTACATGAAAGAAACCATTGAAAATCAGTGGGGGCTCGGGACTTTTGGGTGTACTGAAGCGCTAATATTACAAAAAATAGCATTATTGATGTTGTTGTAGCTGAAAATGATTTTTTGTATGAATATTTTCAGGAAATCCGTGCGGCGGACTGTCAAACTGAAATATCCTAAAAATTATCATCGAAAAAATCGAATTTTCGAAAAAAAATATTTCAGATACAACAAAATCAAAAATGCCACTTTTTGTAATATTACCAGTCTAGTACACCCAAAAGTCACGAGCCGCCACTGTTGAAAAACATTCCCAAAATATGTGGCATGAATGATTTTACCAAAACACAGTCGATATAATACAAACGTACTATATTATTATTTGTAATGAGTAAATAGTAAAATAATACAAATTAATCAATTAAAACGTACTTGCGCATTTTGGGCTTTGAATTAACTACTAGTCAAAAGCCTTACTCCTCGACCACGGAGGAGAATATTATTCTAGTTGGAAAAAATATTATTATTCAGTGTTTCCCTTTTATATTTTATTATATTTCCGACACTTAAACAACAAAACTTCGTACATAAATCCACCATGGCAACCAAGGTTTCTAAAGAAAAACTGGCGCATATATCTTTCAATGGATTCCTAGATGTACCTTTCCCTTTTGTACCCGGTGAAATATCGTGGCATTGTTCGAATGGAAAAATAAGTTATCTGTCAAACTGAATTTATCTTTTTTCCATATATCTTTTTTCTTTTGATACCTGCCTTCATAAAATAATTACTTCATTATTGAAGACAATATAAGCGATTTCTAAACGAAAATCTAAAACAGAAAAATCAGAAAAGGATACGGTCACATCTAGGACATTTCTGTTTCAGATTTTCGTTTAGAAATTGATAATATTGTCAATAATTAAATATTACAATTTGAGGTTTTACTCAATAAAGGTATTTCAAAAAATGAATAATTACTTCGATTGAATACGAAACTACATATAAGTGATGTTTACAAAGTTACTGTTTAATTTTAAATTATAATGTCACATCACAAAGTAACCGCTTCATATGAAGAAAAAAAACAAAAAAAAATAAAAAATACAAAATTCATGCACCGCCGAGCTTTCTAATGGGTTTTTTAAACTTCATTTGTTAAAAAAACACCAATAGAAATATTGATAGACGGGGAAGCTTTGAAAGAAATGTTTGAAATTAAATATTTGAGAGTAATAGTGGACTCCAAACTGATTTTTTTTCAAAAGACAAAACAAATTATTTATAAAATGCCAAAAAATATCACTTTGGAAAGAATAAGGAGATTCCTACACAAACTCCAATAAAAATGTATACACGTTGCTTATCGTAGCAGCATTATATTTTTTAGCAACGATGGATCAATGAAACAAATAGATCTATGAGATCTGAATTTTACTACAAAATAGAGCTATGAGAATTATACTAAAGAAAAACAGATGTACGAGATTCAAGGAAATGTCAAAAATGTTAAATATCTTGTCATTTAAAGAAATTATTTACTTCAATGCTTTACTTATTTACTAAGCTAGTAAGTACTAACGTAGTGGAGTCGTTTTCTACTGTTTTCATGCCATGACTTTTTCATTTGCACCTTTACATTGACAGATTCTCCGTCTCGAGAACGCGGTGCAAATACCACTGTCTAATAATTTCTGGATTCAGAACCAAGAAACCACTGCCCTAGTACGTTGGTCGTTAAAGTGTTTATTATTTTGTATATTTTATTTTATAGAATATATTAGTGTATTTATGGTAATTGTATATTTTGCACAGTATCAAATAATAGAACAAGGGGTTGGCCGGGGTCTTAGTAGCTTGGTAGCTAAGTTGATGACAGACCTAAGTCAAGCTTATTCCGGCCCATAGCCTTAGAGCAAAGTTCAAAGCTCCCCCAACAAACGATTACTTAATCCTATTTAGCGTCAACAGCGTGACAGTTTCCTTGTTAAGCTCGTCTATGGAATTCAAAATCTTAAATCTCCGAAAGTTCTTCACCGATTGCTTTGAAACTTTGACACAACGTTGCATTTGAATACGCGTGTGTTTTTGTATACCTATATTTTATATATGTCACTTGTGAGAGGTAAAATAAATGCTTTAAAAAGATAATGTGATCTTTTGGACGTAAAAGCAACACGCGCTATCGTGAGTTACAGCTAGTTGTAAATAAAACGAATATTGTAAGCATACGAGGTAACCATAATTCAATAAATTCTCACATAATATTAGGTTACTGATTTAAACCATTGAAAAAAATTATGGATCCATACGTTGCAGCTTTTTAGTAAAACCAAAACAAAATAAATACATCGTATTACTTCAATATTAAATAGACCCAATACAATTTATTAAATGAAGTAAAAATAAGCACCTTCTTGTGGATCCAACTATTAAACTGCCAGGGTTCTCTCTCTTAGAAGACGTGGACAACACTAAACTGCATCGAGTGCAGTCACAACCGTTAGGCGTACATGATGTATAGATGGGGCCTAAAGGATTTTGAATTATGTAAATGTGGACTTACTCGTTATCAACACACCGAATACCGAACGCACCCCAAAAGAATATCCCCTTTGTCAGTTTCCCGGAGACATAGTATACATATGTGCTGAACTAGGGAAGACTTGCTGGGTAACCTCAGCATTCCAGTTTTTTATGGTTGTATGTCTCCAGAGGGTAATTGTCTAGAAGTTTTCTACGAAATGTACCTGTAAATAAATATTAATGAAACAAAACTTTTATATGAAAATTGCAGTTTTTTTACAAGACATTTACTTTATGCACTTTTACATTACATTTAATTACAGTATGCATGTTCAAGATTACGATGTTAAATGAATTAGAATAGTTAAAGCAGTAGCATTAATATTGTTGCACCCATGTTAATGACGCTTTTGTAATAATTGGTAAGTTTAATATTAAATTCAAACGTGAATAAGGAAAGCTATTTGTATGTGTTATAAAAATACTTATCACGGGGGTCAGCAACTTGTCTTTCTGGAATTCTAAGAATTTGAAAAATTCATCAAATTTCAACGTTCATTTGCGAGTTCTGTGAATTTTCTATTTCGGTTCTGTTATTATATCATTATAGGTCAGTTACTTGACAGAACTGAAATAATAACAGAATTTGAAAAGAACTTTCACAGAATTTAAAATTAACTTTGAAATTAGAAGAACGGTTCAAATTCTCTGAAACAACCCGTCCTTAGATCATAGATTCTACGTAGCTGGAAATGTCATTTTTACCATAAGTGCTGATATAATACAATAAACATTCAAAACACATACCATATTATTCCTTCGATCTCGGGGGAAGCCGGGAAGAAATTTCCAGTAATGGTAATCACAAATTTTCGTGACAAAGTATCAAATCCTTTCCGAAAAATGTTGAAAGTAATGCTAATTTCGTCGGTACTTTGATTCAGGTTAATTTGTTAAAGTGTTTGCAAGTATTCCTCACAGGGCCGTTGAGCGTTGAGTGGCGGAGTAAACAGTTCAGAAGCCGCAGACGGATGCCGCATTAATGGTACAGCGTACTAAATGCTGGAGTTAGCTCTCCCCAGGGCAGCACAAACCCGGCGAAAGGTCGGCCAGAATGAGCTAGGGCCAGCCACCAGGCACCAGCCACCAGCCACCCAGTAGCCGACCGTAAATGCCACTGTTGACGGTGGGAGGTAATATTCAATATTCGCTTTCTCACAGGTAAAAAAACAAAACAAATAAACAAACCATGATAGCTTAACGATTTGGACTCAGTTCATTCTTTTTTTTTTGTTTTAATTGGGCGTTTTGACTGTTGTGCCTTGGGGTAAGTCGGTTTATACGATTTCTTAGATTCGACTGGAAATTGGACTGAAAAATATTGGCAGTCAAATATTTTTTTTCTGAAAATAGATTTCTAAAGAATTTGTGTACATTTTAAGTTTGATTTACCAGTTAGATTTTATCAATTTATAAAAGAAAATACTGTGTGTTTAAAATAACAACTTCAGGTTCTTTCTGGACGTTGTCTTATCTAAGCGAATACTTTTGTTACCTAAATATAATTTCTGTTCCATACCTAACTGTAATACTGGGGTTTGTGTAAAATCTATTTTGGAAAACTTGATCAATAAAGACTGCTGCATTCTTTCCCTCTTTTATTTACCTTTCCATCATCAAACTTTATGTCTCTAACGACCATTCTTTATAAAGAACCAGAAGATTCACCGTTTACTAATATATTTTGTTTCCTGTCTTCCTAATACTATGACTTTGGACTTATTTACATACATTCATCGTGAATATTTCATTTATCCTTGGCAAGAGAGATTGCAAATCCTTCATTAGAAGTAAGCATCCCAACATACAACAGGAAACACACTTTATATACATATTTATTGTGGTTTTTGGTTTTCGTATGCATTTTATCCACATTCAAAATTAATAACCGCATTAACTTTAGCCACGCGAAACCGGATTAATCATCCGGACACAATCGGTCGATAATATAAATTATCATATCAAACGTGCTTTGAATTTGGAACAAATTAATCTAAATATTTCATAGACCTGGCTATGCGATAATTATAAGCTTAACCAAAGTATGGTTTTTTTTTTTAAATGTATCTTTTATTTAGTTATAAAATTTTACTTCTTATACCTATATTATTTTCTAGGACCACTATAATATTATTTACTACTTACATACTAAAATTTGGACTTTACAACATTGAGACATAATCCACGAAAAACTGCAAGACTTTTAGCTTCCTTAACAATTACCGGGAGTAGTGAGAGCCAATGTCGTTCAACCAAAATAAATAATATATATTTTATTGTTTTGAAATTGGGGAAGGTACCTTCTAGGAGGGTTTGTTAACCCTTTCACACCCGCATTATTGTTTCCACATATATAAAATACGTAATGCTTGATAATACTTATTATTTGAATATTTTTGCTATTTATTTTTTTTTTAATTATTCTATGTTAATTTGGCTTACCATTGGATATCAGAGGGTATTTTTAAATAGTAAGGTAAAATTAAATAACACAAAAGTTATCGAAATTACTGTTTCATGTCAAAAATGCACATTTACAATGTAGTGATAATCTCTAAGGTTTGAAACAAATTACATTTTAACAAAAATTCATTAAGAAATAATCTAGGATAATAATTTTTAAAAATTCGCCATACTAGTCGAAAGTATGTCCGTCACTACCAGTGTTAATTTGAATGAACATTGAAATTCATATACAATGTTCTGGCTAATGACTGTGAACCGTGAATAGTACTGATGTTATTACTATGGAACATATCTTTATGCGTTAAAATATTTGTAATTCGAGCAGAAAATATTGATATTTCACTTTAAATGAAGTAATCTACGACGGCAGAATTTGATGAAACTCACAATCAGCAGTTGTCAAAATATTTATCGTTTTTGTGGCGGGAATAAGGATTTCAACCGAACGAAAATAATAGAGGCCACAGAAAAGATTACAAGCTATAAGAAAACAAAAACATGGTTTTTCTAAATCGCTACCGTTACGGTAAAAAAAATCACAAAGTTTGTGTTAAATTGAATTAGCACTGGGGATGAAAGGGTTAAAATAACCAAATCAAAGGAAGTCGTTTTGTCAGATAAATAAGTAATGGAGTTAAAAGATTGGACTTGGCGAGGAATTTTAAAGTCAATGGAGTACAAATAAAAATGTTTATAGGGAGTGATATCAATCCCTAGTCAGGTAAATTATCAAGTCCAACCATTTACATACTCTAAACACGCAATAATATTATTACGTTAACCAAAAGGCATATAACAATGCTTAGTCATATTACAAAATAAAATGGATGGTGGATCTTATTTAGTGAGACTTTTCGATATTAATTATTCATAAACTATTATGACAGAAAAAGTGTTTTTGGTTGTTAAATTAATCATAAAGCTGAATAATAATTTCACTACATGCAATCAAGAAGTGGTGATTCGACAAAAATGTCCATAAACCTTTTGTAAAACTTGGGGAATTGTATATATTTACTGTCACCTGTTGTCCAATACCTGAGGTCTCTTAGATCCTAGACCGTCGATAATAAAAATAAATATGTTTTTTCTTTGACAACAACTTGTCCAATAGAAAAAAGCACCTGACAACCCTAGAAAAACTAAAAATACGCTTGACAGACTTTGACTTGTGCTTTTTCGTGATCAGCCTTCTGGTTTCCAGCTTTGAGAACCAACGTCGTGAGGATGTTTTAATTTTGTCATTTCTTTATTCGTGACCATTTTTAACTTGTTGAATAATATATTTGTAGCACACTTACAAATAAATAAACTAATTTTAAAAGCATCCTCATAACTTTTTCTGGGTCTATTATATTTAATGTCATGTCTTTACCTCTTTCGGAAGGTGTTCTCGGTTAATGGCGAGAAAAACACGATTATCTTGTGATTAAAATCTCAACCGCCTGATCCCACAGGGTGCTATTTGTTCAATACAACAGTTTAAATGGACTATCACGTTTGTCTCGGAGGTGCTTTCGCCCCCTGATTCGGTTGTATAATTAAGTCAGCTCGTTACAGCCGTTACAGTAACGAAATTAGACACGTCTGATGGTTTCATTTGTTGATTTGGTAAACTGATTTTAAAGTGCGCGATGGTGCGACTTTATTATCTGTGTAAAATATTTTCATTTGATTTCGCTCTAAATTGTATCCAAAGATATGTATAAGAAAGGTAAGTATATGTATACACTTCGAGATGAATACTCTTATAGCATTTTTTTGTGTTGTGACAAATTCTTTGTAGATTGTTACTATTGGTTCACATACCCTTCCCCCCCCCCCCTCATACCATATATCTCATTCGTACTGTACGTACCTTTTAATGTACTTTAATAAATGATTACTTTGCCATAAACTATGTGCACTTTATTATTTCTTTAAAAATAAAGTAATGTTTATAAGAAAAGCTGTTTAATGCATAGCACAAAGGATAACAAATTATTATAACCAATAATTAGTCGCCTGAAATATCCATACAAATTGAAAATATATCCGAGGAAAAATAAATGCCGCCGACGGGAAATAAACCCGCACTTTCCCGTCGCGACGCGTCGGCGGCATTCATTTTTACTCGGCAGATATTTTCAATTTGTTTGGATATTTCAGGCTACTAATTATTGCTTATAATATTTTGTTTATTATTTGCGCTATAATTTATCAAAATATTGTTGACCAGTTTTAGAAGTTTCCAACTTTCATTAAAATGTTTACACAATCAGAACTATATTAAAATGTTTACGTAATCAGAACAATATTAAAATATTTACACAATCAGAACAATATTAAAATGTTTACACAATCAGAACAATATTAAAATGTTTACGTAATCAGAACAATATTAAAATATTTACACAATCAGAACAATATTAAAATGTTTACACAATCAGAACAATATTAAAATGTTTACACAATCAGAACAATATTAAAATGTTTACACAATCAGAACAATATTAAAATGTTTACATTTGTTTGTTTCTCAAAGACGTCAGGCATAGGTTTGCTTTGAATGGAATACCAAAAATAGAGAATTTTGATGTAAAGTTAAAAATAATGCAATGCATGTCGGGCAAAATAATGGAAAGCGGGGTAAAAGAATATGACAAATGGATTTGTTCCAAAATCGAGGGAGAAAATTTTCTTTACAGAAGACTAAGAAAAATAAAAAAATATATATCATGGAATTTGATACACAGATTCATAATTGAATTTCACGGTTATCTCGCTTAGGTATATATTTTCCTTATTTGAAAATCAGCCCCGTGTTTACTTAATTTAAAGCTTGGCACACAAATATAAAGGGGACGTAAAAAAACATCGTTTCGGCTTTGTGAGCCGGGAAGACTGAACTTTGGCAAACAGGTCTGAAAGGGAAATGCTGTACAAAAAACAGAACAAACACTACCATAATAACAGAGAACTTTTCATTTTTAACGCCAGAATATTCGTTTCATTTACCTCACGAATGAAAGAAAACAGGAGATAAATTATTTGATTGGAATTAAAAAATATATATAAAATTTTAAATATTAATAGAAAGAGTGTGAACAGCTAGCTATCACACCGATAAGGGATTATATAAATCAAAATCTTTTTTGTTATTTGTTTTTGGGGTGCTATGCCGTGTTGCGCTAACTTCTTTATCCAACAGAATAGCAGATGTGATCCCGCACTGGGGAATACTTTGAGTCTTTCTGGTACTCCAGTGTGAAGTAAGAGAGCCGAAGGTAGTATTTGTTATGCTTATATAATGCACTTGCATAATGTACCGCGTATTCTGATTCCATCTGATGATGGACACTGTAACGTTGTCCGAAACGTCGGCTAAAGAAGGAGTTAGCTCAACACGGCATAACACCACAAAAACAAATAACAAAAATACTTTTGGCCGTGAAAATCTTAAATCATATTGAATCAAAATCTGTCCTAGCATGAAATTCTTGTTACAAGCATACCCAAACACTGTTTCATACAAAGTTACTCGTCTGTTGTACGGAATCTTGATACGACGAAGGATTTGATTCGCTTGCTTTTGCCATGTTTCTTTGGCCATCCCAGACGTTTTCAGCCATTCAGTTGCATCTCAAATAATCTTATAATACGCTTGTCAACTACCTACTCTTATTTAATGTGTATAAAAGAGCTCCAGCATTATTGTGATAAAGAACTTATGTTTTATCTTTGGTTTGTGCCGTAGCCGTAGGAATTATAAACGTACCCATTCTTGTTCATTTTGCTTACGTAATTAACCTATTATTATTTTTGTAGCTCCACATTTATCTTATTTATTTACTCAAATATAAAGAAAATTACAAAATTATATATAAAGATGAAAACATCAAAACGAGTTGGGCGAGTTTCTGTTAAAACAACAAAAAAAGGAAAATTTCTTGAAAAAAAACCATTAAAAACATGCCTTGAAAATAATTATAATTGATGCCTTTATTTCTGTGGAGTGAGTAGGCAGATAAACGATCGACGAAATATTTTTACAGAACCTGAACAAGGCTTTTATCAAATTAAAAAAAATTGTGTGTCCGTAGAACACGTTAGGAAATATGTTAATTTCCTAGTATGAGAAAGCCAAACCATTCGCCCACGCCATTAGGAGTGACTTAATCCTAGTAATTAAGGCCTTTTCCACAAAAATCTCAGTTCTGTGGAAAAGAAACAACCCGTTTAGCCTTAATGTAGCTTTCATTGGCTTAGCTACTCGCCACAAAAAAAAGAAAACTGCCTCTACCCATTTTGTAATTTAGAACTTTTCTGCCGGTATTTATGTTCCATTTCGTTATATTTTAAGCAATATTTTTTTAAAATGGCAGCTTCTCATGTTTTATAAATAATGCAATATCCCTATCATAATATTCACAGAAAAGCAGAACGGGAGAATATTCATATTCTATATATTTACGTATAATTTGCTCTAGGTTACAAAGGGTGTGCGGCTTTATAGTGCAATAATTTCGGGATGTTTAATTAAAACTATTTTTCCACGAAAGAATTTTCAATTCCATTCAAACGAATCAATTTTTTACCTGAAAACTGCCTTAAAAACGTTCGAATTCAGAACCAAGTTTTTTTTTTACCTGCCCCCCGACACCTTCAGTATGGCTAGATGGAAGGAAAATGGATGTTAGTCGTAGCGTCAAATACCTGGAGCATTATCACAGACGACCTGAAAGATATCGAGGATATGGAAAGGCAAAGAAGAGCGATATCCGTTAGAGCATGTATGCTGTCAAGGCGTTTTCACTTTTGCAGTACAAACGTGAAAAAGATACTTTTTAACGCATTTTACACTTCGCTGTACACGTCAGAACCGTGGGTGGATTACATTGCATCCCAATGGCATAAGCTAAAAGTCGCTTATAATGATGCTAATCGCCAACAATTCCGCCTACCGAGATACTGCAGCACCGCGGAAATGTTCTTGGAGGGACGAGTACACTTTTTCAGAGCGCTTCTCCGCCATCACATGGGAAGCTTATGGCTCAGACTACTCCAATCAAGTAACAAAATCATCACTGCCATGGTTGTCTGGATGAAGTCCCCTCTTACGGCCCTTTGGGGACGGGAAATGTGCAAATATCCTCCAACGGCTGCTTACACTCATTTTTGTGTTTATATTTTATCTTTTTTCACTTAAATTCCTCTCTTTTGTGTCAATCGGAATCACTTATGTACTATTATTATTTTTCTTACGCTAATTATGTACATTATTTCAAATATGGAATGTATTGCATTGCACTATCCCTGCATACATTCTGAAATAAATTCTTATTATTATTATAACATGACAGCCGAACGGTAAGCTCGCCAGTTTTGTTCAAAACCTGAGGGTATCAAATCAAATATAGATACAGTTTCATTTTATTTTGTAAGGATATTTTTAAACATATCGTAAATCGTATGTACAGTTAAAAATAAACAACACAAGAACTGCCATGTAGGCAGGTTTCGTGATACAAATATTTGGCCAATCGGGCATTAAATTTGCAAAACAAAACAGTGTTTCACCGTGATTTCGAAGTTCAAATGGGATGGAGATCTACTATATCGGGCGAGTGTAAGTGAGATATAGCACATGCTAAATGAGCTAATGGCTTAATGGAACATTAGTTTCAATTCATATTTGTACGGTAGACACTTTGTACGGTAGCAGTTTATATTTTATGGTAGTTAATTTGGTATTTACTTTGTTCTGAGTGAATGATGTAATTATTCTTGTAAGAAACCACTATTCACTAACGAATCATTGATTGAAATGGCATGAGCTGTGCTTATTGAACATATCCGAATATCCAGATACATCCCAATCACCCCAACCTCTCTCTATTATCTTGCACACAAAATTTTTAAAAAGGCATTCTTTAGCGATGACAATTAGGAAGTATATAAAATATTTCAGTGAGGTGAGAGAGTCAAGAGATGGAAAAACAGAATGATACAACTATCTATAAATTAGAATAAAAAAGGTTTATAATAGAAATGCGTGAATTTCATCCTCTCTGTCTAACCCTAAGGAATACAGAAAATTCCGGTTATTTAGTTTTCGATAGGTATTTAATTTTGCCTGCGAGAATGAGTTTGGCATAAAAGCGAATTAACAGTTTTAAATACATCTATTTAAATTTCAATTTTGTTTTCTTGATTGAATAATCTAATGAATAAATGAAGTGAAGTCTTGGAAGTGGAAATTAACCCACTTCCTCACATCAAATCCAGGTGAAACACAACTTTTGATGGCACTCACCCACTCACGAATTTTTCTGAAATTGGATGTCATTACAGGTAAAATTTTAAAAACAGTTTAACAAACGAAATAAATGTCGGTATAAGATGTTGGGGAGTTAAGTTCAATCCTCAGTCAAACAATTATTTTTTTGTTGTTTTATGTTTTCGTTAATAAAAATAGATGTTTTATATTAAAAAAAACTTTGTTTTTCAGGGGTTGCTTTTTTTCCTTTGTTGAATAAAGTAAGTAAACGTAAATCATGTCACAAATTTGTAGCGTCATACATAAAATATCTGCTTTATTAATTCTAGCGAGGAAACATCGTAATATCAGCAAATGTATTACTCTCCCGTGGTTAGTTTCTAGTCTAGTTATAGCATTTCACAATACCGTATAACAATTCACATTGTTGTGCACTGTGTAGCAAATGATACCCCATTACTATTAATTGTTCGACAAGCATTGAAACAGTCGTAACGAGCTGTGAATTCGCTATTTCCGTGACGTGGATAGAGCATCCGGCGCCATTCTAACAATGCACGGCGCAGTGGTGACATCGGAAAGTCCGCAACCCGCTCACCTGTAACAACGTTACTCTCCACAAATATGTGCATTCATAATATATGTCGCAGGAGCAAAATCACCAAATCATATTTTACGGTTATTCCTGCGAATTTACAACACAGTTTTCCTTTTAGGGCATTCCAAGGATTTTAAAGATAAATTTATTCAGATTATTGAAATTAATGGCTATTAATTTTTTTACAATGGTATAAATAATGTATTTTCTGTGAAAATCGATGAAAAATTATAAATGTGCAGTGTACACGCCAGAGAAAAATCACTAAATCATGTTTTACGGATATTTCTGTGAATTTGCAACAAGGTTTTTCATTTTTGGGCAATTCAAGGATTTTAAAGATAATTTTTTTCGGCATTTTGAAATAGTGTAACTGTTTTTTTTATTTCAAAAGGGTAACTTATGTGTTTTCTGAGTAAATCGTTGAAGTATTATAAATATGCGCGTGTACCAACTGTATTATTGAAAATGTTGTTTTGTTGTGAAATTAATTAAATGGTTTTTCTTCCAGTTATAAATATCCACAAATAAAAAAATTATCCCCACGTTATACAATCTGACCCACATAACCTACAAGACTTAACGTAACCTAACGAACAAACATAAACCTAACCATAACCTAATCTATATTAAATATATATATTTGTTTGTGTTTCCATAAAACGATTATGAACCTAAAAAAATTGAGGTACATTTAAGTATAAATGGTCAGTTTACTATTTTGTGTATAAACAACGTGTTAAGGGACGTACTTGACTTACTTTAACCAGTGATAAGATGCTAATGACTATAATATGTAATTCAACCAGGTCTGAAATAATTCTCCTCTCAGGCGTTAGATTCATTAAACTTACATAATTAATGTGTTCTAATAGAATTTTGAGCTTGAAATGTACGGGACTTAGTTGAACATGGTTCCAACTGACTTTTTTTTAAATGACCTTCGAATGCAACACCATTTTTTTTGTTCATTTCTATAATCAAAATAACGTTCTAATGTGAAGATTTTAAAGCTTCCGTTTATTTTACAAGTTTCTAACATCAAAAATATTTAATTAAATTAAACGTAGCCCTATCTTGGAATATCACAAGGAAAATGTAGTTAGAACCTGATGCATTGAATTATTATCCACTAGTTTGTTGCATATGCTTCAATCAACATGTTTAGGCGTGTACTAAAATGGTAAGTATATGTACTATTTTAGTTAAAAATATTTTTAACAAAAAAACTTTACACAAGATTCAACCTAAAAAGCAGATATTGGTAAATAGATAACGGGAAATCGCCTTTGCAAAATTTGACTCCTCAAAACAAGGTTTAGTGAAGTTAGAACCCTCTTCAACCAAGTGACAAAAGCGACCAGGGAGGTGAATAATTATACTTTACTTGACTTCTAACTAATGAAATATAGAGCATTTTCATACAAATTAAGGAATTGAAAATAATTAAAACTGCAATAAGTTTGGATTTGTAACGCATAGATAGAGTTGCAACGCATAGATAGAGTTGGAACGCATAGATAGAGTTGGAACGCATAGATAGAGTTGGAACGCATAGATAGAGTTTGTATGAGTGTACCGGTGAAAACCCTATGGTTATAAATGATTCAAACCTCAATGGATTTGCTTTGTTTATTTTTTTTATGGAAGAATGTAAAAAATTCCTCTGACAAAGTAAACCATTGTAAAGTGTTTCAAGTCGTGAAAGTTTCGTATGAATTTGACCATATTACACACTGAGAAAAATGAGTACGGCTTTTTTCAAATTAAAATGTTATTAAAAATGTGACTGGATTACCGTTTCCTAATAAAATATTAATTGTTCAAAATATATATATATATATATATATATATTTTTTTATATTAACTCCACACAGGAGGCCCTGAAGAAAATAATTTCCCTCAGGGCCTATGTCATCTTTGGGGATGCTGTGTGGAGGGTCTTTTTGTGGAGAGGAAGGAGTGAACATGGGTCTTGAAGAGTCCCATGTTGTAGGAGGGAGGAAACACAGAGGCCGGCAGTTCGTTCCACAGCCGAGCTGTTGAACTTAAGAACGAATCGTAGAAGCGACCCGTTCTCATGTGACAAATGTCAACCGTGTACAAATGTTGGGCGCGCGTTTGGCGTGTATCCCGACTATGCACCGGTGCCGAAGGGATCAATGACGCTAGTTCCTCAGAGCATCTTCCATTGTAATACCGATAGAACAAGGACAGCATACCTACCTGACGCCTGTGCTCTAAAGATTGCAGTCCGCTTGTTAAGATTGGGGAATCTATCAAACGGACCGCCCGTTTTTGCACAGAGTCAAGGGTTTTTTTCAGGTATTTAGGGGCTCCGGACCAGAGATGGCTACCAAATTCGAGAGTAGGGCGCACTTGCGGTTTGTACAGGGTCAGCAGTTGTGTACTATTAAAGTATCTGCGGGCCCTGTACAGTACGCCCAGCTTCTGAGAGGCCAACTTTACTCTGGCTTCAATGGAGCCCCCGTACTTGAGCTGGTCACTTATAGTTACACCAAGGATATCAATGGAAGGCCTGTTCGGAAGATTGCTTCCGTTGAAGGAGACTAGATTCTCATTTGGATCCCTTTTAGACGTAATCAGACAGGATTGGGTCTTTGAAACATTAAATTCGACGAGATTATTTTTACCCCAGGAGGAAATACTCTCGAGATAACCGTCCATTCTCTGCTTCAAAGCCCTCCGAGCCGTTGGAGTTTGTGTGCCCTTTGGGGGCTTGTCAAACAAAAAGCTATCATGAACTGTACTGTCATCCGCGTAACAATGAATTGGTGCACATGTCAAAAGGTCATTGATGTGCAACAAAAACAAAGTCGGAGACAGAACCGATCCCTGTGGGACGCCAGCATTTATGGAGTGTAAGGAAGAGGTGAAACCGTCAGCAACCGCCTGAATCGACCTATCCCTTAAAAAGTCAGCAATCCACGTACACAGGGATGCGGGAAGTCCGTAAGAAGGCAATTTGTTGACAAGTCCTCGGTGCCAGACCCGGTCAAAGGCCTTGGATATGTCTAGTGCGACCGTTTGGGTCTCACCGTGACGTTCAAGGCACCGCCCCCAAACATGCGTCACATACGCGAGAAGATCACCGCACGAGCGGTTCCGCCGGAATCCGTATTGACGGTCGTTGATAATTTTGTTCTTCTCGAGGTATGTGAGCAGTTTGTCGTTGATCACACGTTCCATCACTTTGGACAGAACTGATGTGATCGCTATGGGGCGGTAGTTGGCCGGGTTGGAGCGGTCACCTTTCTTGGGAATAGGGTGAATGACCGCTTTTTTCCAACCAGAGGGCACAGTGCCACACTTCAGGGACATTTTGAAGAGCTTTGTCAAAACTGGAACTATTTCCGCAGCACACCTCTGCAATACCAGGGCAGGTATTCCATCAGGTCCACTAGCTTTGTTAACATCGAGCCCCCGTATAACGTGGAGTACATCCCGATGCCGGATCCTTAGCTTTTTCATAAAGAAGCCGCAGTGAGGAACCGACGGCGGAACAGCACCTCCGTCATCGAGGGTCGAGTTTTCCGCAAACATATTCCCTAATAAGTTAGCCTTTTCGGTGGCGGTGTTTGCTAATGAGCCGTCAGGTCTGGTAAGAGGTGGCAAACTGGGTTTGCAAAAATTCCGACATGTCACAATCTATATCTGAACACGTGTTCATGTAGGTAGCCTTATCCGAAGTAATGGACGAGATGCGAAAATATTATTATTTTTTTAGGAACACGTGTTCCTTCCGACTTCAATTCATTCGTTATAGACCGTTTTTAACAGGGAAACGAGTAATTTGACCATATTTTGAGAGTCGGGAAATATTTCACATTTATCATCAACTTCATATTTTTTGTTATATAATTTCACCATAACTGTTCCAAATTGTTAATAATATGAATAAAATATAACTAACGTAAAGCATTTTTCTAAGAATAAAAAATCCAGTACACGCTTAGTCTCCAAGGATCTGGAAATACCTCTCTCGCTATAAACCAGCTTTCGGTGCTATAAAATATTTATTTCATAAGGCCAGCACGCCAGCACCGCGTGGACCGTCTTTGAATTACTCAGATTTATGCGACGTTTTTATTTCAATTCCCTGAGATAGTTTACTTCGCGAGTTACCTGTTAACCTGTGAACTAATTTGATAAAGGATGTCAAAGCTTTTAAGCGTAAATACTCGATGAGCGACTTCGCGTCCTTTTCAATACAAAACTTTAATTCGTATTTTCCCAAAATACCCAACCAAACTGCTTAATATAATTTTTTTGAAGTATAGCAAATATCTAGTAGTGATTTAAGTTTTGTATGAAAAGGTTGGCATATTAGGCTTTATGTGAACAGCAGAAAATTAAAAACTGCTCCCGCGTGGAACCAGTGGGACTTTAGCATCCCCAATTACAGTAACGGGATGAAAGTTGGATTATACCTATTACCTATCGATCCAGATCTAGTAACTTTCCGCGGCTAAAGCCATTTCAAGCGTACTTCACGTGATTCCGAATGGTGGTCTTTCAAAATGAGATTCTAGGAGTAACCGACCATTCTGATATTGTTAGTCTAAGTAAATACTTTTTTAGAGGTGTTGACACAATGAACTTTTTATGTATTTCTGTTTCTGTTAAAATCTTTCTCGTTTGAGTTGGTTATTATGTCTACCACGTTTTCCTTCCAAACCAAAAAACACAACGAGTTTGTATTGCTAAGAAAAGAAAAGTAATTTGCTTTTATTGCAAACTTTTGTAGGCGGAAAACAAAGAAACTTTACACAAAATATTGTTCTTGTCTGAATGAAATTGCGATTTTTTACAGTTTTTTTTTATTTTAAATGAACTCTTAATACAAAAGAATTCAGTTTTTTATCCATTTTTTTCAAATTAAATTATGTATAATCTACAACCTCCCTTAATATTAACATTATCTGTTACGTTAAAACCCACAGTAAAATCCTAACTGCCGCCAAATATTTAAATAGATCTTAAAAATATATTACTTTTTTCCATACTTAACCGATTTTTCAAAAAATAGACTGACTAATCAATCAAATCTACATAGTTTCATTCGATGCAACTCTAGACTCATAGTTTTAAGACTGTGAATGAATCTGTTGGTGAAAATTCGAAACAATTTTTCTTAGCAGTCAATGAGTACTGTACGTTTTGAATAAGTAAAGAGTGGCAGGGAATCTGTTTATGTGCACAAAGTTAACCTTCGTGTCGGGGAAGAATCTACAAAGACACCTCCCATCTGCACCGTATATTTACACTCCACCTCCTACGTACTACGTCCCATTAAGAAGTCTTCCCTTTCATGTTACACAACACAACGTGCCTTTCATACACTTTGTTTGAGTACCCCTGAATAATATATACCAAATTTGTCTGAGGAAAAGATGAATCGACACATGAAACGTTTTTTGTAACTTTTGTTCACTGGCCAGACTGAAAATTTTCAGTGGATACGCCACACGTTTACTCATATTACTCTTACACGTTACTGAATACTTCAAAATCTAAATATTAATATTTTCAAACACGCAGACCTTTGAACGGTAATTTACACCAGGCATGCTGAATTTAGAGCTTTAACATGAAAGAAATGTTATTATGCTTGGATATTGATTGAGGGTAGTTTGAACCGGAGGAATAGTACCATAAATAAGGGTTACTGAATAAAGTGAGCCCTGAAATCAATCAACAATTTGCCCTCTAATCAAAAAAACCTTTGAAATTTTTTCAAAGAATAACGACCAAATTGGATAAATTAGGAATTATTTAAATTGTGACATTTAATATTTAAAAATTACTCGAAATTATTGAGAGGATAATTAAGTTCTGAGGGCTGAATTTGGAGTGCAGATCTTCAAACTTATCTGTGCGGTCCCCCCGATCGGTATATTATCGCTACTGTGAATTTTGTGGATACAAAAATTGGTGCATTGTTCGTTCGTCTGTTAGTTCCTCTTTTCGTCGCCTGCATAAAGAAATTTACTCAATTAAAGATTTGTACGATTTTTGTTTCTTAAAAACATTTTGAATAATTATTCAGGAAATCATGTTAGACGCAAATGAACTAAATCATTCATAGTTCGTCATTCATATTAAGTAACCTTATATATTTATTTGAAATACTTAATAATTTCAGGAATGTTAGATTCGAATGTTAGTTTAAATGGTTAGAGTAACATTTATTTATTATGTCCATGAGAAACAGAAAATGGCCATTTCTTTCCTCTAAACATTCGTGTATCTGCTAATCATAAACTTCCATTCAATACATTAGTTTTGTTGGTTTATCACCATTTGATTTCCTAAGCAACATGTTTCAGCTTTTAATACTCTCTGCTTTTATAAAATTCTTTTACAAGGCCTATTGTAAAAATTCGTAATTTTTTTTTCGCAGCCTAATAAAGACGTTTTACGAGAGATTCAAAATGCAATCTTCTGAAAGTACAGGATGATTACGTTTTATAGTGCAATAAAGAGAACACCTGCTGGTTACGGTATCTTTTCCACTAACTCTTATCACCACTTATGGGGAAAGTTACAGGTGTTTATTATGGAATGAAGTTTTTCGTTCTTATTAGGTTACCCATTCCCCTGTCCCAAGTCTAATGGAAAAACGTTGCGCTGAAAAAAAGTCACGTTCATTTGTAAATTTAAGCGAACGAAAAGAGAAGGATAAATAGGTTTCTAAGTAAACGATATCCATTTCCTAACTTACAAGTGTGGATGTCAACATATAAATACACAATATTGGATCAATGGAATTTTTAAATATTTATTGAATATTAAAAGAAAATTTGAAAACCTTTTTTAAATATTAAAAAACAAATGTATGATTTGAGATTTTCACGGCCAAAAGTTTTGTAGTGATTATTTTGGTGTATTGTACCTTGTTGCGCCACCTCCTTCTTTAGCCAACGTTTCGGACAGCATTACAGTGTACATCACCAGCGCACATCTGCCAACAACGCAACACGGCACAACACCCCGAAAATAAACCACTATAAAATTAAAAAACAAATTTTAAAAAGTAAATTGATTTGTAGAATTACATAGTTTATTTAATTTTTATGGTTATAAAATTTGATTTGTAGAATTCCCATTTTAATTATTAATAATATTATTATTAATTTTACTAAAAACAGTTTATTGTGAGCACACGGCAGAACTTGACTATAAACTTTTTTAGTGTTAACTGAATAATTAAATATGTTGATAAAAACTTTAAAAAAATTATGTAGAATTAGTGAAATTCAGAAAATTATTGGCCTTCCAATAGTTAAGAAAATTGTTAAAAAAATATCATTTCTATTTCTTTCGTGGTGAAACTATTTTAAACTTTTTTTCACTTAATATATTTTTAAACAGTACAATAATTATTCTTTAAACCATGGTTTATATATGCAACATCTGGTGGAGGGGTGAGAGAGGCGATTAACAGGGATGGTAGAAAATGATTTTATTAAGATGTGAAAAAAGTTTAACCTTCAATATATCAGAAATGTCATTTGCGTATAACCAAATAAAATATTCGTCTTTCCAAGATGGAAGCAATAACGCCATATCAATTTTCTTTCACATGCTTATTCAATTTTATATCTGCACTTGTACAAGTTTCTCGTAGAAGCCATGGAATCCATCACATAATAATTTCATAAAGTTTTGAAGTAAATTTTCCGAACAAAATTAAATTATGTTCTTATAAGGCTTCCGGAAAATGTATCGACAGGGTGAAAAGGTCGTAAAATGTTCTTAAAGAAACATCGTTTTTCTTCTTGAAATTCTATCGAAGTGTTCAATATAATTCTGTTTCTGGTAAATGGTTTGTTGGTACTGCGTGTTGGTTAAACTCTATTTTATTATTTAGGTTAAAAAAGGGGGGGTAAAATTTTATTTAATGTTACAAATATATATTTGTATCTAAACGAAAAGCTAAACTCAAACGCGTCACTCAAACAACTCACTTTTCTTGTTTATTATTTCAAATATTTGCATTGGTCATGAAATGTACGAATGCATTTTTCTGACATATATTTCATATGGTTCAAATCCATTTCCAAGTTTATTAGAAGGTATTTCTGAAATATTTAACACTTTTTAAATATTCACTTAGTATTCATGGAAACATCCGTAGGCAACAATTTTTGATGTTTAAAGAAATTTCAACGATTTGAAATAGTTTAAAGAAACTATTTCTCATTTTAACAAAACTCTCGAATACACATTAATCATTACTTTGTTTTCGCAATGAATAATGGTTCAAATCCATTTTTTACGAGTATACCAAGAGATTCGATTTCTTCACAACCGACAGATTCAAAACCAAATTTCTTTACTGCGTAGGTCATTGTTTTATTAAAAATAATGAATCAATCATTTTCATTTAATTTGAGCGTGTAATTATGAAAGGTTATTAGTAAGTTATCTATTAAAAAGTCCCTCAAAACTTGCGAACTTCCATGAATTTAAAGGTTTAAATTTTGAAATTCGCCTGGCGTGTTATAATTTGATAATAAAAGTTGGCAGGCGAGTCAATTCCTTAACTCGTTTAACTTTTTGTTTCACCAACGTCATTACCTACGCAAAACTTCCCAACAGCTTTTGCTTTCTAAGGAATTAAGCCGGCCTGATTATTAAAGGCCATAAAACAATAATTTGTATAGGGGAACAAAGTTTAAGAACGGCAGTTATGACGAATAAGTTTTGTTAAAAATTGTTATCATCTTTACGTCACAAAAATAATAATTAAACCACTATGACTAATGTGGCTAATGATCGCTTTTTTCGTGTAACAGGCCCGCTCATCTAGATTAGACTTCCCTCAGCTCTTACATCTCCAGAATTTGGCTGAATTTAAACGGGCTTTAAGTACAAAATTATTTTAAAATCTTACCATTCATAAATCTTAACTCCTTTTCAAAATTTTGTAATAAACCATATTATAAAAATTCCGGTAATTGTTTGGTTTCGGTTGCCTCCTTATTGTACCTTTTTAAAATGTCTGCTCAGAAGATTCTCTGTTTTATATTATGTTTTGGTATAATGTTCTTGTTTTGTTCTGTCCTGTTGTTTGTTATTGTTATTCTAAATGTTGTCATCACTTTGTATAAACAGCATATTTAGTGTTATAACACTATATTCGGTAATTCGTAATTCAGTATTAGTGGTCATGCTCTTAAAATTATTCCTACAGTGTGCCTTACCCAATACAGATCGAATATTATAATATTCGATCTGTATTGGGTAAGGCACACTGTAGGAATAATTTTAAGAGCATGACCACTAATACTGAATTACCGTTATATAGGAAAGCGCACTTGAAGTGAAATGACACTAAACTGTGCTATATAAATGTCATGTTATTATTATTATAATGGCTACCAGTTTAAATAGATTCCCTTTCAAGCGTACAACAATTAGATATCTTTCGTCGATGACTGAAAAAGACAACTTAATATATGTAATTTTATACGAAAAAGCCCGTTCCCTCAAGGGTCAGTATGAAATCAACATCACATCAAGATGATCAACACAGCAAGAATGCAGGTATTGGTACGAAATATGCAACACCGCTCCAGCACCGCACCGACCCGTATATGGGTTCCAATAGAAATATAAGAGAACCAAGTTATATGGAAAAATAAAATGTCAGCACCAGTGAATACGGAATGCGGCGTCAGACAAGGGGGAAGCTTATCACCGATTTTATTCAACGTCTATATGAATGATTTAAGCGATAAACTCACCTCGGCAAATGTAGGTTGTTACCTGGGAAACTTTGCGTAAATAACATTGCGTACGCAGATGACATGTTTATTTTGTTTCCAAGCATTAAAGCATTGAGAAAGCAGTTAAAGATATGCGAAGAATATTCCGCTGAACATAACATGGTCTACAACCCAACTAAATCTGTGTTACTAGTATTGAAGTCGGGCGCAGGCCCTACAAAAGTACTACCCGTCAGCCTAAACGGCACAAAAATAGCTGAAAAACTGGAGGTCAAATACTTAGGACACATCGTTACAGCGGAGCTCAATGATAATATGGATATTGAGCGACAGAGAAGATCACTATGCATCAGAGCAAATATGATTTCTCGACGATTTAATAAGTGTAGCCCAAAAGCAAAAATGCAACTTTCTAACGAATACTGCACGAGCCTATATACCTCGGAGCTGTGGACCAACTTCAACAAAGCATCTCTAAAAAGAATGGAAGTACAGTACCTACAACAACTCATACCTAATACTTTTTGGGCTGTCCTGGTACTGTAGTGCCACTGAGATGTTTGTAGAAGGGCGTGTTCCCGGATTCCGAGCATTTACGGTTGTTTCATTCCGAGCAATGAAACAACGGATCACCAGCTTTCGAACGCGACTAGCCACGAGCGAAAACGGTCTTGTGATGGCAGCACTGCACTTTTGGCAGGGACCTATCTACAAGCGATGGAGCCAATTCCTGATGTTGTAGATTAAAAAAATATAAATACATATATATTTTTTCTTTTTTAAACAAATTTTAGTTTCATTATGTTTTTTTGTATTATTATATTTTGTTTTAGTTTACTGTGTTTTATAACAATATTTTATATTTTTAATTTATATATTCTATGTATAATATGGAGCTCGTGGGATTGCACCACCCTCCCCAAGATCTGGAATAAACAAATAGAGTATTAAAAAAAAGTAAACGCGCCATCTCAATGTTATAAAAATAGTGTCGGCGAGCGCGTTTGTGTATTTTTTGTTTGGTAGCACTGAAGCTCGCGCGGTAGGATCAACCAATACCACCGCGAATATGACAACAGATAGAACGCTGAAAGAGTTGGTAACGAAAATTATATAAAGTTTTTTTAATTAGTAAGTAGTAGAGGGTACAGCTTGCATCCAAAAAAGTATTTTCTAGTTTTCTACCATTTAATAAACCAAAACTCCATCTGAAATCAAAATATCTGTAAGTCGGTTATTAAATACCCAACTCCTTAATTATAAATCGTTTGCTTTGTGTAACATTTAAAAAATTTCAAATAAATGATAATAAAATTTATCCAAAAAAAAACTCCACTCAATTTCATTTTTTTTCAAATTTTCTTCAAGATAGATATCATAATATTAAATAAACACTACGATATCACATTAGAAAACCACCACCATCTTAAACCGAAAAAGGAACGTACAAACAAATTTACAGACAGACGAATTGCCAAACGGTCAAAGTTAAAAGAGGACTACACTACGCTAAGCCATTATTTTTTACATTAGAGGCCATGATGAAAATGAAATCCAACGGCGCCTATGACATCTTTGGGGATGTTGGATGGAGGGTATATTTAGGGAAAGGAAGGAGAGGAAGTTCTGGAAAGGAAAATGCTATTAGGGATGGATAGGCATCTGAGGTCATGTATCCAGGAATGACGGACGTATGAATCCACACCCACTGCGGTGCAAAGCAATGAGTCGAGAGAATCTGGCTGGAGAAGTCAAAAGGTCTTCCTCAGCCAGTCTCTTTTGATCCGGCCCGCCATACAGTAGTTGGCCAAACGCATCCACCCCCAAGACCATGACAAACCTCATCCCATGAATCCGGGCTCCCCTGCTAAGTCACCAAACGTAGCAAACAACTTGTGGTGACCTATCACAGGAGTGTTGGTTATCCAATAAATGATTCCAGGAGCGGCGGTCCCTTTACCCGCCTCCTAAACTACATAGTACTGTGCAGCTTGCAACAATAAATATTTTTCAAAATGGCCTCCGTTGATATGTTCTGTAAATATTCCAGGGAATTCCCGTTTCCCACCATTTTTTCGCTCTGAATATTAACTTCCAATGGGACTGAAATATGAGATGAGCTCAACCGGGGCGCGAGAGCCAACGGAAATTAATACACGCAACAACAATTTTAAATTTAAATTCCACATATAAAATTGACTGAACGCTGAACATGAAATACCTATCTCAGCCATAACTGACCTAGAAACAAGTAGAATGGAGTATATTCATTTTATTTGAAGTTATTAAGTTTTCTGAGAAACATTTTAGTACACTTAGGACGGGTTGTTTCGGAGAATTTAAACAATTCATCAAATTTCAACGTTCATTTTCAAGTTCTGTGAAAGATTTTTTCAAGTTCTGTTTTTATTTCAGTTTTGTCAAGCAACTAGCCTGATATAATAACAGAACTTGAATAAGTCTTTCACAGAACCCGAAAATGAACCTTGAAATTTGATGAATTGTTCAATTTCTCCGAAACAACCCGTCCTTATTATTTTTATTACATATATCCACAAGCTTATGAATATTAATATAAAATCTGAGATAAAAAATAACTTTAAATAAATCATCACAATGATAATTCATCACATCTTTAAAAAGTTATATAAAGTCATGGAAAGTGATGAAACAAAAACTTTATTAACTGGGTTAAGTAAGTTAGGTTAATAAAAAAAAAAATCTTTTCTAATGACTTTATATCACTTTTTAAAGGTATGTTGAATTGTCACTGTATTGAGTTATCATGGAACCCATTTCGACACGTTGAAATACTTTCTTTTAATTGTTTACTGAATTAAAACTTAAAGGCATCATTCGACAGTAAGTAAAAAGCCAATTTTACTAAATATTGTAACTATTACCTCTTAGAGACATTGAATATTCACTGTGTGTTATGAAACCATGTTCAAAACAACGAAAAGCCAATTTTATTATCGAGGACCCCATTTATTTATGAACGTGAAACATGCAACAAAAACAACAATGTTTTCAACTTAACCTCAAGTCAATATACTAAATGTATCTTGGGAAAAACTGAAGTCATAACAAAGTAGACTGTAATATATCATACTCCCAATTCCCTACACCCTACCCCCTCTGGGTGTTATAAAACATGTTTTAATTTTATTATACAACTTTGAATAGACAGCTTTCCGTTTTCCTACAATCCACAACATTTATATATATATATATTGTTTTAATTGAAATAAAATACTATATAAATGTTTTATACACAATATTTGTAATAACTGTAATATATAGTGTGAGTTGTCGGCTTGCAAAACCCGCTCCGGAATTTTTCGGAAATCTGTAGATGTCACGAAAAACTGTTTGGAACATTTTGAACATTTTTATGCTCGATATCAAAATAATTACACATCATTCGTTTGATATTTAGCGAAAAACATAAATAATTTATTTATTTTTAATTTACTTCAAGCATTTTATGTGGATGTATCAGAACCAGCAGAAATTCAAGAGCGGGTTTTACAACTCGAGGAATTATGTTTTTATAACTCGTACGTACGAATATCTATGTTTTAACAGCATCAATCAACAACACCAGTTTAAGGCAAAGCTTAATGCTAAATCACTATTTTGATTAATTTTTATAACGAATCGGTGTACATTATGATACCAAAAAATATGCTTTAGATAAATTGAAGGTTTTCCTATCGTTTCGCTTGAGTAGAATACAAATAAAAAAATAAATTACTCATTAAAAAATATAAATGTAACATACAAAAAAAAAAAAATGTATTAACGAGTAAGGGTAACAACTTTAAAAAAATACAGTATTATAGCTAAGATTATCTGTGAAAGTTTCACTTGATTAACTTTTTTGCTTTCCTATAAAATTATTTACAAGATTAATAAAAAACTTTTTTGTGGTTGAAATAGAACGTTTCTAGACTCCGTTTGTCAATCGATTTTAATGCCTATTACCTACAATATAAAGTATACAAAGAATATATACATTTTTGGCTTGGCTTTTATATTATTTCAAATACCTTCTAAGAACACACTGATATTTAATTAAATTTTAATCAATGCACCTTTTACTATATTAAGTTTTTTTGAGTTGTTATATCTACTGCATTTCCAAAAGAAACTGTTTTTCATGAATTATATTGTAGTTTTTGATAATCCAACATCTACACCTCTTTCCTATCTAGGTCATGTATATTTTGTTGTTCTGTATTCAAACTTCAGACCGTTAAATAACAACAAAAATGCTTTGAAATCAGCCTCTTTCAATACCAACCACAAAACAAATATGAACAATCAGTACCTATGGAACGAACGCACGAAATATTGTGTAGGTACCTAAATCAAGCGTGAATTTATGTGTGGTCGTTTTGAAAACAATTGACGTTGATTTTTTTTCATTCCCGCAGAGAAAATAGCGCAATCAGTCTACAGCAAATGAAAAATGTATTCTTTTTTTATGATTAAGTTTTTGTCATATTTTTCCGTAGTTTTGAAAACAATAATACAAAAATATGTTTTATAGTTTCCTTTAAACCCTCTACATCCATATGTGTACTTTTGGATTTCTTTTTTAATACGCAATTTATTAAGGGTCAAGCTATAAAGCGGACTTTATACACAGCTAACCAAAATATCGTATCGTTTATTATCGCTATAATAGCGTATTATTTAGATTTTTGTATTTTTTTTGTGAATTGTAGTAACCGTTTACATTGAAAAGAATGGTAAAACGATTTTCGTTTTTAAAATGCATATATTAATTTTAATTGTCACGTTATAGCAGTTCACTTTTGCCCCGCTACCGTTTTAACAAACAATCCAAGGCCGCCTTCATCTATGGTACTCGTACTCTATGGGCTTTCTAGAAGCAAGCGCAAGAGATGATTCCTGAAAGCCAGTAACAATCGGTCAGCCACAGTGAGGTCGCGCCAACAGATGTGATACGGGCAACTGCTCCAGTCGACATATTTCACGGGAGACGCTGATGGCGGACATAGCTAGTTTTATGTAATCGCTGGTCATTATGTCAATTCCTCACTTTTTTACAATTCTTTCCTAAGAGTTGTATGGCGCCCATATACATAATGTGACACTTTTAGCTATTATTGCTACTTTAAAATTCCTTCCGTGCCAATTCTTCGAATTGTCGCGCACCCCTTGAGATCATGCTAATCATGTTATTTGAGAGTCTCTAGCTCTATTTGTTATGAATAAATGTAAAATGAATCATCGTACCTCTTTTATTCAATAACAAAGCAATCCTCATTGTCTTTTACTAATCTTGTTACAATGGCCCTAGAGTGGTTGAATTTGTACGTGAGTTTATTGCATTACACTGGCGACCAAACGAGTCTAAATTATTATTAGCCAAATTGTCGCAGTTACAACGTATGTAACTAATTACGCAATATTATTGATAAGATGCAACAAAATTGTCAAGTTAATTTAAAGTAAAAGTATTCTTATAACATACCATATGTGTTAGTATAAAGTGCTCTATATCGATCCTGACCGGAATTTCGATTAATGGGATTGAGATCAGCCACTACAGTTTAGATAAATCAATCAAACTGATTGAGAATTTAATAAAATATCTATTTGAAATAGCTAAGCATATTAGAAAGATATGTTCTATTCGAGCAAAAAATCTTATCTATCTTCTATATACCACACCAACCTTTTTTACACATCTAGTAATAATACAAACGCTGCAGCCAATTCCCCTATTTCTCGCATCCTTCAAACATTCAACTCAATTCAAACAAGCACAAATACCGACATATTTTTTGATTCTCTCCCTCTATTTAAGAAAAACTTTTTTAGCACACTGAATTCGCCCACATAACACATACAACCACACACAGACACACATGCACACGTACACACACACAAACAATCACACACACCTCTCTCCTTCCCCAGCACACTAATTAACTTAACTTAAAAATGTAACTTAACCGTAAAATGTATAATATACCTCATATGTATATATGTCAGCGACATGTCATTGGTACCAATTATTGTACTAACTTTTATAACTTTGTAACTATTGTCATCTATGTAATTATGTACTGTTTGTTTCTGCAATAAACAAAAAAATAAAAAATAAAATAAAATATATAAATAAAAAATGTAAATGTTCCTTTGTTCAAAATCTTAAATCTTAAAAGTTCATCACCAATTGCTTTGAAATTTTGACACAACGTTGCATTCGAATACGCCTGTATTTTTACGCATATTATGTAAATCTCTTTTTTTAACAGCGCCATCCGTTAGACGTAAAAGCAAAACGCGCTATTGTTTTTCTATCTGCACAGACAAAATGAGCCACAGAAACGCGTGGCGGGGTACAGCTAGTAAAATATATATTCTAAAACAACGAACCGTTCATGGAACAATACCTCAATTCATAGAAGAAGAAAAAACCCGCAAATGTAAAGAAAATGTTAAAATAGATTGAGTCCAAAAAACACATTAAAGCTTGTGATTTCACGGGAGGTGAATAAAACATTATAAAAGCCTTTTTGAAATAGGTATATTCTTTTAAATCACAAAAGACTAAATCCGCCTTAGCGCAAGACCCCTTAGTAACCAATACTAGGACAAGATCTGTATTTTTTAGTGAAGTATATCTTTGTTACACTTCACTGGAAGTGCTTTGTGTTGTTGGGTCTAAAAAAGAAATTGACTTTCAAACATAAGTAAAATAAAGTGTTGTTCTCAAAGTATTAATTTCTAATAATGTTCTACGACAAAAGTTCTCTGTTTTCCATATTATCAAAGATAGCTCGATTTATTAATTGAATCTCGTTATTTCACCCACCGGTTTCGCTTGTTTCAAGGTAAAATTTAAATCAGCTTGAGCCAAGCAAAACCAGGTTGAAAATAAATTACTGGTTAAAATACCTTATATTTTCGGTAATATGCATTAAAATCGCTTGACGCGTGAATACATTTATTTTGAAAAAAAAAATTTTTAGTAGCTTACATTTATGTTTTTTATTGAGTAATTTATTTTTTTATTTGAAAGTTAAACGATAAAAAAACCTTCAATTTATCTAAAGCAATTTTTTGGTATTCATAATGTACACCAATTCGTTATTAAGATTAATCAAAAAAGTGATTTAGGATTAAGCTTCGCCTTAATGCGCAGTCAATAAAAAATATTACAACACAAGACTTACATTCGTTTTCCTTTGTACCGATTGATCAATAGATGCATGACAGGATGTTCAGCGGAACTCACCTCTGTAAATAAGAAGAAAACATAATTTAATAAAAGGGTGCATGGTGTTTTTTCTTTCCTTTTCAAATCCGTGACAATAGACAACAAAGCATTAAAAGCTAATATTCAATACGAATCGCGTACTTCGGGAATATTTTATTATGAAATTCCATTGAAACTGCTTTATAGAAGCACGAAGCACACAAAGAAAAATTTTATATAATCCCATGAAAATATGAACGATGAGATCATATCATCTGCTAGAATTTTGGTATTCATAATAATAAAAGAGAAAGAAGTTTCCTTCCAGTCATCAGACTCATTACGCATCTATTACAATATTTTAAATGGCGAACTACTTACTTCTGGTGGAACATAACCTTAAAATAGTTTGTAAACGTTTTAAGCAAATGTGCAATAAGAGATCGAAGAAAATATGGCAGAAGAGGAGGATAGAGGATATTTACAATATTTTGATCGAATATTAGGAGCTCACCAGGACGATACTTCAAACAACTTCCATACTGGAGCAAAGACAAAATGTTTCTTGTTGTTTATCATATGCTAAGTTAAAAATACCAAGTTTACCTATTTATTTTGAACTTTTGCACCGACACGTCACACACTGGGTGAAATAGAGTTTCTAACATTGATTAAATGGCAAAACTCAAGCTCCTGAATAACATGAAAAACTCCTGCATCATTATGTGGTAGTTGGAGACATCGACGTATCAGACAAAACTCCTGCATTATTATGTGGTAGTTGGAAACATCAACGTATTTGACAAAACTCCTCCATCGTTATGTGGTATTTCGAGACATCGGCGTATTGATTAATTGCTAAAACTTAATGGTAACTAAATAACATTTTCTGCGTCGAGTTTTGTGGTAGACAAAAAAAAATGTTGTTCTTTATGAAATGACATTGAAAATCCAATTTGTACCTACTTACATTATACTTTCGCACCGACGACGCGTCGAAAACTGGGTGATATGGTGTTTTTAGCATTGATTTAATAGTAACATTCAAGCTCTTCAACAACATTGAAACCTGTTGCATCGAGTAATGTGGTATATGGAGACATCGTGTATTAATTACAAAAAAGATTAGCGCAAGCGTTAATGAAAAACGACAAATCACGCACTCCGTGCTTGTTTTAAAAATCGTCCAAAGATGCAGCATGGTATTAAACAATTAAAGCACTTACTTATTTTGTAACCCTTTCATATAAATGTTTTTCAGCTTTATGTAAAATATTTAAAACAGCTTTCCATTCGAATATATTAAGCTTAGTTAACGGTGTATAGTAAATTACAGTTTTTTTCAAAACCAAACGTGAAAGTTTGGTAAAAACCGAGAAAGTAGTATAATTCTTCAGGAAAATATGTTTTTTTTTCATTTTTGTATGTATTGGTCAACTATGTAGTAATTTGAAGTATTTTATTTTTCATTGCGTTAACGCCGGGATAAAGATTTCTCACATTGTGCGTTGGTTCGAACTAGCGCCCGCGGCATCTGTGTATATATAAATCAACTCTCATTCATGGATCGTATCACTTTTATTCGGAATATTCATTTTTGTTTATTGTGAAGAATATTCGTAAAATATTTTTTTCTAATTCTTTAGTATATTAATTTTACTGAAAACAGATTTTCATTGTGAGTGAAGCATTGAAAAAAAAAATAGAAATTGAGGCTAAAGCAGAGCCCCGGCAAGGCTCAGATCCTGGGTTCAATAACTAGATGTGACCGAAACTTTTTCTGATTTTTCTCTCTCAAATTTTCATTTGAGAGTCGCTAACATTGTCTTCATGAAATAAATATAACAATTTAAGGTTATACCATTAAGTTAAAAAATAAATAAAATTATTCATCTTAGACTTGCAGAAAAGACAATAGATATCGCACATTAAAAATAAAAATTGTTATATTTATCCAATACATTATATAGATTGCATTTAGTTCGGGAAGAATCGTGCAATCATACATAAAGATAACTGCTAATAAAAATACGTGTTAAGAAAATGAAGATGGTGTTAATAATTCTTAGTAGAACTATGCTAGAGTTAAATATGACCGAAAGGGATATGATCAAATTAGCTCAGCGGTAGAGCAAAGCCCCGACAAGGCTGAAGTCCTAGGTTCAATTCCTAGATGCAACCGAATCTTTTTCTGATCTTTCTGTATCAAATTTACATTTGAGAGTAATCTACGTTCAATGACCGGAATACTAGGTAGGTACTACCAAACCTTCCTATTCCCCATTTACTCTCCCACCCCACTTTCTTATGTCTCACACATTGAATTCCTCAAATGGCAGATTCCATGGTTCCATATTGGTTCTGGCCTATTGTAATAAATAAATTATTTGCCTGGTTTTTACCCCTTGTGAAGAAGATATTGTCTTCAATGATTAAAGAAATACTTTTTACTCTACGCTAATTAATTTATTTTATTTACGCAACATTCTTAAATTTTATCACACTAAAATATTCAGTAAGTTTCCTATTTTGTTCCAAACAAAATAATATATATTAAATCAAATTAATTTCACATCCTCTGTTAGCCCCATTCTAACAGCTCAACTTGTCAAGAGTTCGGGCTGACGCGGCCCCAAACGAAGGCATGTTCCAGTTATCACATTTCACATTCATATCCCTGACACGAAACTGTATGAAGGCGGAAGGGTTGGTTGTTCCTCGCAAATTACAAAGTTACTCGACCGAAAAATTTTCCCATTACAACTGTTTTACTTTCCCGGCGCCACGACTTTCCCTAATGTAAAACGTCTAATAGAATTCGCCCTGTTTGCGGGTAGTTTCGAATTTGAATGTGTTTTTCGCCTGCTTTTGTGTGTCCTCGTATGTAAAAGTACATGTCATATGGCATAATGTGAGTGTGTTGTGCTCGTATGGCTCATGTCATGTGGCACTTGTTAGTGGTTGTGTGAGGCGTGGCTTTTGCTAAAACATGTTATCTCTACGTCCATCAAATGACAAAGTCAACTAAGTAAATATTTACAGGATATTAAAGTAAAGCTTATTATGACTTGATTCCTTTTTATCTGTTTCAAATCTACACTTTTAGCAGAGAGCATACGAGAATATGTATTTTTTTAATAAAAAATAAAGTATATATCTACTCTGAACTCTTGAAATCAAAGTAATATTATATTTATCTACAATTTCCTTTTTAACAGTCATTTAGAATTTGATTTTTTCACTTTGGGAATTTATTTATTTCATTTAAACGCCCATAGGTTTTTTACACACAATGCATTTGTTTTTAAATACAATTAAAATTAATAAATTAATAATGTATAAGAATATACAGATTACATAAAATATAAGATTTAACAATGCATAGGTTAACAAAATATAGGTAACATGAAACATAAAAGTTTACGAAACGTAGGTAACATGGAATTTGTTGAAGTGAAATAAAAATAGATGATCTGCCAATATCCTCCGATTTAATTGAATAAAAAAGTATGAAATTGGTGTTCACATTAGCCTATAAACTATGTAACTTTTATTAACAATCTCTATTACCCAAGATTAGGATAAGAATCGACAAAAGGTCTAATGGAAAAATATTTATTTCTAATATAAACATTCCATTAAACTGAGTTTAAATTTTGACACTGATTGGCAGCGGTAAACATCGATTGAACTATACTTATTACCAAGTCTGTGTAATCTTTGAATAGGCGAGTATACGAAATAATTGTTAGCAGATTTTGGAACATTATCCAGGGCATTCAGTGGAGTGTCTCGTGTAGGTACCCGCAAATCTATGGACTTAAATCGATTTTCGAAAAACTGTGAGAGACCACGACCAAGATTCCACGCGTTGCGTTTCTTGTAATGGCTTAAAATGTGATTAGGGACCAGATTTGATGAATACATTTATTTTTCCTATGTCATACTCTGGCCTACTTCCCTTTTACGATATTCCCCAATTGCGGGTAACATATGAAATAAAAGAGAATAAAACTTTAACAAAACAGACATTTAATCATAGAAAGTAATAACGATTCAACTATTTAGACAGGTGATTAATATCGAACCACGCTAAAGCTTATTCTTTTTACGTTAGCTCCACACATGAGGCCCTGAGAAAAGTATTTTCCCTGTTATATACTCTCAATTGTACTTTGGGTTGCTGTGTAAAGGGTATTTTTAAGGAAAGGAAGGAGAAGAAGTTCTGGAAAGGAAAAGGTGTGAGTGGTGGGTAGGAATATGAGGGTGAGTGTGTCCAGGAGTGACGGACGTATGAATCCATCACTTCCACTGCGGGGCATGGTGATGGGTAGCATGAAGCCGTCTGGAGACTGAAGATGTCAGAAGGTCTCCCTCAGCCGGTCTCTCCAGACAAACCTCGTCCCATGAGCCCGACACCTCTCCCAAATTACCAAAGATAGCGAACCACTCGGGGTGATATGATATGGCTTAAGTCTCGGTTATCCAATGAATGGTCCCCGGGGCGGCGTACCAATACCCGTCTCGCGAATTTGAGGTGGCTCGTGCGATTTAAAAAAATACACAAAGTGACTAATCACATATAAATTTTTATCAACTACGCCTTTCAAGCAACTGTCATTTTGCATTCAAATTCGCAATCGGAAATAATTAATTAACTAATGGCAATCACGCAAATGCCGCCGCACCTGTTGACAAAAGTCAATATTATCCAACAGCATGTTTACTCCGCCACAGGCAGAGAAAAGTAATTTATCAAGGCAAGAGGAATAGAAATAAACAGCATGTGTAAAGTAATTTTTCAGCAGCTACTCGATTCGATTATCGGTTTAAAGTTTAGTTAAGTGGAGCGGCGTGTGTAATGCATATACCTGTGCTAGGCATGCATAAAATATAGACGATAACCTCGCGTGGCACGGAAGCCAGCGAAAGGGTTTTAGTGTGATTGGTTTAAAGAGTTAAAATTAATTTTAAGCACGAAATGTATACTGTACGTACTCGAATCAATATATAGAAATGAGGTTGGGGTGGTCGGATGTTCGGACTACGGTTTTCAGCCTGTTGAATCACCTGTTAGCAACAGATACATTTTTACATACAAACAATTTAATTATGCAATGCATGTAATTAATGTTACAGTAATGTTCAATTCCTTACAGGGATTATCTAATATTTTCTTTTTTTAATTCTACCATTTGATATTTTATCTGTTTGTTATGTTCCGGTGCCGATCAAGGTGGTTGTAGTGTTTTATACTACCTTTTTTATCCCGTAAGAGTTCGCATGATTGTGGTTCCTACAACAAGCTGTTAAATCGGGATATCAATATTATGTTACCTATCAATGTGAAGAAAGATCGATAAAAGAATTTCTTTTGAAAAATTGTAATTGCCAGTTTGAAAGAGTAAAAAACTTTTTCTTCTTCAATGTAAACACCCGCTAAGCTGCCAAAGCAGTTTGTCAGTAGGTCACGTTCACAACATAAAAGGGAATTAAGTAGGTATCTAAATACCCACTGACAAATCTTATGATTTCAGAGGAAATTTTGTTTTTCTACTTACTGTCAACAGAACTAAAAGCTTTATATTGTTTTTACTAATGTATGGTTTGTTCCTTACAGAGATTTAATAACGTGTTGTTTAAGTATTATGCGGTAAGTTATTGTGACTGTCTTTCACAAGTTGAAGCACGGAGTATGGTTTTCACATGGTGTGATTATTTGAGGTTCTGAACCATTCACGGAAAGCCACATTCCGTGCATGCTTCAGAATCAAAAATAATTCCACCATGTGAAAACTACTTAAACCGGTTTCATAGGGTTCCTCACATGCAAATATTTTAAATTATAGTCGTTTTAAAAAAACCCTACAAAATACCATTTGTAAGCACATGTTGCTGAATAATAAATGTACTTTTTTATTTATATTTATTAAATATTATCATGTAGATACAAACTTATTACAATAATTGTTATGTAGGTACAAACTTATTACAATAATTATTTTGAAAATGTGTAGTCTACTATTATTCACAAGGTTTGTTTGGTTTTCAAAGTTTTCTGTTTTCCGACAATTCCAAGAGCACTAAATGTCCTTGGCTAGGAATGGAGAACGGTAATTCATCTTTAAGTCGTACCTTGTCGAAAAACGCCTTGCAGCCCACCCTACTGTACGTAGTTTCACCATTACTACAGCATCATACTATTACAACAGAATGACGTGGGTGACTAATACTTGAAATCACCGATAAATTAAATAATTTGAAAACTAGTGTTGTAAAAGAATTTTCTCAGGGCCATTGGAAGTCACGAAAAACCACAAACCCAACCAACGGAAAGGCATGTAGAACGGAGCGGAAGCGAACGCCATGGGCGCTCCAACGATTTTTGATCATCCATTCGTATTTTTATTTTGATAAATCTTAAGGATCGGAACGGAAAATTTACGTAACCCATTGTGCATGAGCAGTGAGTTAAGTTATTATTATGAATTTATTTCAATATGCGTAATGGTACACATCAATAATTAATATTAAAAAATCCTGCACACTTAAACTAGGCTTATATCACGAAACATCATGGGGTTTCATTGCGTTGTTTCCATTCGAGTCCAAATAACTTATCTTTAATTTAGCGACAACTTGACAACTTTCATTTTCTCAATTAAAAATTCATTGAAAAAATTATAAAAACCCATTTTATTCCAATAACAATATAAATGCAGTGCTCGAAAAACTATATGAGATGTTAAGAGACGTACCCGGCTTATTTTAATCAGTGATTCCTAAGCTTATTTGGAGTCTTAAATGTAGCTGGCATTTTTCGGTCCTCGGTGACTTTTATATCACCAAAAACATTTGAAAAATCGGTAGGCGGCGGATTGGATTATTACTCGGCAGAACTAGCAATGACAAATAATCAAAATAAAACAACAAACAATGTCGCCAAAAAAAATATTCTTTTTACACTTTTATTTCAAATAAGGTCAGTAATCGCCGGTTAAAATTTGTCAGGTACATCCCTTAACCCCACTACTTGTAAAACGATTATCAACCGTAGTCGTCCAATAAATAATATTGCATTATTATTATATTCGTGTTCTACTTACACAATTACTAATCTTATTCTTAACATAGGTTACTGGGCAAACGATAAGACAGATAGATTCCCACTGACGTAATATATCTTGACTTTGAGAAAGTCTTCGATACTGTTCCAACCAATAGACTGTTGGCTTAACTTAAATTTCTAGGCGTAAGAGAACGGCTTCTCGAATGGACCAAATCCTTCTTCACTAAGAGTTAAAATTGATACAAGTTCAAATTTAAAACCAACTGTCGACTGAACTCAATGTGACCAGCGGTGTCCTTCAAGGATCAGTTCTGAGATCGGTTCTCTTTATTTTTTACATCAGTAAACCACGAATGTGTTATGGCGACTTCGTTATATACGAGTAATAACGGGATAAATGCGGCTGCATGAACACGTGTTCCGATGTGTTATGAAAGTAGTAATAATTTATTAGGAAATTGTCATCTTTTTAACAAGATTTTAATAAATCAGCAATACTTTAGGGATCTATTGAGGAAGGCACGGGATGAAAGACGTGTCCTGAAGGTCAGAGTGTTTATTTGTGAGTCAGGTAGCCGTGATGAGATGTCGTAGGACAGATGTAGTATTCTCCGGATGCAGGCGGTGATGGCAGGTCAAGCGCGGGTCTGTGAGTCGACGCCGGGGCGCTGGTGACCGGACTCGTTGTCTGTTAGGCACTGGCGATCTTGGCAATCAGTACTCCAGTGCTGACGGGAAGGCCGAAGGTGCGGTGGACCTTGTAGGCGGTTGAACGGGAGCTGAGTAGACCAGTGAGGATGCTGCGTGTCCTCGTGGTGGTCATGGTGAGTGGATGAAGCGATGGTCAGAGACACTGGAACCAGGGCGCTGTAATCCGTTGTAGCGTTGGCCGAGGGACGGCGATCTGGGCCAAAGCGCTATGATGATATCCCGATGGAGTCCATGAGCAGAGCCGGGAAGAATGTCCTTCGCGCAAGTGAGGTGCGCGGATTATCACTCGTTGAGCACCTTGTTAACTGATGGCGGATTGATGACTGACTGACTAGATTCTTCATGCTGTCGCTTTTAAAAGGTGAAGAAGCTTCTTGAACAATTTGGTTGCTATGTAGAATTTTCCAAACAAATAAATAAAAAATAAAAGAACATCCAAGAAGCTTGTTTGGAAAAAAACCGAAACTTCTAGAATTCCGTTCGAATGAAGTAGTGGCGTACCACTACAATACTAATTTTTCTAAAACCCTTTTTGCATCCAATCCTAGGAAAAACTTCCTTGCAAATAGAGTAGTGGTTGCTTGGAACAAACTTCTAAAACATGTCATAGATTCCTCTAATATAAACCAATTTAAAGCTATATTGGATACTTATTTGGAGAGAAGAAAGAATTAACTTACATTAAATTTATTTTAAAACTGAATCACTGTTTAACTGAATAAATGAGATTTAAGCGCAGTAGTAGAATGCTGCCTGCTCATTAAATAATGATTATTATTATTTCTCATCATACTAATATATTATATCAACGTGCTACGTCTTCGGATACATTACAGCGTACTAAGCCATTCCAAAACAATAAATTTCTGTTAACATTATATTTACTGTTTTATTACACGAAAACATTTTTGCAACCAATAAAACAAAAAAGAAAATATTTCATTTGATTATGGAAAATTTGTATTTATTTGTTTCGTGTTTATAAATTATAGCGTAATTCAAAAGCAATATTTTGAGAAAATAAAACGTTGAAAATTTCCATTGTTCAAAGTAAACTCGTTTGTGAATCGGACTAATTTTCATTTCTTTGGTAAAATCACGGAAAATACAATATACTATATTGCCTTCGACAAATTACGAGTGACCAGTAAAATGGGGTCCCGTATTTCGTTCGTAAGGTGACTTTTGAAACGACTGCGATTCACAAAGACACTAAGGACGGGTTGTTTCAGAGAATTTGAACAGTTCATCTTCAGGTTGTTTTTCCTTAAAATCCAATAATCTCTTGTTCGTGTTCTCGATCTACTAACTCCCCAACAAATACCATAGTAAGACCTCTGTACTGTGCGCCAACATTTATACGAACGTTGTGTATATTGAATTAAAACTGGACATTTAGTTTGGTGTACTAAAATAAATACATCTATTTCTGTAGCAAATAAATTAGCATTCTTTTACAATTTCAATGGAATTACAAATTACAAATCGAATTTAGGTCACTGTGACGTTATGTTTGAAATAATGGAATCATCGTTAAGAAGAGACATAACCTAACTTTTAAAAGCGTCTAGTAGATTTCATCATAAGTGCACACAAATAAAATGGCACGTAATAAAAATCTTCGTTGTCAATTTAATCATATTACATAGTGCATGATAGTGAAATATATATGATTGCATTTCCTTTATAGGTCAGTCAGAGAATTATTCTATTTACAAGGACACAAAATACTATCCACTCATCCAAAGTATATGTTTGTATGTAACCGATATTTCAGTCCCCCGTCTGTACAGACGTTTATGATGCACGGATCCAAAGGTTATTCCCGTAAAATTGAATTTGTTGTGTAACGGAAATAGCATAGATTTAACTTCGTTAGTTAGAGATATTCTAGTAAGATTAAATTTCCACCCTATGTATCAAACATGATTGGTGTAAACATAGAACCCGAAAGTACATATTTCTGTGATAATCTGAAAAAATTGATGCGCTCTGAAAGTTTTAGACGTATTATAAATCTTGTAAATTTATCTCATCCATAAAACAGGAAAATTGTTTATGTGTTCCAATAAAAACTGGCGTGAAAATTGAACAGCTTTATTCTATCTACAATTTAAAAGTCATCTACTTTTCATTATCAAATAATAAAACGCCATATTTTTCATTCATATTTATCAACTGCTCAATAATAAATTAATTTCAAGTAAAATTATAAATCTGGCAATCTAATGAGTAACATCGAAAAATAGTTTTATTTATTCAAACTTTTACGAATCCGAGTAGTAAAACTGTAAGGATGAGTTATTTCAGAGAATTTTAAAAATTCATCAAATTTAGATGTTCATGATTAAGTGCTGTGAAGGTTATACTCAAGTTTTGTTATTATATCATTATTGGCCAGTTGTTTCACAAAACTGAAATGATCACAGAATATGAATAGATCCTTCATAGAACTTGAAAATTAACCTAGAAATTTGGTGATTTGTTCAAATTCCCTGAAACAACCTTATGAATACTAGCGCGGACCTATGAAAAACTGACGGGATATTATGATTTTTCGACAAATCAATTTTATTTTTTTACAAATGGCAATTTAAATAATTTGTTGTCAAAAATGTTAAATACGAGTAGATACTTTATCGTTTGGCAGAATTCTTCAAACAACAGTCAGTTCCAATTTTGAAAATGACACTTAAATTCAGAGCAAATCTGGGTTCATTAAACCAAATTTCACGCAGGAATAACTAACGCACATCACAAACAACCGAAATTAGTATGTTTGATTAAGCGGTAATCAAAATAGCTAAATAGTTAGAGTAAAACTAAACTCGTACTGGAAAATGATTAGACTATCAAGTCTTTGTGTTGAAATATTTTCATTGTTTTTAAAGGCATCAATTCTAGAGTGGTCTCCCGAAAACTTAAACAGTATAGTATATTTCGATCTTGAATGAAGCAAAATACCTGCAATAAGGTCGTAATTTCTCCGCCGGTACTGTCTGTGTGCTTAGGCTCCCTGGAGAAATTCAGAATCTTGAGTAGTTTTATAGTGTGCATTTTGCAATCGCCTCATTGTTTGATCTCAACCCCCCCGGTGGAAAAGTGGATTGAACCGAGATAATATCTGATTCTTACGTTTGAAAATCTGTGCATTTGAAAATAAATAACCCCGTGGAAAATCCATGAAACCAAGGTTCATGGAATAAAACTGAAATTAAAGTATTCAAAAGCTTTAGCATAGCTTTCTACTGTTTCTGGAATTTTTACAAATTAGTTTGAATTCTTAGTTTCGAACTAATTTCAATAGCATCTTTTCTTTTGAAAAAAAAAATGCAGAAAAGGGCGGTTTTCTAGTACCTTTTTTACGGTTTAATAGATGTATTATAACTCTACAACTCATGATCGAAAAAGCGTTTTGGGCTGAAATTTTAAACTATTTATAAATCCAGAAAATGTGCGTTTGTTACGTTCATATCCGTCAATTTTTTTCAAAAATACAAAACATTAAAAATCCATGAAACCATCCTTTTTAATGAATACATTTTTAAGCTCCATTATTAGCTCCATACTAGCTCCACACGGGAGGCCCTGAGAAAAATAATTCCTCTAAGAGCCTATGTCATTTTTAGGGATTCTGCATGGAGGGTTTTTTTAGGAAGGAGTGGAAGTTTTCGAATGAAAAAATGCTTGAAGGTTGGGTAGGAATCTGGGGTCAGTGTGTCTAGGAGGGAGGTATGTATCCATTTCTCCCACTGCAGCGCAAGGCGATGTTCCGAGAAAATCCTGCTGGTGAGATCAAAAGGTTTCTCTCAACCAGTCTCTCGCAATCAGGCCTGCCACGTAGTTGGTGGGCAGACTCATTCGCCACACAGACCCGGATAAACCTCACTCCCTGCTAATTCACCAAACGTGGCCAACTACTTGGTGTGACCTATGGCAGAGGTGTTGGTTATCCAATAAATGGTTCCCGAGGTAGCGGTACCCAAACCTGTCTTTCAAATTAATACCTTCGGTCATTTCTATTAATTAATATAAAATTTTACTATCCGGTTTCGCCCGAAATTAAACTCTTATTTTTTCCATGGTGAACAATTGATAAATAATATGGAATTAAATTGTATATTATATATACACTAACATATTTTTTTTATTTAATTTCTCAAGAATATGTCAACGCTATTATATTAAGACACCCATGGATATTTTATAATAAAAAATATGTTACAAGATGAAAAGGGTTGTGTTGTCTTAAAAAACCCATGAAGAAAAATGGGAAAATTTTCATTGCACAAGATCTCATTGTTACTAGTTAGTTTGAAGTGAAACAATTTTTTGCTTAGTGGTTAAAAATTTACCCGTAAAAGAACGAATCATTTTTAATTTAGTTCATAAAGTCTATAGAAAATAAGAATTAGGTATGTTCATTCATGGAAGTATTCCAATAGACATATTCTACGGAAAAAAATTTGTTTCGTGCCCACTGGCATTCTGAAGCTCACATTTAAAACTTTATCAAGACTAAATTAAAAAGTTACCTGTGGAGACGATTTAAAAACATTTTTAAAAATTTATCTTGTACTTTTTAGTGCATGGAATTTGTGAAAAATGATATTTAATATTTTTTTATGTGAATTCGCACAGTCCTAGCTGCCCAGTTCGATTCCTATTAACTACGCCATCTCCAAAGGGAGTATTTTGAAAGGTTGGACTTGAAAGAACTTGGCCTTTCAAATCCGGTCACTAAACACGGCCAAAGCCATTTCAAGCATAATTTTGATTATGAATGGTTGACTTTCGCCACGGCAACTTTTAAAGTACTTTTTTGAGACGATCTGTAAACAATCATTAATTAATGGAAATTTATTTGCGCTGGAAAAATGAGTAGATCTAGAGGAGAAAAAGCTTTTTTAGGGAAAACGGAAAGAACGCAGTAAATATTCCGGGGACTTTAGTACCGAGCACCTTATACAAACTCATTCTGAAATCTAGGGAAAATGTAGGGGAATTATTATCTTAAATCTAGGGAAATAAAGAATTTGGGATTACTATCACTTTCTTGATCTCCAGATCAGTTACCAATTATCTTCACCGCTCAACAAAATTTTACTCTATAAAATAGAATATATTTCAGTATAATTTTGGATCATTAAATTAATTTCAATTGTTCAGCTATTACAACAAGTGGCATATTCTCAATTTACATTTTAAACCAACATCCCAGTCTTGCTCCTCTAAAAGTTTTGTAATAATGTGTAAAGTTTTCGTTTACCCTGTAACAATATTCTATTGAAAAATATTTTTAGCCTCGAAACTTGCGCTTAGCACCGGCAAGATAAAGCTTCGTAGACTATTAATGCCACTTACAATGTAACTAACTACGAGTGCAAACAGAGCCTGAGAACAAAAAGCATCCGTGGAACGAAACTTTGGCTTTGATAGGCGACACGGAAGCTTTGCCGCGATTCGTTCCAGAAAACCAACCCTTTTGCTGGCAACAAATTCTATTCCCCAAACAATGCGAAATTCGATACTCAGAGCTTGTATGGATGTAACGTTTCAAAGGGAATTCTTCGAAAATATTGGATCTTGGAACTTTTCAAAGGAAATCATGTGTCTTCATATTTTCTAGTAATAAAACTATCATTTTCCTTGGTATTTTAAAGATAATATGCATCAGTCACAGAAGAAACCTGAACGTAAGAAATGCGATGAACTTGTGTTTCGTGATCCTAAAGTCAGATTAATGGGATGTAAATTTCAAATTCAGACATTCAGTCACTGGGCACCAATTATAATTCAAATGGAATGGTTATATACGATGTCAGGCAGTGTAAAACCGTGTTGATAAACTGTCTCTAGAAAATAGTCAAAAGGTATTAAGTCATTGGTGATTTTGGATTTCATTCACATCTAAGTGGAAATCATCATATTCAGTGTCCTCAGAAAGCTTAAAGTAAACCTCCTGGATGTAGAAATCTTATAGAATAGTGAAGTTTAACTCGTGTATATCGTAACTGTTCATGTATCTTCCATTCCTCAGTATCGTTTGGTTTAAAATGAGACACATGTTTCTCTCAAAACTCGCCGACGCGCGATGGTGAGCTTTAGAATCTTGAAAGTTTTCCAGGTTTTCTTGTATACAAGGTGTCTGAGGGAAAAGGGCACTAACTTCAGGAGATTATTCTATGTGATTGTAAAATGACAAGTAAAAAAGATGCTAAACTTAGGTATGATTTGAGATTTTCACGGCGAAAAGTATTATAGTGATTACACATCTATGTGTAATTACACATCTGCCCTGATGATGGACACTGCAATGTTGTCCGAAACGTCGGTTAAAAAAAGAGGTAGCGCAATACGGCATAAGACCCCAATAACAAATCACTATAAGATACACAATTTTTTCAAAATTCCACAATTTAATTTAAATGAGTTAATTATTTGTATGAAAAAATAAATATTCTTCTCTGGAAAAGTATTTTCGTATTATATTTCAAAAAAAGTTTTTTTTTAACTTCTATCATTCTGTCTGTGATTGTACAAGATGGTATAAGTTTAAAAAAAGTTTGTACATTTTTCCCTAGGACACCCTGTAGAAGTTTTAAGTCAGTCATAATATTCAGTTCTTTACAACGGTTTAAACAACATTTAAATATTTACACTATTTAAAAAAATAGGAGAAAAATTGTGTTTTTCATATTTTTTAATAGAAAAAAGAGACGAAACTAAGTAGGCTCTAAACTTCGTAGTGTTTTTATAAAATTCAAATATTTTCTAAAACACTATAATGTATGCTAGAATAACACTAAAATCCAACGAATTCCATGCAATAAGGCCTACATAAAAAAGTTTATAACCTTCGAGGTTCTTATATAGTGTACTTTATGGATATGTTTCAGACGTTAATAATGAAATCTTGATTTTATGTTTTAGAACCCTAAAACACGTAAGTTCGTAAATCTCCCGGTAGCGTCGGTGGCGGCGCGACGACCGGATCGCGGCGGCAGGGACCGTATTTCTTCGTTCGCCGAAACATTTGCCTCATGAATAACTGCCACCGCGGCTTTAGTATTATTTGATTATTTGATGGTTTTTTCAAGTTGATACCTCGTCGTGCTCACATCACTCTCAATCGCTAAATTATTAGAACATTGGGAAAGATAAAGTGCAAGATGATGTTTTTTTTTCGTATTTATTACCCGTAAAAAAAATCAGAGGATGTTACAATTGTAGAATTTGTGAAGCTGAAAGTTAATATTCATTGTCTGTTTCAAACGCCTCTGCTTTGAGATATCGGACACTTGGACCCTATAGACCGAAATGGTGATTATGTTCCTGCGAAATCACTCTCAGAGATACCTCACCCCGAAGTTCGCCTTCTGCTAACCTTTCTTACAGCGCGAAACTTTCGCCGGCAGCAAAATGTTTCATACTTATGAAACATTAGAGAAGAGAGATAGAGATTTATTTGTGGTGTGGACAGTTTCCTTGCCTTCTGACATTCTTGTCATGTCACTACTATTTGCGCTGTTATAATATTTAGCTAGATTATATCTGTTGGCAAGTCACCTTTTCTGTATATTTTATCCTGTTTAAATGAAGTACTTTCTATTATTGTAGCATTCTATGCCTTAAGAAAATTTCAGCTGCATCACATTCAATGTCGTTTTGTATACATATTGTTGTGTTCTTAAATGTAATACTAATATTCGCTTATGTACCACTGTGTACTTATAATCTATGTATCACATTATTGTAAAAGCCTTTTATGGCGTTTAATAAATAAATAAATAAATAAATGTCCATATTAGTTATTTACTCTGTTCGGGATTTTCTCAACAAACGACGATATATGTAGAGCTCGAAGGTTTCTAAACAATTTTTTTAATGCTTTATGTAAGGTTCTAATCCAATCCTTTAAAATATATTACCTACAAATTCAACAATAACTTTGAGTATACATTTGAAACTTTGCAGCGAAGACGAGCTGACTCAATATACACAGAATTTTAAACAATGACATTGACTGTACCGAACTTCTGTCCCATATTAACTTTAATATACCTTTGAAACGTACTCGACATACAGTGCTATTTCACACGCTTAATTATAAACCAAAGCAGCATCTAATTCGCCAATTAACCGAGCTCTTCATACTCTAAATAAAATTTGTCTCAACTCTAACTTTGACATTTTTTCGGATTCAATGCCCAAATTCAAACGTGGCATCATGTCAATAATTTAAACTGTTCAATGCGCACACACACACACATAAACACACACGCACACACACACACACACACCCTCACACACACACACACACACACCCTATACACTACACACGTCACCTGGTAATTAAGGAATAAACATACCACCTACCAGACATTACAAGGAAACATATCATAGGTACCCAACATGAAGTATCTTATTCCTGTATATTGTTTCATCTCTGTAAATCATGTACTGTTTGTTTCTATAATATAAAATAAAATATAAATAAAATGGTTTCAAATGAGTTTTGGATGATAGAGGAAGGGTTTATGGTATATCCTCCTTAAATTAAAATAAACTAAATAGATAAAATGTGTATCTATAACTTTCCGATATTATTCTTATAATCTTTTTAAGGTTTGATTAACTTTATGTATTTTGTATGTTTATTTTACAACTTTTGTGAATACTTCAAGGCTTTGTTACCTAAGTGACCAGAACGGTTGCAGTTCCGTCGAATTGTTCCAAGCTCAAGCCAACAGGGTAAAGATAAACCTGATGCTATTGAAGAGGACTCCAGAAGAAGAAAATAACGGTACATTTAGCCTATTGTCAGAAAAATATGCTTCTAAGATTCAGAATACCCGAGAATAATCCCAGCCTAACAAAAAGTTGACCGTTGTTCCTTGTTATCATCAACAATAGTTAACCTGCCCAAGGGATCTCGTAATGGCTTAGCGCAATACGGGAGGTTCATTTTTATAAGGAAAATACGACTAATTTGTGTCACATTAAAAACCGACAGAAGTCTGTATTACATATCTGGATCCATAGATGTCCAAAATTTAATCTGAATTCCTAGAAACCAATAACTCTTATGAGCTTCAAGTGCTGGTCTAGAACTGTAGAATTGTAATGTGGTAGAAATAAAAGTTTTGCAACCTTCTATTTGTCTAATGGTCATGTTTTTAAATCAATATAATAATGTTTGTGGCCTTGAAAGGTTTTCGTGACAATTTAATACGTTTTACTTGTTAATGTTTCAAACTTTGAAACTACTATTTCAATGACTGAAAAGGTAAAACCCAATCTGATAACAATAAAATAATTAGACTTCCTTACTAGATAAGCCTTTGTAATATTTTCAGTTATTTAGGCTTCATCCAACTTTCAACACGCGAGTTTTAAGAAATGTGTTTTTTAAGTGTACAATTTTAAAAATTGTGAGAAACTATACGGCGCGCATCTTGAGTTAATTTTTGACAGTAAAAAATACTTTGAAAGTGCCATAGAATTTGGTATGCAAAAATTTATAAAAATTACTAGGGATATTCGTAAAAAGAACAAAACTTAAACAACAAAAACCGAAAAATTTTAATGTTAATCCGTTATAAGACTAGTTCTTTAATTTAATTTAATCTTTAGTTCTGGACATCTGAGTTCTTTAAAACAATGTCAATGACAATGCATTCTATCAACGAGGACATATACGCATTTATCTGAAATTGTATAACATTACAGCAGTTAATATACGAAATAAATATCGGTCGTACCCGATCGGCATAAGAATTTTTTTATTACGCACATTAATAGTTTACCTACACTAGAGAACAAGTTTATGTAAACAATAAATAATGACGTAAATTTTATATATATAAAATACAATAAATTAAAGTGAATCGTGAAGAAAACTTTCCTCCCACAGGGAGGCACAAGAAGTCAAAGAATCAATAATTAATAAAATTTTATGCTTAATTAAACGCTTCAGTTTTTTTCTTTAGTTATTAGTGGCTTAAAAGACAGAGTTCATCCAGACGCTTTCTCAATTCCTACAATTATTTACTTCTCCGTTAGACCATAAACATCATGTGATGAAGGACAGAGTTCCGAGCAATTATCATTAAAATAAATCATTTTGATACTAAGTGTGTTTGTTGATTTTATGCTGCCTCTCCAGTGAATTAATATTACCAACTTAAGTTTGTTGTATAATGGCAGTGTGGCTCTAAAACATCCTTGCTATTTCCAAGTGGAATTGAAAAGAACCACACTCCAACGGAATACTACAAGCATTAGTTCGCTCCGTTGTCCTGGGACTGCAGCGGTAATAAATCTTCGTAAGAATGAAATAATGAAAATTTAGATTCTCCCACCAAGAAAAACCCAACGGAATTTATGCAAACTTCTGAAGCGATAAATACAGCAGGAAAGACAAATTTCCTATCACATCGTGAATCACCGAGAAGAACGTTAACCAGAAATATTTAAAATTTGCTTGTAAAGAATTAAATCAATTTTTATTATCAATGCATACAAAAATCAAAACGGAAAAAAAATTGTTTTCGCGACCAGGAAATAAACTAAGGACGGGTTGTTTCGGAGAACTTGAACAATTCATCAAATTTCAACGTTCATTTTCAAGTTCTGTGAAAGGTTTTTTCAAGTTCTGTTTTTATTTCAGTTTTGTCAAGCAACTAGCCTACAATGATATAATAACAGAACTTGAATAGGACTTTCACAGAACCCGAAAATGAACGTTGAAATTTGATGAATTGTTCAAATTCTCCGAAACAACCCGTCCTTAATGTCTCTTCACTATCCAGGCAATATCTATAAACAACAACTATGCTATCAAGGCAATCTATGAAACATAAAACCACTGAAAAATGACCAATAACATGTTGATAATAATATACCAAAAGCAAAATATTATTTAGTTCTAATCTAAAAATTAAAACCCAATATCTCCTAAAGATCAAACATCAGCCCTCTCGCAAGAATTCGAAAATTTTAAATATTATTTATATTTTCCAGCCTTCCAATGGTACCTAAATGATTTTACACCAATAATCAAAAGACATATATCTCAGGTATACCTACAGGATCAATAAAAAAACCCAACCATTACCTTGTACGATCCCCACCTTTGAAATAAGGTATACGTTCTTTACTATTGTAAAAAAGCGCAGATCCGTGATCACGAGATAAAGAGGCGCTCTTGCGTACTAATAACATGAAACGTGATCGATTATTACGAGTAGCAGTGCATGGAGATCGTATTCAGTAGTTTCAAATCGTTCGGCGTTGGAGGGTCAGAGGTCTAATTGGAGGTAAAAAACGTGGCACCAATTTTTTTGCTTCGAGTCTCATCTAATAACATATATCAATGGGGATAGTCTTTTTATACAAATACCACACAAGTGTCACAATTACTAACCAACCGTCTGGAGCTAGTGAGACTATGGCATCCCTGATTGGGGTGTATTGTGAGGCTCAAAGTTTCGGGGAGGGGAAGGCGTTGGGGAAGAAGAAGATGGGGAAGTACCTAGCTATTTACATCTGGTCACCAAACACGGCTAAAGCCATTTAAAGCAATGTTTCAATTCTGAATGGTGGTGTTCCATAATGGATTTCACTCACTTCAAACTTCAGCTTGATAGTCGAGAGCTTTACTTCTCGACCTCGGATGCTGTCAAAGCCTGAATTTCCGCAAGTATACCACATTGTATTTATAAATGAATAAATTGTGAAATAACACTAATTAATCAAATAAGCTTTACTTCCGCACGCTGGGATTCAAACTTCGGCTTGATAGTCGAGAGCTTTACTTCTCGACCTCGGGGGCTGTCAAAGCCTGAACATTCCGCAAGTATACCACATTGTATTTATAAATGAATAAATTGTGAAATAACACTAATTAATCAAATAAGCTTTACTTCCGCACGCTGGGATTCAAACTTCGGCTTGATAGTCGAGAGCTTTACTTCTCGACCTCGGGGGCTGTCAAAGCCTGAACATTCCGCAAGTATACCACATTGTATTTATAAATGAATAAATTGTGAAATAACACTAATTAATCAAATAAGCTTTACTTCCGCACGCTGGGATTCAAACTTCGGCTTGATAGTCGAGAGCTTTACTTCTCGACCTCGGGGGCTGTCAAAGCCTGAACATTCCGCAAGTATACCACATTGTATTTATAAATGAATAAATTGTGAAATAACACTAATTAATCAAATAAGCTTTACTTCCGCACGCTGGGATTCAAACTTCGGCTTGATAGTCTAGAGCTTTACTTCTCGACCTCGGGGGCTGTCAAAGCCTGAACATTCCGCAAGTATACCACATTGTATTTATAAATGAATAAATTGTGAAATAACACTAATTAATCAAATAAGCTTTACTTCCGCACGCTGGGATTCAAACTTCGGCTTGATAGTCGAGAGCTTTACTTCTCGACCTCGGGGGCTGTCAAAGCCTGAACATTCCGCAAGTATACCACATTGTATTTATAAATGAATAAATTGTGAAATAACACTAATTAATCAAATAAGCTTTACTTCCGCACGCTGGGATTCAAACTTCGGCTTGATAGTCGAGAGCTTTACTTCTCGACCTCGGGGGCTGTCAAAGCCTGAACATTCCGCAAGTATACCACATTGTATTTATAAATGAATAAATTGTGAAATAACACTAATTAATCAAATAAGCTTTACTTCCGCACGCTGGGATTCAAACTTCGGCTTGATAGTCGAGAGCTTTACTTCTCGACCTCGGGGGCTGTCAAAGCCTGAACATTCCGCAAGTATACCACATTGTATTTATAAATGAATAAATTGTGAAATAACACTAATTAATCAAATAAGCTTTACTTCCGCACGCTGGGATTCAAACTTCGGCTTGATAGTCGAGAGCTTTACTTCTCGACCTCGGGGGCTGTCAAAGCCTGAACATTCCGCAAGTATACCACATTGTATTTATAAATGAATAAATTGTGAAATAACACTAATTAATCAAATAAGCTTTACTTCCGCACGCTGGGATTCAAACTTCGGCTTGATAGTCGAGAGCTTTACTTCTCGACCTCGGGGGCTGTCAAAGCCTGAACATTCCGCAAGTATACCACATTGTATTTATAAATGAATAAATTGTGAAATAACACTAATTAATCAAATAAGCTTTACTTCCGCACGCTGGGATTCAAACTTCGGCTTGATAGTCGAGAGCTTTACTTCTCGACCTCGGGGGCTGTCAAAGCCTGAACATTCCGCAAGTATACCACATTGTATTTATAAATGAATAAATTGTGAAATAACACTAATTAATCAAATAAGCTTTACTTCCGCACGCTGGGATTCAAACTTCGGCTTGACAGTCGAGAGCTTTACTTCTCGACCTCGGGGGCTGTCAAAGCCTGAACATTCCGCAAGTATACCACATTGTATTTATAAATGAATAAATTGTGAAATAACACTAATTAATCAAATAAGCTTTACTTCCGCACGCTGGGATTCAAACTTCGGCTTGATAGTCGAGAGCTTTACTTCTCGACCTCGGAGGCCGTCAAAGCCTGAATTTCCATCAAATGGCAATTAAAATAATTATCTTAATATAAAATTATATAAAGGTACTTTTCGCTCCTATGCATTCTCCAAACGATCACTTCAAGTTTTTAAAATGAAACTTTATTTTCCTTTGTTTTTTCCCAACGATTTATTACATGTAAAAAAATAGATACATATAACATGTAAAAAGGTAAGTTAAGGGAACCCACAAAAGCATTCACTGCCTGTGCTTGGGTAAAATAAAAAATACTGAAATACAAGATCAAGCAAGTTGAAATGTAAAATTTAAGGTAACGCTATAGTAATATAATATTGTTATAAAGTAGTGACACATAAAGTCTCATGATTTAATTAAAAGCAAAATTCATTCGGAGTTCATTGTTACAGCCCGCACAACCAAAATTCATTCGGAGTTCATTGTTACAGCCCGCACAACCAAAATTCATTCGGAGTTCATTGTTACAGCCCGCACAACCAAAATTCATTCGGAGTTCATTGTTACAGCCCGCACAACCAAAATTCATTCAGAGTTCATTGTTACAGCTCGCACAACCGAAATTCATTCAGAGTTCATTGTTACAGCCCGCACAACCGAAATTCATTCAGAGTTCATTGTTACAGACCGCACAACTGAAATTAGTATTTTTAATACCCTTTTTACATTTTCTAGATTCTTATTTTTCATGAAGTGGAGAATCATTTTAAGATAATATTCTTTCTACAAAAAGATAGGTTCATATGCGCGTCACAACGTTTACCTCGAGTATTTAAAATGTTACCTGAGTATTATAGACTTAGGAACTTACTAATAAACATGTTTTAAATTTTAACAAAAACTGATCAACCATTGATGCAAGTCTAAACATAAACTTAAAGTTATATGATAATTTAAAACATGTTTATAATAATTAAAATAAAATAACTTTGTTTGAATACCACTTTATTGTATATATTTATAACCAACCGGTTTCAGTTCAACCCGAACCTTCATCAGGGCTAATAAAAACATATTAAATTAATTACAGAGGTGTATGGGTACTTATAGTTAAGCTGGAAGAGGGAGAGAGAACATCAACTTTGGTGGGGGTGGAAGACTTAGGTAGGAGAGAGGGGTAAAGAAAATAATTTAAGCCATTCTGGCATCTATAAACTCAAATGTAATGATTGCGAAGCATTTTACATTGGTAAAACTGCAAGAAATGTTCAAACGCGGGTAGTTGAGCACTTGAGATGCTTAAATAACATAGGTTTTTCGGAATTTGCAACACATTTAATAGATAAAGATCACTCATTTGATAAGCCTTCAGGTATAGAAGTATTACATAGAAACGGGATAGGTCTACGCCTCAACAATTTAGAAGCACTCGAGATAAAAAAATCCCTTAAAGTCAATAAAATCAATTTATTAAATAAACAATTAGATTTAACAAACAGCCCCATTTTAAATATATTTCCATTCCCTGCACCTATGTTTACCCCCTCTCTCCTACCTAAGTCTTCCACCCCCACCAAAGTTGATGTTCTCTCTCCCTATTCCAGCTTAACTATAAGTACCCATACACCTCTGTAATTAATTTAATATGTTTTTATTAGCCCTGATGAAGGTTCGGGTTGAACTGAAACCGGTTGGTTATAAATATATACAATAAAGTGGTATTCAAACAAAGTTATTTTATTTTAATTATTATAATTATGTATACCCACAAAGTGTTTGCTACAAGTGAAAAATTAAAACATGTTTATTTATATGTGTTTTTGAGGTATTATACCTACTAGGTTTTGATCGAATGAGAACATAAAACAAGAACCCTGTTGAATGTCGAAATATTATACAAGACTCCTATATGAAAAAAATAATCCATACGTTTCTGTATTATTCAATAATCCAACGAAATTTACGACTGCGATAAAAACTCGAGACCATGAACCTTTCATCAGCAGTCTACGTGAAAGTGTTTTTGATCGCGCTTGCCAGCTTCCGCGGACCATTTCCTCCGTACCGCCAAAACATTTCTCTCGTCTAATATCCTTTATGTTCAGTTTTATTGTCGATTCTGTCTAACATGTTTGTAATATTGCTTTGTGTGCATTAAGCTACCAGTATGTGCGGAAACTCAAAGCGAAGCAATCATCTATACTGCAAAAACAATTTTCATCATTCAGGAACCGCCCAAGAAGAACATATCTCTAAATAGAATAAAATAAAGTCGCTATCGGCGTCTTTCTGTGTGTGCGCTTAGTTCTTCTAAACTACGCAACTGATTTTGATTTTGAGTTTTCACTATCATTAAGAGAATTTTTTCCGAGGTCGATGTTTTTCTTAGACTTCACAACATAAATTCTTCGCAGCCCTGAGCAACGCCATGTACACGTCAGCTAGTAATATTTCATAAGAATGTACAAATGAATTGAAGACTTAATTAAAAACACAGTTTTTAAACATAAACAAGTTTTTTTTAAATATTGATGTAATTTGATAATGCATTCAAGTTTTCCATTCGAAAAAAAAGGAGTTAATGCGATGCACCATTGTAATGTCATGTAATGGTACGTATAAAGGAACGAAGCAACTGTAAGCGGCGTTTCGCGCCATTTGCGGTTGCTTCGTTCCTTTCTCATAAGTTGAGGTTCAGTTCGGCAGTTCGGCTCGCGTATGTATACGTAGCATTATATTTTGAATCGGGCCGCTAACAATAACACTCCTTACATGTATTTAAAATCCCGCTTTACACCTGCTGACGGTTTTGACTTATTTATTTATTTATTTCTTGGCTAATTTGTATGGCGCTGATTTTGTGAGACATCACCTCAGGGGCACTTTACAGTTGATGCAGGTATTACAAAAAATATAAATATTACAAAAAGAAAGTCAAGTTATGTTAAGTAAAATGAAGTACAGAAACAGGTGATAGAATATGGTGACGAAGAAAGAATATGGAGTCTCTGCAGCTATTTATCAGTTTCTTTATCCTAGGTGGTAAAGTAACTGGACCAGCTACTGCAGCGAGAGAGTCCACTCCGTCCACCAACAGTGCCAGCACGAGGTTCGTCATCCGTCCAGGTATGTGTCTGGTGCTAAAAAGCTCTGACACAATATCCTCACATAGATAACAGACCTTGGCACTACCGCTGTGACGTTCGGCGAATCCATCATTCATCTCCATATAATCCTGTTTCTGGTGATTTTAGAAGCCGTGCATTATGCCCGCAATAAAAAGTGATGGTCGGGATAATAAATTACCCTAAGCTTGGCGAAACACTTGCTCAGGCCTAGCTCCAAATCCGTTCCATTGAAAATGTAGCTATCGACGAAATTCATCTAGAACGTCTCGCTTGTACAAAAAGCATCGTAACAGGAATACTCCAGACAATGAGAAGCGTTCCTACATACCTACCTGTCTACGGGCTGCCGACGTCTAGAGCTACCTACGACAATACGTTGTGAGTTGGTCTAGCACATTACGCGCATTCGCTAGAAGGTTCTAGCCTATTGCCTAGGCATTATTCTAGTGCCATCGAAACTACCAGATGAATCTCGCTGAAGCGAGTGACCCATAGTTTACCAGCGATCTCGCGCAGCAAATGATGCCATCAGTAGCTGCAGTATATAAATAGGCCCGACGCAGAAGCACTCATTCAGTCATTACTCAGCCAACAGTCTACAAGTCTCAACGAGTGACAACCCTCGCACCTCCGCTGCGCGCATGACAATATACCCGGCTTTGCACGGTTCATTCATGGACTCCATCAGAATCATCACAGCGTTCTGGCCCCGGCCATCGTTCCTGGCCAGCGCTACACCGGATCACAGCGCCCTGGTTCCAGCATATATGACCAGCGCTACATCCACGCACCTAGACCACGCGGCATCACAACCATCATCTGCCGCACAACCGCCGACCAGGTTTCGGTTTCCCTGTTCATCATTTGAGCACCCGGAAGGCCCATGGCCTTCACCAGTACCTGATACGTCAACGAGTCCGGTCACCAGCAGCGGCGTCGACTCACTGACCCGCACATTGACCAACACTTCACCGTCTGCATCCGGAGTCTTCATCATCGGTCCTCAAGTCACCTTATATACGGCAACCTGACTCAAATAAACCACTGCGACCTTCACAACATCTTTAATTCCTCACCAGATCCCCAAAAAACATCTGGCTTACAGTTACCGACCCTCGTCCCACGTACGTTCATCGCGAGCGAATGTCAAATATTTTTGAACAAATTTTTTTGCGAAATTCATGCACAAATATTTAAATGTTAAGTGATCATTTTCTAAATAACTTAAGTTTCCAGATTATATAATAAAACCATAACCGAAAATGAGTTCGTAAGTAAGAGATGCTGAACTTTAAAGCGTATTTACAGACCTGATACTTTCTGGGCTTGTAAAATGTCTTTTAAAAAAAAAAAATCTATTTTTCAAAGGCCAAGATGTGTTCTACGCACAGAATTTAATTAAAACATTTTTAAGCCATCGAATTTCATACAACAACACCAATAATTTTCAATTTGTCAAACTTAGCACCCTATCACACTCAAACGTCACTAGCCGCTACTGCTTCGTGGTGCTTTACCTTAAGACAATACTTTCAACAATCCATACATATAAAAAATGTCTGTGTCTTTGTTTGTACCCTATGTAACTGCTAAACCGATTTTTCTCATCAGTGCCAGAAGTTTTAGACAGTGGTTTGAATAATAAAATAATTCAAACCACTCTCTAAAACTCCTAGATTTTTCTCATCATTGCTAGGAGTTTTAGAGAGTGGTTTGAATAATAGAATAAGTCGGGACGCCGGAGGAAAATTTAACGCATTTTTTCTACATTGGAATGAGATACGAAGTCGAATTAAAGTCAAATAATGCATTTTTATAGTAAAAATATGGTATACTTTAGTGGAATGATAATAAACGACACCGAAGAAATAATTAACGCATTATCTCAACGGAATGAGACACATGGCCGAATTGGAGACAGTATAATGTAGTTTTTAATAATAACGTTATGGTATACAGTAGTGAATGGTGGAAATTGTCGGGGATTACATGATAATAGTCGATATATAATGTGTTTTTTTAACAGTAATAATACGAAATTCATGATACTATCTGTGGTAAATTGAGGCGTACGTGATGAACGAAGGAAGGTGGTAGAAGAACATGCCATGACCAAGTAAAAAAAATATTTAACTTAACAAATAAGTGTTTATAATAATATTATTTCCATTTGAATAAAGCCCCAATTTTTGGGGTTCACTAGAATTCACAACATCGAAATATTATTCCAAACCATTAATAAGCCCGAGCAAAACTCATTGTATTATTTTGTGATAGAGTAATTGGACGGCGAGGGGTAAAGCTCTTTACTACGAATCTGGAGGTCGCGTGCTCAAATCCCAAGTTAGTTATATTTGATTCACAATTAATTAATTCAAAATAATTTTAACTATATCTGCGGCTCGTTTTAGAGAGGAAGTTACTATTTGTATCGCCCTGGTAAAAAACAACAATCATAATCGGAACGTGATTGAAATGACTTTAACCGTGTCTAGTGATCTGCATAACCAAGAACTTCCCCTTTTCCTTTTCCCCGTATACTTCATCTCACGACTACCTTCAGCCTCGCAAAGTACCCCAATTCGGGGGCTTATGATCACAGGGGCCTTACTACAAAAACTGATTTTTGAGTTAAGCTTGGTTTCGGTAATGCCATAAGCATATTTATTAGTGACACGAATCTCTATCTCTTACATACAGCCGATTAAGGGATACCTTTGGGCATATCAGTTAGGCATACAGTTGTGCATATGAGCATTCCAATCTTTATTTGCGTTTATCTCAAAATTATGTTCTTTTGTAGATAGGCCCCTGTGATCCTAAACCCCCGAATTCGGGATGCTAAAGTTCACTGGCTCCAGTTGTTTGAACTTTTGTGCGATTTTCACATAAAAAAAATCGTTTTTTCGTGTTTATAAATTGATAAAAATAAATTATTTTTCATATACGTTCAATAGCTTTAATACTACCCGTATAATCAAAGAGGCAGACATGATACAAAAATACAAATAAAAAACTATATTTTACAAAAAACTTTATAAAGTATAATAAATAAGAAAGACATCGGCATTACAAAAAAAATGTTTTATTTGGATATGATTTTAGATATTCATGACCAAAAGTATTTATTATCTTGATTATTTTTTTGGGTTATCGTGCCGTGTTGCGCTTCCTCCTCCTTTAGCCGACGTTTCGGACAGCGTTACAATGCCCATCTTCCCAAATGATGGAAACTGTAATCTTGTCCAAAACGTTGGATAAAGAAGAAGGAAGAGCAACGTGATACGCCATAATAACTAACAAAATAAACACGATACTGTTGTTTTGTTGTTTAGCTTGACGATGTGGAAATTCTAAGAAACTGGTAATGGGATAAGCTGTGACTTACTTTCTCTTTATTAAATATTTGTCGCAGCCTTGGGGTGTCCTTAATCAGAAGAGATATTTTGTAGTGTATAGATTGTTTATTCGTGTATCAGAGATATCGTGTCAGAGGTGATCCCCAAATGTTGGTTGCACACACACACATGATTTTTGGAAACACCCTTCAAAGCCCGATACTAATAAACGATGAGTGTTTTCCCGTAATCCCAGGTATATTAAATGTTATTGATGTGTTTATATATTTCAACCGCTTATTACTGGGGAATGAGTTATATTTTCCCAATACTTTAACCTAAAGCAAAATTATTTGAAAAATACTTTTGCTTTGAGTGTTTTGGACTCTCGTGTTCGAGGCTTGGCTTACCTAGATCTTTCCACGTTTTAAGACTTTGTAAACCCTTTGTGTTTTAAGATAAAACATATCTTTTGCAGACCTCAGAACGACTCGGATCTTGCCCGAAGTTCCGAAGGCGATTTTGAAGCTTTCCTCGGCTAAAATAATAACATAAAGCAAGATATGGTAGTGATAGGTATTCTTGTAATGAATTAAATTTGTCTTGAACATAAAATATTTCTTCGATAATTTTTAACGCAGGGTTACAATTTCATCAGTTTCAATAAGATTTTAAAAAGTTCAACTTTTTGTTTCAACCTCAGGTGAAAAGACTGCCTACTAAGATCGGCACCTACCCTATTTTTATGAACTTTGTCACCAGTAAAGGTTTGGCCTAGTGTTTATTTCCGTTTTAAATTTTGCTAAAATAAGAATTATTATCAAAATAGCAGAAGCACCTATGGCTTTATACTCTATTTTACAGGGTTGGATAGGGGAATGGGGTGGTTTTTCATTCTCATGTTGACAGTAAGCTTACTCTAGTTCATTTATTTCTGATGATTCATAATTTATGAATATTCTTAATTTGTCTTATGGGGAAACCTTTAACCGTTACGGAAACATAAGTCAACAAGGACGAATAGCCGCGAAATGGATGTATTTTTCACATATTTTTTTACTCTAATATCTCATTTTACATTAGAAATTTGAGTAATATTCCTGAGGATGGACTATTAAACAGAAGCAAAATTGCTGATCCCTACTAACATGAGCAATATCAGAACAAAATTTGAATTTTATAAAAAAAGGTGTTCTGGAAATATTGAGCGGAAGAAACAAGTCGGGCTGGGCAATCGTTGAATAATAATATCTGAAAAAATATTGCCATCATAAAAAATGAGTTTATTGGACTTTTGAAAATACTTGCAGAGGACTCGTATAAATATATATTATATTTTACGCAAAGTGAATATCATAATATATAATATTTTGTGGAAGCCGTGGAAGCTTCCGAAGCTACCACTACTCCAAATGACTCGTTAGAACGTATTGAGATGTCGAGAAAATGTTTTTCCTTCAAGGGAATATTTATAATAAGAAATATAAGAGTGAGCGAGCGAGAGAGACGCTGTTGAATAATAAATTATTATTTATGAAACAAACGAGCCGCAGGCTAAAAAAAATTACTAGATTAAATCTTATCTGTCTTACTTTAAATTCTTGTGATTCAATTTATTAACTTTTTCCACGAGTTAGTTACATTCCACAATTTGTAATTTGGTTTTTGTATTACCGCCTCTCCCAAAAACATTAATAAATCGTTTACGTGTGAAGTTTTTTCGTATTTAAATTTTCGAATAATATGTTTATAAATGCGTTGATGTGTAAGGAACGGATCTTCTTTAAAAAAGCTATAAATTAATAGTATATAATCCATTATGCTTACATTAGTTATTTCATTATTATTTTGCGGTCAAATTAAAATAGTTAAAAACGAACAACGTATCCGTTAAATATTTTCAAGTAAATCGAAATTACTCAATTAAGTACCTAATACTTTTTTTAGGAGGAGCTCCTTTGTTTGTTATCTAAATTTAACTTATGTGATGTTATATTATGTAACTTTTTTCTACTTAATAATATGTTGTTATCAGTGGCAGCTCGTGACTTTGAGTGTACTAGAGTGCTAATATTAAAAAAAATGTTATAATTGATGATGTTGTAGCCAAAACTTTTTTTTTATATTTATATGAAGATTTTCAAGAAATTTCAGTTTGTCAGTGCACTGCACCGATTTCGTGAAAATCTTCATACAAAAATTGAATTTTCAAAAAAAAAATACACAACAACATCAATAATGTCATTTTATTTGATATTAGCACTCTAGTACACCCAAAAGTCCCAAGCCGCCACTGGTCGTTATTTGTATTTTATAAATAATGCTGAGAAAATAATATTAAAGTAATAATATTGAAGTCAAAAATGTGTAGATTTTTACTTAGTGCGAATTTCTTCCGAGAATTGTGCGTTATTAATTAACATTATTCAATTACTTGTTTTGGTTTGGAAGGAACATGCAAGACGTTAACTTCATTAGAGAGACCTTTTTAAATTGCTTTTCATAAGATTTTATTAAAGCAATATTAAAATGACCTTCGTTTTTGACCTCACTGAGAAATCCGAAACATTTAAATGGATGAGAAAATATTAGCAGAGAGAAGTTAATTGAGTTGTCTACATAATGTTGAAGTTGCAGTAAGTTGTTTCAAGCTTCAATTAAATTTTCCATGAAAGTGCTTTGAATACTTTGAGTGAATATTAAAATGCTTTTCTTTGATGATCAAAGAGAATTTTACAATTTGTTCGGGGAAAGACAATATAATAATTCTCAATAGCAGCTGTTTTTGTTTGATCGAAAAACTATTGTAAACTATTAAAGTTACATAATCTTCTATTTCATAATAAATTCTGCATAAATGGGAGCATTTATGCACAATGTATATTCTTACATTATTTGTCGTACTGCAAGTTTTAAATGTTTATTTGAAAATAGAGTAACCGAAGCTTTTTAATTTATTTGTCACTCCAGGGTCACGTCAAGGTTGAATACGCAAACTCACTAATGACCGTTCAAGATCGAATTTTATTGAGATTCTTTGCCATCACTCAAAATACTCTTAGCACTCAAGAACCGTCATAAGGGCGACATGCATGGTTTGACGTATTACTCGAGTGCCGCCGCTATGGCGGTAAGAAAATAAAGTGTTATTTCTCAATATTTTTAATATGTTGTTTTTTTTTAATTTTTAATATAAGTTAGTTAAGTTTCCGCTTGATAAATGATGTGAGATAAACGCTAAAATTGACATATTTTTTGTTTTTAATGAGTTTTATTAATACACAATGTACATTTGTTACGTATAAATTTTTTATAAAATTAGCGACCGGTTTCGACACGTCCGTGTCATTAACTAGCTATTTTAAAACTAAATTTTTAAGTGCAGAAATATGGGGTTTTATTTAGTTTGGTTCTTTGGTGGGAGGGGATTTGAGGGAGGGGGAGGGGGTTGAGAGGGAAGTGGAGGGAGGAGTCAAAATAACGGGGAACATTGTCAATAGAGGTGATTTGCAAGGTGCTATTATTTTATTTACTATATTAATGCTTGAATTAATTTTTTTGTTGATTTCTAATGTTTCTAATGCGCACAAATTAAAATATTTATTAACGTTAGAATGTTTAAACTTAGTTTTATCCCGGTTGAAGCTATGGCCTGTCTCTATCAAATGATTAGCGAACTCGGAGAAATTATTATTTTTTAAACATAGTTCGTGTTCCCTAATTCTGGTTTTGAAATTTCTTGTAGTCATACCTACATACTGGGAGTTACAATCATTACACTCTAAAGTGTATATCCCATTTTTATCTAATTTATTTGAAACATCCTTGTTATTAATTAAGTTTTTTATTTTAGAATTGGTGTAAAAAGCTGTCGAAATATTAACTGGTAACATGCGGGATATTTTTAAGGACAAGTCGCCTGTATAAAGAAGTTTTCTATATATTAGATTTTTACTAGATTTAGTGTTATTATCACCACTATAAATGTACTTTTTAGAAAATATTTTGGTTTGTTTCTTATTAACTAAACGATTAATTATGTCAGGTTTATATCCGTTGTTTATAGCTATTTGTTTTATAATGTTAATTTCATTATTGAAATTCTCAATATTTAAAGGGACATTAATGGCTCGATGTATCATTGAGTTGAAGGAGGCGAGTTTATGGGACAAAGGATGATTTGAAGTAGAAGGTATAACACAGTCAGTGTGTGTAGGTTTTCTATAGATGTTAAAAACACACTTATTATTATCTAAACTGATGTTTAAGTCTAAAAAATTTAAATTGTTATTATCGTTATGTTCCAGTGTAAATTTTATATTTTGGTGAATGTTATTAATAAAAGTGAGAAAATTGTCTAATTGTCTGTTGCTACCTGTCCAAATTACAAAAATGTCATCAACATATCTATACCAAACAAATACATTAGCTAAAAGGGAAAGTCCACATTCGAAAAGTTTGTTTTCAAAAGAATCCATAAATATTTCAGCAAACAAAGGAGAAGCGGGATTTCCCATTGGGAGACCATTATGCCCAGACTCCATTAAACATAAATCTTCTGAACTCATCAAAAAACACCTTAAAAATAAAAATAATAATAACAATATTTCCTCCAAAAATACTGAAAAACAAACCTTAAACAACATCAAAAAAACCATAAAAGAAAATAATCTAACTCTAACCAAAGCCGACAAAGGAAATACCATAGTGATTTTGAACAAAATAGACTACGTTAATAAAGTAGAAGATTTTTTAAAAAGTGATAATTTTTCAACTCTTCTAAAAGACCCTACAAAGAAATTTCAAGAAGATGTCAAGAAGACAATCAAAAGCTGCCCTTTACTATGTGGTGAACCTAAATATAATCATCTAGTATTAACTAATCCACAGCCTCCTAAACTATATGGTTTAGCGAAAATTCACAAACCAAATATCCCCATTAGACCTGTTGTTCCTGCATATTCTAGCCCCAACTATAATATATGTTCTAAATTTGTATCTTTATTCAAATCTAATAATTTATTCAGATCACATCGTTCAATTAAAAACAGTTTGGAGTTAATAAATAAAATCAAAGACTTAGACATACCTAGCAACAGTAAATTAGTGTCCTTTGACGTTGTTAATCTTTTCCCAAGCATTCCCACAAATGAATGTAAAAACCTAATTGTAAACATTTTAAATAATTCCCATTTAGATCGAACCATTGTGAAGGAAATGTCCACTTTCTTAGAAATTTGTACCAATCAAAACTACTTCACCTTTAATGATAAATTGTATAAACAGCATAATGGTCTCCCAATGGGAAATCCCGCTTCTCCTTTGTTTGCTGAAATATTTATGGATTCTTTTGAAAACAAACTTTTCGAATGTGGACTTTCCCTTTTAGCTAATGTATTTGTTTGGTATAGATATGTTGATGACATTTTTGTAATTTGGACAGGTAGCAACAGACAATTAGACAATTTTCTCACTTTTATTAATAACATTCACCAAAATATAAAATTTACACTGGAACATAACGATAATAACAATTTAAATTTTTTAGACTTAAACATCAGTTTAGATAATAATAAGTGTGTTTTTAACATCTATAGAAAACCTACACACACTGACTGTGTTATACCTTCTACTTCAAATCATCCTTTGTCCCATAAACTCGCCTCCTTCAACTCAATGATACATCGAGCCATTAATGTCCCTTTAAATATTGAGAATTTCAATAATGAAATTAACATTATAAAACAAATAGCTATAAACAACGGATATAAACCTGACATAATTAATCGTTTAGTTAATAAGAAACAAACCAAAATATTTTCTAAAAAGTACATTTATAGTGGTGATAATAACACTAAATCTAGTAAAAATCTAATATATAGAAAACTTCTTTATACAGGCGACTTGTCCTTAAAAATATCCCGCATGTTACCAGTTAATATTTCGACAGCTTTTTACACCAATTCTAAAATAAAAAACTTAATTAATAACAAGGATGTTTCAAATAAATTAGATAAAAATGGGATATACACTTTAGAGTGTAATGATTGTAACTCCCAGTATGTAGGTATGACTACAAGAAATTTCAAAACCAGAATTAGGGAACACGAACTATGTTTAAAAAATAATAATTTCTCCGAGTTCGCTAATCATTTGATAGAGACAGGCCATAGCTTCAACCGGGATAAAACTAAGTTTAAACATTCTAACGTTAATAAATATTTTAATTTGTGCGCATTAGAAACATTAGAAATCAACAAAAAAATTAATTCAAGCATTAATATAGTAAATAAAATAATAGCACCTTGCAAATCACCTCTATTGACAATGTTCCCCGTTATTTTGACTCCTCCCTCCACTTCCCTCTCAACCCCCTCCCCCTCCCTCAAATCCCCTCCCACCAAAGAACCAAACTAAATAAAACCCCATATTTCTGCACTTAAAAATTTAGTTTTAAAATAGCTAGTTAATGACACGGACGTGTCGAAACCGGTCGCTAATTTTATAAAAAATTTATACGTAACAAATGTACATTGTGTATTAATAAAACTCATTAAAAACAAAAAATGTCTAGAAATTGTTACATAGTGAATGCCAAAGAAATACAAAAAATTGCTAAAATTGACGTTTATTAAATTTCTTTTTTTGTTTGTGTTGGATACAAAATAACATAAGAGTAAATGAAATAATTTTAAAAAATGTGTCCTGAATAAAAGCTCATTTATCTGATTAATGACATCTAAAATACTTTGGCATTGACAATTGATTGTAATTGAAATTTATTTTAGATGTGGGACATAAAAAAGGCTCGGCGTAAATAATAAATGTAATGAAACATTCGTTGTTGGAATATTCCAATTGGCTACAGTTTTGTTTTTAATTTGTAAGCTTATTTGTGTTATTTTTGAGTTTGAATAAAATAAAATTGGATGTGCATTCGATGTTGTATACATGCATTCGTACGAGTATTAGGTACACCATGTGTACCTAATACTCGTACGTAACACGAATACAAAAATTATACTAATAAGCAGTTCTCTTGCTGAACGATATTTTGTTCAAATTCTGTTTTGAAAGCTCGTTATTAAAACTTTTAAAGCTGTTTTCATATTTTTTGTTCGTTTTTCTTTTGCGTGTTGTACTATTAGATTCATTACTTTGATTATAGCTAATTTTCTTTTACGTTCATATTAACATTAAGAAGTTTACATAAAAATCTTTAATATTGTTTTTATCGTTGTACTTTATCAGTGGCGATTATTTTTTCTCAAGTATTTATGATGGATCTTACAGAAAACAAATTATTTAATGTATGATATGATTCATGTTACGAAGCTCGAATACAGAAACTCTTATTTGCACGTAGGTCCCTTTTAAGAAAATGAGATGAATGTAAGAAATATTGAAACGTTTGGTATGAGTATGATAAGGACATGCAGCTCCGAGACATAAATGTTGTTTTTTCTTTTAAGGAAAGTTTGGTAATAAAATTATTATTTCAAAATACACATTTCCTTACATTCTCAAACATATCAGGTTTCTCTAGTTCGTTTTACTTTCCCGAAAACAAAGACGGTAATAAAAAGGGAAATTTGGAGATAATGGTGGACTTGGAAATATACCCGAGTGCTGCATTAACCGGAACCGGAAAGAGGCTGTGTTTTAAGGCGGAGATGAAACGGATCCATTCTATTTTCTTCATTTACTTAAAAGGACGGAAACGTTTGCGTTCATTGGTCTTCAGAGAGGACACGTGTTGATTTGAAAAAAGAACCTTCGTTCTTTTGTTTTAATAATTCAAAATACATTAGTGTGAAAAGGTTGATAAAAAATAAGGGCGAACCACGAATTCATACCTCTAACTTTCAAAATAATTAGAATATGTGTGTGAAAGTTTCTTCATTATATAAACTGGTACGCATTTGTTTCAGGTTTAAAATCTGACAAACGAATATGTTTATTATTGACTGAACAAATACATACTAAAAGTATAAGTACTCAGAATTAAAATATGATGAATTGTTTGTTTAAACTAAACGTTTATAAATTCTATTGTTTATTAGAAAACCGAGACCGCCATTATTATTTTACCATAGACTATGGTATTTTTACTCTAACCGTTACCTAAGACGTTAAGCGCGTTTCGTGAATCAAACCCCATTTATCCCCGTTTACATATGTCACACGGGCAATCCATGCAGTTTTACCATAAAACATGGTGTCAAAATTTTGCGAGTAGAATGGATTGTGTTGAAGTAGCCAGGAATGAACACCTTCAAAATTTTGATTAATATCGCGAGATTTTACAGCCTGAACGAAGTTCACTTCTTGAATGTACTAATGACGGGATCAATAAGTTGCTAATTTAATTTCACAATGTTTATGTCTGACCTTTACGTGATTTATTGAGCTGTTTGCGTAATCAAATTCGAATAAAATTTTCTATGATTTTCATCAAATTACAGCACGGGACATATTTTGCAGCTTAAGGGTGCTACTGATAATATTAAACGGTATATAATTATTTTCCTTAATGTACAATGCAAATGACGACTAAGAAACACGAATAAACAAGCATATCAAAAACATTGCAGGGGTTCACAAATAATGCACCATGATTCACTAGAACAACAAACTATTATTGCGACCCACCATGTTTAAATAAAACGTAATCTTTTGGGTGACCGGATAACTCATCAAAATAACAATTCAACACACCTTTAAAAACCGATATAAAGTCATGAAAAGTGATTAAACAAAAACTAGGTTAATTATATTTAATTAGATTAGGTTAGGTTAGGTTATTTTTTGATCGTTTATATCACTTTTTAAAGATGTGTCGAATTTTCATTGTTTTGAGTTATCATATGACCAATTTTACGAATAGAAACACCAAATTATTTTTTAAATAATTTAAATTGAATTATTTTTTTTTAAATAAAAATAAAACTGAGAAAATATTTTACTGATTTCAATATGTTATACCAATGAAATTCTTGTTAATATAAAATTATACGTTAATTGCGTAAGAATCAGTACCTCTTAAGTTACAGATATTTTCAGTGTCGTCCATTCGACTCCATTCGGGTTAAGTGATATAATCTAAATATCCAGGTATTCCAGCTCTTCCCCACCTCTATCCCCATCCTATACCCTCCAACATACCCCGATCGAGGATGCCATGGTCGTACTGGCTCCGGGCAGTGTGCGGTATTCGTATTAAATTATTGGTAAACGTTTGCAGAAAACAGAGAAAGATAGGTAGTACTCATTCGAGTATTTATATCGATCTATAATATAAGTGCATTACAAAAAATACAACTTCAATTTTCAAGACGATTTTCAATCAACAGATTGGGAACCTTCGAACTTGCTGGCTTACCGACAGTTCAATATTTCGTTTAGTCATCATTTAGTTGAGTTGGGTTTCTTGGGTACCTACATATGAACATACAATAACATGAAACGTTTTTTCGTTTTCAAATATTTTATTTGAAGATCAAAGTATTTTTCTTAATCCAACCGAAATTTGATATCTGCTCGGATTGCTTCGAAGGGCTTCTTTTGACGCATTTTATCTATCTTTTATTTGTGTTGTTATTAATATTGATTTAAAATATTTTATTTAATGAATAGAAATTCTATTTAAGAGTTATACTGATTTCTGCGTCATTTCTTAATGTAAGATCTCTAGAATGCTAGGCTCTATGAAATTGATTTTCTGCTTAGGAAAAAATTTAGATGTTTGAAAAGGATTTATTGCTTTTAGATGAAATAAAACTCAATAATTAACGTTGCTTTGGGCACACGCACACGTCCACGGTACAATTGTATCGGTTAATCTCTTCAGTGGGTGTTTTAATATAAAAGGGTCTTTAAAAAATCTCTATTTAAAATGTGAAAAGCTTTTTTGGAAGGATATGAATTTTTTTCCACATTTTAATAATGAATGTTTTATTCAACTACAGTAGGCATTTTTTCTTCTCATTGTCATGGAAATGATGACTACAATATTTTTTTACAAGTAGTGTGGTATTTGTTTACCTACGCATATGAGATGATGAGATTTGGTGGACTCGAGTGTAAGGTTTTTTGTGGAATCTTATTGCTCCGGGCGGACCAATGCTTTGGAAGGGTTGAAGTTTTAAAAAACTAAACTGCCAGACCCTCGAAATACATCATCTCATTAAATTCTCGTGCGAATGAGGAAATCCATATAATACTACTTTTTAGGAAGAAGGAATTTAACAGTTGAGATAGCACTGCTTCCGATTTCTGCCCCAATATCTACATTTCTAGCAGTAAAATATTCAATCTTTCACGCATATATCGCAAAAGGACGCAAATGCTTTTATTCGTTTATTTATAAATAGAAATTTATATCGGGAATAGCGTAATCTTAGCTTATGACGAACTTAAGCCGAATTTTCTTTATGAAATAACTTGCATGCATTTAAGAATTAATTTCCTTGCACCAAACAGTTGGGATAAAGAAAATTTTGTGTCAGAAATCTTCAGTACCATCAGCATCAAAGCTTAAAAAAAACATAATAAAATGCGTCTGCTCAGCAGAAGAGTTTTAGAGACACTAGTTTCATCACGTTTTGCACGAGGAAAATAGTTATATGACTTAAGTGTTGCATAAAAATAGAATGGGAGCGAAACTAATTTGGTTTTATAAAATTAATTTATGCAATAATGCATGATGAAACTATATGTTTATAAGTAAAACTGTCAGTGAAACTAATGTCTTGAAACAAATTTTGAAAACCCGTTTATATGCACATGTTACAGCCAAAGTAATAAATCCGTATATTATATATACTATCCAGCCATTATTTATAATGTCTACCCAATTTAGACAAAGTGATAATTTAATTTTTATTTATTTTTTATAATATTGATTACATTTTATGCTTTTGACTGTCCAACTAGGAAGGATTCCCTTTTTAGGACAGTCAAATTTACAGGTTTCAAGTTATCCTTTTTTTTTATAGTGAATACCTCACAAGAGTCCCAACTGCTCCCGTCTGGAGCCAGTGAGACTATGGCATCCCCAATTGGGGGATGTTGTGAGGCTGAAGGTAAGTGGGGAAGGGAAAGAGGAAGGTGGGGAAGTACCTGGCTATTCAGATCTAGTCACTAAACACGGCTAAAGCCATTTGGAGCAACGTTTCCTAGACGAATACAGGATTTAAGACTAGATACAATAAGTATGTTATAACGAAGATACATAAAAGATACATAAAAAGATACATAAAAAAGATACATAAAGATACATAGTTCGTGATAAATAATTTAATTATATAATAACGTTCGTGATAAATAATTATCAAATTACATTTTTTAGTAACATTTCGGAATCAGTCCTGTCTAGATCCAACAACCATTTTGTCACTCTTGGACCGAAGGATGACAATTCACACAGTTTCAGCTAAGAGGGGATTTTATTATATATTTTAGGACCGAGATATGAGAATATTTTTTTATAAGCCGCTCTGTTGCTTGTTGGAACGGAAATGTCATTTCTTCCCTTACTGCTGGTTCGATGTTTGTGTTCGGCTGTTTTCATTTTGTTTTTATTTGTATGAACATGGATTACAATTTTTTTAATATAGACACAGAATTAATCACATTAACTAGCAATTTTATATAATATCTTCAAAGACTTGGGTAAAGTAATAAAACAAGTAGGTATAGGTAAAGATGATAATATCATATTTCAATTTGTCGTTAATTTATAAAGTAAATTGAAACCTCACTAGCCATAAAACAAAATAAAAACACAGAGATCAATACAAGTATTTGGTATCACTCTTTAAAGACTACAATAATAAAATATTTAAAATCAACTGACATGAATTAACTACAACAATAATATTCAAAAACAACTGAGTCATAATTATTATTTATTCTTACAAGTACGGCTCTTGTGACATTTTGAGTTACACATGAGGCTTGACTTTTTACATTTAACCTATTAGAAGAAAACAAAACAACAACGAACACTATTACGTCGCCACGAGATCGTTACGTCGCTTTGTTATTAATTTATCACATTGTGTAAACAATTTTGTTATTATATATATAATGACCAGTCATGGTGATTAAATAGCTATTTTTATCACCATGACTCTATATATATATATATATATATAATTGAATATCGCAGAACTCGTTAAACATGGTATTGCGCATCCACTCTAATGTAAAAGCTCTCAGGAACAAGCCAGGAAGCGTAACTTATCAGCAAATCGACCCTGAAAGTAAACTTCAAACGTTAAGGAAAGAGATTGATCTCAGCTGAGACTTGTATGGTCTCCCTTTTCAAAAAATCGATAAAACAAGAAGGTTTTTATTATTCGATGGAAGAGTCCATTAAACTAATGTTAAAACTTTCAGTAATGAAATAACACAGTTTTAGAAACATTGTACGCGTCTGTTTTAGAATGGCTTAGCTGAAACAAACAATTCTAAGCTCGAAACGATTTCAGCAAAATCAAAACGACGAATATTATCCGTAATATATATATATATTAATAATAATATTAATAATAATAATAATAATAACAGATTGAGGAAATGAAATTAAAGGAATTTGGCATTCTCAGACTATAAAAATATTACCATTTGTTATTTCGGCTACTGGCATTATACCTAGCTCTCTCATTCAAAATTTAGGCGTATTAGATCTGTCGAAGAATTTATATATAAAAATGCAAGAATTAGTCATTTTAAATACATGTAGGATTACGAAAGATTTTTAAAATATTTATATTGAGGTATCAGTAGGATTTATAGTTCCAATTAGAAGTTCTACCGAGCCGAACGCTTTGATATGAAAATATCTGGAGTCGGTGAATTATTTTCCCATTTGATCTCTGGTGATTTGACGTGTTGTTTTTGTATTTATTATGCTTATATAATGCACTTGCATAATGTGGATTGACTAGATGATAAATTGTGGAAAAGTGTGTGGAATAGTTTAGTTTTTCATTTGGGGAAGATTTAAGCCGGACATAAAGTCGGAAGCATTGAATTAAATATATTGTTAATACATGGTGGGGCAAAAGTAATGTCATAACGTGAATGTGCCATCATTTGCAAAAATATATTTAATTCAATGCTTCCTATGTCTACGCATCTGATGTCAATCCACGTATATGTCATAGCAGTACCAACTCAAGAAGCTAGCAAAGATTACATGTGAAAATAAAAAAAATATATATACCGATGTATATATTTTAGCAGAGTAGCGGAAATTGAAACCACAAACACCCGACCCGACTCAATGTCAAATTCATAGACCAATACATTAGGCCAATACTCGTAATTAATTTCGTCTTTTACTCATAACACATAAAAGGAAAATAACCATCCTTACCCCTAATTTAAGTGTTCGCTATTTTTAACTTTAGGTGTGTTTAGGTCTTACCACACTAGCGAATGTTCATTAAGGTTCTATAAAAATTCAGTGCCACAATTCAACGCGGAAAATTTACCGTAGAAATACACCGCGGGGAACATTCACCGCCCGCACAATAGGTGTATGAGTGGTGCTAAGGACTCTCTGTATTACATAAAACGTAACGAGTTAATCTAACCTTACCTACGTAACAGAACTGTTTTTTTATTTATTTTCTTTTAATACTTAGCTAATATTTGTTCTAAATTATTTCAGTAAAAAAACACACTTCAATGGCAAATAATTTCCCCAGCGGTGAATTTTCCGCAATTGAATAGTGGGCGGTGAACCTTCCCCCCGGTGAAAATTCCGCGGTGATTGTGGTGAGGAATTTACCAAATAGGTACCTAACATTCATTAATGCCATTAATAATCATCAAATAAACCCTTGCTCACCAGAGGATGCAGGATCCCATTTCTGCGTCAATTAATCTCAGCAATACTATCTCCTTTCTCGTGTCTTAAATCAACCACTGAATATGAAGGCTTAATATTTAAGCCGCAAAATATCTGAGTTAGTAGCGCTTACTCTATTTTCGCATAATTGACCAAAGCACACTTCGGAAACTATGTTAACGACGTAGGTTGCTCGGGTCCCGGAGTAACCGGGTGTTTCCCCATGGGCCCATATCCGATGGGGCCACAACTTACGAATGCCATTAATATTCTATGTGACTTCCCTTCATTTTTTAATTTATTTGCAATTACTGTAAAGACCATTTAACAGTTAGTTTAGGTTGGGTTAGGTTATTTTAGGTTAGGCTAGGCTAGGTTAGATTATTCTTACTTTTCATTATTATCTAAGTCATACCAACTGTTGTCCAACCATTCTGTACATTCACCCATACCCCAATTGGGGATGCCATAGTCTCATTGGCTCCAGGTGGTTAGCAGCAGTTGGGATATTTAATTACACAAATAATGATACGTATGCCTTGTAATAACAATAATTCGATAATTTGTATAGCGCCCTTTTGTGAAAACAGAAAAACGTGGCCAAACCTGGCCAGTCAAATCAGATAAACACACTGTAGTAGAAAAACACTGGACATCGATTTCACATTTGCTATTCTTTTACCATACATTACTGTGGCATATTGTATGGTTTATTAGAAGATTAGGGGCAAAAGCAGAATTGATATTTATTTTTAAAGGCTCGAGAATATAGGACTCTTTAGGACTGGTGAACTTTGATGAAATTAACTTAAAAAGCTTACAAATTCTTCTACTAAACACCGCATTATGAAGTTCCACGATGTACACACTACACAACGTCTGAACATTCACGCGCCATTTTGTTTTTTTGTGGTCGTTTTATATTCGTTTGTTTGCGATATAATATTATTATGACGACGATGATGACTATGACGGATGGGTGAAGACGATGGACGGCATGGTGACGAATGAACTACCCGATCCGGTGGATATCTACCGGAGAAGCGGGATTTATTCACGTCATGTCAAAACAAACAACTCGCATTATTGACCGATATAAAATCAGATACGTAGATATATCACGCACATCATATCAATTGATTAAAGTTTCGGTAATTATTTACCTACGACTACCGTTTGAGAAAATATTCCGTACGAGACACTATTTTGACACACCGATTTCTCGCATACTTCGCGTTTGTTTGTGTAGTGGCAGTGTAGGAAACATGAAAGGCATAATCGGCATAATAGACAATTTTTCGATCGCTAGACACGCACCCGTTAATTGTTAGGCGATCAACTTTGATACCAAACATCAGATGATTTAGTTTCTTAATATTTAAAGGTTTACTACGATTTTTTTTTAAATAATACGTTTTCATTTTAGGTAAGGTTGGGTTATTATAGGTTATTACAGGTAAGATTATGTTGTTGTTAGGTTATGTTGGATTATTATAAATGTTAGATTAGAATAGGTTAGGTTGGATTATTATAGGATAGGTTAGGTTAGGTTAGGTTGGATTATTGTATGTTAGATTAGGATAGGTTAGGTTAGGTTGGATTATTATATGTTAGATTAGGATAGGTTAGGTTAGGTTAGGTTGGATTAATATATATGTTAGATTAGGATAGGTTAGGTTAGGTTAGGTTTAGGATAGGTTAGGTTGGATTATTATAGGATAGATTAGGTTAGGTTAGGTTGGATTATTATAGGATAGGTTAGGTTAGGTTAGGTTGGATTATTGTATGTTAGATTAGGATAGGTTAGGTTAGGTTGGATTATTATATGTTAGATTAGGATAGGTTAGGTTAGGTTAGGTTGGATTAATATATATGTTAGATTAGGATAGGTTAGGTTAGGTTAGGTTGGGTTATTATAGGATAGTTTAGGTTCGATTAGGTAGAATTAAATCACAAACCAGTCTATACAAACCTAGCGTAGCCCACAAACTACTTGAAAACTGGGATATAACTCTAAAGGGGACGCGAGCAGGCGTTATTAAAGGGTCAATTTTTTGTTACAGAAAATAACATGGAAAATAGGTATTAGAATTAAATCACAAACCAGTCTATACAAACCTAGCGTAGCCCACAAACTACTTGAAAACTGGGATATAACTCTAAAGGGGACGCGAGCAGGCGTTATTAAAGGGTCAATTTTTTGTTACAGAAAATAACATGGAAAATAGGTATTAGAATTAAATCACAAACCAGTCTATACAAACCTAGCGTAGCCCACAAACTACTTGAAAACTGGGATATAACTCTAAAGGGGACGCGAGCAGGCGTTATTAAAGGTTCCCCAACATTTATAGTAACTTTTAGTAATAATTTAATAATATAACTAAATTCAAGTATTAATTCAAAGTAATCATTCCATATTTACCGTGAAGCGGAATTCGTAACCTTTACCAAAAAACCTTTCCTTAATACGTTAATTTTAATAAAAAAAAATTATTTACAATATTTTTTATGTATAAATAAATTAACACATCATTTAAAAAAATGTTTTTCATTGTCTATGATATAAAAAACCGTTTTGCCATATAAATTTTAAAAACTATCCGATTGTGTTTTTTAATTGTTATGTTGGCAGTGCCCTACACTACGTAATAACAAACGCGAAGTATGCGAGAAATCGGTGTGTCAAAATAGTGTCTCGTACGGAATATTTTCTCAAACGGTAGTCGTAGGTAAATATTTACCAAAGTTTCTCCACTGTAAAAACACTGATAACACAATGATCTCTGTCATGACAGAGGCTAGATCAAAAATATGATTTCAAACAAAACGGTAAAACAATAAACAACATTTGACATAAGGAAAACGACTTCATGGCGCAGTGTTGCCATCGCAAATATATGTTCTTTCATCGGAGATTTTTGATTAAATAATTACATCAAGTACTTACCGATGAACGTTAATTATTTCACAACATTTTTTTTTTAATTCATCACTTTTTAATATTAATACTAGATCGGTGTGAGTCCATGCAGCGCCATGTCAGGAAAGAAACGTGCATTCTTTTGGAATTAATTTGTTTTCTATTTTTGTGTGAATATCGGTTACGCAAACTTTCATAGAACATACGTGTTAAACTATCGAATAGTGGTTTAGCTTGCACAGAAATCTTCCTCCCGTCTTACGGAATGTGTGATTAATCAGTATTACAAATATGTTATATTGAATACAAATATGAGACAGAATTACCATTAGTTTTTATAAATGGTTATTTGATAATTAATATTGGTTATTTGATTATTAATAATTTTAAACGAGAATTGCCGATATTAATTAAAATTTAGAAAAAAAAATACTAAATTGATATTAACAATTAAAATTCATTTTAATTTTAATCATTTTAATTAAAATTATTTAAAGTCATTTAAATTAGTTGATATTCTTAATAATTATACTTAATTTTAATTAATAATAAATATAATTATTAAAAAATATATCATTATTAAATATAATTAATTTAAATTCAATTAATTTAAATTCAATTTAATCATAAAAAATTATTTTGATTAATTGCCTTTTTTTATAATTATACTTAATTTTAATCGTTAACCCAAAAAGCCATGGACATAGGGAGGAGTATTCAAACAGAGGGGATTCTCTTTATTTTTACGTTTCTTTTTATTTTGTTTTTTTTTACCAATTTCTTCTTTCTATGGTTTTGACCAAGGCTGCCCAACCCCAGGCCCGCGGGCCACAATGTGGCCCGCGAACGAATTATAAGTGGCCCGCGTGAAACATTTTCAAAAAACCCGCCAATCCGCCAATTTGAAAAAGTGTCGCGGGCCGCGGTAAAATAAACAATGCAGCTTGCGCGCGGTCACCAGTGTTGCCAAATCACGGCGATTTATCGCTATTTAACCTACTCAGAACGAGAATCAGCGACGAAAAAATCTAACCTGTTGAACTTACTTTTGAAACAAAAATACACCGGTTTTCGACATAATATTTTTTGCGTCGAAATGGAATCCTGTAGCCACCCCCCCACCCCATGGAATTCGAAAAATTGCTGTGGGGCATCTGATGTTCGGAATTTTTTCTGAGCGAAGTTCCGTAACAACCCCTCCCCCCATGGATTTCAAATATTTTGTGCGGAGCACTCATTTAGATTTTTTTTTGTGGGGAATTATGTTTTATAGAAATTCTCCAACAACCCCCCCCCCATGGAAATAGGAACCGTCAGGTATTCAGTGGCCCGCCAGTGATTCAAAATCGTCAATTTCGCCCAACTGCTAAAAAGGTTGGGCAGCCTTGGTTTAGACAGTTGTCAATCTTGTTGTTTGTGTTCATCTCGTGACTCTCGTGATCGCTGTTTGATAATAATGTAAATAAACTTTAATCAATCGATTTGATGCCAGTTATACGGATCTGATGTGTTGTGTGTGTGCGCGGGTGTGATGTTTGTTAAATGATCACTAAATAATGATCTTAATTAAATTCTTCGATCCGAACAAAAATGGCGCGTGAAGGTCCGAACCTACGCTTTCTTTTCATTTCGCCGTATTATTTCACCTTTTCTCGTCTTCCTCGCCAGTTTTCACCGGCGCCTCCGCGCTCTCTCACCGGACCCCCGAACACCTAAACGGCCGCCCTCTCTGGGGTCGGTCACGCCGGGCGGCCATCATGCTCGAACTTCAATGTAAACATGTACCCCTTCAATAAGTAACTTTGTAATTAATAAGCTATTAGTATCAGTTGCTAAGTCTCTATTTTCTTAATTCTTATAATAATTTGTCAAATGTAAACATGTATCTTTTCAAAAAGCAAATATAATCCCATCATAAATAATGATTTGACAATAAAATTAGGTCATTAATAATGCATATTACCTGTGAGGTTTTTTCCCTAATAAATATTGAAATGAGCTACAAACCCAAGGTAATTAGCTTACTGGAATTACCAAATATTTAGAAATTCGACAATCTTAAACGACTTAGTAACAAATAAAATTGATTAAAACCCTATAAACTACCCCTCTCCCCCCTCCCCCATTTGTTGTGTATATAAACCGTAGACTAAGAATTTTGTGTACCAGTCTGAAGATGGCTTTGACGAGCTGAAACCGGTTACGGTCAAAATAAAATTAAGTGGAATAAAGTTTTTTATTTGTTTTATTATAATATATTTTTAATCGACTCTGTAATGGTGTTATAAAACTGCAATGATACTACGACACACATACGTGACAATATTATTCTGCATTTTTACACATTCACAACCAAAAGTGCCCAATTTCATACTTCTAAACTGAAACCAATATCTCGAAGTGATCTTTGATCGACACATGATATGGGAAAATCCAGAATGTATGTTTATACATCAGAATGAGAAATATCTTCAAATAAACTTTTTAAAACTTAAAGAGCATATTAATCTACTCGTGTATTATGCACTATTCCACTCATTGCGTTACTGCAAAATCTTTGATTGGGCAGAATCTTACGATGACATTTTTTACTCAAAGTAGTAGTAGTCAAAGTAGTTCAGAGATTAGTTATCAAAGCTGTCTTTAAAAAACCCTCTATATTCCAAACCAAAATAATGTTTACAATATTCAAACTACCAAAAGTAGAAGAAGTAGTAGGTCAGTGGCTTAGTTTGGCATCGCGTTTGGGTCCCATCCAGGTGTCGAGTATTCAATTCTTCGGCTGGCTAAATCGTCCATCATACCACTAGCAACATTTTCCGCTTAATACGGTGGTAATAGGAGATTTTCAAATATTGTCAGGTTAGTAGTAACCCGGAAATGTGTGTCTTTCTTTTAAAAAAATTAAAACAATATATACACAAAAACTTAATTATTCAAATCTTCAAAAGAAAACTATTTAAAAATTTTGAAATTCTTATTTTGTACCAAGATCCCAAAACAACATAAAGATGTTACACTAAGGACGGGTTGTTTCGAATAATTTGAACAATTCATCGAATTTCAACGTTTATTTTCGGGTTCTGTGAAAGTCCTATTCAAGTTCTATTATTATATAATTATAGGTTAGTTGCTTGATAGAACTGAAATAATCACATAATTTGAATAGATCTTTCACAGAACTTGAAAATTAACCTAGAAATTTGGTGAATTTTTGGTCAAATGCAAAATAATTATCGTCTCTCGGGAATCGAACATTTTAATATCAACCCATATGAAATTAAAAAAAATATATGTTTAAACGATATTAAAAATCAAAGCACGGCTTGAAAATTTACTTTTTTCTCAAACACATTTAACTTTTCTGTTTAAAAGGTAATTTTCACACATTTTTTTTTTTTATTTTTTTATTGCTGATACATTATTTTACAATATTTCATATTCTAATTCAGTAATGTTGGCCTCACTGTGTTGTTTACCCATGCTGAGGCCCCCATTTTATAATATAAGAATTTATACATTTAAAAAAAAAAAAAAAAAAAAAAAAAACAACATTAAAATAAAGATAAATTTAAACTGAAAATAAAGATTAAAAAATAAAATATAATTATCACACTAAAAGAAAAATATTAAAAGAGAATGTAAGTACCTACATTAGATTGTATTTCAACATCAAATTTTTTAAATAATACCTAGGTTGTTGTTGTTGTTGTTGTTCAGGTACTAGTAACAAAAGTATTATAACCAAATCAATTAAATAAGCTAATTCTTACACGAAGCCCAAGAGCCAGTCTCTTTTTTTGCTGGGGTACGGCGATAAACTCCGAAACTTATTTTGTATCCCTATTCCATTCTATTTTTCTTACAAATAAAGTTAAGTTTTATAAAAAATAAATAAAACTGTCCTGATGAAGGACATTGTCGTGTTGTCCAAAACGTTGGCTCAAGAAGGAGGAAGAGCAACATACTCATAGTTCAATATTCCATAAGTGAAAGAACATTGTCCTATGGTGCGAAATAGCATGATTTTAATGTAGGTATATTTCGTGAAGTATGCAAAAGTTGAATTTTTTTTTTCTATGTTTATTCTCTTAATAGTAGCGACATAATCTTTCCTTGAAATCAGAATAAGCCTAGTTATTAAGCAAGAGATTCATTACTGTCGCCTAGAGAGCCATCGTTATTAGTTACTCCCAGATCCAACTGTTCATTAGTCGAACCGAATCTACAAAAGTAACTCGGGATCTGCTAACGAGGCACCAAAGTACAAAGGTCTTTTCTACTCTCAAGTCTTCAGTTATTACGCCACAGATGAAAATCTTTTCTTAATGTGCATAAGAAACGTGGGAGCCCGGTTATACCATTCAGAAATTGTTCGGAGGAAATGTACCTTCAAGTGCCATGATAACGATAAACTTAACGTTTTGTGTGAATGTGGGTACAAATGGTACGAATTGGTTCTACCCTTGCCAGCTGTACAGTTTTACTGACGGGTTTTATTTCTTCATTTATGAAACATAAGGTAAGTATCCATTTTGAAGTATCTCCTGGTAATATTTTTAATGTTATCAGTATTAATGTGCTTATGATGTAGAAGGTTAGAAAAGAAAAACAATAAGCAGATAACAATGAAAAGCTTGTATTTATAGGTTAAGTACAACTTTTGATAACATTTTTTATTTAGCAGATTCTTTTTATTTATTTTATCAAAGCCGATGATGTCAGTTAGATTGGCAAAATATTTGGAAGGCAATTCAGATCCCCCGCGAAAAACGTGACCTATTTGATGTTAATAATTATATTTACTAGAAAAAAAAATATATGACGAAATGAGAATTGATTTCTTCAAAACGTTAACAAAAGTTATAATTTTAAAAAATTTATCTTCGCGAGCCATTCAATTACAAAAATCTCAAAATATATTCGGAACACTTTGCGAGATCTTGAATTCCAAGGCCTAGTCATAAATAAAATGTACGTGTATAAAATCACGTACGAGGTTTCTTCTTCCAGTGGTATAACGGGCGTCACCAAGAGTACCACGTACCACGGTACCTAGAATCTAAATATTCCTGGCAATCCAGCAATTCTAGGTACGGGGGCTTGGTTGGCTGGTGATATTGCCTGGTTTTCCTGATAAATGGGCTTGTCTAGTCAGACGAACGGAGCGACAGATTTGCGCCGACAATGGACAAATGGTATGCAGCGAGGTGACGTGACTCGGGGGGTATTAGCTGCATTCTACTCGATATACGAACAGAACGCAAGGAGAATGCGAGACGACGCACTGTGTTTCGTTTCATACAGCTAGACGGAAAAAAGTCACTTTGGAATTCTTGAAAAATGACGTCATGGGGGTATTAACAGGTAGTTAGTGTGACAAATGCTTTTGTAATTGGGGTAATTAATGCACGGGTTGACTCATACCAGAGCCCCAAAGTCAGGTAAATTAATTAATGAATTATCAGTTGCTTTTATTCGCATCTTGTCGCGCGAGCTGTAAGGTAGTTTATGTGCTTAAAATAATGTGTTTTGGTTCTAAAAAAAATGGAAACTACTTTGGAAGGTATGTAGTATTTAATAATTGTAAAAATTTAATATAAAACATCACAGTTTTAAAAAAAAATAATGTTTAACTTGTGTATTTTTTTGTGGTTTAAAAATATTCAATTTCTAACTTCTCGAGAATTTTTTTCGGATAAAGTATCAATAAGGTTCCGTGATTTTTTTTTTGTAGATTGAACAATTAATTTTCTATTCAAATCAGTTTCGATATTTTTGCTCATTAATGCTCACCAGTCATAATTTGTCATTTCACAGGCACCACATACCAGATTTCCAGGCAGGAATTTTTCGAGACGTGGAGAAGTTTACCCAAGAAAGAAAGGTTTCAGGGAATATATAATCATATTTTAAGTAAATTTGAACGTCAAAATCTCAGTGCAAGCATTGAAAAAATTTTGAAAAGCCAAGTACAGTTAATATCTTTGAATATAACCAAAAAGTGGATCGCAGCTTTTCGGATTTGATAAATTTTAGAATTAACATTGAAGATTTATTTATTTATTTATTTAGTAAGAAACAAACAGCTTTTATATAAAATACAATGATAGATAAAAATATACAAGTTAGCTGAAGTCACGCCACAGAAGTTTCTTATGTTAAAGTGCATTAAAAATGAAGTTTTAGAATCTTAAAATTAATTTGGTTTTAGGAAAGGGAGAGGAAGGGGAAAATAGGAAGAGGATAGTAGATTTGAATGTAAAATTTAAAATGTTATTAACTATGGTAGATGGCAAAATTTGCAATGTAATGACTGGAAACAAGTCGACTATGTCGTGTTATATTTGTGGTGCCAAACCCAGTGAAATGAATACTACGGTTATCAATAGAGTTCCACGACAAGAATTTTATTCCTTCGGCTTATCTACATTGCATGCCTGGATAAAAACTTTTGAATGTTTTTTGCATATCGCTTACCGAATACAACTCTGGCAAGTCAGAAGGGATGCAAATAAACTAATTTTAAGTACTAGAAAAAAAGAATTACAGGAACGGTTTAAAAGTGAAATGGGAATAATTGTAGATGAGCCAAAACCTGGGTTTGGCAACACAAACACTGGTTTTTTCGAGGGCACGAAAAGAGTGCCGAGATAACGGGTGTAGATGCGGGGCTCATCAAGAGGTTTTGCATAATTTTGAGTACAATAGCTTCTGGGTATAGCATTAACATCGAACATTTTGAACAGTATGTGCATGACACTAAGGAGTTATATCTTAACCTATATGATTGGTATACCATGCCAACAACTGTTCATAAACTATTATACCATTCATTTGACGTGATTAGTTCGTGCATTGTACCTATTGAGCAGCTGTCAGAAGAGGCGCGAAATAAAGACTGTAGAAGATTTAGGTAATTGCACACCAGAAAAATCGACCGAACATCAACAAACAGAGATATGTTAACCATGCTATTAATTACATCAGATCCAATAATAAATAGTTTTAGAGAGGTTCCAAGGAAAAATCGAGCTCACTTCCCTCTGAAGTGTTAAATTTACTTGTTCCACCCAATACCGAGTCAAGAACACAATGTTTGCGATCTAACGACTCCTCTGAACATTATTCTGATGATTCCTCTGAACATAACTCAGATAACATCTAGTTTCAATAAGCATTATGTTTAAGCACTTTCTCACAAATCTATTGGTTCTGTACTGTCTTAAAAAAATTAAAGATGTTTATGTGCAGTTAATTTCTCTCGCCGCAAATGACTCAGATAGCACTTTATTGTAATAATTTTTTTGTTTCGTTACTGTTCTTGCTTAACTTTTGATATTATTATTTTATTTTCTGACTGTACTTTCTGCAACTAATGCTTGTTTTTATTAAGTTCTGTTGCTAAATATGACTAAAATTGTTTTCCTAGATTAGTAATAATGATTGTTTTGCTTATTTTTTATCATTTATTTATACTTTCGCTATTGTTTCGTGATTTGTATTATATTTTTTGAAAGTGCTTTTACATATTTATTATTCTCAAAATAGACTTTTTAAATTTGTTTTCTTTAAAAACCTCAAATACGGTATTAATACTGTTTATTTAAAAGATTTTTTTCCGATTTTTTTTTTTTTTTAAGAAAAAAATTAAATTAATCACTTTCAACCCAAATTTTCAATACATTCAGATTAAATACTCCCCACAAGAGGGTTCCAAACACTTTATAATTATAAAAGAGTTTTTTCCGTCTAGCTTGTATGAAACGAAACACTGTGCGACGCTTCAAAAGGAGTTCACGACAATATAAATAAATTTGAAAAAGAACGGCCCATTGCATTGACCTCTTGCAAGCACTTTCAACCATGAACGTAAAATGAATCTGAATAGATTTTTCTTCTGATTGTACGGAAACGCCAACATGCAAAAGCAGTTTCAATGTGTTTCAAGCTTGTGACGTAGCTATATGAAATTATTTTTTTATGCACATGACACAATGAATCTAATAAATCTAAACATAATATAAAAAATAAACAACACGTACATTTTAACGCAGCCACACGTTCATTGGTCAGAAAAAGTGCTGAACCTGACAACATTCCACCTGTGTTAATTAAAGAATGTCTAAACAACCTATCTGTTCCTCTATTTGTATTTTTTAACCAATCATTATAGACAGGATGTTTTCCTAATATATGAAAACATAGTTTTCTTACTCCTATCTTTAAAAAGGGTGGCAAAACAGGTGTTACAAATTACAGACCAATATGTATCCAGTCATCGATACCTAAACTTAAAAATAGTACTTGATAAAATATCTACAAACATAAAAAAATTATAACTCCCTATTAACATGGCTTTTGTTCAAATAAATCTACATTACCCAATTTACTAATATACGAAATATTTATATCTACATCCTTAGCAAACAGGTGCCAGGTAGACTCAATATACACTGACTTCAGTAAGGCATTTGACAAGGTGTGTCACAAAATATTAATCAATAAATTAGCTAAACTTGGAATTTACGGTAATTTACTAAATTGGTTTACTAGTTATTTGTTCCAAAGAAGTCTTTGTGTGAGAACAAATGGCACGAATTCAAACGAATTTATGGCGACAAGTGGAGTGCCGCAAGGCTCTCATCTAGGGCCCATTTTGTTTATAATATTCATAAACGACATTGTTGATGTATTTACTGATATAAACGTTCTACTGTTTGCCGATGACATGAAACTTTATAAAGAGATTAACCACATTAATGATTGTATTACACTTCAAACTAACTTGAGATATCTTTTTGAATGCTGATCAATCAACAAATTAGCATTAAACATAAATAAATGCCAGTTCATTCATTTTTCCAAAATAAGTAATCCTATTTTTTTCAATATTCATTAAATGATGAAAATTTAATTTGTGTTAATAAAATTATTGATCTAGGCATTATGTTCGACAGTAAACTCAACTTTGTATGTCATATTAATAATATTATCAACAAAGCCCTAAAGACTCTTGGCTTTGTTTTGAGAGCTGCAAAAGATTTCAATAATTTAGGAACATTTATTATGGTATATAAAACCCTTGTCAGATGCCAACTTGAGTATAACTCTACGTTATGGTCTTCATTTTTCAATATTTATTCATATAACATTGAAAAGATTCAACGGAAGTTTCTAAGGTTTATAAATTATAAATTGCATATTCCTATACAAAACATCAATTTCAATTACCTCTTGGATAAAATGTATCTATTGAAACTTTCAGAAAGAAGAATAAGCACAGATTTAATACTGTTACAAAGAATACTACATTTTAAAATTGACTGTCCCGAATTACTTCAATGTATCAATATCCATGTTCCCAAAAAATCATGCCGACATTTCTTACCTTTTTACTTCAATAACACCAGGACACTAGCTTACCAAAATTCTCCGATTCCGAGACTTCACAATCTAGGAAACAAATATTCTGATCTGGGTGATATATTTCATTTGAAAACTAATCAGTATAAATGTTGTATATTCTATCACTTTTATTCTTCTAGACACAAATAGACCTATGTACCCATATAACTTCTCCGCTTCTACTATTTTGTTTTGTTGAATCTTTTAAATTCAATTATATGCGGGAGGATTCATTTTTGCCATTATGTTTACATTCTTCTTTATTGTATTAATTTTTAAGTGTTTACTCTGATACAAAATGCTTGTATTTTTTTAAAGAAAAGCCAACCAGGGCGTGTAATAAATAAATAAATAAAATGCATAGCACAAATATTATAATTCTTATTTTTTATTAGTGATCTACAAACCGGCGGATACAATAAGTTGTTATAATAGTGTGTCTAGACTATAGGTAGCAATAAGATATAGCATTGAAGAAATTTTTAATATATGTTCATAGTGCGCCCTTGGGATGATTTTCACATAAACGGTTCTGTACTAATCATTCAAAAATTATTATAAACGAAATATTATAAATACGGATATAACTTTAACAAGACTTAAGACATTTTAAAACTATTTTTATTTTTAAGAGAACACCGGAATAGTTGGGCAATAAATAAACGATTAACTATTTCACAAATTTTAAATTGTGCTCCAAAAACAGAAACCTATTACCAGACACATGCCAAAGAAGTTATTAATGACAAAACTTTTATTCGCATGTAAAAACAGTTCATGCCTCACTGTGTTTGTTGCTCGTGTTATAAATTTTCGCACAAGAAAACAAAGCTACAAGTACTACGACGCTAATGATGTTCCAAAAACACAATACAAAAGTTTCTGATAATATTACATGTGTCGCATTTGGTGTCGCTTTTGAATTCCAGAAAGTTCCGTCTAAAATAATTCCTCATTTTCTTTCCATTCCTTTCTTGTCATGCGTATTTATTACGCTTAAATAAATATTAAATCGCGGTGCCGCTTAGCGTTACTTAGTTTAATTGTATTCAAATGTAAGACACGCAGAATATTTATAAAGAGTAATGGAAGAAAGAGTCACTATCTCACTTCACATCCTGAAATAATGTCTTTGTGTTATGTGAATGCGTGTGACGAACCTTATCTATTATAATTGTGAAACATTTAAGTGAACATCGCGCTTTGATATCAAGATTTAATTTATACCATATCGGAAATTAATCTGAATATAAAGCGGAAATATTGAACAAAGGTTTTTAGAATGGCACTGTCATCAATTATTACAATGAAATACTATAAAGTAGAGAAATCGGTTTTCTCAGAAAGCCAAAGCCCTAGAAATGGAATAAGGTTGATATTTATAAAGCTTTTCGTCTGATTACTATTTTGAGCTAGAGACGTCATTTTCATCATGAACATTCATGTTGATAAACAATTTTTTACAATTATTAATTGATCTTTTAAAAGAAAAATCAATTCATGTTATATCATGTTCCGATGGTTGTGCACAATATTATAATTATTGAGAGCATTCTTAATAAATTAACTTGTTATAATGTGAACAAGTTTTACTTCATTGATGGAAATGAATGAAGAATTTATTATTTTTACAAGCAATAATTGTTCGCCTGAAACACTCATCCACATTGAAAAATCTCCTGATAAAAGATACATGACGCCAACGGGACTCGAACCCGTGTCCCTTCGATTTCCGGTCGACAGCTCTGACCACTGAGCTATGGCGGCTTATCTCTTACCCGCGAAATTATTCAATATATACTAGTGTTTCATTCAACAATTACTGCTTGTTACATTTTTTTTCACCTGAAAACAACCAATATTATTTTATATGAGAAAGGCATTGTAAGTGCTAACTCTCTAACTAGATGGCGTCAAGACAAATTGTCTACATTTTTAGGCGAAATACTTGAACTTGTCAAATATTAATTATTATTTTTTGGTAAACTAATGTTTTTAAGACAAGGTTTTTTATGCATAGCACAAAGGGTAACAATTATTTTTACAAGCAATAATTGTTACCCTTTGTGCTATGCATAAAAAACCTTGTCTTAAAAACATTAGTTTACCAAAAAATAATAATGAAGAATTTATTATTTAGATTACTATTAGATTTTTTTTAAATTGGGTGGCTCTTATAACAATGATATATGAACTATAAAAAATATGTACATTCTGCATTAGAAATTAGAGAGATGGTACTTTTTTAAACACATCACTTTGAATTTCAGATTTTTTTTAGGGATAAATGAATGTACATCTTGGAAACAGAAATTAACCCACTTTCCGAATCCGATCGAACTGAAACTCGACAGAAAGACTAGTTGTTGATGCCAATCATCTTTTGGTGGTAATCACGCATGCATATGCCGACATGTAAGCATTTCTCTGAAATTCAATGACATTACAGCAGTTAACATACGCAATAAATGTCGGTCTTATCCAATCGGGATTTGGTTCGGTTAGTAGAGTTTTCGTATCCAATTCCTAGGTAGGACTAATTTTTTAAAGTTTTTTTAAACATGAAAAAATCTAATTTTTGTCTTTTTAGACATTTGATGAGATGTAGTGCAGTAAAAACTAGTAGTTTTTAACGGGTTGATTTCTCAAACCATAGATTTTCTAAAATATTGATTAACACGGAGCGCATAAATAGTGAGGAAAATTATTCACTCTTAAATTAATTGAACATACCACGTAACCACCGGCAACACTGTTCCGGGTTGTGGAATGGGGTTATCGTTATTTAATTTACTGTTTCTGCTTTGTAATCGTCGACCTCTTATTATTAATCTGGCCAAACTCTGTGGAAGCGTAACTTTCGTGCCATGATTAACTTTTCAATTTTCAACGGTAATTAGAATTGCAGTCGTAGTTCCGTTGAATTCTGAAACTGTGGAGGCGTGAGCTAACGTTCACCTTCATTGTTTTAATACTAGCATATTTACCTGATGTTTTTACAAATATTATTTGTCCTCACACCCAAATTTAAACACATTGAATGTAATGCATATCTTTTTAATTTATATATATTTTATGAAATTTAAATTTGCGTCACTTCTACATCATTTTCAATTTTTAAGCAACACTGTGAATTCCGTTGAACACATTGAATTTCTATTTGTCTGGAGTGAATGGAACTACATTAAAAATTTTCAGTCACTAAAAAGTTTAGGTGGGAATCATTAAAGAAGGAAAATAACAATAAATTTTTAGAACTATCGTCCGCTAGATAATAAAATAGATAGTCCCGAATGGGTGCTATCTATCGTTGATTTAAATCACAGGTTCCCAAACTTTTTTGCCCTGTAGACCACTTGCTAAAAAAAAAATCCGTAGACCCCCTGCCGAATATTGAATTTTCCTAAAACTATTAACATTCCATGTGATAATCATTTATGTTTTTCCTAAAAAGATTCCCTTCCCTTGCCTGTCCAACGACCGGATGGTGGTATAGTTCCTCTGTCTTTACACTGTGCAGACAGGGGCGCCCTTGTGAGGTATTAAACCAAATGAAAATGAAGCAGGATAAGCAACGGGAATTTTTTTTCTGGAGCTGGCCCTACAGAACTGCCCCTTAAGTTCTTTGTCAATGCTGATTCCGGTCAGTTCTTCTTGTCACATGATATCCAATTCTTCAACGTTCCATTTCCATCGTCAAAATGTCCTCAAACTTAGTTTTGAAGTATGTGTGAAGTGCATTTAAATGTTGATCGTCATTATTACCCTAGACGTTTTTCAAAAACACGTTGGGGAACTAGAAAAATTCGCGGCTTCCAATGTGCAATGTTTTGCTTGGATATATTAATTCTGACGAGAAAAGGAACGTCAACTCTATTTATATACCTCAATTAACAACTTTACGAAATTTAAAAATACAAATATCAAATAAGTAATTTCTTAGTCCATTATATTTGTGTTGGGTCTATTGTTTCATTTACGGAACTCCTAAATGTTGACTTGAGGTAAATGGGGGTCCGCTCGTATGTACCCTCATTTGAATCTCGTGGACCCCCAAATTTTTTTCTCGCTGACATAGACCCCAGCAAGCCGATATCGACCCCTGGGGGTCCATATAGACCACTTTGGGAACCTCTGATTTAAATGTTCCAACGCACACTGGCGTACCAGGCACACATGCTTTTTCATATGAAAGCCAACAACAGTAATTAACAAACTAACCAATTTCTCGCGAAATCGCAACGTATACCCATTACGAAAAATAACTACATACGTTTTTCATGATTCCTTTCTAGCATATATTACTAATTTAGGGTAATATTCATTATTTTAAAACTATTTTATAAACTTTTATTAACAGTTTATAATTCGTGAATATATACTTCTTGAAATCAATATTTCTTTTTTATCTCTCCACAAATTGTCTTATTTTTTATTATTATAATTCATGTTTTCATTAGTTAAGATTAAGAACCGTTCTCATTCCAGGCGAAATCACTTATACTGTATGGACTTAGGTAAAGGTACATTAACCATGTATAATTTAATTCACCTTATCACTTGCATCATAATTTCCTGTCTATCTTGTCTTACTCAACAAACAAAGAATATAATAAAAAATTTAAGAACGTTTATAAAGCCAATAAACGGAGAAAAGAGTGTTAGGATAATATATGACGCAAATATGAATAGAATAAGAAGTTGGGGACGCCCGAGGAAGAGGTGGCACGATCAAGTGAATCAGATACTTGAGTCGGGCCATGTCAAGAGTCAGAATAATAGAAGAGTATGTATGAATGTGAATGAGGCAAGGAGTGTATGCCAAAACCGAGCTGTTTGGCAGTCCGTCTTCTTTGCCCACCCCTGCATGATTAGTGAGTGAAGTTGAAAATTTTAAAATTACGAACTCTGGGTGCAGAGCCAAGAATAATTCCACCACGAGGGCTAAGAAAAAAGAACCACGGGGGTCATTGAAACGATACCATTATGTACATTCAAAAAACTATTTCTTTTTCTTAATAATTAACTAATTCGTTATTTAAAAATGTGTATTTGAACACCCAGGGTGTTTTGCTTCGTCCTTTTATTTAATAATACGTTAAATTTGAAACATCATTAAAACTTTAACATAAATATGATAAGCCGTGATAAAAATTACGCAACTGCTGCGTAAGTACTGTGATTAAAGAAGTTCGGTAATTAAACTAAAACATACAAATACAACAAATAAAATATTTGTTATTTCGAACAATTCAACATAATATGTCGCTTCACAATTATGTACATTAAATTGGTGTTACTTTGAATAAATTACAATATTCGTGAATTAGTAACTGAAACTCAAAATGGAATCATAGTTGGTGTTATCTGATAACGTTATATCATGGCCATTTAATTAACATATTTGCCGAAATGGATATGAAATGCTTCAAGACAGCTATTATTAATATGAACTAACCCAATAATAGGTAACATAAACTGAAATGGCATGTTGAATAACCATAACAATAACAAATTTAAAGTTTTCATTTACCAGTTTTTTAAACAAACCCAAAAGTTACGTGGAATAAGAGAAGAGATACGTTAAGTTTATTGGTAAACATATAGTAGGTTTATTCCATTTGAATCTGTACATCGCCTGCAGGTGTGGATTTGAAATAGGTGCACAGAGGTATAACTGGTTTAGTTCAAGTAAGAATCTTAACAGTAATTGGTTATTAGTTTAATGAGGTATTCAGACCACATAGTCATGTCCCACAACAGTCATTAAATGTTGACACCAAGTTGACAGAGTAGCGTTTATTGAATTATATATATACTCGTATAATGATAATGTATTCCAAAAGGTACGAAGGGGTGGTACACGGCATATTTCAGAGAAATAAAGTAAAGAAAATCACAATGCATGGATTATAAACATAAGACGAGTAAAATATCATTAATTAGTACCGCAAACTCATGAATAATTACCGGATATTATAATATTTTAGGATTTGTAAAGCTTAAAGTATATAAAAAATATATATTTGCATCAGGAGCATTGCCTTTCAATAGGAGAAGTTTACCTTTCGACATTAAAAATTTATTCTTTTTTAAAAATTCAAATAAAATAAAGAGGCACATGTAGTAACATTATTCAAATCAAGTGACCAATCTTTATTAAAAAAATTACAGACCAATTAGTATACTATAATTTTTGCCAAGGATTTCGAATATTTGATGAATAAAAAATATTTTTTCACTTTTCAATATTTTTGGGTTTGTTCCTCGCACATCTATCAATTCCAATCTTTTCGAATTTTTTTAATTTTGTGTGTAATTCTTTTAATGAAAGATTACAAGTAGATGCAATTTATGACGATTTCCAAAAAGGTTTTGATAAAGTCAACCACTTCTTCTTACTAAAAAAGCTTTATCAAATAGGAATTCATGGAAACCTATTTCACTGAGTGAAATCATATTTATATAACAAAACACAAATAGTGCTTATTAATGGGGGTGATGATCTGGCTTGTAAGCCACACAGACCATTAGGGAATAATTAATTCCCTATGAAAAAATGGGTTGATTACAAAATTCACTCTGCAGGAAACGTAACAAATTATAATCCAGCCACCAAATACATAAAAACAGAGGACTCACCGAATATATCACTCGCATTGAGTTTGGCAGCAATTCCTTATTCTCATGGTTAATCTCCAAATTCGGCAGCGGACGGCAATCAGCACAATAAAACTTGCATTCGCACCATGAAATAATCTGTCACGACAAGCTCTCAAGAGAGTAGAATTTTGAATAAAAAAGAATTAACACATTGCAATTCTAAAGTACTGTCACTTTATTGTGACAAAAATATTTTAATCTTAAATCGACCAAACAGAAATAGTGGTGCCCTCTTTTGTCAAACAATATAATTCGGATGAATCCAGCTGCTTAATGCAAAGATGACTGTATTTAATTATCACTTCACCTGCAGAGCAAAATCTATGCGAGAATTCCCAGAGACGTCTATCCTGTCCACCATTTTTAATTTTAATTTTCAAATTTTATTTCAAACTAATTTTAAGTCTACTGCTTCTCCAAATGGATATAAATCATTCCAATATTTGTAACTTCTCATGTACCACAGGGGTCAAATTTTGGCCCCAGGATTATTATAATTTTCATAAATGACCTTGGTTCAATATTAAACTGTGATTATGTTTTTTTGCCGATGATCTTAAAATTTTTCGTTTAATTAAGTCTGTTTACGATCATCAACTGCTTCAAGTTGCATTAAAAAGTTGAAAAATGTTACACGCTAAACTTCACTCGAAATAGAATTATAAAGGATTTTTCCTATGTTTTTAATAATTCTGTTCTTCAAAAGTTTCTAGGTTTAGAAATCCCTCTTGTTTCTAAATTCGTATTTGGAATCCACATTACTGTAAATATTAAAACATCGTTGAATCAGTTCGAAAAAATGCTTAGACTGTTTCTTTCAAATATTGTCTACATAACCATGTTAGATCACACGATTTACGTCTTGAATACTTCAAGATGAATACACTTAAAATTAGAAGGCAGCTGTTTGATCTAATATGTTTACACAAAATATTTCAGGGCCATCTTGATACTGCATTATGTCTTAGCAATATTGAAATAAATCTTTCCAATTCCCATTGTTAAAGATGCCGTAGCATGTTTCAACTGAATACATAAAAAAATAATATCGCCTATTTTAGCCCTCTGACCCAAATGTGCCAACTATATAATAAAAATGGACTGTGCTGAAGTAGACATCGTCGTTGATAAATTGTATGGATTCAGAAATAATGTTGCGGCATTGCTAAAAAATATGTTGCAAAATAATTATATTATTACGTCTCTATTTGTGTCTCTTACTATTCTGTACTATTGGTCTTTCATATAATTACATAATTTTTATTTTAATATTTTAATTTTCATTCAGATATATGAAAATTTATGTATCCTACTTCTGGGTAGATTTTTGTAATTTTTGTACCTACTTGTATATTAACTGAGTTTTTATAACTGGATAATTCTTACGTAAGTGAGATCGTCCGTAAAAACTCAGTATAAAGAAATATTTCAAATAAAGAATAACGAATTAATAAAATAATGTTGGTGGCTACTTTATAGTTCCTGTGATATGATTACTACTCATCAGTTCCAATTTTGACTAACGCATATTTACTAATTTTACCTATTCATTCGCATGCGATTGAAAGAATACAAAATAATTTTTTAAGATATAAATAAATTTTAAAATGGGCATTCCTAGAGAAAACCTAAATTACGATAACGTACTTTGTTCATTAAATTTAATAAAATTATCTGATCGTAGAATTATTTCCGATTTAACCTGTTTGTATAAAATCATTAATTCAATGTTTGATACCCCTGATTTATTATACCTATGTAATCTCTTTTCATACTCCAAGCAGGTCGGTTACAAGACAGTACCTACCATATTATTGTAGCAATTCTATATCATCGTCCCAATATCCCAATATCAATATACACTCCTATGCGACGGATTCAACAGCTAGGAAACAAATACTACGATGTTGTTGATATTTTTAGTACATCAATTTCAATATATAAGCATACCCTTTTGAAGTTTTTTTCATCAAGTAGTGGAATATTTCAATAAAAGTATTTAATTTGACTAACACAAAAATTTTTTTCAACTGAAACAGAAAAAAATATTTTGGTTTTTTATGTTTTGTGCCTGCATGCTGTGTAGATCAAGTTCAGTGATATTTTGACTTTATATTTATTTTTCTGCAATTGTTTTAAATAGTCGTTTCCTGCACTATTTTCGTGTATAATTTCGTAAATATTTTTTATATATATGTATGTAAAAGCCTTAATAGGCGTGAAATAAATAAATAAATAAATAGGCAACACTTCAATCAAACACCCATGCACCGACAACCAAAATGTTTAGAACGTGATACAAATAGTCGTTTGTAGATGATATTTGACTGTCTACGATCTCTGTACTTCTTATAAGAACGACAAGTGAGACTTTCATTACCAAATACTTATTTTATAATACTAGAGAAAATAAGGGTGGCAAAGGTAAGTGAAAATTAGTGCTTGAGAAATAACGAAGTCCAAGTTAATTTTTCTACCTGTAATAAAGTAATACAAAACAATTGGGTTTTCGGAATTATTCACCGGGATTTGTGCCCGTGACCCTGGGAGAAAATTGTGCTTGAAAATAACGAAGTCCGATTTAATTTTTCTACCCGTAATAAAGTCATACAAAAAAATTGTATTTGGGGGATTTTTCGGAGGAATTTGAGCCCGTGACCCTAGGAGAAAATTAGTGCTTGAGAAATAACGAAGTGCGAGTTAATTTTTCTACCTGTAATAAAGTGATACAAAAAATATTGTATTTGGGGATTTTTCACCGGGATTTGAGCCCGTGACCCTGGGATAATTAAATCCGACCCCCTTTAAAGGTCCTCCATAAAATAATGAATCTCGATTACTTGACGAGTGGTCTGATCGTGTATTTTTTTTAAATGAAAGCCTCAAGGTTAGGTAACCACGAAAAACATTAAAACTAATCGAATGTCATTATTAATGTGCGTTCATTATTATTTAATCCGATTTGAAACGCACTTCTACGGCACGCAATCCTAAAAATAACTAATACAACATATTTGAAAACTCTCCATGAATTTATATACCACCAAAATTGCTGGCAAACGACACATTTTTGGTACGTTCTTCAAAATTTGCTACACTATGCTGAATAAAAACTTCCCATTATGAGAAATGTTGAAAATCGCTTTACGGTTTGCATTATAATTTAAGCTTGTTTGAAATCAGCAGGATGTGGACTTCAGAAACAAATTCAAATGTGATTTTATAAATATTTGACTTTTACTGGGGCAATTCGTGAGTATATTCCAATATACAATTTATAAGGTAGACAAAATAAATAAACCATTTTTGAAATCGTGTTTCACTGGTTGAATGGATGAATTAAATTGATGCTACGGCGGTTATTTTATTTACAAAATAACATATTTGTAGAGAGGTATCTTTATATCGTTGCATGATTCCGAAGTTCCTCATGTAAATGATATTAATTTTTAAATGTATTATATTCAGTACAGCAAGATAAAATATTTATAATGTTAGTAAATCGTAATAAAAATATTGAAGTCTGTGTCGTTTGCACAAGGGAGTTAGTTGGATTTTACTGAAATCATACAATTTGCAATCATGCATTATTAGGTATATTTTTTATGAATTATTATATAGATTTGTTTTAAAAATAACATAATCTGATCAAAGAATAAAAAATTACATTTGTTTCCAAAAATACATATTCTTGACGATATCTCACTTTGCCACCTTGTCAAACAAATAATGAGAGTTTTCATTTCTTCCGTTGTTCCTGTTTTACCTTATAACCTTTCAGTGTTGCACGGCCAATTCACAAAGCTTTGAGTGGCGGAGCAGCTTTGTCTGTGACGTGAATTATAGATTCAGTTTCCTCGAGCTTTCGTGGGGCGGGAAGCTCTGGCCGCCGTACATCCGACAGCTTTACTGTGATTTTATTTCGACCAATTTAAATGGTTCCGAGCTAAAAACCAGAGGATTATGTAAACGGCAAAAGGCTGATAATGAGAAGTTTAGAACTAAAGAAGTCAAATGTTTATTTAGTATCTTAAACCGTTTATTTAATCCAGTATTTGAGTTTGAGGTCTTAAAGCGATTTCATCTCGTATAAATAAACGAACATAAATCAAAGTATGTAATCAAAGTATATTGTAGAAACAAGGAAACAGAAATTTTCTGACATATGCATACATACATATAATAAAAAAATAATAATACATAATATAATAGTAATAAAACGTTACAAATTATATTAATAAGCTTATTAGGCAACCCTTCAACGCGCCCTTTACCCATTATTACTACATAATACACGAAATATTGTATTTTAACTCTAATAGCTGTATTAAGTCACAATACATTATATTTATAAATGCATAATTGAGGAAACGATGCGATGGAAAAATTAAAAGAATGGAAATGTGTGGCAGCAGATGGAAGTAAAGCAATAAAGCTGTGAGTACTGAAAGTGCCTTTTATTTTAAAATTTAAATGTGTCGTTTGTTAGGGCATCCTTTAAAACATCAGAAGATACTCGTCTTGATATTTTACGTTAAAGATATACCACTCATAGGTCCGCTATTAACTCTTTGTTACAAAAATATAAATTACAACAGTGGTTGCAGCGGTAGACAAAACCAAATAAATTTAGAGAATTCCAACAGTTGACTTTAAGCGCCGTTCAAATATTAAACGTAACTATATATCGTAGGTTATCATAGTATCTTTTCTCAGCGCCAGCAACCATTGCATTGCAATGCATTGCCACAAATTCTCTCTGTAGTCTCTGTAGTGGCTAAGCGAAGTGAAACACAATAATGCTACATTTGATATTTTCCGAAAGCAATGCACTAAGTGATTGCGATTCGAGTACACTTTAGCATGAATTTATTCTGCAGCAGAATGATTCCAAGAATTGACAAATATTCCTTTCGTTCGAGGAGAAAGCATTTATCAAGTAGTACAACAAAGTTCTGAGAACTAATGCCTTCTGCACTTGCTCCTATACTTGATGACGTAAAAACAATAAGTTTTAACGAAACACTCAAGCGCTTTAATCCTCTAAACAAATAAAGCTCACTTTAGTAGTAACCAATGAAAAGATGGGAGTGAGAGCTTTGCATTAAGCTAAAGACAAAAGCTTTTAACAAGAGATCATTTGAAAAAAAAGCATTTTTGATAAGGTTTTTAGTATGGGAGTTTCCATTATCGCATCAAAACCACGAGGGTAAAGAATTTCAAATAAGCATGACCCAGACCAAAAATACAAAATGTGTGTCTCTCTGTAACTCCTATTCAATGAACTCTAGAACTCGAATTTGCTTCGAATTTAAGTGTAATAAAACTGATTGTAATAAAGCGGTAAATCGAGAAAGTACCATAATATATATTTACAAGAAAGTTATTTTAATAACAAATTCTTAATTTGAAATCTGTCTTTCTTGACAAGTAAAGTGAGATATCGTGATTTTCAAGGGTGCGCTATTTTTCCTTTTTCAAGAAAGCGTTATTTACTAACTTTCTTGTATAACAAACACAATATCCCTTGATTATTCACGGGTCTGTATTAGACATATACTAATTATTGTTGGGTATAATAATTTCTGAAAATTGGAAAGGGAACATTTTCTTCACATTTATTCTTTCTATTACGAAGTTTTTTTACGATGAACCAATTATTTTATTTTGACAGGCAATTAAAATGAACGTTGTCATTAAATGTGCTATAATTAGTAGTGAGAAATTTTTCAGTCTGCTTTACCTTTGCCTTAGTTAAAGATATTTTTTTTCAAAGCCATCTTTGTAAGCTCGCCCTGGAGCGATAATAAAAAACTTTGTAAGTTTGTTTTGAAATATACTTACGATTACTGCTAAACCAAACATGAGATTTAAAACTTTATCAGGTTCCTTCCTCGCTAGAAGTTAATCTGGAGGGTACTCCGGCTTCTGACGAACTCTCTGCAAGTTGTTTAATTAAACCCAAAAGGCGTTTGTGTGATTAAACGCGGTTCAGTTTATTTAAGTTGTGAATTGATCATTCAGAGATTGAGATGATGTATTCAGACACGAGTTAGTTCACAGAATTAAACTTGCTCAAACAGCTCTGGGAAATAAATACGTCTACATGCTTAAAACATTAAAACTTAAAATGAATACCCTATATAATATACTACTCTTTATTTATAGAACGGAGACTGTTTACATATAGTTCCCGTGAGCACTTAGGCCATAGGCCCATTGTGCTATCTCCCATTTTACCTCATTCCTTTAACATTCACCCGGTCCCTTTTATAAAGTTCACCAGGGTTGTCATTGTGGCTATGTTTTCTGGTTCCACAATGTGTCTTCCCAGGTCTCATCTCTCCTCTCCAATCCCTATTGGTTCCCTGAGGGCACCATAAGGGAAGAGAGCCTCATCTCTCCTCTCCCTTCCTCTTTGGTTCCGTGAAGGCCACACAAGGGAAGAGTTCACGGAGGTGGCCTTATTTCTCCTCTCCACCCCTCCTTGGATCCCTTTATAATATTATAACAATATCAAAAGTACATCGGACGTGTCGGAGATATTATATGTATTTATTTTCCGAAAATACCTAAAAATTGTCTATTACTTCATAAAAATCCTTAACACTTTACAAGCGTGATACTGATGCAATTAATTTTTATGAATTTTCTGCCTTATCTGGCATTTTAATAAAATGGCCTTTAAGGCGAAGCTTAATGCCAAATCACTATTTTGATTAATCTTTATAACAAATTGGTGAACATTATGAATTCCAAAAAATATGCTTTATATAAATTGAAGATTTTCCTATCGTTTAGCTTGAGTAGAATACAAATAAATAAATAAATAAACTACTCAATAAAAAATATAAATGTGAACTACTCAAAAAACTATTTTTTCAATTGAAATATATGAACGCATAAAGGAAACAGCTTTTAAAACATACATTTTTATAGCTAAGATTATCTGTGACAGTTTCACTTGATTAACTTTTTTGCTTTCTTATAAAATTATTTACAAAATAAATAAAAACCAGTTTTTTGCTTGAAATCGAACGTTTCTACACTCCGTTTGTCAAGAGATTTTAATGCCTATTACCTACAATATAAGGTATACCAAGAATATACACATTTTTGACTTGTAGCTTCCTCTTAATCAACTCTGCTATATCATGCATAACTGTGGTAAGGATGATCATCTCTTAATTAACATAATTACCCCTATTAAATACATTTATAAGCAATGTACAATCTGTCACAATAAACAAAATCCAACGGTACTCGGGAAGAGTAGTAAATTGTTTTATTGACTATCTCTACTGCTCATACGAAGCCTGAAGAATTCCTGGGATCAAGATGTCCATGTGTACCGGTGCTCTGCTGAATTTATTAGCTTTATATCTCATTTTTAATACATTAAAAAAATTCTGATAAATAATTACTTTTTTTAAATAGGTAAATATTATTATTTGTTAATGATAAACTGATGTTTATAAGACGAGGTTTTATGCTTTATATTTATGCATAGCATAAAACCTTGTCTTATAAACATTAGTTTATCATTAAAAAATAATAATATTTGACAAGTCAAAAATATTTCACCAATAAATGACGATATTGGTAACCGGATAAATCATCACAATGATAATTCATCACATCTTTAAAAAGTTATATAAAGTCATGGAAAGTGACGGAACAAAAACTTTATTAACTGGGTTATGTAGGTTAGGTTAGGTTAGGATAGGTTAAAAAAATATATTTTTCATCGTTTCTAATGACTTTATATCACTTTTTAAAAGTGTGTTGATTTGTCACTATGTTGAGTTATCATGGAACCGAAAATATTATATTTCTCGACGCCATCTAGTGAGAAATTTAGCACTAACAAAGCCTTTCCTCCAAAATAAAGTTGGTTGTTTAAAGGTGGAAAAAATATAATACGCAGTAATTGTTGATTAAGGTACAAGTACATATTGAATCATTTGGCGGGTTGGAATATGAACATAGCTCAGTGGTTTCAGAGCACCTGACCGGACATCAGAAGGTAAGGGTACAATTCCCATTTCAATTTATTAGGTAAATATTATATACTTTTTGAGACGGCATTTGTACATTTTTTCTTTGAAATTTTTGCCATTCGATGTTACACCAATTCTAAAATAGTTAAATTTATTTATTCTGACTTTATTATGTTTACAATATCCATCTCAAGTCTTTCATTTATGAAATATAATATTGCGTAACATATTTGATGAACTGAAATATTTAATCCGTTAGCTATAAGTTAGGTAATTTATATTACGCACACACCGCCGAGGGATTAATTTTAAGTAAGAATGGCACCCCTGAGCTTACTTTATAAATACAGGATGACTAAAATGCAATTAAAAGCTAACATATATTTGAAATATCTTTTTACTGTATTTATATCGTACTCGAGGACTATCTTTGTGTATTTTATTATTGTCCTACCTTTTTGTTAGGGTTTATTTGTTAGGTTAGGTTAGGTTAGGTCCTCCTGTGTGGAAATAATGTACAAAAAATGTATGTCGAAATACAAATATTTTAAATACTTTCTATTAAAAAATGAGTAGTGGTACCAATTTTTGTTGTGTTTGTTAAAGCGTTTAAAGTGAAAATAGAAAACAAGCTTAATAAAATAATATGTAACTGGGTAAACTTGTAAATTATTCGAGTTTTGGAAAAACGTTCCTTAACGGTATTTGCTGAGGCCAATTCCTAAAGCAAGAAGTTGATACAAAAATATCACTGAAAGTTTGAAAATAAAATACTGATTTCTGAAAGAATAAAAACAATTAATTCGTCCCTCTAGCTTTAGAGTGAATGAAATTAAAAGTGAAACATCTTAACGGAGCCACAAATGAACATCGTAAATTTTGATTAATTTTAAATTGGTTTTAGTCCAACCCACGAGCAAAGCCGCTTACCTTTGAGCAATTCAAAGGAATATTCCAAAAGGCGGGTGGAAATGAAACGGTTCCACTTCCAATTTTCTTAGCCCCATTTCGTTTATTTCACCGCCCCCCAGAAGCCACAGATTGACCCCTTGGCTGGGTAAACTTCAAACTGACCAACACTAATATTAGTAATTTGTACGACAACAACGTAAACTGTTGTACTTTTTATAATTGGGATTAATCAAGCAGCTGTAATATTCCTCACTAAACGAGGAAATGTAGGAGAATAAAACAAATGGAAAACAATGTTGGTTAAGATATGTTTATTTCGCAAAGCGGTCAAAAAAGAATAGACAACAACAACATGCAATTTCTATTCTGTACGTCCGAATGCAATACCGTAAATTGTTAAAAAAATATCTAGTGAATTATATGTAGGTACCCACATATATGTATAATATTGAAGAAGGTAGGTACTTAAAGACCAACGAATATCCTCTTCTATTACTTTTTCGCATGCTACCCTACCATTTCTATTACAAGTTCTCTAGTATCTATCGTCGGCAAATCAAAGCCACTTGAATTCTGCAAGCAATACTGATTGGGTGCTCGTGTTACACCAATTTTGTAGATTCGCAACCACAGTTTTCTCTTTCTTTGTTTTTCTTTTTCTTGCATATAAATATATGAAAACCCCAAGATTGTAACCCCAATGTAGCCTAAGTGCCCCAGTTTCCCTTAATTGTATTGATCAGAACTTTTGTGTATTCCTTCAAGAACATGTTTGTTTCATTCATTGTTGTTTTAATGTTTATGCTCACAAGGTATCTTATTCAACAGCCATTTTAAAACTACAAACAATGATTATTACAATACCTTCTTATATTTTACTCCCGTGGAATTCAATGATGACCTTAGAGACTCCCTTAGGTAAATGAATGACGATGATGGAAAGATCCCTAAACATTTTTTTTTCTTCAGATATGACGCCCGTTAGAGCATTCAATCAAATCATAATTTAAAAATATGTTTACTGAAATATTCTTTACAAAAGACATTTATTACGCTCATATTTCAAAAAATAAAACCACAAACACAATTCTTTTTTGGCAACATAATATTTAAACATTCCCAATTCCAAGGCATTTAATTTGAAATTATAAACAATGTAATATGATAAATTCACGAATCAGTTTTAGAAAGAATTTTGTAACTAAATTGTGTGAAAAATATGTTGTAATATAGCAATTTGGTTCCAATTTAAGAGTTATTTTAATACCTACCAAAAAGTGTGTTTCTTAAGCGTAAAAAAAGAACGTTTTTAGGAAATAAAATAGGCTAAGCTAAGTTATGAGTAAATTTATTGTATTAATTAATTACGATAAAATTTAAAATAAACCATTAAAGAGAGATATAATAAAAATTTAACAAAATAATTATTTTATAGTTATAAAACCGCTAAAATATATTGAATGATTTACCTCCTTCACGATGAAAAGATAACCCCACATTACCTTGAATAAGTTCATTCAGATTTAAAAGTAATACACTTAACGCTTTCTACGAAAGTATAATTAGATTTTCCGAAAGATAAGTCGGGAACAAAAAAGGAGAAATCTAATTTAACGCTCTAACGAAGTAACGTGGCAAATCAACTTCGGACCAACTCGGATCGATTCTCACTAATGAATTGCAAAAGTTCATACTTCTGGACAATGGCTTTCCCAAATGCGCTAATAATTAAAACGAGAGACTTTACTGTTTATATTCATTAAGCAATCAATACATTTTTTTTTTCTTCTATTTTTTTTAACATCACAATTTTCAACTACCATACTAGGCTAATGCCCGCGTTATGGTAGTTATACAAATTATACAATGTGAAAAAAAATAATAAAATGTTAAAAGGTGATACAATATATATTTTTGTAAATTTATTTTTTTTTAGAAAGTTTAGGGAATTCTTTAAAGAATTCTCGCCACCTTTCAAATATCCACCTATAGTAAAAAGGGATATCTTATTAGTTGATTTTATATCGGTGCATGTTGTAATTTAATGCATACCGAATGAATGTATGCAATATTGGATACAAAATTGGAAATCAATTTAGTAAGTTGTCGCTTGCATGCGATATGTCTGAAATCATAAAATTAGTAAGTAGGTACTGTTATACTTACATACCTAATAATAAACTGCAGTGAATAATATTATAGCTTAAAAATATATATTCATATAGATCAACAAACGCTGATTCTGAATTTATAAGTTTTATTATTTATTATTATTTATAAATCGTTATTTAAAAACGTAAAATCACGATTGCATGACTTGTATCTTAGTATGACTGCTGATTAATAACAACCGGTCTACGTCATTAAAAATCTAAGATCTAAATATACTACATCAGGGTTGCCAATTCGTGGAGAATTCCCTAAATTGCGGAGAATTTTCAAGAATTTTCAAGAATTGGGTTTTTTGTGAGAAGAACTTTTTGTGCGAAATGTGCGGAGATTCTGGGCATTTCTTGATGGGAACGCACTATATTTTTTTTTTTCGTAGCTATTTTTATTTTTCAATGAAAGTCTATTTTTAAAGACTGAACGAAAGAAAAAACGATAATAAAAAAAAAATTGTAGGTAAAGGAACATTTGGGGAATTTTTAAAAGTTCTTCGTCTCTTGGGGTATTATAGAACATATGCATTGGCAACTCTGGACCACATTCATATTTGAACCAATGAAAATATTTTGATGCAGGTTTTTAAACACCGGTAAAATCAGGTGCTGTCATGGATGAATTTTTGCACTTTGATTAAATAGTGTTCTAGTGTTCTTAAATGTTAAAATCGGGTAATCTTAATAATAAAAAACGTCACGAATCCCACACAAAATACGGCACCGGTTGTAAAAACAAGTAAGCTTTTTGGCTGGTGACGTCACGGGTCACTTTCACAGATTTGAAACGTTTTTGGGAGACCCGAAAAACGAAAACTTTGTAAACTATTAAAAACATATTAATAAAAAATATACAGGTATTTAAGTTCGAATGTCATGACTAATAAAAAATAAAAATGGATTACATTTCCTCAAGTAATTACATGATTTGTCCCAAGAAACGTCTTAACTATTCCAATGACAATTATTTTTTCAGTCTTTCTTCGAGCTGGTAAGTAGCAACCATAATATAGATTATTCCGATTTGACAGCTCGCAGGTCTACGCTCATGCTCTGGCGTAATAAAAAGGTTGTATCCAATATGGCTACTACCTTAAACCGGAAACGAAACAAACAAACCAATTTACAGACAGATGAAATGACTAACGGTCGATTTAAAACATGATTTCTCTGCACTTAGTCATTTACGTTTTCTTTAATTATTATAATTTTAATTTTCAGTTCAATAGTATAATATTATAATGGTGACGCAATCATTAAAAACATATCAGAAACCAGATTTCTCAAGTAGGCTTGTTTACTTTCATGTACCAATTGGTTGTGTTTCAATTCAATAAAGTTCGATTAGGGTCCCTTCCGTGTCCCATTTCGTTCCCTGTTTACATAGTTATTAACACTGCAAAATGAACACGATAAAGGAAGATTTTGAGTGTTGAGAAAACGAAAACAACAACAGTAGAGTAAATAATAATAATAATAATAATGGTATAATTTATAAAGCTTTATTTTTGTAAAAAATCGTCTCTATGGCGCTGTACAATTATGAGTTCATAAGCTCTATCAAGTGTTATTATTTACAAACACATACAGAAAACATGCTTACCTGCCAGGTCACTTTAGATTAACGCTATATTAAAAAAAAAAAACAAAAAACAGAACATTGCAGAATTTTATCTTTTTTTACTCTCCACTATCGATACTACTGATATTACATTTATTAGAAGATTAGTTTGCAAAAGAAAGAGTTAATATTTATTTAGGACTGGAGAATTTTGATGAAACTACCTTAAAAAGCTTTTAGTTGGTTACATCAGTTATTTACAATGTCGCGAGCCGGAAAGGTGAAAGGTTTCTGACTTTATAGATATGAATGTCTTAAAAGGTGAGTTTTAAGTTTAGTTCTAAATTCTGTCGAGTTTGTTATTCTAAAATCATGTCAATCATTCCAGACTTTAGGTCCTGACCATAGACATATGAATATTAGTAGACCTGCCCTAAGTGATTAAAAGCGTATTATTCCCCACTCCCCATACCGGTTCCATTGGAGCCGGCTGGGCTCGCGTCTGGCCTCCCGTGAATTTAGAAAACGTGACGTCATCATTCTTGTGCGAACTATGGTCGAGGCATCATCGGTTCATTTTACGAAATAACACGGCAAAATGGTGGCTTGTGCTATGAAAACTTGTAAAAATAGATGTGAAAAAGAGAATAAACCCAATTGTCGTATTACATTCCATATATAAGCATTATTTTAAGCATATTCACATCGTATAATATGGATCAGTTGTAGAAACATATACTATCACATCGAGTTACGTCTGGACGCGAAACACAAAGCTGGTTGGTTGCTGGGAAGTAAATTATGAACATTTATAAAAGTGTCTTAACTAAATACGTTAACAAAATATTCGACTCTGAAAATAGAAGAAATTTATTTTGCCGAATTTGGACTTCTCAAATTTGTTCATAACGTGGCGAGTAATTTGCGCTCCCATGTAAAAATGTCTATTAATTCAAAAGCAGATTTTACTTTTAAGAACTAAATGGTGATATTATAATGTGAGATGCCTATAAACTGTCAGATTGATTTATTGACGAATCACAGTCAGCTTTCCTCTCTGCGTCCCGCAACTCTTGTTTTAACCCCTCGCCCTTAACTTCTCGTCTATTAATATTCATATGTCTGTGGTCCTGACGCTCCAAAAGCACGCTCACAGAATTTAGTATCTGGGGTTCGTTTCAACCTTTCGATAGCTAACATGCCAAATAAAAATAATTAATATACCTATTTTATCCGTACTTTGTTAAAAATTTTAAACAGTCTTAACAATATAAACTATATTTCCAATTATAAACTTACGGACTGAAAATAGTTCGAAAAAGATTTAATCGTTTTAAGGGTTTCACTGCTTCAAACAATTATTAATTTCTGCTTTATAGTTCAGATCAAATTACCTTTACAGAAAGTTTTTGGCTTCACATATCTTAATACATAGTTAATTAATAATATTTCTGATCTCGGAGTGTTTAAGGCTTCCACGTCTTATAATATATAAAAAAAAACAATCTCTTTTAACAAGTTTGTTCACATTTTTATCATTTTATGGGCAAGTAAAATACTGCATGAAAAACAACCATTTTTTCATCGAACGTGAGATCTTTTTCAAGTTCTTTAAGCTGATTTTTTATTACCGTTTGTTTCACAAAAAAACTCTTACGCATTACTTTACTACTTTTTAAATTTTTTTTTAATAAATTAGCATGCACAGATTTTATTCTTACGTCAGTATTAGCATGAGAATAAAATAGCTTCTCCGCCATTTTCTCTTAGAAAATCCAGTCATTATTTCCTTGTGTCCAAGTTCCACAATGTTATTTCACCACATGGGGCATTTTCCTACATGAGAAACAGTAGACAGTAACATAAAGGTGAAGAAACAATCCACTTTCACACTTTCAATGACTGGTAAATAAATGAATCCGACAGTTTTCAGACACCTCACATTCTATCATCACTATTAATATTTCGAAAATAAAATCAACTTATTCTACTCTACGAATTACTAGTCCTTTTTACAATAGCGCGCGAATCGCTAGTAATACACGTAATGCTAGTAATACACGTAATTGCAAATTCCAAATCCCGCGAAAAAGTTCCACATGTTTCCATGATCGAATATTTAGTTATAGTATTTAGTTAGACACTTTTACATATAAGTTATAATTTATTTACCGCAGTAACAAACACGTGCACCCCCAATAAGCGTCCATCAAACGTGAACTTAGGGTTGTCACACAAAATTATACTATCATAAAAATAATAAAATTATCTGTTTTAATTTTCAATAATTTGTGTGAATTATTTATTTCACACGTAATTTAACCACAATAATAAACGGTAGTTCCATTATTATTTGCATAAGGCACATCCCTGAATAATATGTAATTTGAGTGTTATTTTATATAGCTAAATAGACCAAAGTGACCGTATTAGTCGGCTTTTTTCAAACGAGAAAACAGACCTTGCGCAAAAAAGTCCCACAACGGGTTGCGCTGCAAACCGTTACCTTACTTTACTTTCAAAGTGGAAGATACTCTTACTATCGCACTGGTGTAAGAACACCATTCAGAATTGAAAAGTTGTTTTAAATGGTTTTGGCCGTGTTTGGTGACCAGATCTGAATAGCCAGGTACTTTCCTGTTCCCCATCTCCTTCTCCTTCCCACTACCTTCAGCCTCACAACATATCCCAATTGGGGATGCCATAGTCTCGCTGGCTCCAGACGGTTGAGAGCAGTTTGGCTTCTTGTGCGGTTTCACAATAAGAAAAAATAAGAAAAAGCGAGCTTTACTTTTCTGTGGAAAGTCTCGTTATTTTGATGTTCGCTCGCCGGGGGTCAATGCACGAATGATGTAGCAATTTGTTCAAGACATGCTGGAAGTCTCCAGCTCCAAAATGATTGACACGTGATTTGTTTCCTGGCTCCTTAGTTTCCAAAGGTTAGGGCAGGTCAATCTTTTCTTATTCTCTAAAACAATGACTATAATGAAGGTATTTTTATTTAATTTTTATGTTTACGAATACATTCGAACGATTTAAAATGTGGAAAAAGACATGTTAGTTTTTATTCGTGAATATGGCGGCGTTGACGTCACGCCGGGCAAAGTTGATGCCAGCCGACTTACCTGCCAGTATCATTTTCTATGTCATAATGACGCTGTAGCCAGTTGGAACCGTTTCAGACAGTGCAGTTTTAGACCGTTTTAGAAATTAATAATTATGATTAAAAATATTAAAATTACGCATTTTTAGTATAATGATCAGTATAAGAAAAATACTTGAAATCTTCCACACATTTTTAACGGTACGTAGTTTGTGAAAATACCATATTTTCTGTAAGATTTCTCATTTTGTAGAAATATTGTATGGGGAAGTGTCAAAGGGGTGTGAGGAATGTGTGAGAAGGATTTGCATACAATACGCCACAGCACGTAAGAAAGGAATGCCAGGAAGAAAGGAAGGAGTGAAGAGAAAAGCGATTAGACTGATGAATAAAACATCTGATTCCATCTTCGCTTACACTGCCATCACCGACGAGAAAGAAATCGAGGCTTTCCGCGTAAATAAGCCTATTATTCAATATTTTACCTTGATATATTAATGTATATACTTACACCTGGCATAAATAATTCATATTTTATATGGAATATCATTTGTATGCTATATCGCGCTGATTTTTGTATGTAATACTAGATGGCTTGTACCCTGCGTTGCTCGACTTTTCTCTACTTTATATATACATAATTTGAATGTATTTTACACATAAACCTTCCTGAATAAATTATCTAAATGATTATGAAAACCCTATCAAAATCCGTTGCTTGGTTTGGGAGAAGTAAGCGTACAAACAAACAGACGCGGATAGAGATTTTGTTTTATACTTTTTAGAGACGAAACAAATGTTCAGGGCAGTCAAACTATGACAACACCATTTTGGGGGAAGTTTTTAGGTTGAGGTTGAAGTCTAAATGTAAACTTTAGGGCGCACAGTTTACACCCAAGCAAGCGAGTTCCCTACAGAGCATTGGACCATCCCGGTGTAGAGGGATTATGAAGGAGAGAAGAAGGTTAGGCAGTACCCGTACATGTAGATACAAATCAAATAATGGAACGGACATGTATATATTATTTATATCTTTTTTTTATATTTCGACTTTATGTCCGGGTTAAATCTTCCCTACAGGAAAAACTAAACCCTTCCACACACTTTTCCACAAATGATCATCTAGTCAATCCACATTATGCAAGTGCATTATATAAACATAATAAATAAAAAAAAAAAACAATACAAGAAAATCAAATGGGAAAATATTCACCGGCTTCACATATTTTCATATCAAAGGGTTCGGCTCGGTAGAACTCCTAACTGGACCTATAAATCCTACTAGTCCATCATTATAAATATTTAAAAATCTTTCGTAGTCCCACATGTATTTAAAATGATTGATTTTTGCATTCTTATATATCATTTCTTTGATAGATCTAATACACCTACATTTTATTTATTACTACTACTTTTGTTAATATAAAAATTTTCGTGTTAATATTTATTTATTTTTTATTATTATTATATTCGACTACTATAATACGGGCATGCGCATAGTTTAATTGATTATTGAATTAATTAATGAGTAGGTAGATTATTATTTTTATATTCTCTATAGAGCCTGAAGCCGATTCAAGGGGGAAAAAATCGCTTCTGAATTATTATGACCTATCACCAGAGTGTATGATATTTACATTTTCTGTGTGTATGCGAACAAAATATTAATTATTATTTTTATGTATTTAGAAGACTTGAGTATATAAAAAAATCGAAGAAGACAAATATTTCTATGTGATGAACATGAACAATTCGACAACATTTGAATCCTTTCAACTATCGTCACAAAAAGTGAAATTTGTTTCTTGTGCAAGTTGTAGTGCTTTATAGTTTTCTGAGGGTTAAACCAAAACTTTTTAGATCCACGGTGACGATTAAACCCCCGACGCCATCGGTGGCCGAATAACTCATCAAAATGACAATTCAACACACCTTTAAAAAGTCATGTCAAGTCATGAAATGTGATGAAAAAAAACTAGGTTAAGGAGGATACGTAGGTTAGATTAGTTTTTTTCATCGCTTTTAATGAATTTACTCACTTTTTAAAGGAGTGTTAAACTTGTATTGTGTTGAGTTATCATGGAACTGTTAATACAAACAAAATAACTAAAGGTCAAGATTCATTATAGTGCAGATATTCTGGGACTAACTACCATGTGTATTCCTCAGTACCCAAAATACTAATGATTCGATTATCTAATGAAGAGATCTTCATCTTCAATTTATCACTTAACTTTATTAATAATATAAATATGAAATGTCAATTTAAATATATGAAAGAAAACCACGAGTATAACTCGCACCTAACTCGAGTATAACATGTTACCATGGCATTTTTCCATGTCAATTTATGGGAAACGTCCAAAGCATAATTATTTGATGAGAATTATTATTAAATTCGGGACAAGACTAGTTTTTAACCACAATCCCATGGTTCATGGGCGGACCGTTGATTCGTGGTCATCAGGTATTTTAATATATATATTTTAAAATATCATGTTTTTTATATAATGTTGTTTGATATGCTATCTTAGTAAAACTCATTAATTTCATTGCATGTCCATAATAATTATCTTGTGAACTGTGACTCAAGGTGAAATGATATTACCATATTTACAAAAACTGAATCAAAGTTGAAACATTATAATTAGCTTTATCACTACCATTCGTCATTAAAAACAATCTACCAGTAAATAGCTACATTCATATTGAACTTGTAATATAATTATCATAATAACTAGGTCTCGCATCATGACATAATAAACATATTAACTACAATAATACAAACTCTCTAAAACAATATACAGTTATTTTAATTTGTTGCGGGTATGGGTACCGCTGCCCCGGGAACCATTTGTTGTTTAACCAACAACTCTATCGTAGGTGGCCCCGAGTGGTTTTCTACGGTTGGTGACTTAGCAGGGGTGCCCGGGTTCATGGAGTGGGGTTTGTCCAGGTTCTGACGGCGGATGCATCTGCCCACCAACTGGTGGGATCGGGTGAGGCCGGTTGAGGGAGACACTTTTTGACGTCTTCATTTGGACTCTCTCAACCCATCGCCTTGCATCGCAGTGGGATGGATAGATTCAGACCTCACTCTTGGACATACAGACCCCCATATTCCACCCACCCTTCATACCTTTTTCCTTCCCAGAACTTTTTTTCCTTAAAAATACCCATCCAGACAGTATCCCCAAAGATGACATTGGCCCTGAAGAAATATTTTACTCAGGGCTTCTTGTGTGGAGTTAAAGTTTTGAAAAAAATCGGAAGGTCGAGAAGTAGGTATCTGGCTGATCAGATCTGGTCACCGAACACGACAAAAGACCACCAACCTTTTAAATTCGGAATTTTGGGATTTCACCAGGGCAATACTGATAGTATCTTCCACTCTAAAATATATCTGAAGTTTGACCCTGGCAGTACTAACCTTGTCTCAGCATACTACCGGAATAACGAGGGAATAACAGGAAGTAGAAAATTGATATATTCGAAAAAGCTTCCAATATCAAAGCTGTCATTTTTGTTTGTCATTTGGAGGCATATTTTCCGATTTCGAATATTCCAAACATACGAGCTCTGTGCCTTACGAGAAGGTACATTAAAAGAAGTCCTGAAGTCTACATAAATAAAGCTCTCTGTGAAACTTGACACGTTTGGTAAAATTATATCACGGGGAAGCGAGTTTTTGAGATGATGACGCAAACTTCTAAGCCAGCCAGGGGTGTACCGGCAAATAAATGACGATAACGTTTTTGCACAAGAGCTTTTCTAAAAAACTTTGGTTTATTTAGCTTCGTAACGTAATCAAACTGGCGCTCTGAAGAGAGAAGCAATTAAATATAAAGTGTTTCTGTAAAAACGCAATGGTCAATGTAAGTTTCTATATGATTTTAATTTACTGTATATATATTTCGGTTCTGGGGTAGGAAAACAAGATTGTGTCCGAACAAGGGTGCCGCTCACTGAATTCTCTTGAAATGGTAATAAATTAAAACTGTCAGTGATAAAACATATTAATAGCAATTGGTCAGAGAGCTAGACAATTAGAAGCGGTATTGCATACTAATATTTCGTCAAAAGCTATTACTCTATTAGAACGCGATAAGCGATATGAGTAGACCGGATTCGGTAGTTTTGTTTAGAGCGTTGAAGGTCAATTTAAAGTTAAAATGTGGAACCTACTTTTTCGCTTCATGTCTCAATCAAAAATATTACATCAATGCAATTGGTAAAGTTGTTTGAATTTTTTGAGTATACTTTTTTTCAATAGTTTTGAAGTTCTTGCTACATTCACTTGAAAGAATATTAGGTTTCAGGCGGTGTGTTTCAAATAAAATGACAAATCTTACTCTATATACGAAAAACGTAACATTTTACTGAATTTCAAAAAATTATGTTAAAATTAAACATTAAAAACATGCATTTAAAAACATCCAGTCTTTTCTTTACCCTGATGATCATTTTGTATGACTTTTTATTGCGGATTTCTAAGCAAAATAATGAGTATCCAACCCTATTGTCATCCTTATAAACCACCATCCCCTATCTGACATTTTTTCCAGATTTTGACAGAGTATTGGCACATTGCTAATCAATCTAAGGGAGCCTGATATGCCTAAATAAAAAAATTTGTCCATCAAAACCGTAGTTTCAACAATTCCTCCGTTTTTACATTAAATAAATTTCTGCACTTATTCGAATGAGAATTCTACATTGTTTCGTTGCTTCTCATCTTTTTTAAATTCACGTGCTTGACTCCCCAGATTGTACTTTCTGCGGTATAGTAGTGGGAACCCCTTTTACATATTTCATATCTGTCCCTCGCTTCACAAATATTCTGTCTTCTATCAAGCTTTAACTAAAATTGCCTCCCCTACATTCAAAATCTCCTCTCTTCTAAGTTTGTTCAATCACTTCAATCTTCAATATATTCATGAAATCAATTTCCCAATCATGAACCCAATTAGATAAAATTAACATATAAACTAATCTCCCTTCTCTCCATAATTTGAAATGATGGCCTAGAACACCCTTGAAAGGTGAAAGCTAGAAATATATTTAACAACAAGAGCTTACATTTAAAAAAAAAAAAAAGAGAAAAAAATCTGTGGAGATTAAACACTAGAATCTCCTTTCAAAATACTAAAATTGCTACTACCTGAATGAGTAAAAATGGCGCGCAAAGCCAATTATTCCACCAATTCTCAAACGACAACCGCCAATACTTTATTATTATTTACTATTTATTAATTGGATAGTAAGGAAAAATCGCAAATTGATTAATAACCGGAATCTACATAAAAATATATTGGGAGGGTAGTGCAATCTCACATGTCCCATTTAAATATAGGGCCCTTCAGGTGATTTTGCACAAAAACGGAGCTAAACAAGTCATCTAAATATTATTATACATTACTTTATAATAGATTTGTAAATATAAAGTCCGAAAATTTATAAAAATGAGGGTAATTATTTGAATAAAACATTTTTTAAGAAATACAAGAGAATCTTAAGATAAAAATAATTACACGAGTACAATGAACTTTAAGAAATACAAGAAAATCTTAAAATAAGCAATTAATATAAAAAATAAGCATAAAATTGTATCCGCCAATTCTATTTTGTGTGCGTGTATTTTCGGTAAACTAAACTGATTTTTGGAAGAGTTTGTGTACCTTCAAAATAAATGTTCAACAGGTTGCAGAACAAAACCTATTACAAATTATTTGCGAAAATGTTTATATTGCTTTTCCAACAATTAGTTGCCCCTCGTATGACAATAGACCCTTCGAATTATTCCCAATCCACCCCTGTTGCATGTTCAGTCTCTTTAGATGGAAAGAAACCCACATTTTACATAGTAAATTGAACACGATCTGTTTGGTGTAATGAAATTAGCGGCTGCGAACACCTCTTTGGGAAAGGAATACTTTCTTTCGATTCGTTTCTAGAAGGAAAATATTATTCATGTATAAAATTAAATTGGCATACTTATTCGGTAGTAGATATACTCATTTTGGATGGATGAAATATATGTTCTAATGTCCCCCATTCCAGATTGTTTAAAATATTATTATTATATTACCTAGACTTAATATTTAAATGCTGTATTAATATGCGTACTTTCATTTTAGAACACTTCAGAGAAACGGTATCTATTCGCATTTTGTTAGGCATTCCACCGTGCCTCACTATCAAAATCGCAAAACTCATTCATGTTCTGTTTCTAATTCTAATTTCATCTGTCTGTAAATTGTTTCTTTGTTTGTTATGTTCCGGTTCCGGGTCAAGATGGTGGCTATGTTAGATACTACCTTTTATCCCGCCAGAGTTTGCACGCTTGTGGTTCCTACTACGAACTGTCAAATTGAAATGAGCAATTCTATGGGCTTTCAATCCCGGTAATTTTTTTCAATCCGGGTTCCCAGTGCTTGCACTGGGAATTTAAATGTTTAAATTATTATAAAGTTGAAACGAAAATCTTATCATTTTCAGGTTTTATGCGTAGATTAGATAAAATAAATTATTAATTTAATTCCAAAAATAGAAAAAAATGTGCTAAAAAAAAAGTAAACAATACATAGAACAAAGGAGATACACGAGTCCGATGTTCGTTTATTTGACGAGGGAGTGACACTTCAATCTTCCAATTGAAGAGCCAAACCACTATTTCTAAATTGTTTATTATGATGATAAATTTCCCCTACAGTTAGCCAAAATTGAGAATTGCGTGAATGCCAGTTTAGTGATATCACGTGACTAAATATTGAATGTTTTCAGGCTACAATAAAACTTTCTTTACTTCTAAGAAACAAATATAACCTACCCCAAAATCTTTATGACCTGTATTCTATATCCCAAGATGTCAACAATATTGTGCAATAAACCGCATGCTACCAATAAAAAATATATATTACCCCGGTTAAAACAGGGCCGTGAAACTAACAAAAATCCCGAAATCCTGTGATTAAGACGGGATTTTACTGGGATTAAGGCGGCAACGGGATTACGGTACCTACAAAGTTCCGGGATTCCATGGATCCCGGTTCTCGAGATCCCGGGATTGAAATTTCTAGTATCTACCGGTCTGAAGAAAATTTGAAAAAATAATTATCATTGAGATAGTAATTCTTTCCGCAAATTGCGTAATTCCTTTTCACAGAATTACTAGTTTTATCATTATAAATTGAAACCATTGAAAAATAGTGGAGTAAACAAAGTTAGTTATATAAATTTACGTAATTGTAAAAAGCATTCACTTTGTGGCTCATCATAATTTATAATAAAAACACATAAATTTGTTTTTGACCACGATAGTTTTATTTTCACTCTACCGGTTTCGGAAGATCCCTTCCTTCGTCAGGAGAATATTTAAAACAGTCAGACTTCGTCAGGAGAAGTTTTAAATATTCTCCTGACGAAGGAAGGGATCTTCCGAAACCGGTAGAGTGAAAATAAAACTATCGTGGTCAAAAACAAATTTATGTGTTTTTATTATATATATAAATTTAATTTGAAACTATCCTGCCCATATCATATTATTATATATATATATTTTTTTTATATATTCAATAATCACACAGCAGAACTTGTTTAAAAATAAACTGTTTTTAAAAACCCAATAACAATATTATTGAATATATAAAAAATAAAAAATAAAATGGAGTTCTACAAATTAAACTTAATAACAATAAATACATATTATAATACTTGATCTTAAAGTGAAATAAGACGAAACAACACTAGACAAAAAAAATTGTTATTATGGTTTTCATTGGACACCCCTAACATTAATATCGTGGAAGTCGTGGAATCACGTGTTCAATACTCGGTGAAGCGTAATTAAGAGATTTGCAGAACAGAACCCCTAGAAAAAATATCCTGTTTCTTTTTTACAGTGGTATTAATATATTTTTAGGAAATCGTTAGGAGTCACACAACATACTCGTATGTACAATTTAAAAAAAATCTTTATTGGCTCTAGCTAACTTTAATAATCAGTGTTAAATTGCTTACCCTCAGATTATTCACTCTCTTTTCTTTTCGCTTCTTTACATCCACTCACAACACCCCCAATATTGAGTTTAACCTAGTTCGTTTGGCTTCTGGCAGTTATAACATTGGGGATTAGTGAGACAGGCACAGTTTTAAACATGTGTAACCCCTACTTGTACTTGTATAGGTGAACCCAATAAATAATTAAGCAAAAAATATTTTAGAAAATCTTTTAGTGACTACCGCCAACTTTTAATAATCATTAATTTTCACTAATAAAAAATTGCCCGATGAATGTTGTTCACACGCAGCAAACAGGTTTTTTTAATTGCCCATTGAATGGTGTTCCCATATGGCAAACTTTTATTTTAATTAAATAATTTATTTCAAAAGCTTTTAAGTTTGGCTAATGTCTACCCAAAACCATAATAAGTATATTAAGTTTACAAGTTTGAAAAATTCTCATCGAAAAATTTCTGTTTTTTAATAATGTTCTTGTATTTTAAAAGGTTTCATATCGATCATACGCAACGTATTAATAATGAATTAATTAATATTAAAACCCGCTACCACATGTTTTTCAATTTTTCTAAACATTTTTTCTATATTGTTCGGATTCGGAAACGTAAAACGTCGTGACGGACATATTGAAATGTGCTTTGTCTGTGACGTGATTGACAAGCGTTAACACGACTGATACAGCTTGCTGAGTTGTGCAAATAACACGGTGACAGTTCTAAGCTGGGGTTCCCTAATTCTTTTTTAAATAGGCTGGGTTTCCAGTTCTTTGAAAGGGGAATTTGAATTCGCCTTTTAATGACATTTTCACTATGTATTTTCCTTTATTTGAAAGTTTCCTAACGTATGGTTAGAGTATGGTTTAAAATGTATACAAAGACATATTACCTTTATCATTTTAGTTAATCCGGAATAAATTTATTTTATTTTTAAAAGCCCAAAGCTTAGTTTTCACAAGTTAAGGTATATTTAACTACCTACTAATGTTTTTGTTTTTTTTTTAAATTTAATTTAAATCAAATTTAATACTATAATTGTTAAGTTCTGCAAAGTATTTTTTGGTTTTTGTTATTGTTACAGCTGTTTCGGCTTTCAAGGCCATTTCCAAACTGTGGTTTTAGCCACGTTTAGACGACTTATTTATATGATTCTATTTTAACCCCTCCCAATTTAAAATGATAATGATGTAGCAGTTAATAATTTATTTAAATATTGTTTAGGTTTTGTGAACAAACGTAGAAGCGGGGAATAAATATTTTGTCTTACTTTATTAATTGATGTTATATTAGGGTCATTGGTTCTTTTATTGATTTCTAATTGTTCAAGTAAATTTAATCTAAGGCCCTTTCTATCTATATGTATTATTAAATTTGATTTTAATAATTTGTTTTAAAGATTAAATGGAGTTCTACGAATTAAACACAAAAACAATAAAATAAAAAAAATACCTGCTAACGTGTTTACTATCCGTAAATGTTAACTAATGTTTTTATTATCCGTGTTCAACAGTGGATATTTGAAAGAAGACGAGCTTTTTTAAAATGCACAGGTTACTCTCAGCGTTTTAAAAAAATTCGGATCAATTAATCCAATGTAACAATCTGATCGTTAACATGTACACTTCTAGATTTTTTTTTTTTTTTTTTACAGTAATACCGCACAAGAGTCCCAACTGCTCCCGTCTGGAGCCAGTGAGACTATGGCATCCCCAATTGGGGTATGTTGTGAGGCTGAGGGTATTGGGGAGGGGAGGGAGATGGGGAAGAGGAAGGTGGGGAAGTACCTGGCTATTCAGATCTGGTCACCAAACACGGCTAAAGCCATTTCAAGCAACGTTTCAATTCTGAATGGTGGTCTTACACCAGGGCGATACTGAGAGTATCTTCCACTCTGGAACGTGCCGCAAATATACTATATATTATTTTAAATTAATTAATTTTAAATTAATTAATTGTCAAATAACACAAATTAATCAAATAAAATTAATTTGCGCACGCCGGGTTCGAACCCGCGACCTTCGGATCTGTAGTCAAAAGCGTATACCACTAGACCACGCCGGCCGTCAGATAGGTACGTATCATAAATAACCTACGTTATAATGTACGTACCTATCTACAAGTGTACATGTTTACGATCAGATTGTCACATAGGATCGGTATCTACTTACATAATGAAGAGATGACTTCTTTTAAATTGTTGTGATTTGTATACTCGTGTTAACTGTCAAATTGTTAAAAATATTGTATTACCACCAGTGATGAGGGTCCTGACTGAATTCGTAATTAGGGTGACAATTTTGCAGTCGGAATTTCATTGAATCTAGGGCGATTTCCTTTACGTCTGAACTCCTGAACAAAAACATTCGTACTTGGATAGGAATGGTTTTGAGATGATAGATTGATTTTTTGTATTTTTTATTTTTCCGTGTGAAAACTTCCAGGAAATATTCTCCGCATAAAATAATCTGTATTAAAGACACTTGGGATCTCTCTATTAGCCTTTCCAAATATTGTCTTAAAATAAACTAGAAAACAATTATAAGATCGTATTATGCAGTTGGCTGTATTAGCAGTCCAGTAAAATCTTGACTACCCTGAGAAGCACTGCATTGTGCAGTATGTATAACTTAGTTTTAAAAGTATTTCGGTATTTTATGTCCAAGCGTTATTTCAAATATAGTTATGTTTATATGTTATATTTGGCTTTGAGAAAACTAAAAAATAATGGGAGTTAAATACAATTTGGTTAAAAATATTCCTGTGACCTTTTCCGAAATTAGGTAGCCATATTGACGTATCGAGTTTTAATAGATTCTAAATATTTGATACAAAATGGGTACCATAAATAAAAATGGGTCAGTCCTCTACGATCAGTCGCGCTCGGAGTAAGAAAATGTAATATTGAAGTGGTACCCTAAAGCAGAGATCATCAACCTATTAAACGAAGGGCCAATTTAACAATTTTTAAATCGTTTGTTTGTACATACACATACAGCTTGACATGGTAATTTTGCAGTCGGTGGTGTCGCAAACCAAATATTTTCTAAAAACCATATTTTAAAAAAAACAAATATATAACGTTTAAATTTCAAATCAAATAAATTCAGGAAAGTTAAATAATGGTCAGTGAAGAAAACATGGTATTTTATAAAACACATACATTTAAAATGCATAATAAAGCGCGGCATTATTTCTACAATTTATATCAAATAATTAACTTCTGTATTTTTAATAATATGTTTAAAAAGGGTTGTTATTTTGAGCAGCTGATTTACAACTTTGATGAAAGACTAAAGTTTTCCACTAAACCTCCTCACAAAACAGAACAAAATTTTGTAATATATTATTTAACCAAGTTAAAAAGCAGGCCGCGGACTGCGTATTGCTTAACACTGACCTAAAGGGTGGGGAAACGGAACCAAAATATCTCATGAAGGAAACATTCCCCGACGTTATTTATCCAGTAGAGGCAATCTCGCTTCTCCTATGTCGACAGGGTGCAATAGATAGAATTTATTATAGTAATGTGGAACGAAAACTCAACGGTGCGCGGTGCTCCGGCGCTCGTCTAATATAATTAGGTTTCGCCCTAGATATAGCCGGTTTCAACGAGCAAATGACGAGGTAAATGGCCCATTTGGATTTGCGTTCACCTTGTCTGGCAGGGTTCAATTCCAGTTTCGAGCCGCAGACGCAGGTGCAGCACACCGCGCAGCACGGTGTGGGAAGGAAAATTAACATTATTTAAGGGATTTAGCAGAGTATCATCATTAAGCATTAATTACTACAACATTGAACACTAATTACGATTACTGAATCAACATATGTTGTACACTAATTCCGGTTAATGACGAGTACTGCTACCCACCAAAATCATGTCATCTTTTTATTTTCATCTTTTTCAGGCATTTCAATGTTTGAACAATTAAATTACAATTCATTCATATCTTACCAGATACAAAACTCACACATTCCAAACAGGGTCAACAAGATACAGTTTGTTTTACGTTATAATTTATTTCAGACATCATATACAAATGTAAGTCGCGTATCTTTTATTATACTGGACAAATAATATTTTCTTCCTCTCATAAACTCTATTCCAAAAATTAGCCCGCTTAAAACATCTCTAGAAGGTGTATTCTAAAGAATACTACCAATCTTTCTAGGAGTAGGTACTCTTCTTATTTCGAAAAATACCGTAAAAAATTGTGTAAAAAAACTTATTTTATAAAAAAGTTCAACAGTTTAGTGTAGCAAGTGTGGAAGGGGTACATACCAGAAAGTGGCGCGCGTGGGGGTCAATTTCAAACTTGGAACAACGAACCACTTGACAAGGAGCCGCTCTATTCCCACAGTAGTATCCACGTGTTCGAATTCCAAAACGGGAACGGTGCCGTTCGAATTTCAAAACTGGAATGGTGCCGTTCGAATTCTGAATCGGGACTGGTGCCGTGAGATTTTCCGGTGAAATAGGTGACTTAGATTGTCAGTCGGGGCGCGCGGACGCCTGTGCGTGACGTGCGGCCTGTATGGCGGCGCTCGCTCGACTCGCCGAGGAGTGGCGTAAGAGGGGGGGCGCAGGAGGGGAGAACTAGCGCTACAGGCGAACCGCGCAGAACTCAACTCTACTTAATTAAGTTTTGCGAGAAATGCATCAACTGATTGCGTTATTTCAGAGTTTGCGTTATATTTTACAATCAATATTTATTCATGATTACGTACGGTAGGATACATCGATTGTTAGTTAAGATTTACAAAGTTTTACGTGATGTTATCAAAATGAAGCTAAGGGCCAGTTATTTGAAAAAATTTGAACAATTCAGCAAATTTAAAAAAATATATATATTTCTGGTTCTATTCAAGTTTTGTTATTAAATCATAGAATCGCCATTTGTTTCACATAACTGAACAAAACTGAACAAATTAACTTTGAAATTTGATGAATTGTTCAAATTCTGTGAAACATCAGGCCCTAATTTTATCTAAAAACGGAATATCAATATTTTGTAAACTTGACGATATAAATATAACAAACATTCTAATCGATTTTGAGATAGACATGTTGACACGGCGACATGTTATATTTAAAAAAAAATCGTTACTTACTTTTATTTAAAAATAGCATTTTACCTCTGGCCCCAACTTAAACACTCAACAAGGTTTTGTTTGTTGCACAGTTTTAGGGAGCGACAAAAGAATAATCATATTAAAATAGCGATGCTCGAAATCACTTAAGCTATATTTACTGACCACTTTAGATCTAAATTACCACGTACTTCCCGGCCTTATGCTTACTCTTCTTCTTTTATCCCCGACTCTTACATAATAATATTGTGTATAACTTTCAATTTTCCAAGTTTTTAGATGTTGTAATATGAAAGTGGGCTCAAATACAAAAACACGTTCCTCTACAAATAGCAAGAATTTTACAGAATGTTAACATTGCCAAGGAACATACTTGTGTTTTTTGTTAAAGCCACGGGTCGCTTAAAACTTTCCCTTGTATTAAAATATTCAAAGAAAATTTTCTATATTGTGGGTTAGCAAAAGTTCTTTCAGGTTGGGGTACACGTACTGTGTGTACCGCAACAAGGACTTTTAGCATGGGCTTTATGCGTTGCCAATATAAACCAAACCTTAAACCTAATGCAAATAATCTCAACGGCTTACACAACTTCAAAAGTTCCCTTTACCTAACCCTTGGAGGAGAAATGTTTTTAAATATCAAAGTTTTTTATTTGTTTTAGTATTGCTAGGGGGTAATAAATACAATCCATTTTAACGACATCATTTGAGAATTTGGAGGCAAATCACTAATAAAGCTGGAAAATTAACCATTTGTGGAGAGATGTTTATTTTTTATATCAAAAATAGTGTTTTTGTTTTTATTATTGCTAGGGCATAATAAATACAATCCTTTTAACAACATATTTTTTTAGGATTCGGACACATGTCACGGCTGGAATATGGATTGTGAGAATTAGATTGATGTAAGAACTTGAGCTTTTAATTTAGCAAAGGAACAAATATTTACATTGTAAGAAAGCCAATATTTCTAAGAGTTGGAAATGTGGAAAAAATGCCAGATGATCAAGTGAATGTCCCAGTGGAAGTGACAAATACAGAGCGAGGAAGATGTGTTTTAACTGTTCGGAAGAGTATTAAAGTTGGGCGGGAAAACCTAAGAACTGGAGGTAAATGGTCAGGAATCAGAGTCAGTGGAGAACATTTATTGAGGCGCCACTACGCAGTAGCTCTTAATCCTTCAGCTTTTTAAATATTTTTACCAACAAGTTCCAACCACAAGGTGAATTTTCTTTGAATTTCGTAATGCTTCCGAGGTAATCAAAAATGTGCTACATATTACTTATTATTGAAGTTGTCGTTAAAAGAAATATTATTTTAGAAACTAGATTAAATTATATTTGAAATATTTGCATTTTAAAAAACATTGATTTTTCTAAACAATATTTTTTTTAATATCAAACATGAAAATGTTAACAAAAAAACTTACCAGTACATTTTAACACGGAACGTCCATAATTTTAATTAAATTAAATTATATATTTTTAAAACATATTCCTTTTGTGGAGGTAATAATTAATAAAACTGTCACTTATATTTTAAACAGTTTATACAATAAAAAATATTAATATTTTTTTAACTTTCAACTGTCAAAAATAATAAAAAAAAACGAAATTCGTAATCATGCACTTTGACATATTTTTTAAATTTTATCCATAAAGTAATGTATAAATATTTGATACAAACTGTGAAAAATAATTATTTTTCTTTCCAATGACGAACATGTCACATATCTACGAATATGATGTTTGAGGCTAGTAATGTCCTTCCGAGGCCTGAAAGGTTAAAGTTTATATAGTTTTGAGAGGTGGTTCTGGTACATAGGTTCGCCCTTCCAGTTCAGAAGCGAGGCGAGCGAGCAGTTACGTTTCTACCAACAGAAAAATATTGAGATCGTTACAGTATGTACTTTAGTCACCTGACTGTCTTTCACACTCGTTCCCTATTATGAAACTTTTATGTCTAAATAAAGATAAGATGTGTTGTTTTAAAGAAGGCGTTATTTATTTCAAGAACAATTAACAAAAAAAATTTTTAATAGTCAACTAATTTCAAAATTGAAAGCGGTTGGCGCTAATAGTGCATTAACCAGGGTGGCTCTTCTAAAAAAAGACTCCTAGAAATTCCTATTCTTTTGTTTCCCTGCACCGCGTGATAAAAACTGGCGAAATTGCACACGTACCAGTTACGCGCAAGGAATGCAATTTATACAATGTATTAATAGCCGTAGTCGCCGTAGAACTACTGTGGAACAAAGGGTTAAACAAGAGCTTTGTTGGCAGGTACAAGTGTGTTAGTCGGGGTAAAAATCATGTTCATATTTCGAGGTAAAAACTATGTAAATATTCAGATCGTTAAAAAGCTGCCGACCCAAGCGGCCAGGGAGGGTGCTTTAAAATACAATCCGTATTTAGTATGCAAATATTATTTTCCAGGCACTTAAGCAGGTCTTTATATACCCTGAACACTTCCGTAATCTAGCGAGGACATTATATTTCTTGAGTTGAAAAATGAGTCCAGTTTTCCTCAGAGTTACATCACTCGAGAGTTGCTTTGGTATATGGAAAAGAGATTTAATGATACCTACCTATGAGGGCGTCCTTTGTAAAATTCGTCAAATTTGTTATTAAAAATAACTTTTGAATTCATTCATTTTATGCATTATAAAATATGTTAGTGCGCCGCTTTACTGTAACGTGCATTTACGCAATTTCATAAATGCATTCATTGCTTGAAATTAATAATGAAGAGACTTTCACTATAACCCCGGAAAAACATTTTTTTGGCAAATTTGTTTTAAAAAATATGTTTTAAAGCAAAGCTCATTCTCTGCGGGTGATTCTGAATTGAATCCTCGTTTAGTACTCGTACAGCTATACTGCCGTCATAAGCAAAAAGGTACCTAAGAATTTTCAAGTCACATTCTGGTGTACTTTTTTCTTATAATTGGTAAATGGTCTCGTGCATCAGAATTTGATTTTTGTAAATTCCTAATTGCCTTTTTGTGACCATAATTTAGCTAAGGTTTGTGATAAGATTCACACAACCTCTAAAGTCGGGTCCTCTCAGCCTACCTCCGTCCACATTCCTTTCTCCACTTCATCAACTACACAACTTTCTCCAATATGGGGAAATAAATAGAATTAGTTTAATACCTATAATTAAAAATAGATTTAACCGTTTTTAATGGTGACAATTGAAAAGTAATGGCGGCTTAGCCTTCCTCCATACTGTCTTCTTTCTTTCCTGACATTTCATTTACCTTATTCTATTCCTCAATATGTGGAATGTTAAGATCTCTTAGGCTTTGGTTTTTGTCCCAAAATCATTATAAATTACCATCAGGAAATAATTAATTTTTTTCACATGGTTAATGCCTGCAGGAAGATCATAGATCTAACCCAAAGCTTTAACACTTTGTCAAAGTACCTCATCATCTTTATATTGTGGAGAGGATTTATAACACGATTATACGAGAATAATTTCTAAAAATGCTTGAAGCAAAAAACACACCATTTAAAAAATAAAAAGATGGATTAAAGAATAATTAATGAATTTAACAAAAATTTTATAGCGTAAAATAATAAAGCATGTATACGCAATAAACACTTCATTGTATACAACCGTACCTCATTATATATATATACATATTTATTCATTATGTACCGCCTTTATTATTATATTTTATTTCGTCTCTGTTTATTTTTTTAAATTTTTTACGGGCAAAAGCACCCAGTGAAGCCCACGTTAACAAATATTGTTTGAAAATACGTAATGATATTGAATCAATAATATATAAATAAAAATTAACTGCACGCTCGTTATTCATGTGAATTAATTAAAATTATTTTTTAACCAATTCCAAAGAAATTTCTTATTCAGTTTGAAAGAATACATAATGACATTAACCATCAAATTGATGTTATTATTAATGACATGTCCAAATGTTCTACACGAAAGGGAAAAATTCTTACGTTTAATTGACACCATTTAAAATATATTTACCTCAACCTTTGAATATTGAAGTATTCGTCCACTGTATTATGTTTATTTATGACGCGGACCGTTCAAATAAATAGCAGTCAGTTTACATAATAATACATCAGATATTTTTCAATATTTGTGACAATTTTTTTTCATAAAATATAGAAATCAAATAGGTAAATTCAGTCAATTCGGCACAGTTAACAAAAAATTTCCTCGCAAAAGTGGTTCGCACGTAATATTCCTAAGACCCAGGCTTTATTGCACTCTGAATCTTGAAGATTTTCATATGTGGAAGTTTATACAAAGCACTTTTACCAGGTAGTTCAAGAATTGCTCTTATTCTCAGTGGAGTTTTTTTTATATGGAAATTTCTAAAAGTACATTTATCTACAATAGTACATGATCGCTGCGGATGCCAACATATTTAATGTCAGTAGAAAACGTAAAACCTTTTGTTTTTCCAGAAAAAATCTTCTGTCTTACATCGCCATATTTGTATAGTTATTGTTCTTTACATGTACACGAAAATGTTAGTAAAAATATTATTTACGCAGCGACTGCGTGCCACAATATTTTAACATTTTTTAAAGTTTTATGTATTCGTTAAGATATTTTTTTCAGTAATAAACTTTTGTTCACAGTGATGAAATACCCTGAAAAATGGGTTTGAAGTGTTGAATTTTTTAAAATAGAAAAGTAATTGAGTTATTTGTCACCTCTCAAGAAAGTTTACCCTAAGTTATCGAATTAGTGGCCACTTAGACAACTAAAGACCAAATCTAAAATTACGAAATAACTAGTTAGTTAAATATTTAATATGTATATACATATAATCTCTTATATCTCTCTCGTTACTTTTGAATAATATTGGCTGCACAAATTTTGTATTTATACTGCCTGAAGCGGGTACACGCTGCCTAAATAGTCCCGGGATACTTAAAATCCGCTCTTTTTAGATAATTTTATTTTTACACTTTCGTAGACTGCAAAAACAACGTTGAAATATGCTGAATTTTTACAATCTTTTCTTCAATTAAGATATAAAAACGCCTTCAATTTGGCATAAAAATTCAGAACATAGAACCTAGAAAGTATCTAGGACAATATTCATTCACTATTAGATTTGGTGGGCCTTGAAAAATAAACCTATTTTTAAAAGTAAATTATTTTAAGCATGTAAACTAACTTTTAAAAATGGTATTGATGATAAAATAATAATGATAATAAATTTATGACAATAAATAAATTGCTAGGAGTTTCTTATTCTTGGAGAAGACAAAAGGATTTTAAAAACAAAAGAAAATTACATTTTTGCCCCAGGCTTAACCAGTGGTTTAGAGCATTACGCGGGAAAGCATATGTTCTACCACAGGTATCAATATAAATTGATTGCTTTCAAAATATTAAATTAATGTATTTTCTTATTAATGGGTTTTACAGAGAATTTGGTATCATATTTGTGCATTTTAATGACAGATAGTCAAAGAGGCTCCGAGAATTAGGGTTGACGTGACAAATAATCAACTCATACGATCCTATTTGGAATGTATTGATATATAAGCGGAACAACCCGACTTGGATTTAAAAATAAATGAACAGATAATCGTTGCTGCACAATTTAATTCATAAATTATTAATATAACAGTAATTAAGACGTGATTTATTTTAAGACCATTTCAACAGCAAGTCTTTAGTTAATTACCTGTAGACACAGAGTAGGTAATTTAGAATAAATAACTCGTGTCAGTTAAAAAATACATTAGCCACTTTACTGGATACGACGCACCGGTCCGTTTATCGTATAGATCGTGGAAGTGGTTAAATGCGTTTTTTATGTGAAATTGCACCATTAGCCCCATAACTGCTCCCAACCATCTGGAGCCAGCGAGACTATGGCATCCCCCTTGGAGTATGTTATGAGGCTAAAAGTAGTGGGGAGGGGAAGAAGGTTGAGAAGAAGAAGGTAGGGTAAAACCTGGATATTCAGATCTGGTCACAAAACACGGCCAAAGCCATTTCAATCCAGGACAAGACAACAGGACGATACTGCGATACAAGGAGGTCGTCACATTCCCTATATATACTTCCAAAACTCGTGATGGTAACGAACTGAAAACAATTGCGTTTACCTAGAAATTACTTAAAATAAACGATACAAACTTCCACTCTTTCTGATAAAAATCAAACAGATTTTATGTTGTTATTTCAGCGCCTAAATAGCTTTCACATATTTTTGGGGAAATTATCAGAAATAAGAATAAAAATGTACAAAATACAGGAAACAGAAAACATAGATTACATAAAAATATGTAATCTGCCAATTGATTTTAACAATCATTTGTGAAGTAGGTAGAAAGAGCTCTATGTGTAGATTGATTAAATGCAGGAATGCAGAATAGTCTAATTCAGAGTTAAACAATAATATGATATATAACACAGCCGCAACTAGACTGAAGTAAATCAAAATAATACATAAAATATGTCAATATGGACTTTACATCTTCCGTATATATAATAATATCTATTATTAAGACCTACCTTAAAAAATTTTCGCGAAAATTAGTAAATTATTCATAATCCTGTAAAAAATGGGATTGCAGGCCCTTTACGGATGAATCGATAGGTTTCCTCATAAACTTTTAGTAAAATTCGAACGTCTTATTACGATGTTGGAACACGAGTTCATAAAAATCCTATTTTTTCGCATTTCTTCAGTTGGCAATGTTTTCTCAGAAGTATTTGATACAAGAAAGCTATAATAACATACCTCATAAATAAATATTAATGTTAGCTTTTGTTATATTAGTGCTAAATTATTATAATTATATCACATGTTTGTAAAAGCCACTATGGGCGTGTAATATAAATAAAAAAAATAAAAATCGATTCGATTTCGTTCGACTTCGATCGACTGCATATCCGAATTTAACACTTTGAAACTAAATAACTTCTTTTTTTCTAAATTCATTTGTTTTTGAAGATTTTATTGCGCATGTCTAAACCATCGAGATAAAGATGTACACAATTTGTTGGGGGATCAAAAAAAACAGTGGTCAAAGTCACCTTTTGGAGAGGGGTGACTTTTACATACCACTTATAAACTTATTAAAATGACACGCCAATCAAAAAAAATCTATAAAACGAATCACGCTTATATATATATATGAAATACATGATAATACACAACTGTAATATGTAGTGTACAACTGCTGACCCTGTACCAATCGCAAGTTACTTGAATTAGTAGTCACCTATGATCTGGGGCTCCAAAATAATTTTAAAATCCTGACTCAATGCTGTGCAGAAATGGGGGCCCTTTGGAAGACTAGATTTTAGATTACAGGCGTCATGTGGAAATTCCATACATGTTCTACTGGTAAGGAATTGGCATCATTAATCCCTTCAGCACCGGTGCATAGTCGGAAAAAAAACAAATTTGTTAAAATACAACAAACTTGTCTTAAACTACAGCAAAACATTTTACTTGCCTTTTTTATAAAAACATAAGAAACAAACCAAAAGAAAACCTTAAAATTAGAATCCGTAATACAACTTGCAATCAAGAAATGTGCTTCCTGTGCAACGAACTCGCTAACGTCAAAAATATAAAATATTTAGGAGTATCAATAGATATTAATCTTAATTGAAAATCACATATTAATCAAACCACTTCTAAACTAAGATATCTTACCTACATATTTTATAGACTCAAGGAAATTTTAAACGCTGAAAAATTGAAAATGATCTACTTCTCCCTGGTGCAATCTGCAATCACTTATGGCATAATAGGATGGGGTGGTGCACCTGATACATTTATTAAGCCTCCACAAATTATTCAAAAACACATAATTAAAGTAATATATAACAAAAAAGTGGGTGTGTCAAGCCTACGCAAGACAGAAGTGAAACTTCTAGTTTCAGCTGATGCTTGGCGTGGCGCAGTTCGCTGGTGTCTGAGAGAGAGGAAAGAAGAGAAGAGAGAGAACGTTCGTGAGCGGCTCCCCCACCTCAACAAGGTTTCACTTCAAAAATGCCACAGCCGAGAATCGAACCTCGCTTAACTGATTGAAAGCCAACCACGCTGAGCACCAACTGTAAGCAAAGCCGCATAAATTGATTATATTATGTAGGTTCTGAAAATATGAGAGCTTGTTATGTTTTATAATGTTACCTACATCACACCCAAAATATAATATATTTTTAAAAATAATGTACAATGTACAGAAATAGAATCCCACACAAGATCGCGTAGTGCGCTCTAGCGAACGGATATTTTATCAGAGGGAGATAGTTTTAATTTTTTTTTCTGTAAATTATTACATATTATCAAAATAAATAAATTAATTAAATAAATGTAATACAATTATCATAATATACGGATTAGATAATAATTTTAATCCAACACAATAACGCAAAGCGCGCTCTAGCGGAGTAATGTTTTATCACAGTGAGATAAGTGTTTTTATTATTTTGCAATATTATTTTCTTTTAAAAAATGTTCTGACCTACTAAAAAATAAGATATTGAATGAAAAAGGCGTTAAAAACAAAAAAATAATGTGCGATGGCCGAGAATCGAACTCGGATCAACTGCTTGGAAGGCAACTATGCTGACCATTACACCACCAACGCCAGTTGTCGGGATGAGCTAAGAAGCATTTATATGTTACTTCAAAACTTTGACTAGATCAAATGAACTTTAATCGGTGGTCCCGCATTTTCGTTTCGGTCATGAGTCGGTTTTACTCCGGTCCTCGAAATTGCATGACGCGCGTAAAGAAGTTTCAATTCAAAAATAAAACATTCTCGACCGACCTATTATACAAGGAATCTAAATTATTTAACATTCGTAAATTATTTATATTACAAACTATGAAATATCTATTTAAAAATAATTTCAAAATAAATGAAAACAGAATGAGCAAAAGAACAAATAATATATTTTACACCCCCCAAACCAATACTAAATTAATGCAGACACATAGCAGTTTCATTGGTCCTCGTACATTTAACCTTCTACCACTACAAACTCAAATGATAAATAAAAAGATAGAATATATTAAAGAGGTAAAATTATGGCTGAATGACGCAGATATTGAAACGCTTTTACTATAAATTTATTGGTCCTTTCTACAACTCACTTGCTAAAACTTTCATTTCTTGTGTATACTATTTGGTATTATATATTATGTTATTATATACTATCTATTAATATGTATAATATATGTAAAGAAATGAAAATAAATAAAGTAAAAAAAAAAAAATAATAATAATAATAAAACAATTAGGATAGAGTCATTAATACTTAAAATTATAGAAAGCATATAATCAAAGATACAAATCAAATTGATGATTTGTGTAGAAAATGTTTGGCTTTTCCGGAAACTATAGAACATATTATATCTGGATGTTCTATATTAGCACCGTCCGAGTATACATTTAGGCACAATCAAGTTTTTAAAATAATTCACCAAAATTTGGTAATTAAACATAACTTGATTGACTGCCGTAATATAGTACCATATTATGAAAACGAACCAAATTCATTTTTAGAAAACGAATTTTATAAAATATATTATGATAAAACTATACTAACAGACCAAACGATTAGTCATAATAGACCCGATATAGTTTTACATGACAAAATTAAAAAAATAACTTATATCATTGATGTCGCTATTCCAAATTCCTGTAACATTCAAAAATCTGTTAATGAAAAAATTAGAAAATACACAGATTTAGGAAACGAAATAAAAAGAATTTGGCATTCTCAGACTATAAAAATATTACCATTCGTTATTTCGGCTACTGGCATTATACCTAGCTCTCTCATTAAAAATTTAGGCGTATTAGATCTATCAAAAAATTTATATATAAAGATGCAAAAGTCGGTCATTTTGAATACATGTAGGATAACGAAAGATTTTTTAAATATTTATGTTGAGGGATCAGTAGGATTTATAGGCCCTGTTAGAAGTTCTACCGAGCCGAACCCTCTGATATGAAAATATCTGGAGTCGGTAATTTTTTTTTTCCATTTGATCTCTGGTGAGTTGACGTGTTGTTGGTCTTGTATTGTTTTGTATTTATTTTACTTATATAATGCACTTGCATAGTGTTGATTGACTAGCTGATCATTTGTGGAAAAGTGAGTGGAAGGGTTTAGTTTTTCCTATGGGGAAGATTTAACCCGGACAACAAAATCGGAAGCATAAAAAAAAAATTCCTAATTTTTGTTAAAAAGTTACTTTTTTATACATATTAATATGCTGTTCAAATAAAATATTTTCTGTTATTATAACATTCTAGGCCTTAATAGAATTTATTTTATATTAATTACTATTCATTATCATAAACACCTCATACCTCGATTTGTCAGGTCTTATACAAACCTAGTATTTATTCAACTATCACTACAGTAGATGTTTCTTTTAATTATGAATTGTTTAACTGCACTTCTATTAACAACTGTATCACTTGCAATAATATTTTTGTGTACACAAAAAAAATATTTAAAATTGTTATCTACCAGTCAATCTGTGAGAAATAGTTAGGATGCAGGCACATTCTCAAGTTATTGTTTTACAAAATTATCTTTTAATTACTGTCTGTATCTGTGTTTTCTTCTTAAATAAATAAATAACTAACATTACTTGTTCTGTAATCACTCTATTGTAAAAGCCATTTTATGGCGTTTAAATAAATAAATTATATTTCTTCATTATAACACGGGCATTAGCCTAGTATGGTAGTTGAAAATTGTAATATTTAAAAAATTGCAGAAAAAAAAAATTTGCAACAAATAGGAATCGAACCAAAGACATCATGTCTTACTGGGACAGGCGTCTTCACCACTCGACCATTGGTTCTGGGTTCGATACCTAGTTGTGACTTAAGTCTTATTCTGTTTTATGTTTCGTTTATATTTATAAGTATCATCCTCTTCTTCGACGATAGATTCTTAATAAATTACACTATGACAGTTTAGCAGAAATTAAACAACAACAAAAAGTGCGTCATAAACGTCCATTATTCCAGTTAAAGGTTTTAAATTTTTTTATAGCATGGCAATTATTGCGGAGGTGCAACAGGAGTGTTTAATAGATTATATGATTTTACGTAACTTTACGTTTTTTACACTTCTTGAGAAAATATAAAAGCAAGGAACATTCTGACATCTTCATAAACTACTACTTATCCTAACCAAGATCCAAGATGGTGGCATTAAATTTCAGCAGTAACTACCTGGGAATATCTGTTGTATTGCATTTGTAGCTTCGAGTACAGCTCACTGAGGTCGGAGGACAGAGAGCCATTTTCGGGTAGTAATTCACAGTGCACCGGCCAACATCCAACGTCGCGTGCTTTGCGCCAACTTGGTCACCGTTTACGAATTCACAGCGCCATAAATCCTTCAGCATGCGCCAAAGTGGCCGCTGAAGGCGAAGGGACAATCCTGGAGCTACTAAAACCAAAAGGTTAGTTGTTGCTTTCAGTTTAGCTTTATTCTATTCTCCAAGCAAAATGCGAAGTCTGCTAGAATAACTATTGAAAGCCGAGGTAATTTGGTTACGGTGTTTATTACCATGGTTTTCTCAAAACCTGAAATTTATGTTTAGCAGGAATCGGTTTTTAGTTTTATTTCTTCACGTGTTGGTAGTAAATAGGTAAATTTATTATTACTGTATGAAAACTGTGTTGATTTACAAGTTTATTTTATTTTACCTGCCGTCGGCCAGTGCAAATATTTTATGGGTTACGGAGGAAATTAAAATTACCGGTCAAAGCATAAGTAGATTTATACATTGCATTTACCGATATGTTGCCTTGTCTTAAACGTAGAGCGTTCTAGCATGGAGAAAAACGTGTATCGCTAATTTATTAAGAATCCACTCAATTTATTGGTAGTCTGGTCAAAAACGGGATTGCAGACCCTTAATGAATAAATTAATACTTTCCTGCTAAACTTTTAGTGAATAATAATATTAATATTTCGAAAACTTGTATAGCGCCGTTTTTTGAAAAATCACCTCAAGGGCGCTGTATATATTACTAAGCATGAATATATTTTCACGATTTTTGTTATTTGTTTTGGGGGTGTTATGCGTTTTAGCGTTTAGCGTTAGCGTTTGGCTAAAGAAGGAGTTAGTGCAACACGGCATAACACAACAAAACAAATAACAAAAATACTTTTGGCGGTGAAAATCTTAAACTTAAATCATATATTATCACGATGTCGGAACTCATGTTTTTTCGTCATTATTTTATGACGGCCTCCATGGTCAAGGGGTAAGGCTTTCGACTAGCAAGCAAATTTTATTTGGTGAATTTATATTATATAGTATATTCTCGGCACATTCCAGAGTGAAGATACTCTCAGTATCGCCCTGGTGTGAGACCACCATTCGGAGTTGAAACGTTGCTTGAAATGGCTTTAGCCGTGTTTGGTGACCAAATCTGAATATCCAGGTACTTCCCAACCTACACAACTAAGTTCAGCCGTACGACGCCATACTCTCACTGGCTCCAGACGTTTGGGAGTAGTTGGGACTATTGTGTGGTATTCACAAAAAAAAAATTTACATATATATCAAGTCCAATATGGGTGCATGAATACCTGTTTTTCAAAAATAGAATCCTGTTTTTACTAATAATTTGAAGAGATTCAGTGATTAATACATTTTTTATCCGAGTGTAATGAAATGACTTGATACGGCTTCCTTGGAAATATAATGATTGCTCAAATTGTATTGGCCGGATGATTTTTTTTACATTTTTAAAAAGTGGTGTTGTCCATAAAATAAATTATAATATATATTTTTTTAAACTTTGTAATTTGAATGCTATAATTATGTAAAAAGACACGCAGAATACATTACAATAAAATATACCGGAAATGTTGGATCAATCGCACTACAAGGAAAAATACGAGAACGTAAAAAGAGCAATGTAATTGCTTAAGGAAATATAATCATTTCTTCCAACTTTTCCAACGAGTTCGGAAAATCCAAACTCTGTTTCTGTGCTTTTGTGTTGAAATTCAGTACGATAAATAATCCCTCCGAGTTATCTCGGATTACGACATGTTTATATAAATCATGATTTCTTGAGTTTGTTTGGAGAATAAACAATTCAATAAATCATCTATATTTTCTCTTCTACAATTATCGTATATTATTAATTTTCCATGGAATAATGGTGGTGGAGAAGGTAATCTGTAACATTACCTTCTTAAGAAGAATTATTTTTTTCGACCTCAGTAAATCTAATCGTTTACTTTTTTACGAGAAAACCAAATAATTAAAACCTTTCATTGATTGTCGTTGAAACTATTTTGTAAGTTTAGTGTTTACGTGGTAATTACATTATTTAGTAGCCATTTTAACAAAACGTTTACTTACAATTATAAGCAATAATTAGTCGCCTAAAATATCAATACAAATTGAAAATATCTCCCGAGTAAAAATAAATGTCGCCAACGGGAATTGAACCCGTGCCTTCTGACGTCCGGTCAGGTGCTCTGAAACCACTGAGCTATGTCGGCTTATTTCCAATCCGCCAAATGATTCAATATGTACTAGTACCTCAATCAACAATTACTGCTTATTAAATTTTTTCAACCTGTAAACAACCAACTTTATTTTGTAGAAAAGGCTTTGTTAGTGCTAAATTTTTCACTAGATGGCGTCGAGACATATAATATCTTCATTTATTGGTGAAATATTTTTTGACTTGTCAAATATTATTGACGGCATTTATTTCCGTTGGCGGCATTTATTTTTACTCAGGAGATATTTTCCATTTGTATTGATATTTCAGGCGACTAATTATTGCTTATAATTATATGTTATCCTTTATGCTGTGCATAAAACCTTGTCTTATAAACATTATTTTATCATAAAAAAAAACGTTTACTCTTAACAAATTCAACTTGACCAATAAGCCAATTTCTCCAACGCACAATTTATTAAATAACGTTGTTTCAAAATTCTTAAATTTAATGGTTCCCAAGCCATTAATTAACCGTAGAACGTTTGTTAACTAATCAGTTTATATCCCTCAAAAGCGTGAAACTTCTTGTCTGGCTGATTAAGCTAATTATGGTTGAGCGTTTAATCCTAGCACGGTTTTACAGAACCGTCTATAGTTTCATCACTGCTCTGAAAACACTAACACTATCGTCATAGATATATTTATCACCGTAGATAAATAATATTCTAGCAAACTTCAATCGGTGTTAAAATCTTCAATCAATATTTTTTTTAAATAATATTTAAATCTGTAATTAAATTCATCCTGTCAAACATATTTTATGTTTTCTTGTCCATCATCACTGACGATGCACTATAAGAATGTTGAAATAATTTGTTAAAAAAATTTAATCAATTTAAATCTTATTAATATTTTACGTCGAAATAATCGAAACAAAATTCATACACGAATCATGAAACTGTAAATCAGTGCATATAAAATGCTGCGTAAAGCATTATTAACATCTTACATCATTATTATCATTTTTAAAAACGGGTTTACCGTGGAATATATTAATGACAAATATAAGTAAAGAAAAAAACCTTATTTTAATTTAAAGAGTTGTATGTTGTATTTCATAAGATAATAGATTATCAAATTTTCCCGGTTACGTCTTATTTCACACTGGTATTAATTTATTTATCAAAATCACTTAACATATTGACAACAAGATAAATACAGCATCAGCAAATAAGTCGATCCGTAGCATACACGATACTTTGTCAGCGTGCCAGTTTATTAGCAGTAGCTCCTGACACCAAGACGATAAATTAATATTCAAGGTGCCATAATCCAGACGTAACGTTAACCCGACACCTGCTTCCCTACTTAAATCTATAACCCCCAGGCCTATATACCCTGTGTATGGCCAACTCGCGTCTACCGCCTTTCCGATAAATTTACTGTATAGCGAATCGATACCACTCTACTACTCTCCGGCTGCAGCCGGGCGCGAAAGGGTCAAGGGGTTGGAAAATGTTTAACTCTTTGGTGTTCGAAATGAAAATATTACGTATGCGACCTTTATTATTCAGTCATGCATAAAATCGTAGAACAGTTTATGAAAACAACTGACTGGATTTGAAGTATATGGGTTCTACGATATTCATTAGACGGGTGTGAAGGAGATAATATAGTGACTGAATAGTGATAGAATATTGACTGTTTAGTGAAATATCGCAAATAATTTTTCAATATCGTCACAATGTAAAAATAATTACGGCTTTGAAGGCAATGATCAATATAATATAAGCATAGAACGTAATATTATGACTACACGGGTTTACATACCGCCATTCATAAATCGACATCGAAGATTGGTGAGAAATACTTTCTACTAATATGTGTCTGCTTATCAGTCAATACAAACGTCGAATCAGGACGGCAATTATTTTTTTATTGTATGCAGTAAATGTTGTACTACAAACACATTATTTTTTTGTATTATTTCTCCTGCCACGCTAAGAACGTCCCTGTTTTATGGCGGGTGCAATTTGCAGATTGAATTATTGCATGTATGATATTGATAATATATAATAATCGTTGAAATACAGTGCTGTTTGTTTTATAAATATTTCACATAGTAATTAAATTAAGTAAATTAAATAAAACGGGAAAGTGAGACATGTTTGAAGGATGTTTAAGTGGTTAGCGTGTAGAATGTGTGGGTATTATGATTGAGATGTGTTACAGATGTAAGGATCCTTAGCGTTATTTGTTTTTTGAAGGTACGGAGTTGAGTTTCGGTTTGTAAGTTATCAGGTAAAAGTCTGAAGATTTTACCAGCTAGAATTGACGTACTATCTAGTTAAGGTTTTTTGTAATGTCGGTGGGTTATACTTCTGGTTGTATAATTGTATCGGAAAAGAGTTTTATTGTTGTATCTGTACAAGAAATGTGTTTCCATAGATTTTAGATGGAGGTGACGTATATTTAAGACAACATACTCAACGACGAGTCGTATAGAGGAGTATCTTGTCAGACGCTTGTTGATAACACGTTATTGCTTGTTGATAAATCTGAAGCTAGTGATTGGAAATGAATCACACAGAATTAAACATGAACTTGACTGTGAATCTAATTGAGCATGAAAAATCGTAGGTTACGGAAGTTTTCAAAGACGTGTAAAAATGCGATGGCTGGCCGTCTGGAAAATTATGAGAAGACAGAACATTAAAAATCAGGACCACAGTCTGCTCCCATGAAAGTCGACCAGGAAATGGTGGAGTGATTTTGTGGGATAATATTAGAGCAGGATGTGAAGGCCTGATGACTGCAGATGACTGAGGTGGTGAATTTTTTTCTTAGATGATTTTGGTTTTTGGTGCTACAAATGTCTCCAAAAATCGAAACAATAGGTACATTAGGTTATGATATATATATGAACTTAATCACGTATCGGTATACTTTTGGTTATTATCAATACACATTTTTCAAATGTTCATTGTGTATATGTATATCCCATAACCAGTAAATATAACAAAGTGGAGCCATTATTCCGTGAAAACTGATAGTCAGAATTTATCGGTAATTTGGAAGTCAAAAAATAGTTTATCATTGTCGAAATTTAATTTTGAAATCCAACAAATTACTCTTTATCTTTGATTGCTTAGTAGATAGTAATAATTAAAATGTGTTCGCGTGCAATGCGAACATTATTAAAATTCATAATAAATTTCCATATGCGTGCATAAATAATGCTCATTTCGGGTGAAAAACACAAACATTTCATACGTTGATGACAAATCCAGGGACAAATGAATTTGTTTCTTAAATGAGTAATACGGAAAAAAATACGAGGAATTTTACAAAATTGGGTTGTACTCTTTTATTAGGCAAATAAATTTATTAATGTGAGGTGAAAATCTTTCGTTTTGTTCAAAAAATAATTCGAATAACATGCGCAGGTATTATAATCAAATCATTATTACTACCGGTTAATTATACAATCACAGGAAAACGATATTTGAGATCGGCGACCATTCGCTAATAAGAAAAATTGAATTTAGCCAATGAGCTATCCAAAGATATTAGAAGAACGAGATATGCTATGTTGGCCGCTGGACCGTAGGCGGAGTACTACCTAATTAGGGTACTTTGAATGCTATCGGGACGTGTACGCACAGAAATCTGTTCTATGTATTAGTGCGGATACCTTAGCGCAAGCGAAGGTGTGCAGTAGTATTGGTGAACAAAACCGGCGACACTGGGCAAAACAATTCCACACAGTATGAACTGCTCATAGCACATCTCGTTCTTCTAATATCTTTGGAGCTATCGAACCAACCAAAGAACCCATCGTGAATAGGATTTTTTTTATTGTATTTTAAAAAGAAAGAAAAACATTCCTGAGTTACGAATAACATGACAATATTTTAAAATCTCCTACTACTACCACAGTAAGCAGAAAATGTTGTTTGTGTTGTGATGGAGGACTTACCAGCCGAGGATTTGAACATACTCCTGGGTGGGACCAACCCGTCTAATTTTTAAATACTTGTTAATCAAGGAGCCCTCTGCCTCTATTTAATGCAAATGAATTTGAGATTGCTGCTATTTTATTTTTATGCTTTGTTCATCATCTCGAGAGATTATCAAAGACGCATAGTATAATGTATTATTTTCATTTGGTTACAGTATGGCATTTGAGGCTTAGGTACTATAAATAATGAAAGGTACATATTTTGTTGTATCCTTTATACATATATTTGCAGGAACAAATTTTAAATTGCCATGTTTATTGAAAAAGTATAAAGATTTAATTTTATTTTTAATTATTGTTAAATTAACGGGGAATATTTTTTTTTGAAATTCCACGACAACAAAAAAGACAGACAATTTTAAGCACATTCTTTAACAAGAGAGAATAAGTTTACGAGTTACCTACAGAGAAACGAATTATTTTTTTCCTTTTTAACCATCCTTGTTTCTACACCGCATTTCAGATGTAAAACAAAATAACAATACGACGTTATCCTACTTACAAACTGGTGTAGGTGTTTCCATTGCAAAGTTTCCTTCTTTGTTGAAAAGTAATCAGTTGACCACCAGCTGAACAAACATCTAGCCTTAAACAATGTTCGAGTTGGAACAGAGAATTTAGTTAATTTCAGTTACAAGTAGGTTGTCAAGTATTGTGTGACTAGCGAGCTTCGTATAACCATTTAAGGGGTAAAGCATAACTTACGAGATAATTACAATACATTTACAACAGACTTGATTGTACGACTGGGTGTTTAGAAAAATTATTTTAGATTGATGGGGTGGTAATGTAAAGAGATTACAAAAAACCATGACAATAATAAACATATATCCCTTCTCAGAACAGACATCGTCCAGCATCGTAAAAAAAATGCGACGGTGCCGAAGGGATCAAAAGACGCTATTAATACAGGTAGAACAAGGACACGATTCCTACATGATGCCTGTGCTGAATATTAAAAAATGAATATTAAAAAATAAAAATCATCCTCGGGCCCTGAATAGTACGAAAAACCGTTGAAGTTTTCAAACGACATACCCGATGAGAAGACGTAAAAGAAAACACTTTCATTTTCAGTTTCAACTTTCAATTTCTCACTTTCAAAAACTTTTACACAATTTTCGGAGTAATTTTCCCGAAAGAATTTTTATCAGAAATAATAAAATTGGTCAGCATGGATAATTTTCTAATATTCAAAAAAAAATTTAAAAATCCCAAACTGTTTTCCAACCAAAAGTTTTACAATTTTTTTTTTCGAATTTTCCCATAGTAATTTTTTTCAGTAAAAGTAAAAATTTTCCAAGATTAAAACATGAAAAATGCCCAAACCTCGATTAACAAAATCAAAAAGATAAATGTCTTACCAAACTAATATTTAAAATGTCAATACAATAATAATTAAAAAAGAAAAAATCTAACTTATAACTAACCTAACCTAATGCGATATTCCTGTCACGTTTTTTTTTGTCCCGCTGAATTTGCTGCCACTGGATCGCCCAATATGATTTGTCCAAGGAACCTACTATTTTTGGAATCGGTTCCATTCGGCTTTTATAAAGTTCAAAAATTTGATCTGTTCCTATGAAAATAAAATGTATCTGAAATGATGTTTTACATATGATTAAAAATTGCTGTCAAAATGCACAATTTCGGTAAGCAATCGACTTAAACCTAAAGCTGTGAGACACTCCGCAGAAAAGTTCCACACCTAAATGCGCTGCAGACCGTTACCATACTATAAAAAACTTATTTTATGTACTCGGTATATGTCGATTGCTCACCGACCCGTGGAATGGGCTTATTAGAAATTTGTTTCCATTCGTCCAGTGAACTTCAATTGAACGAAGTTATACAACATACGCATTTTACGTGGTCAAACAAATGTTTTTATTTGGATAGACAAATGAATAGGTACCTAAGAAACAAGTAATTTTTTGCACACATTTTAATAATTGCTGTTGTACATTCAAAGGGTTTAAACCCTACTATTAGGGAACATGTCTAAATTGGGCGAAGCCCGTCAAAAAGCCGCCTGCAGCTAAAAAAAACAGCGGTAGCGGGTTTTTATCGGCTAGTATATACTATAATATGTTAGAGTTACACTAAGCATATCAATGGAATGCAAGTTGGGTAGTTGACTCCCGTTAAAGGAAACTAGATTTTTAGAATATGAAGATAGATTAGGTAAATTTTGTAAACGCACTTAAATTACGCATAACCATGTTTCTGAAAAGTATTTTCAGACTAAATTTTAATCCTTTGTAAGTCTGCGAAAGGTTTGAACGATTTTAACCTATTTATATTAGTATTTTATACCTTAAATCTATGTTATTATTATGAAACATTCAGTTTTACACCTGACAGCTTTCATGAAAACCTTCTTGTAAAATATAGGGTAAATCCCCTCCTCGGGTTGCTTGCTATGGGTGTCCCAAATATAGATATTCAGCAAGATAAGCAAATTATTAATTGTGCCTTATGTTTATTGATTTGTCATGCCGAGTGGTATAATCGGTTCATCGGACCGAGGGAGCTGTCGACCTGCCTGACAAATCAGAGCGCGCTGGAGAGAGATCGATACTGTACCTAATTAAACATCCCAATTCTGAGTCTGCCATACCTCACAACTCACAACATTATCCATGTTTTTATTTTATATGTTCTCTCGGAACTTGTAACGGGAATAACTAACTCTTAATCTACTTGAGCGCATATTTTGACCGGGGCCAGCAGATAAATATGCTAACTTCGATAACTACCCGTATTTGCATAAGCCTTAAAAACATTAGAGTATTATATTCTTAGTTAAAGAGAAGCAAGGTTTTATAGGTATATTCCACTAGCTTTACAACTGAATTGCCTTAATTCCAGCATTATCATTTTACAGTGTTTTTTTTTTTTGTTTGAGAACTGTCTAATTGTACGAGATTTTGTTCAATTGTTGGACGGCCTCCGTGGTCGCGGGGTAAGTCTCTCGACTATCAAGCTGAAGGACGCTGGTTTGAATCCCGGCGTGCGCATGTAAATTTTATTTTATTAGTTTTTTATTTCAAAAATTACTCATTTAAATAATTTACATACATAGTAAATTTGCGGCACGTTCCATACTATCAGTATCGCCCCGGTGTAAGAGCGACATTTAGAACTGAAACGATTCTTGAAATGGCTTTGGCTGTGTTTGGTGAACAGATTTGAATAGTCAGGTACTTCCCAACCTTCCTCTTCCCCATCTCCATCTCGGTCCCAACGTTAACCTAACCTACCCAAACCTAACAACTTTTTACATAAAAAAACTCTAGTAGTGGAGAAAGATAAAAATTCTGATGTCAAACATGATATTCAACAAAATACCAACGAACAATTAAGAAAAAACATATTACCGGTGTAGTTGTTAAAGTGAAAGCTTTTTTACCGAGTCATAAAAACTTGTCATAACTGTACTATTAGTACTCTTTTTCCATTAAAAAAAAAAACAACCCTTCTAGATTAGTTTCATACAAAAATCTAATTCGTGTTTTGAAATGATATATCATGAAAGAAATATTCCGTACCTTTTAATGCTGAAACAAAATTATGAAAAAAATGTAATGTTAATGTATTTAAAATCTGAAAATTATTTTAGAAATGTGTGTAATGTACTTTTACTTACTACTTTTGTTTGTAAGGGGAACTATGTTAAATTAAAGAGCTTTATTCTCATTCAGAAGTCACGGTTTCATTTATATTGAATCAGGTTAACACGTTGAAGGTGTCTTCGACTATCGTTGTTTACAAAATAGGCACTAGGGAGAATTGACGTCTAAATTATGCTTGAAGGTAAAATCAATTAAGTTAACAAACATTGCCAGGAAAATAAAAATACATTTAAATTGCCAATGGAAACACTTTATTAAACTTAGGGGAGATGTTTTTGCAGCGGTTTTGTGATTTAACAAACACTTTTTTAATAATAATCTACACAACATATTTGACTTTTTTTAATTATTGTAGAAGCGAACACAGTGTGATATTATATAACAGAATAGAACACAGTAGTAGGTATAAAACGTTTTGTGACGCCCTGGGTTAAATTTAATTTGAATTTTGACTTAATACTAGGGAAATGCATTTTATTTTATACGCTTTTTTATTTTCAAAATACATTTGGTGTGATTTATTATTTGAAATGAAGAATTTAATTTGTATTTATCATGAACGTAATTAATAATAAAATCTTTTTCTGTTTACCAGTTTTTCAAGAAATATATTATTTTAAATTTGTATTTTTAAAATAAATTCAAATCATGCATAAAATTGCAGTTGACCCAGCCGCGGGGATTAATTAATGAAGCATTTTGTAATCCGAATATTCCAAGCAGAGCACCTTTTGTAGTCAACGCTGGACTCCGCCCGCCTTGTATCGCAGTAGGCAAGCGCAAGCGCTTGGCGTTTCCTTTGTGTGTTTCACAGCGCCTCGGCTCTACGGTGCTACGATGCTACGGCCCTAGGCGCTAGGCACTAAGTGCTACGCGCTCCTCCGTTGCTACGGCTGTTCGGGACGCGTGCGCAGGGTAGCGCGGGAACCCAAAAGCGCTACAAGTCGAAAGCAACAAGCTACACCTTAGGGTTTTATTACGTTGCAGTGTTGGCTGATAATCGAGCATTCAATACTTCGTGGAATGAATACATCTTCCTTTGACAACTGGAAACTGAGTTTAATTTAACATTTAAAAAAACATTAGCACCATCCTTAGTTTTAGTTAATGAAGTTTTTGTTTTTTTGCATTTTTATATTTGCACTATTCTTATTAAATCTATTTTTCTCCGGGTACCAAAATAATTAGGTATTACCTCTCTCTGACCTAAATAGCTTTATTAATCAAGTGCCCGTTTCCAATTCACATCAATGCTTACGAAAACTAGATACGCACACTTTTATTATATGATTCTGCTGACATTTATGTTCCTCAGTACAGCCGCAACAAGATTTTTATAAAGTTGAAAAATTCAAAATTTAATTGAACCCAAAGCAGCATTCAGGAAGCGAAATAAGTCATACACAAACTGCAATCTATAGGCGATAGATTCATTAAATGATTGAATTGTATGTTTTATATACCATGTACCTTGATATTTCTGTGTGTAAAATGTATTATCGGAGTCAAGGCGTAATTGAATTTTATTTATGTAATGTGTTCAATGTCATTATAGCATGTAAATTTTTGATGAGTTTCAACGTATCAATAATATTACGCACGTCGATAACAAAGTAATTATTATTCATGACAAAACCAAATTGTACACGATCGTTAAAAATGTCAACTTGCCTTAACTTATTATATATTTTTTACATCACTTTAAATGTATTTAATAAATATAGAGATCACTAAGTGAAAATCATTCAGAGGAACTTTTTTGGAAAAATTAACTCCTAATTATCTATAAATAACAACAAAAATGACTAATCTTCAAACCAACCTTATTTCAAAAATTAACCTTAATGCTAAAATAAATAAGGAATCTATGATATAAAATAACCGTTTCTAAAAATGACCAAAGAAATACATAAAATTAATAAAATGTGAAAAGTGAAAGTGCGAAATTTCCTTATTTATTAAGTTTGTTTTTTTATTAATTTTGAAATTATAAAACAAAGATGAATATGTTACACAACATTCAAAATGAACTTATTTACTTACCCAGTAAGAGAAAATAAATAAGAAACTGTAGAGCTAGTTTATTTACTAATGTTTAAAATAATAAAGGCATTCAATTGTATTGGAATAATTAATAATTATCATTTAATATTAATTTATTAATCATTGAAGAAGAAGAAGAAAATGGTAATTAATCTTTTCGAAACATGAAACAAAACAAAACAAGAAGAAGAAGGCAATGGTAATAATTCTTTACGAAACATGAAACAAAACAAGACATAGTAAATAAAATGGTAACGGTCGTAACAAAATTAACCCAATGGCCGAGAGTATCGAAGCGTTGTCCCGGTAAGCAGAGGTTCGATTCCTAGTTGCTACCGTTAGCTTTTTACATTGTGTGTCTTGTTCTGTTCATGTTTCATTTAAATTTATTTGTATAATCTTCTTCCTCTTCAATGATTAATAATATATTTACACCAAAATTGTTAGAAATATTGGACAGTAATTAAATGAGTGAACATAAATAGAAAATGGGAATAGAATGTATCTGAAAATCGTCGGTAAAATTGTATTTTGGTAGATCGGCTAAGTAAAATTGTATATGGAAAAATCAGGTTGTTAAAATTGTATATCGGTAGATCGGGTAGGTATTTTGTTCTGTGATTTTCACTGGCACGAGCCTCTAGTCAATTCTAGTTGGACCTTGTTAACATTTGCCGTGTTTAGTTTGTACACTATACGTATATTGAATTACTAAAACTTACATCCACGTGTGCACATTGGTCGACACCTCATCTTAATCTAGTACGAAAATAGTTAGGGATCTATTATTCTATTTTAAAATAAACAAGGAATATATGTATTTAAGTACCACTATGATTTAAATATAGGTATTTTTTCTATATATTAAAAGCTATATCTTTTAAAATAGTTATGCATTATGACTAGTAAATTAATTAACGATTTAATTCAGACGAATCAACAATGTTGCTGAGTTTGAGTGACAAATGGCGTAAAGTTTGTATTTAAATTTACATTAAATAAGTTTAATTCTGTGAAAAGGTTTGTAAATTAATCTCTTGAGTTGATTGCCTCTTTCCGAGAATATTTTCTATTCATTACAAAAATATCTCAATTAGATGACAGGCTATTCAATTTTATTAAAAGTGTCTAGTTCATGGCCTTTTCTTTTTTCAATTATGTCCGAGGACAGAAAACCGATGAACAAAACTCGTTATTTAAGGGCACCCTAGACGAACCAAGAGGGCCCTAAAACCCGCCGGATCGATGTGATAATCAAGTTAACAAAACACGTGGCAGCGAGGAGGCAGTTGATCCAAAAACATGGAAGCTGGTCGGGGTGCTCTCTTTCGGCAGGGAATTGACTGTTCCTTCAATTCACGAATATTATGTATATTACTAACGCATACCTGTGTAAATTCACTGAATAGTCTGAATTCTTGACACATCAGTACCAGTTTTGAAAATGACAATCAAAATATTTTTTTCTTAAAATATTCTTGATACAATCATGTACCCGTGATGTTTATCATGTGCCGTACGTATAAGATGTAATACTTTGTGTTGTCTGTTTTGTGTATTTTGTACGTAGCCCTGTCATGATATATCGTTGTAAAAAATTTTGTCATTACTGAACCCCTGTCTCGCTCTGAATGAAGTAGCAGAATATGATAGCTGACCTCCCGGCTTGATTGAGAGTCGATATCGTGCCTTCAAATGAGCTAGTCCGAGGTGAGGTCAATCGACTGGTACTCAAATCCCACATCTCCAATTAGGTTGTACTGGCGGCTAACATGGAGCAGCCTGCCACTTGTAGTACTTTACCAATAATATAGCACTGCCACCCATCGTGTATTGCATGGCCAAGGGGACTATACTATAGCAATAGCTACATGATTTATTTATTTTTTTAAACCTGGAAAAATCAAAATATTATGTTAATTTGCAAACATAATATACGAAATCTACAAATAATCCTGTAAAATAGGAACGCTGTTAAATTCATTTAAACTATAATTTTTTTGAGTTCATAAAAAAATTGTTCGTTTTAATATAGTATTTTCTTTAGTCATTGGTTTAGATAAATTATGTTTTGGGTTTCTAGCAAGCTGGTTTTTGGAAACCAATTTGTCAAAAATTACATTTCGAAGAATTCCACAACTAAACCTTAATTCTTTACAGTGTTTTCGAATTGTATTTTGCTCCAAAGCCATTGCTACACATGGAGCTTTGTTGATTCATTTTTTTTTGTGATATACGTATATATATATATATATTAGGGCGTCCCTTATATGGTTTAAAAAAATTATTTTTTTGATATCAAAATGCATACCCACTATTTCTTTTTGAACTACCCAGACTTACTTAAATACAAAATTTTATCTTCCTACGTCAACATTAACCCGTGCCGACAGAGCTCTGAAGATTTTGAAAATTGCTTTTTTTAACCCTTTCCGTTATGTATTGAAATCAATTGAAATCAATTGAAATAATGATAATAATAATAAACTTTTATTACACACAGGGAGTACACAGAAGGAATAAATCATGAACAGTACAAAGTAAGCAGTTTAAATATTTATATTTAAAAGAATATTTATTAAAAGAAGATAAAATTACAGATCAGGCAGGATATTTTCCTTTGAGGGTCTCTTTTTTACAATCTGGATACAGATTTCTATGCTCTTGCACACAGCGTAGCAAAAATTGCTTTTGTTCTTCATTTGCAGTGATCAAACCATGGAAATCTTGCATAAGTTTTACAGCTCTTTCAGCTGTATCATTAACTGCCCTTAAAGAAAAAACTTTTCGTTTTGCCTCTATATAGGCAACATCTTCGTCCCACGTAGAAACGGGTCTCTGGAGGAAGTTCTCATCAATTTTTAATCGAGAAAATAAATTTGTGCTTTTGACAGACACAAAATTACTTAATAATTTTCCTGCAATAATAAATAAGTTTTATTATCAGTTTAGTGAAAACAGTATAAAAAATAAAACTATGTATTCCTACTTACCATACAAAAAATCAGACATATCTTCTTTCGATGGAATGTATCTCTTCCCAGAATCATACAAACTCTCTCTTTGTAAGTTCACTACAATGTTTCCCTTGGTTTGTGTATTAACTTCATCATCAAAGAGTGACAAAACGGCAATTTCTTCTGACAAGTACCAAAGATGTTGACTAAACTTGCTCAGGGCTGCTTTGGAGATCAATTTGTCAACAGTTTCATATTCATTAAGCCTCTTTAAAAAGCACAAATCTTGATTTGGTGCCTTTACCGCCAGACTACATCCAAGCCATGGTTTCACATATATAACCGCAATGAATAAACAAACGTCTTGAAGTGCTCGTTTATCTTTGGCGCTAATTTTGAACTGGGATTGCAACAAACATATCTTTAAAGAGTAAATAGCTCTAGCCATCCACCTTGCTTGATGCATCGCTCCAGGAGGTCTGATATTAATTTTTTTCTCATTATCTCCTCCTAAGAAAATAATAGATAGTTCAATCAGCTCACGATAATCGTCACGTACAATGGTTTTTTGCAGTTCTTGATTATAAAATGTCAACAGTTCTTCTATTGTTGTATTACAAAAATGTTGTGTGACGATATCGGTGTATGTTTCAATAGCAGCAGGATTAATAGTTTTCCAGTTGTCTCTAAACTTTTTGAACATTGGAAAATCAGGGCTACTAGTAACTTGTTGGATTTTTGTTTCAAACACACATTTCAAAACAAGTTCGTAAACGTGATGGCGGCAAGCAAAGAGTAGTAATTCCCTGTCAAGTCTTTGTTCCAAAAGTACACAGGCTCCTTTCAATCGCCCTGTATTAGACGCAGTTGTGTCACAACACATTATTTGAACTTTGTCATCGATGTTCCAGTCATGAAGTGGGTTTAACACAGCTTTAGCTTGATCCTGGCCGGAAGAGCTCTCCAGTTTGGGTACAGCCAGCAGTTGTTCCTTTTCTCCAAATGAAATTAGAATTGGCAGGCGTTCTTCTTTAGGACTTCTCACGTCCAGTCCAGGTAATAATTTCCCATCCCAGTGAACGGTCACCATTTCAGACATATTATCCTGAAAATCTGATTTTATAGATTCCGCTCTATCTTTTCTACTCTGTGTGCGAATGCGTTGAATGGACGATTTGTTTATCGGAAAATCATCACAGCTAAGGTCTAGCGCTTCTACTACAGCATGAAGAATATAGACAGAATCCCTTATGCTTAATTGACATCTATCTAAAGCTGCAACTAACTTAGGCGTGATAAAGTTTTTCCGTCCTCTTTTTGTAGTAGTTTCAGAAACCGTTTGAGAGGTGGTTGTGGCAAGGGTTCCTCGAGGCTTTCTTCAGAGCTGGTATGTTGATCGGTATGTCCTTGTGTTTGTATAAAATCTTGTGTAGTAAGAGATGACGATAAACTCGCGAAACACATTTGCTCATGTCTTTTCTTCTCTTTTAATTTTCTCTCTCTTGTCCTTTCTTCTTTTTCGGCTAACTTTTTGTCTACACCCGCTAAGCATCCTGGACGGCCTGGTCCTCTTTGTTTTTGTAAAAATATTTTGTCTTCTTCTATTTTCATCCGTTCCAAAGCATCAACGTGTGCTATATCGAATATATTGTTTAAATTGTTTTGAAAGTCCTCCTCACGGCGCTTGTAAACAAGTGTTTTGTTTTGGAATTTTTTTGCAACTCCCTCCAAGCATGGTGAAGATCCACAAGTTTTTTTACACAGTTAGGTATAGCTCTGGTAGGGATTCTAGCTTTTTCCCAAAATATAATACACTCTCGAATGACGAGATTCGCGCTTTCACTAACAGTCAATTTAACTTCGCGAATGTTAAAAAAAAGTACTGCAAGAACTTGCCGGTTAGACGGTAACTTTGCGCCTGTTATTTGATAATTTACGTCGCCAACTAAGAAAATACTTTTTTATTGCTTCTTAATTCCACTGCCATCTTTTAAATGTAAAACAATACGTGATAATCACGAGAATAACTGAACACAAATGACAGATACCGCGAGTGCGCGCCGCTACTTCCGCGCAACTTGTATGAACATGATTCGGTGCAAGTCGGCACGGGTTATCGTGCTCCGAATAAGGTAAAAAAAAAAATCCGAGTGTTTTAGAAGCAAAGGAACAAAACTAAGACCTATGCATTAGAAAATAAAAACGTTGAAATATAAGGGACACCCTAATATATATATATATATATATATATATTTCACTAGTAATAAGATAAAAGATATTATGATATGATTAATATTTATTATTTTTCAATGTTCTCCCATAATAAGCAATTGCTTGTGTGTATGGGATGAGGTATTATTTGTTTAGTTTCTTACATTTTCATTTTATTTTTTAAATTTTTGTTTTTGTTTTATTTATTTACGTTTTTTATTTATATATATAGAGCTGTACAAACAACAAAGCTGTAGGTATGAATCAACAAAGCTGTACGTATGAGTCAACATAGCTGTATATATATATACAGCTATGTTGACTCATACGTACAGCTTTGTTGATTCATACCTACAGCTTTGTTGATTTATACGTACAGCTTTTTTGATTCTTTTAACGACTTTGAACACATTTAAGTATTTTATTTATGTTTTGTAATTCCATGAAAAGTGATTGTACACGGTGCGGTGTTTCAAGATCACAAAGGTTGTTACGAAAAACTTTGTAATGTGTGCATAGTTATTTAATTCTTATCACCACATGAGGGTCCGTTGATGCAATCGGTCTGCCTGTCAAGAAGAATGGGATCAATAGGACAAGAAGAACTCTCATACAAGAAGAAAAACCCTTTTGAATTTTACAAATTGATCAATAAGTTTGGGGGTACCTTTGACATATTTACTAACTCTATTTATAGAAATAAACTTAAGATTTACCAGCACTTTGCTGAATCCTATAAATTATAGTTTCGTAGGTAATATAGTTTAGGGATTTTTCTTTTAATATTTATAGTAAATATTATTTTAGTAAATCAGTTTTGCATTACTTGGCATAATTTTCAATAGCTCATTACGTTTATTCTGTTCTGATTATGTAAAATTATATTGTAAAAGCCAAGCTTGGCGTAAAATAAAAAAAATATATGTAAATAAATTATATAAAAATCATATGTTCCATAAAAAAAATCTATAAAACCCATTTAAAGATGTTTTTCAGTCGAGTCAAATAGAGTCGAATTGTTCGCTTTTCGCGGTTGTGTCTCCCTTACCGTAATAGAAAGAAACTAGCAGTTAAAAACCCGCTCCGCGGGTTTTTTTCTGCTAGGCCCTGCGGGCGGCACTTAGTTGGGCTTCGCCCAGTCTAAGTGATACTAACAACAGTTACATTTAATAGGTAGATATTAGGTCATACACAGAGAGAGGGTGAGTATATATTGTTAAAAAACGGAACAGGAAGGCGTTTAGGCATAATAATAATGACAGTTGTTCAGGTAAAACTTTACCTTTCCCGAATAATTGCCTAAATGGCTAAAGGTAAATTAATATAGGTAAATATTCGGAATCGCTGGACACGGAAAATAGGAAATATTTTTAAATAATACCTGTGGTGAACGTATGTCTGTCGGTATGAAAGAGACAGGCATATCTGAGTGAGACAGCATGACCGAGACGTATAAAAAGGCGTGTCTGTTGTAACTCGTCCTCTCTTAACAACAACATCTCGAATACTGTACATTAGTAATAACACTAAATAAACCAAATAGTATGGAGTATCCAAACGACTATTATTTACATCTTATCTGAGTGATCGACACGGCAGATCACCACAGTTGGCGCAGCCGAAAAAGGAAGCTGAACGGCCGCAAAATTCTTCCTGGAGGAAGAACCGTAGCCGCAGCTGAAAGAACTACAGTTGGAGCAGCCGAAAAAGGAATCTGAACAGCTATTAAATTCTTCCTGGAGGAAGAACTACAGTTGGAGCAGCCGAAAAAGGAAGCTGATCAGCCATTAAATTCTTCCTGGAGGAAGAACCACAGTAGGCGCAGCTAAAAGAACCATAGTTTGGTTATAATCCCACCGAGCACCGCGGAAGGGATTATTGTCGCATAAAAAATAAAATAATTTGGGGGCAGCTTCACGGACAGTATCGGACATTGAAGGAGCATCAAGGCAAGGAACTGGTGAGGAGATTCAAGGCGCTGAGCTCAAGGAATCAGCAGCCGAGAAACCGGATGAAAAACGGATCCAGGCAGCTTGTACGGGGACCCGACACGGGAAGGCGTGGCGGTGGTGACCGGACGAGAAGGACGATCAGGAATCCGGACGGAGCCAGAAGACGGTCGGACGCGGAAGGGCGGCGATCGGCGGCAGCATCAATCATCAGATTCGTGAGTTGAGTGCTGTTTGTTGTTGTTTTTTCTGATTATTGGTAATCTGTGTGGAAATGGAGGGAGTGGGTTTACCCAGGTTTTGTCACCTTAGGGACGGGCTGGAGACGTTCGTGCTACAGTTTGAGCAGTTGATCCTCGTCAATGATGACAAATTTAAATCCGAGGATAAAAAGAGGGCGGTTTTAATATCCCACCTACACACAGACACGATTAATCTACTGATAGATTTATGTTTTCCAAAAAAAATAACAGAATTATCGGTTGAAAATATATTTTTGTTATTAGGAAACCACATTGGTGTTTCAAAGAATGTGTTTAAGGAACGTGGAAATTTTTTTGCGGCGAAACAAAAAGTTGGGGAATCTATAAATGATTATATAGCTAGGTTACGTTGTCTAACAAGATTCTGCAAATTTGAAAGCAGACTGGAAGAAAACTTAAAAGATATTTTTGTGACTGGTTTATTAGAAGGTCGTATTAAAGAAAAAATGTTTTTAGATGCAGAGAAGCTGACTTTAAAAAGTACATTAGAGTGCGCATCGGGAATGGATTCATTTCATAAAAATATTACGTGTATTAAATCCGAGAGTGTCGGGCTCATTTCTAGAAGTAAGAAAAATTTTAATAGTAGTGCAGGTAGGAATTATTCTACTTCACCGGCGCGGGCGAAAGACAAAAATGTTACAATTCCCAGAAAGAAATCAGTAGAACGTATACAACAGTTGAAGTGCAAATATTGTAATTTAAATAATCATGATTTCAGTAATTGTAGATTAAAAAACGTGACGTGTTTTAATTGCAAAAACAAGGGACATTTTAGTAAAAATTGTCGCGAAAAAAAACGGGAGGAAGTTTCATCTGTGTTTGTGAATTCAAGTGAAATAAATTCAAGGTTAACAAGAAATACCGATCCCATTTATTTATCGTTAAATGTTAATAACGGTATCATCATAAAAGGATTATTTGACACGGGTGCAGGAATATCGATCCTATCGGATAAAGATTATTGGGAACATTTTAAAGATGTACAATTGAAGCCGAAGAATTTAACCCTGAAGGGTTACAATAATTGTAAGTTACAGTTACTTGGATGTTTAATTTTGTCAATTAATTTCAATGGTATTACTAAAATAATGGAATTTTGTGTTGTAAAGGATGGTTCAACCACTGTGCTAGGTAGAGACTTCGTAAAAGAATTTAACATTGGTTTTACGGGTTTCGAGACGGTTTCTTCACAGTTGAAAAGTGAAATACTCACGCATAATATTCACGACGTAAACAATAATAGTGTCGATACGTTAGTGCGTAAATATCCGGAGGTATTTTCAAGTAAACTAGGTAGATTCAATAAATTTAAAGTTCATTTAAAATTGAAAGAAAATGCAGAACCGAAATTCTGCAATCCGAGAAGTATTCCTTTCGCTTTGAAAGCGAAAGTTGAAACGGAATTGAACCGTTTACAGGAAGAGGGAATTTTAGTTCCGATTAGTTATAGCAAGTTTGCATCTCCTATCGTGCCCGTAGTTAAAAGCGATGGAAGCATTAGAATTTGCGGGGATTATAAATGTACTGTGAACCCACAATTGATTGTTGACAAATATCCCATGCCGAAGATAGAAGTTTTATTATCACAAATTTCGGGCGGAATAATATTTTCAAAAATTGATTTACGTCAAGCTTATTTACAGTTGGAACTAGACGAAGAAAGTATGGAATATACTACGATTTCTACACATTTAGGATTATTTAAATTCACTAGGCTAGTGTTTGGGATTAACAGTGCACCGGCAATATTTTGTAGAACTATAGCTTCATGTCTACAAGGTTTGAAGAAAACAGCGGTTTTCCTGGATGATATTATGGTTACAGGAGAAACGATAGAGGAACATAATGCTAATTTAAATGCAGTTCTTAATAGGTTAAAAGATTGCGGTTTGTGCGTAAATATTCAAAAGTGCAATTTTAACGCTTCATCGGTATGTTTCTTAGGGTTTGAAATCTCGAAGGAAGGGATTAAACCTATGGAAGATAAAACGAACGCAATTAGTAAAGTCGCGCAACCAAAAGATTTATCAGAGCTACGCAGTTTTTTAGGAATGGTAAATTTTTACCGATCTTTTGTGCCAAATATGTCTATGTTATTAGATCCTTTGCACAAATTATTGAAAAAAAATACGAATTTTGATTTTAATCAAGATTGCGTAAAAGTTTTTAATAAAATAAAATTAATTTTATGTGATAATCGAGTGTTAGCACATTACGATCCAAATGTTACTTTGAAGGTAGTTACGGACGCCTCAACGAAAGGTTTGGGTGCAACATTGTTACATGTGTATGAAAATAATTTACAAAGACCTATTTCTTTTGTTTCTCGTAAACTGACAGAAGCGGAAAAGAAATATTCAATTTTAGACCTCGAGGCTTGTGCAATTGTGTTTGCTTTTAAGAAGTTTTTCGAGTACATTTACGGAAGGGAATTCATTCTAGAAATAGATAATGAACCTTTATGTAGAATTTTTGGTGAAAAAAAAGGAATTCCTGTTTTAACTTGTAATAGATTACAACGTTATGGTGTAATTCTCTCATCTTTCAATTATAAAGTTCAATACGTAAAATCAACATTAAATTGTTCGGATTACTTATCTCGCGTACCTGTAGGAGATCCTGTTGAGGAAAATAATAACTTTGATTCAAGAATTTTGTGTTTATTCAAAAATAATAGCGAGATGCCAATAGATGTTGAGGAAGTTAAAGCAGAATCTAATACGGATAAATTATTATTAGAGATAAAAAATTATCTTAGAACAGGGTGGCCAAATAAAGTCAATAAGGATGATTGCAAATGGATTTATTGGATAAAAAGGAACGATTTATCAATAATTGATGATTGTATTTTCTGGAACCATAGGTTAGTAATTCCAATAAGTTTAAGGGATAAGATATTAAGCTTATTGCATAGATCTCATCTAGGGATTGCCAAGATGAAAGGGCTAGCTAGAGGCTATTTTTGGTGGCCAGGGATTGACAGTCAAATTGAATTTTTAGTTAGAGAGTGCGGAATTTGTGCGGAAATTCAACCATCACAACCCAAGAGTGAGTTAACTCCATGGCCGATAACGGAAGAAATTTGGAGTAGGGTTCATATAGATTACGTAGGGCCTATCGGAAATAAATATTTTTTGGTAATCATAGATTCAACCTCAAAATGGTTGGATTGCGTGGAAGTAAATTCACCTAACTCAGATAATACCATTAAAATCTTAAAGAGATTATTCAGTTATTTCGGTAGTGTACAAACCTTAGTTTCTGATAATGGAGCAGCATTCATGTCAGCAGACTTTAAACAGTTTTGCGAGAGAAATGGCATTAAACATTTATCAACACCTATAAATCATCCTCAATCAAATGGATTGGCAGAGAATGCAGTCAAAACGTGTAAAAATTTTTTAAAGAAAATATTGTTAGAAAAAAAATTTCAGTCAGGTTATAATGAGAAGTTAGAATGTTTTCTCATAGATTATAGGAATGCACCACACTGTACAACAGGGTTAGAGCCAGCAGTTGTAATGTTTGGTAGAAGGTTAAGGTCAAATTTGAATAATTTTATACCTAGAGGGGGGAAGGTAAAGGAAAATGTGATTGATAAAGATACCAAAATGAAAATGTCAAAATGTCAGGAAAATCAGAAATTCTATTATAAAAGGAATAACAAAGTATCTACGAATTTTAAGATTAATCAGAAAGTTATGGTTAGGGATTTTAGAGACCAAAACAATGATAAGTGGGTACCAGGGAAAGTACATAAACGTTTGGGAAATAAACTATATTTAATTGAGGTTAAATTGAATGATAAAATCATGTACTGGAAAAGACATTTTGATCAATTATCCAAACTGTGTGTATCATGGGAAAAGAACCCTAGTATTTTAATCCCTGAGTCTGAGACGAGGAGGCTATCGTTCGATGAGTACGATGTCTCCGACTTTGTTTCGGATGACAATCTAACGGGTGACCCTCTTTTTCCTTCCAGCTCCAGTGAACCCGTGGCGTCAACGTCGGGGAACTGGAAGGAGCGCCTTCGACCAAGGACAGAGAAATCAAAATAAGCAGCAGTCAACTCTCCGAATCAACATGGTTATAAATAAAAAAGAAAATGTTGTAAAATAATAATTAAATATGTGTATGTATGTTTTATAATTATTATTATGATAATCATGTTGTGTTACTGTCTGCTGATTTAAGTGTGGAGGGATGTGGTGAACGTATGTCTGTCGGTATGAAAGAGACAGGCATATCTGAGTGAGACAGCATGACCGAGACGTATAAAAAGGCGTGTCTGTTGTAACTCGTCCTCTCTTAACAACAACATCTCGAATACTGTACATTAGTAATAACACTAAATAAACCAAATAGTATGGAGTATCCAAACGACTATTATTTACATCTTATCTGAGTGATCGACACGGCAGATCACCACAATACCTTCTGATTTACCTTAATTACTATAAAAGGAATCGAACAGCATTTGGGAAAATTTTAATTTTAGCTTTTTAATTTTTAATTACGTAAAATGAAAATTCGCTTTCGCTGTATGGGATGACAGCCTGAATAATTTCTGTTGATAACATTTTCTTTTGTCGGTATTCCTGAAATGAGCGGCTAGAGACAATTGAAAAACGTAAATTAAAAAAATATAATGTAATACAATATTCCGGCAAAATAGTGCCTACTTAGCACAAATGATTTATTTAACTATTATTTTATTTAACCTCACCTATAATAACCTAACCTAACCTATAATAATCCAGCCTAACCTATAATAATCCAACCTAACCTATGTCCTAACCTAACCTAAAATAATCCAACCTAACCTATAATAATCTAACCTTACCTAAGCTTACCTCACCTATAATAATCCAACCTAACCTAACCTATATCCTAACCTAACCTATAATAATCCAATCTAGCCTAACCTAACCTAACCGAACCAATCCTAACCTAACCTATCCTAACCTAACCTAACCTATACAAATCCAACCTAACCTATAATAACCCAACCTAACCTAACCCATAATAACCCAAGCTAACGTTACCTAACCTAACATAACCTGACTTATCCTAAGCCATAATAATCCAACTTAATCTAACCTTACCTATAAACTAACTTGAACTATACTAATCCAACCTAATCTAACCTAATCTAGCATAACCCAACCTAACCTATCCTAACCTATAATAACTTTTTTTTAAATATTTCCTTACTTGTAAAAGAAACCAAAATACCAAAATAATATTTGCATAGAGTAAATTATGGAAAAAATTCTAGACACTCATATCAGGAATACCAAAAAAAGAAAATGTCATCAATAGAAATTATTCCGGCTGTCATCCAATACAACGAAAGCAAATTTTAATTTTACGTGATTAATCAAGTAAAAAAAATAAAAAGTAATTAATTAATTAATTAATAATTAATAATTAATTAATTCACGTAATTAAAATGCTAAAATTAAAAAATTCCCGAATGCATTCAGATTCCTTCTATATTAATTAAGGTAAATCCGAAGGTTTTACTTAAAAATATTTCGTATTATCCTTGTCCAGCGTTTCCGAATAATACCTTAATATATATTATATAAATATTTATACCTGGCAAAATGATTGTTTTATTATACATTTAAGTACATGTCAGATTAGAGATTTGTTGGCTAATTTTACAATCAACGAAGCGTTTCTATCTTCCGATTGTCTTTCATGTTATTTTATTGGGTTGGCAGTGCCTATACTTTCGCGTATATCATATCGGTGTTCTGTCAAAATAATGCGAAATTATTATTTACGTAAATAATATTAAATATCAATATTTTTCAAAATCGTACATGCAAAGAGTTGTTGTTTATTGTCATTAAGTTGAATCAAATGTTTGTTTTAGAAACGATGCCATTGCAAAGTTTAAATAAACTTCCAGAAGAAATCTTTTTATTTTGCATATTTAAATATTCGCGCCAGCCCCTCGGTTCGTTCTTTCACCGCCAGAGGAGCGCTCTCTCGGCTATCATCTATTGACGCGGTGCGTATCGGCCATGTTGAATGAACGCGTACTTTTTTCGTCAAACGTCAAACGTAATCACGTAATTGTGGATAATTTTCACTGTAATGTAATTAATCCAATGGATCATGAACTTTCTAAAACATATTTTCTTCGATATTATCCAAAAATTGTATGAGCAGAAACGATATTTTTGAATAAATATCGTATTACATGTGGCGATTCTATTTCAGTATGAAATCGTGTCTTAATCTTTAAAGTCTTATTTATACACAATTTGAATTTGACCAATCACAGGGCCTACACCGTCCAGACGCTGGAGTATTAATAATATCAGATATGAACTAAAAGGTGTTAGAACGACAAAACACCAATCTTAAAATTTAAATATAGAAATTAACCATAGAATAATTAAAATGTACACCTCTATGGAAACAAAGGTTCCGACCGCAATTTGACAAATATTCATGAAATTTTGTGATTTTTTTATTAATTATTCTTATATGAAACGTTTAAAAAATTGCGATGACAATAAAATTCATAATACATTTTTCTAATGAAATATGTGTTTTTTTTCGTTATCTTTATTTTAACTTCAATTTTGTAGTCGAAAAAACGTACGCTTTTAGAACTTTTTTTACATTTGCTGTCATAATTTTGACATTAAAAAAATATATTTTTATTTTTAATAATAAAACTTGAAAGTGTATTTCATCAATCAATTTCATCCTTTCCACCATTTATTTGTTTTTTATTGAGAAATTAAACAAATTCTCCGACAGCACCTTTTAGAGGTTTTATATATTTTTCTTATATTTTTTTGGTTTGAGTGAAGATTAAACCTTCCTCTCCAGGAACTGGAATCGTAACCGTACCGATTGGGTAGGACCGACATTTATTTCATTTATTAACTCCCGCAATGATATCCAATTTCAGAGAAATGCTTGTTTGTCCGCGTTAGTATGTGTGTTTGCCATCAAATTGATAGAATGCATTGTCATTGAGAAGTCGATTTATGAAGTGGGTTTATTTCCACTTCAAAGAGTAGCATTCATTCATTACTGAAAACAAGAGTGAAATTCAAATAGATATAAAAAAAATCAGCATTACAACCTACGCAGGATATATGTGTGTATATTAGGGTGATAACAATAGATAACTTTACTTGACACGATACATTTGCCAACTCATGAAGCACAGTCTTACAATATTCGGCAATCTCGGGTTCGATCGCTTTCATACAATTTGGGGGTGTTTTGTATCGCTAAACGTTGTTATTGAACACAATGAAGCGTAAAATTTGCATGACAAAATGTGTTTCCCTTCCTTTGAGGGAGTCATATCCGACACGGGGAGCACAGAACCGCCCCCGGGCAAATCCTGCTTGACACTCGTAAATAATCTTTCCGCGAGTAATTATTGCAAAAGGATCCCTCGGATTATATGCTGGGAGATTTATTACATTATTTCCAGCTCGTGCTTGCTATATTATGTAAATGAGGTAATCAATTATAAAAAAATACACGGCGTCACGTAAATCATGGATAGCTTAATTATTTTCTAAATTATGTGGATAAAGGTGATATTTTAAATATCACCTTGTTTGTTTGTGCGAAATGCTACGGGAAAAACAATATATTAAATATTTCACTTCACTAAAAAATCATGGATAGCTTAATTATTTTCTAAATTATGTGGATAAAGGTGATATTTAAAATATCACCTTGTTTGTTTGTGCGAAATGCTACGGGAAAAATAATATATTAAATATTTCACTTCACTAAAAAATTCGGGAGTAATTTACTGTTCGTATTTAATTTGGTGGTTCAATTTTTTAGGGTTATAATATTAAAATGAGAAAAATTCAAAATTATCACAGGCTCCATTTTTGTCATGATATCAACGCACTTTCCTGTATTTAATCTCCTTACCCTCCCCACTACCATCAGCCCCAATTATGGCTGCTATAGGCTCACTGATTTCCAGATGGTTGGGAGCAGTTGGTCTCTTGTTCGATATCCACATTTAAAAGCAAACCCAGCTGCCCCGGAGCCTGCGAGACAGTAGGATTCCCAATTTAAGGTAAGATGTGAGATTAAAAGAAGAGCAGAAGGGGAAAATATGGCAAGAGGGAGGTTAGGAAATACCTGGCTCATCAGATCCGATCACTGAATACGACGAATGCCGCTTCAAAGTACGAACGATACATAATGGTAGTCTTAAACCAGGACAACACTGAAAGTAATTATCAACCACTCTGCAAATGCGCAATTTCACACTACTTGACTAAATTTATGTATTAAATTTTACAAATTTGCCAACGTGCTAATCGCTCTGCAACAAACGTTTAGCTGGGTTTTTTAGCGTCTTTTTTGGGAGGAATGCAGATTACGCCAAACTCTGGGAATTGAATAAAAATGCACTTTCTAGATGAGAAAAGTGTGTAGAAACTCATTAAAAAAAGAATTAAGGCGCGGAAGAATAAATTGTGGGAGATACAGCCGATCAAAGTTTAATAAAATTGCACTTCGCGATCTGATATTATGACCATATTATGACAGTCCGCCGCCATATTTTGTGACTGTTGTGTTGGTAGACCTAATACTGACATCAGCTACATGCGATTGTAGCCGACTTCGTGGGTTAAATTTATAAGGCACGTAATTATGAAAAACAGAATTAATAATATAATGTAATCAGGCACTGGATCTGCCCCCCCCCCCCCCCCCATAACCTAATCTAACCTAACCTAACCTAACCGGATCTGATTACATTATATTATTAATTCTGTTTTTCATAATTACGCGCCTTATGAATTTACCCCACGAAGTCGGCTACAATCGCATGCAGCTGATGTCAGTATTAGGTCTACCAACACAACAGTTACAAAATATGGCGGCGGACTGTCATAATATGGTCATAATATCAGATCGCGAAGTGCAATTTTATTAAACTTTGATCGGCTGTATCTCCCTCAATTTATTCTTCCGCGCCTTAATTCTTTTTTTAATGAGTTTCTACACACTTTTCTCATCTAGAAAGTGCATTTTTATTCAATTCCCAGAGTTTGGCGTAATCTGCATTTCACCCTCTTTTTTAACTATAGAACTATTATAGAATTTTAGGGTAATTATTTACCTACGACTACCGTTTGAGAAAAGATTCCGTACGACACGCACTATTTTGACACACCGAGTTTTCACATACTTCGCGTTTGTTTGTGTAGTGGCAGTGTAGGAAACATGAAAGGCATAATCGGCATAATAGACAATTTTTCGAGATCGCTAGACACGCACCCGTTAATTGTTAGGCGATCAACTTTGATACCAAACATCAGATGAATTTAGTTTCATGATATTTAAAGGTTTACTACGATTTTTTTAAAATAAAACGTTTTTATTTTAGGTAAGGTTGGGTTATTATAGGTTATTACAGGTTAGATTAGGTTATGTTGGATTATTATATGTTAGATTAGGATAGGTTAGGTTGGATTATTATATGTTAGATTAGGATAGGTTAGGTTGGATTATTATATGTTAGATTAGGATAGATTAGGTTAGGTTAGGTTGGATTATTATAGGTTAGATTAGGATAGGATAGGTTAGGTTAGGTTGGATTATTATATGTTAGATTAGGATAGGTTAGGTTAGGTTGGATTATTATATGTTAGATTAGGATAGGTTAGATTAGGTTAGGTTGGATTAATATATATGTTAGATTAGGATAGGTTAGGTTAGGTTAGGTTGGGTTATTATAGGATAGTTTAGGTTGGATTATTATAGGATAGGTTAGGTTAGGTTAGGTTGTATTAGGTAGAATTAAATCACAAACCAGTCTATACAAACCTAGCGTAGCCCACAAACTACTTGACAACTGGGATATAACTCTAAAGGGGACGCGAGCAGGCGTTATTAAAGGTTCCCCAACATTTAAAGTAACTTTTAGTAATAATTTAATAATATAACTAAATTCAAGTTTAATTCAAAGTAAACATTCCATATTTACCGTGAAGCGGAATTCGTAACCTTTACCAAAAAAAACCTTCCCTTAATACGTTAATTTTAATAAATAACGGGTTTTTTTATTTACAATATTTTTTACGTATAAATAAATTAACACATCATTTAAAAAAAATGTTTTTCATTGTCTATGATATAAAAAACCGTTTTGCCATATAAATTTTAAAAACTATCCGATTGTGTTTTTTAATTGTTATGTTGGCAGTGCCCTACACTACGTAATAACAAACGCGAAGTATGCGAGAACTCGGTGTGTCAAAATGGTGTGTCGTACGGAAAATTTTCTCGTAAATTATTATTTACGTAAATAATATTAAATATCAATATTTTTCAAAATCATAAATGCAAAAAGTTGTTTATTGTCATTAAGATGAATCAAATGATTGTTTATTTTTAAATGCGTGTATAAATGCATGTAAAAACCGGTAGTCGTAGGTAAATATTTACCAATTTTAGTAAAAGGCAAATATTAAAAATAATCAACATTTTAACGAACTTTGGTGATGAACGAATTAATTTTTATCTGATGTATATTTTTTTCATTCTTCTTTTTACTACGGAACCATGTCGCGTGATCTTTCATTACTTGTATTATTTTTATTTCCTAAATAATGAAAATGTTGCTAACCCTTTCCCAGATATAAGTGTGTTTAAGTGCGCAATAACCCGAGAATATACGGCACATCGTATATGAGATTACTACTTAGGAGGTCCCGCAACCTTACATTTTGTGCCCGATCTTTGGGCGAACTTTGAACTCTTGTCTAGATGCCGTTAGGTAATTTGCGAAAATAAGGTTAGGTCGAAATCTTTACGAAAGACAGTAATAACAGAGGGCGAACCATTTTATAAATGGAATTTCTATTCGGTTTTTCCATTCGTTTCACAGGTGGGTGCGTAAGTACTTACCCATACCAATGAATTTACGTTCATACGTAGGTACCCTGGGTATGTATTTTTATGATTAAATGAACAGAAAAAGTACCTACCTGTTAATCCACAGAGCAGACATTCATTTTTGAATTTAGATTTTAAATCGAATGAATGCCAAAACAAAAGACCTCGTTTGCGGAAAAAAATGTGGTGTTAGAACGTTGTCAGACTTTTGCCACATATTTGAATAATATTTTGTCAAAAATAAGACATTAAAGATTTAAGAATAAATACGAAAAAACATTTATGACACCGTAGTTTGTTTAAAAGCCGGGGAAAGTGGGGATCTGCGAAATGAGGTAATGTTGAGAAGAATATTTTTTTAGGTCTATCTAAAAAAAAATCTATGTTTTTTTACTTTAACCCGTATGTTAATTGTTTCAGATACTGATAATTAGCACTATCCAACAGTCATACTATGGATCTTTCTAAAACAAGTATTAATTACAAAATATCCATAAAATCTGAGCCAATAACCGATGACAATGAACAAGACGAAGATTTGTTGCATAAACAAAATAGTCTTATTTTTATCCCTGATACTGAAAAGAAAACATGTCAGTATCTCATGAGTGATTTCGATCAATTTGAAAAACTGAAATTAGAACCCACGAATACAAAATGTAATGCAATAGAAGACGAAACGGCAACACTAGATAAATCATTTCCATATAATGAAAATATGTGTTTTTGGTTCTCCAGGAATTTTGAAGATTTTTCAATAAAAAATTTAGCATCTATGGATATCAAATCAGAACACAATCCAGAAAAAAACAATGTATTGTTCTGTGCAGAGATGCTTGATTCATCATCTTCGGATGTGGATGGAACCGGGAATAAAAGTGACCAATTATCTGGTTATGGCGAGAGTTCGAAACTCTTGGAGATAAAAGAAGAACCTATAGATTTGTCATATACAGCAATAGATGTATCATACCCAGACATAAAGAAAGAATGTGCAGGTAAGAAACTCGTATTTTTATATTTTTTTGTTATACACTATAATTTGTGCCATTTTATGATATTATATAATAAATATTAATGACTGAAAGATAATGCTAATCCATTGCGATCAATTCAGTGTTTTATTTTATAATAAATGAATCCCCATCTAGCGGACAAAAGTTAAACAGTTTTATTGGTTAAGTACTTAAATAGTTAGGTATGTAGGTACTTACATATATATGCTAATGCTTCGTGGGGAAATTTTTCTTGAATTGAGTGTTGATGTCATCGAGGAAGTCGGTGTATAGGACCTACAAATTTATTTATAAATGCCAATTAGATCGATATCCCAAGATTCCCAAGTAATATATTAATATTTTGTGGAGATGTTTATATTTTAAGTGAAAATTTTAAATTATGTTACTAGGAAATAAATATTGGGTTGATTATTAACTGATTTTTATTCTAAGATTTATACAGTGATAGTACGTAAATACTGATAAGTACCGTGTCTACTATTTTTACTAAGGCGAGCAACAACAACCATTCAAATTTATTTGACTATGGGGGTGTTTCACCGTTCTCTTGATAGCTTATCCATAAGATAGCGTATATTTTCGTTTTATTATTTATTTATAAAGTCCAAGTTCGGTACTCGAAGCTATGAATAGTGGATAAATATGGAATAAGTTTTTTGAGTTTTTTGCACTACCTATTGCTAATATATTTTTATTTTTTTTATTAATATACGTTATCCTATCCTATCCCATCAAGAGGATGGTAAAATACCCCCAATTATGGATAATATTCATAATTTTTGCATTTCTGAAACGGTACAGTTCTGATAAGTATCAGCGTGATTTTTTGTATCGTTACAATTTACACCGGTCAAGAATAGAACCACATCTGATATTATTAATACTCCAGCGTCTGGACGGTGTAGGCCCTGTGATTGGTCAAATTCAAATTGTGTTTAAATAAGACTTTAAAGATTAAGACACGATTTCATACTGAAATAGAATCGCCACATGTAATACGATATTTATTCAAAAAATATCGTTTCTGCTCATACAATTTTTGGATAATATCGAAGAAAATATGTTTTAGAAAGTTCATGATCCATTGGATTAATTACATTACAGTGAAAATTATCCACAATTACGTGATTACGTTTGACGTTTGACGAAAAAAGCACGCGTTCATTCAACATGGCCGATACGCACCGTGTCAATAGATAGCCGACAAAGCGCTCCTCTGGCGGTGAAAGAACGAACCGAAAGTGGCTGGCGCGAATATTTAAATATGCAAAATTACTTGACCATTAACAAGCGTTTTATAAAAAGATTTCTTCTGGAAGTTTATTTAAACTTTGCAATGGCATCTATAATATTATTATGCGATCGTCTGGACGGTCTGGGCCCTCTGATTGGTCGAATTCAAATAATTTTACCATAATTTACTCTATGCAAATATTATTTTGGTATTTTGGTTTCTTTTACAAGTAAGGAAATATTTAAAAAAAGGTTATTATAGGTTAGGATAGGCTATGTTGGGTTATGCTAGGTTAGGTTAGATTAGGTTGGATTAGTATAGTTCAAGTTAGTTTATAGATAAGGTTAGATTAAGTTGGATTATTATAGTTTAGGATAAGTCAGGTTATGTTAGGTTAGGTAACGTTAGTTTGGGTTATTATGGGTTAGGTTAGGTTGGGTTATTATAGGTTAGGTTGGATTTGTATAGGTTAGGTTAGGTTAGGATTGGTTAGGTTAGGATTGGTTCGGTTAGGTTAGGTTGGGTTAGGCCAGATTGGATTATTATGGGTTAGGTTATGATATAGGTTAGGTTAGGTTGGATTATTATAGGTGAGGTAAGCTTAGGTCAGGTTAGATTATTATAGGTTAGGATAGGATATAGCTTAGGTTGGATTATTTTAGGTTAGGTTAGGACACAGGTTAGGCTGGATTATTATAGGTTAGGCTGGATTATTATAGGTTAGGTTATTTTATTATAGGTGAGGTTAAATAAAATAATAGTCAAAAAATCATTTGTGCTAAGTAGGCACTATTTTGCCGGAATATTGTATTACATTATATTTTTTTAATTTACGTTTTTCAATTGTCTCTAGCCGCTCATTTCAGGAATACCGACAAAAGAAAATGTTATCAACAGAAATTATTCAGGCTGTCATCCCATACAGCGAAAGCGAATTTTCATTTTACGTAATTAAAAATTAAAAAGCTAAAATTAAAATTTTCCCAAATGCTGTTCGATTCCATTTATAGTAATTAAGGTAAATCAGAAGGTATTATTTAAAAATATTTCCTATTTTCCGTATCCAGCGATTCCGAATATTTACCTATATTAATTTACCTTTAGCCATTTAGGCAATTATTCGGGAAATGTAAAGTTTTACCCGAACAACTGTCATTCTTATTATGCCTAAACGCCTTCCTGTTCCGTGTTTTAACAATATATACTCACCCTCTCTCTGTGAGTGACCTAATATCTACCTATTAAATGTAACTGTTGTTAGTATCACTTAAACTGGGCGAAGCCCAACCAAGTGCCGCCCGCAGGGCCTAGCAGAAAAAAACCCGCGGAGCGGGTTTTTAACTGCTAGTATTTTAATATTGCACTATCAAGACATGTTTGTATTTGCCTCAGTTCAACAATTTAAAAATATATATTTTTGCGTGCCACATGCCTCAACTCATTATTCACAAAAAATTTCATCGTCATCACAAAGCAGATAGGCTTGAAGATTATATAGTATTGTATTAAGGCGATGCACTACGTCGTGTAATATTTTGAATCGAGTCGCCATCAATAACACTCCTTCCGTAGATGGCGATTAGGCTTAAATTCCCTCTTAACATCATCCAGCTGTTTTGATTTAGGCGAGAAAAAAACATGGCCAAAAAGTGCCTTTTATTTTATTTTTTGGATGTTCAGGCATAAATATTTAAATATTTTCCGATCATTTCATAAATAATTTTTATAAATAAAATAATATGTTATAAATAACTTAATTTTCAACATTATACAATAAAACCATAACCGAAAATGGGTTCGTAAGTAGGAAATTTTGAACTTTAAAGCATTTTCATAGGCCATACAAATATTTTTTTTCTGGGCTTATAAAAAGACTTATATAAAAAATACTCGATCATTTCAAAGACCAAGATGTATTATACTCGCGGCACTTATTTGAAGCATCTGAAACATTTCTAGGCGACCAAATTTTGAAACCAAAAACACATGATTTTGCATTACTACGTATTGCATCGCCTTAATATTGCTCATTTGTTATTTTTCAGAATATAGCGCAAAGGCAGAAGATGTTCGCAATAAAATCATCCGCTGTCCAGAGTGCAGCTACACTTGTTCTCACGCAAGTAAACTGAAGTACCACGCCGTCAGGCACAGCGGTGAGAAGGCATTCACGTGCGGACATTGTGGCAGCTCATTTCGCCGCAAGGACGGACTGAAGAAACATATCTTCACCCACAGTGGACAGAAACCTTTCAAATGTTCACAATGCAATAGAGCATTTGGTCGGAAAGATTGCCTCAAAAAACATATGGACACTCACAGGCTGAAAGAACAAATAACGTGTTCAGAGTGCAATATTACATTTAATCGTAAGGAAGATCATAAAAACCACGTTATTGGACACAACAGGGAGTCACTTTACTCGAGGTTTAAAAATAATTTGCCGCATCACTTAAAGAATCTTCTGGCTCGCGATGATGCGATGCCATTTAAATGTCCGTTTTGCTCATTTTGTTCTTCTTGGAAAGGTAACCTTGACATGCATATACGGAATCACGACGGGTACAAACCGTTTTCTTGTCAAGAGTGTAACTTTTCTTGCAATCAGAAGGGTAACCTCAAAAGACATATGCTGACACATTCCTTTTGGAAAGGTAACCTCGACACGAATGTATTGAATCACAACAGGGATAAACCATTTTCCTGTCAGGAATGTAACTTTTCTTTCAATCAAAAGAGTAACCTCAATAGGCATATGCTTACACACGCTAAAAACCCACTCATTATGTCAAGCAAACAATGCTCTTTTGCCCATTCTGGTGGAAGTAATCTAGAACCAGACATCTTCATCCAAAGAACGTTTCCAAAATTGACCTTTACTTTCCCTCAAAATGGCAACCTCAATATGCCAAACCTCACAGGTGTCGAAAAGAAACCATTTAAATGTTCGCAGTGCAGTTTTACATGTTTTTCCATAAGTATGCTAGGCTTGCACAAGCTCAGCTTGGGCGCCCACACGGATGAAGCTTTCACTGTCAAGGTTTAATACAAAATTTTACTGTAAGTAAACTGCTCAGTGTTGCTCGATTGTCTGTAGACAATGCAAACAACACAACTGCATTCCTACATTACAAAACACTGCATTAAATATTTCAATTCCAAACCAACCGTTTTTATTATTCATCGACAGCAACTTAATTTTGAATGGAAATTAATCCTGGTGTAGATTATTATGTTCGTAATTTTATGAATACCATTAAATTGTAGTAATTGTTTGTTTCTAATAATATGTATCATTAGCCTCACTAACCGGTCAGTTGGCATCGCGTTTGGGTCCCACCCAGGCGTAGTGTGTTCAATTCCTCGGCTGGCTAAGTCCTCCATCAAAAGCAATATTCCGCTTACTGTGGCGGTAGTAGGAGATTTTCAAATATTGTCAGGTTATTCGTAACCCGGGAATGTTTGTCAAACTTTTAAATAAAAATAAAATAAATGCGCTCAATAAAATTTCTAACGTGTTAAAAACAAAGTAAAATTACTGATAGTTTCTCAACCATCATTGTTTGGAGACGTGCTTATAGTTTCGCTGCCTGAATTGTTGTGTATTTCTAACTCATCGATTCATCTATTTTTTCCAGATGTTGCATTATCATTATTAAGATGTTGTTTAATGAAATTTCAGTTTCGCGGATATATTTTCCTAACTTCTACCATAAATTATGCAAGACTACTAAGAGGATTGTAGCTTATAATAACCCGAACTGTGTAAAGAAAGCCTGAAAGACTCTTATCCTTGTGCAATATTTCATAAGCAAAATAACAAATTTTAACGCAACTCCACACAGTATTTTATATGAAAAATATTCACTGGTCATTTTATTAGCAGCGTTCTTAACTTCTTCCGCAAAATATTAAGTATAAAAAAAGATACATTTTTAATTAATTAAATTCTATGTTCATTTCAGAAGATTCGAAATATTCATTGTCGATCGAAAAAATAACATGTATCTGCATTTAATAATGACGTGGTACAAGCATTTCATACACGGTGTCCGTAAACTCAAGAGACAACTTTGGAGTTTGTAGTGTAAGTTTTTTTATTTTAGCTTTTGTTTTAGAGTACGAAGATGAAATTTCTTAGCACAGATATGAAAAAAATCGTAGTGATGCCATTTCACCAGTTTCCCGATTGTACTGCACATTTCCGGACACCGTGTACATGCGATATAATATTAATATTAGTATATTCTGTTTGATAAAAATGTTTGCATAATCAATATAACTACACTTTCGGTGAAGTTGTGCAACCACCATGCAAATGTATTCAAAAATTTTAGCAAATAAACAATTACATAATAACACCTAATCATGATTTTTAATTGCTATTTAAAAAATATTAAGAGCCTTAATTCTGCAAAATCTGGGAGAATGTTTTCATTTCACTGAGATTTTAATAATTATTTTTCTTGTTCATTTATAACGCAGGGTGAACTTTCCCGCCTGCTATCGATAGCTCGAATTCAAAACTTTGCTTGAGGCAAGAGTGGAAAACCCTTTTTCAAAAGATATCTCTACGAGATCCCATATTTCACACGGAAACTACTTAGGGTATACAGGCATTCGTGGGTACTCCTATCCACAAAAGAAAGTCTCCACTTTAAAGGTGTTTTTATCGCGCTTGATCCGAGAGAGTGGTGGGGTGGAAATGTTACCAACTTTCACTTCCTTTACTCCTTAACCCTTACGCCCTAAACTGATGTTACCGGAACTGTACTTAATATCACAATAAGGGTTCACAAATTTTCAGACAGACCTAAGACCTTACTTTACAAAGATCGTTACAATTGATATTTTAAAGGTCACAATACGAGATATTATATACCTACGTATAAATCGTAAGCTGTTCCCAAAAATCAATCCGTATCTTTTTGTATTGACATTGACAAATCTGAATTCATTGGCCGACACGGAAAAGGATGAAATCATGGTAAAGGTTTCACACAGTGAAGAAATTGTATCACGCATGGCCAGGAGGTAATATATCAGTGGGTAGTATCAGTAAATCTTCAGGGAATGATATTTCAACACGTGACGCGGAAAGTTTTACGGTAAAGGCATCAAGGCGCAAATAATATTTTCTGACATTAAATCTTTTTTGTTGCTGTAGAGTGGAGTGGAAAATTAAAGAGTGGTGTGAAAATGTGACTTGTAAAGATAGTAGGTAAGCACCATAGACATATGAATATTAGTAGACCTGCCCTAAGTGATTAAAAGCGTATTATCCCCACTCCCCATACCGGTTCCATTGAGCCGGCTGGGCTCGCATATGGCTTCAAGTGAAATTTGAAAACGTGACGTCATCATTCTTGTGCGAACTATGGTCGAGGCATCATCGGTTCATTTTACGAAATAACACGGCAAAATGTTGACTTTTGATATGAAAACTTGTAAAAATAGATGTGAAAAAGAGAATAAACCCAATTGTCGTATTACATTCCATAAGTAAGCATTATTTTACTTTATTTTAAGCTTATTCACACCGTATTATATGGATCAGTTTTAGAAACATATACTATCACATCACAATGTAGCGATTCTCAAGTGTGCTCATCGTTGTTTACTGGGGTAAGTAAATTATGAGACATTTGTAAAAGTGTCTTAACTAAATACTCTGAAACTAACTACGACTCTGAAATAGAAGCTGCCTTACTTTGCCGAATTTGGACTTCGCAAATTAGTTCATAACGTGGCGAGTAATTTGCGCTCCCATGTAAAAATGTCTATTCATTCAAACGCAGATTTTACTTTTAAGAAGTAAATGGTGATATTATAATGCGAGATGCCTATTTACTGTCAGATTGATTTATTGACGAATCACAGTCAGCCTTACTCCCCTCGTTCTTCAACAGTTGATTTTACCCCTCGCCCTTATCTTCTCGTCTATTAATTCCTATGTCTGTGGTAAGCACCGTTTTCGCATAAAAATATCACCCTGTCGGGCTTTGACAACTATAATTGCTAAGATTACCATTGTTAAATGGTTACTGGAACATCTGCAGATGTAAAAACTTATTTATACTCAAAATCTCTATTCATATATACTGATAAATTATGTTTAATTATTATACCTACTACCTAACTAAGTTTGAGTTGTTTCAAATAATTTGGAGAACTTATCAAATTTCAAAGTTAATTTTCAAGTTCCGTGAAAGTTATATTCAAAATCTAATATTATTTCAGTTCTGCGAAACAACTGGCCCATAATGATATAATAACTTAACTTCAATAGGACTTTCACAGAATTTGAAAATTAAGGTTGAATTTGATGATTTGTTCAAATTCTGTTATACAACCAATCCGTAGAATCGGCATTTAACGGGAACCTTTTAACTATTAAAAAAATGCGATGAATGGTATTGATGACAATGTTACATTTGAATTTCTACGAAATAACTGGGTCAAATCCAAGGTTCAAGTCGTAACATTATTATGAAAGAAGGTGAGAAGTGGGGAAAATTATTATATTATGTACAATATAGTACAAAAGAGTAGAAAAACATACAAGCTGATTGAAATATATCAGTTAAAAGAAACACTAACGCAGTTTCAGAGAATGTAGAAATCAGATGAGTTGAAGGATTACTTTAAACTCGAGCTTGCCTCATATCCTCTGAAGCTTTTTCAGAAGAAATAATGCACGAAGTCATCATCGTATGCTGTTTTTGAACAACTTCCAGAAGGCGTGGATCTCGGAGATAGTAAACTAAAGTTGGCTTCGGTAAACTTCCCAAGAACGATTTTTAGCCGATGAAAAATAAAGTCCGTCTGATTGCAAAGCTGACACAAAAACTCGAACAGGCTGCCTTGCTAAGCAGGCCGAGGCAGATACTGATGAGTTCATTGTAAATACAGCGTTCTTTTTGCTAAACATTTGACGCTGTTTTTGTCGTGAGTGAAAACGTCGACCTACTGGATCTACTGACAGCATTAGCACAATCCCTAAACAACATCCACCTTCATAAACTTGGGAGAAGTAAAACTGTTGGAAACTGTTTAATGGCTGCAGCACGATATCATCCCTCTTCAATCAAGGAAAAACTAAATTTGGTCAGCTTGTCCAGAAATAACACAAATTCCATCATAGACACCTTCAAACATCAAGATTCCAACCTAGAAGAGATCACAGATGCTGAAGCGCGCTTTATTATTTATGTGTGTGGTAGCCACAAAAGATTCGCTAAATTGACAGAAAATAACAAATTAAATCACGCTTCTTTACCACCAAAAAAGGACGCTGCACGGTATGATGCGTTTAGGACGTACCACCATTTAAGTCCAAAAATGGTACCGAATCCACAAAAAAAAACAAATATTGGGGTTGGAAACTTGTCACCAATGGGCTCGGTGTTGTAACAATGATAGACAAACCAGCACTAAAAACTTTCAAAATTTCATTTCCTGCCGTTAAAATATACACGTGGCTGCAGGAAAGCTGGTTTGAAGTGTTCTATGTATATGGATTCTGTAATGGAGAACGGAGATGAAGGAAGACATGTCATCAAAGGTAGCCCATATTCTCAGGAGCCCAGACATTGAGGACAAAGATGTTAACAAGTACCAACCCCATTACTATTTATATTATATATCAACGATATAGTGCAATGCTTAACATACTGTTTGCAGATGATGCGCTTTTATATTTAACGGGAAATAATTTTGAAGAAGTTATGCTCAAAATACAGTATGACCTGGATCAAATATCTATGTGGTAAAGATAAACAAACTAAAACTAAATTTTACAAAAAGTAAATACATGGTAATGGGTAAAAAATTCAACAGACTCAGTTAAATTATCATAGACAACGAAGAAATAGAGGAAGTAGAAGAAATCAAATAATTGGGCATCATAATAAATAATCGACAAAATTTAACTCTAACTTTGAATTATTAGCTAAGAAAATTTGCAAAAAATCTTTTAAGAAGAACTGGGAATAAATTAGATGTAAATATAAATAAATTGGTTTATAATAATATAGTAGCATCTCATTTAAATTACTGCTCTAGTGTTCTTTTCTTGTGCAATCAAACACAGATAAAAAAATTGCAAATAATTCAAAATAGAAGCACACGAGCAGTATTGAATTGTAGTAGGTATTCTAAGATAATTATTATGCAAAAAAACTGAAAACTAAAAGGAATTTTAAGTGTGAGACAGCGAATAATTTACAATACCCTAATATTTATATATAAGCTAAAAATGAGATGCTCCCGAAATACATGTTTAAGAATGTAAATTTTAATTTCGCAATACATGGCCACCCCACGAGACAATGTGGAGATTTTAGACTTCCAAAAACAAACTTGTCGGGAACCCAAAATAATCTCTATTTAAAGGGATTTAAGATTTTTAGTGAATTACCGACAAATATTAAAGAAGCTACAAGCCTTGATGCTTTTCATGGATTATGCCTAAATAATATAAAGAATAAGTTTTATATGTATTGTAAAGTGTCCTTAATGTCATAGAAATAATTTATTGAAAGTTTTATACCCCGACCATGATAGGAAAGTAATAACATACCTAATCGCGAACATGTATTATGGAATTACATTTCCTTTTAGATGTAATTGTCTACATAATATTATTTGTAACTATACGATCTGATTTTACCCTCAAATGTTACATTTAACTGCTTTATTTCAATCAACTATTTATATTTTTTCTATACTTTTATACAATTAAATTTTGACTTTGCTTTTTGATGGTTACATAATAATACTGTTGAAATGAATTTTTACATTACAGGACTCGGCTTCGATCTCCGTTTGCGGAACTGGAACATATGTGGATTAGACCTACTATGGATACAACATTTAAAAAAAACATTTATATTCTGCCTCATGTTGGTGTTGAAATGAGTTCACAAAATCATCATAATTACCTATGTAATGAATAGCCAGAAATAATAAAATAAAAGTTACAAAATTGGGGATTATTGGGAAAAAAATCATCATTTCGCGGCTGTAAATCATTATGTATTATACTTTAAAAAAAAGAGTTCAGAATATGAGAAACATTATTTTATTTTAGTTTGTGTTTTACAACATTATCGTAAAATCAACCGTTGATGAATACCAATGAAATACAACCTTTACAATATAAAATCAAAATATCTTTTAGACCTTTAAGGCTTTTTTATCCCTGCTGACATCTAATATAATAAATAACAATAGTAGATAGCGAACGATATTTGAATGTGAGTCTTAAGCTGGTAAAATTCAACAGCGTGGTTAAGCTTCCGCCGCACCTGGCGTAAAATACGCTGCCGATCTTCGGCCGCACACTTCGCCTCAGGTGGCGCAACACCTTAAGCCTGTATGTCGCTAGCCATACATTCCTGTTGGTAGTGTATGGCGAACGAAATGCTGAAATAGGCCAAGCCATGATGCGTATAGCGTAATGTGTCGCCTACCTTAAGTTTGTGTTCGGTAAGCCTGCGGTGAATGGTGAATGTACGATTGGGACAACACCAACACCAACCCATTCATATAAGTCGGGCCTACGAACATGTGGTTAGTCTCGTGTGTGAAGTGCAGAACATTAACCTAAGTATGTTCTAGTTATGGCCCTTCGATGATTCTATTCAAAACAGTGCCTAACTACTTGACAGGTATGTCATATTGATATATTTAATAATAAAGATAATTTGTTCCAGGGGGTATTCAGGGGTAGTGCAATGCAATATACTCAATAATTCTATCACTTGCTTCTAAAAGTGCCAATATCGGTTTTAGTATATATGTTTTATCGCCTCAAAATTGAGATATATTCCGAATTCTAAGGATGGGTTGTTTCGCAGAATTTGAACAATTCATCAAATTTCAACTTTCATTTTTGGGTTTTTTGTAAGTTCTATTCGAGTTCTGTTAATATTTCATTATAGGCTAGTTGCTCAACAGAACTTGAAAATCAACTTTAAAATCTGAAGAATTGTTCAAATTCTCCTAAACAACCCGTTCTAAGAGAACCTTTCGATTTTGAGAAAGGATTTTTACGATTTTTTGGGGCCAATTTTACGCAAAAAATCGCTAGGAAAAGGGAAGGGTTCAATTTGAAAAACTGACATTGGTCCTTCTACAAGAAAGCTACAGAATTCATGCTACTTGAAAATGGTAATTTATTTTTGAATCGAAGTCTTTGAGTTAATTTATCAGTGTATATTGTAATGTTTTTACTTCTTTCCATACAGTTTATATCGAAGATTATATCGAAATTGAATCAATATTCTTTCTTCCGTAGGCTCCCGGCCTAGGCAGCCGCTGAAATGATTTTAATGTTTTACTCGCGTATGATTTGGGTAAGTAACCCTCTCCCGCGCAAAACGAATCACTGATTCTACCTTTTCACTTTGTGAAAAGTAATGTTTTCTCCCGTCTGATTTGCAATTTCTCGCGGTACATCGACCCTTCAATCTTAACGAATTAATATGTCACGTTGTGTCAATTTTTTGTTTCGACAGGGATTAATTCATTGAAGGATCCTTTTAATTGGTTGTGGTAACTTTGGTTCTTTTTAGATGAGGCGTGTTACATTCTGTATGGTTTTAAAATAAGACAATGACCGACTACCCTGATTTTAACTACCTTTTTCCTACCTTGTTTGCTCGCCAAAACGTTTCCGGTTACTGCAGTCGATGATGAGCTAATACAATGGGACAATTAAATGCAAATACATGAAATTCTCAATAGACAAATTCAAATCAAGATGCACAAGATTCTAGGGTAATAATTTGACTATAGATTGTTAGTTTTGTGAGTTATTTCTACGAGTAGGTATTTTTGGGAATAGCTAGAGACAAAACATGTGTTGCTTTCGATTGGTTTCCGTCCAAATCCCATCCATCAACGTGACCAGCTCGAGAGCAGCCAAATTGATGGTCCAATCCCAACTCCTCCAGAAATTAATTGAATATCGCTCAGCGACAGATGAAATAATGACATGTTTTGCCTCCTGCCGGAGGGTGATGAAGGTAGGATTCCTTTAAATTCTGATATGTGGGTCCTTGTTGGTAAATGATGATGTTGATGATGATGATGATTGATGAAGATTCATCTTATACCGTTAGGTACAAGGAGCTGCTCCGGTTCGGTGGGCATGATGGCCTGATGTCAGGAACCATTTGGGTCACGTGGGTAGCGCGAGGTTTAGGTCGCGTCAACCTCCCCCAAATCAATGATGAGTTAAGCTTCGCCAGCATGCCGAAAGTTAGGAGTCCACTCTACTAACCTCAAACATAAACATATACTGAAGTGGTTTGCATCAGCAACGTCAGGAGTTCGGGAGTCCCGTGAACACCCCTCTAGTTTACGCTCGTAAGAATAATGATGAATTCAGCTTCAGTTTGTTCGCCTTCGCCTCTGCAGTCACGTTACTCCAAATAGCTCCTGGCTCCAGTCTATACAGCTTCTCGTTCCAGTAGAGGTAATGACACATGTTTATCATATGTGCAATACAGAACATACTTCAAGTCTTTCGTCCACACTCAAAATAGTCATATCAATATTTAATTTGAGTGAGGGCATCCATCCGACATAACGAATGTTTCCGGGACGGGAGATTCTACTCCACTTTAAAGTCATGGTCACTCGCTCTATCGTTTGTTACCTTCCGTTCGCTTCAAATATCAAAGAATGGTAGAAAATGATATCCTCAACTTCCGGCGCTAAGGATCAGGGATACTGGAATCATCAGGTCGTGAATCTGAAATCATCCGATCTCCGTCAGCTCAAGCGGTTTCAGTCAGAGTCAATTCCCAACCTAATTCTGGATGACTTCTCCTCCTATAGTGGGGTAAGTATTTATTGAATTTGACAGGAAGGATGTCAGAAAACGCCGAAACAACTTCATATTCGTCACGATCCCTTCGTTTTGTCAGCGAGAAAATCCTCCCCATACGTCAGAAAAGAATAGCATAGCCATTATCCGCTTTGTTCCTTCGTCTACCAAGCTAACTCAAGTAGGAAAGCCCATTAGCAATCTTCGTTCCCTTCGATTGGAACTCCGTGAAAGCGTCCTCTCACCAGCTGAAAATACTCAGAGATTCAAGAGAATTGGAGCCATGCTTCCTCCTTGTCTTACGCCAGTTTTCATTAAACCTGGTTGGAAAGCTCTACTGGCCATTTTCGTGACATTACTGCGAACGTCAAATTGAAAGAAACGCTATTAAAACTTACCTGCTATTATGTATATTCTGAAACTGCTATTTTTCTTAGTTTTCCTCAGAGTTCATTATGACACACAACCAAACGCTTTGCTTTTTGCTTGGCTGCCATAATATAAAAAAAGAACAAAATCATATATACCAATTGATTTTTTCTAGCAAGTCTATTTTATGAGAAGAGTTTATGTTTGTATGTTGGGTTCATAATTTGGTGTTTCTTTATTCATAAAAGTTTTAATGATTACAGTTTTTTGTTTTCTACAGCCACCATACTATGCACATATTGCACATGCCCGTATTATGGTAGCCATTAATACGGGCATGTGCCTAGTATTAATTTTTTTGAATATGCAAGGAAAAGTAGAAGGATTTTCTTGTTAATACAAAAAAACTGTGGAAAAATCGTCATTTTTTTCTAGTCCTTGAAAATGCCCTAATTAATATGTGCCCGCAAAGATTTTTAATTATTTACATTAAAAAATTTAAATTAATTGCACGAATGAGAGACGAGCATAAAGAATCCTTCATTGTAATGAAACCATTTTTCTTATTTATTTCTAAATTTCAAAACTTTTCACTCATAATAGAATTCTATTTAAAAGTATTTATTATATAATGGATTAAAATACTTTATTTATGACTGGACCGGTTTTACCTCATAATGGGCACCTTCAGACTGGTATAATAACTACTTTTAAATCATTAATGTTTGCAGTTCTCATTTGGTCAATAGGGTCTTTTCACAGTTTTTTTTTATTGTCTAAAAAAAATAAGTAAGAAATTACGATAATAATGGAATTTTTATTTTATTTTTACGACGATGAATAAATTTTTTATAACACTTTAAAATGTGCTATTTTTAAAACGCCGCCGAAACGATAATTTCGCGCCGAATAGCTCTGTGACGTCAGCGCCGTCGATTCTGGCCATAAGTGATAGCAGTTAGTTAGTAAATGGTCCGTAAGTTACAATAGGGTCTTTACACAGTTTTTTTTATTGTCTAAAAAAAATAAGTAAAAAATTATGAAAGTAACGTAATTTTTATTTTATTTTTACGACGACGAATAAAATTTTTATATCACTTTAAAATGTGCTATTTTTAAAAAGCCGCCAAAGAGAAATTTTCGCGCCGAATAGCTTTATAAGTCAGCTCTGTCGATTCCCGCCAGTGTTACCATGTGCATGGTTTTTACCACGTTTTCATGGTATTTTGGGTCATTTCTAACTCCATGGTTTTTTAAATAAAACAATGTCGAACAAGACACCAAAAACCTGTACTTTCGAATGAGATACGAATTTTCAGTATGGGTCGCGTGGGGAAAATCCCAAACTTTAGGAATGTAGTTCAAACTTCAGTAGGTACCTATGGGTTCACATGATAACAATGTATATTTATCTACTTATTATCTTTGTCAATAAATAATATGAATACATTAATTAAATTAAAAGAAATATTATATATCGTGACTTTATGTAGGTACCAAAACTAACTGGCAGTGGAGTGCAGTGAATTTTTAGTGAGCAGATTGCTAAGATTGAAAAATACGACAGTGATGTTATTATAGCTGAAATTTTTTTTTTAAATTTTATTTTTTTGTATGACGATTTTTTTAGCAAAGGTAAGCAATTTTTAATTATACTACCATGGCTAAAAAATCTTCATACAATAAATTGACATTCGAAAACAAAAAAATCATTTTCAGCTACAACAACATCATTAATGTCGTATTTTTCAATCAGAGCACTCTAGCTCACAAAAAATTCACTGCACGCCACTGCTAACTAGGTACTGTAAAATGTAGGAAAAAAATTATTGGAGTTCTGGAAGAATTTTTTCTCCCTCGTCTCATGGACCTGAAAAAGTTGTTTAATTTTCATTATTATTTAATAGAGTTCTACAAATTTTACTTGACAACAGCAAAAAATTAAATATAAACTTTTGTTTTTGTCCTATTATTGAAAGGAGAAATATAAAATCCGTTACTGTTGTTTTCGTATTTAAATTCTCAATAAAAAAAGCTTTAAAAAAAGGCATGTTTTTTTTCTTCACAATTTGGTAAAACATGGTTTTTTGTTTTAGGGACATGGTAACACTGATTCCCGCCATAGGTGATATCTTCTGTCAGTTTGTAAATGATTCGTAAGTATGTGTATTATAAATTATAAATGGTGACCAGATAACTCAGACAAGTGGCATTTTAGACTCCCTTTTAAGAGTTATTAAAAGTGATGAAAAAAAACTAGCTTATATAGGTTAAGTTAGATTATGGTTTATTTTATTTTTCATCACTTTTAAAGACTTCAAAGGGTTTCTGAAATTCCACTTTTCCTTGTTGCCATGGAACCATTATAATTATATTTGTGTCATAGTATGATAGGAATAAATGATGATTGTGGTTAGTTTTTAGATGATTGTGGTGTTTGAACGCATAATATGTATATACATTATATTTTATAGTAAATAATTACTTTTAATTTATTATGTATCAACATTATGTGTAATAAACCTACGTTACTGTATTAAGTATTAAAATAATGTTTTCTACTGAAATATAGTTTTTCTTTTACTCACCTAAATAAAAGTACTTAGATTATTACTATACATATAGTATATCCACATACTATACGTTGAAAAATGTTCCACTATATTCAATTGAAAGGTTATATCAGTAATGAGAAGGAATCCAAGGAAGGTAATAAAAACACTTTATATGTACATGTCACACATCTACCCATTTATATTTAAGTTTTTTAAATATAGCATTGGACCAAAATTGGGTACATTTAATTGTTTGCATAATGCTTCATCATACATCACATTAGACTGTATGACTTTCTTACAAGTCTCAAAGTCATAGTTAGCAACACAATAAAGTGCAGCCGGCTTCCGGGCAAAATGCATTTGTAGTTGCATCTGTGCCATGACTTTGGGAGTAGGTTCCATGGAATCGGTTAGGTAGTTTTTCATTGTCGACTCCTTCGCTGGGCATTTCACTTCAACAATGAAATCTTCTCCCAAAGCATCTGGAGAAGCACCAAAAATTGGATACTCCTTACTCAAAATGAGACCACACTTTTTTAATTTAATTTTATTAGTAGCCTCAATTACTTTTAAAACTTGTTCTTCGAGGATTCTACCACGCTGAATAGCTTTAGTCTCTAAGACTTTAGCACCGAGAATACTTTCAACTAGTGACCCGTCTCGTGTGCAGCAGTGAGCCGCTTCATAAAACTTTGATGCCGTCACCCTATCGTAAAGTAAGTTATGCCATAGTATATTGTCAGACTGGCCGATGGTTTTATAGGCTGCCTTCTGACAGGCCTCAACAGTCATTGCCTGTTTACAATATTCAATAAAGTCCCCGGGTGTGGAGCCCATATTATTTCCAAAAAAATTACATTCCATGATGTGGATTGACAGATTTTCAAGAGGTGTTGGGTTTGCATAAAACTTAGTTAACTGTGTATTCATGTGAATGCTAGCATCTATCAGCTCTCTTGCGAAACTCCCATCATCCTCTGGCAAATCCATATGTCCTATGGTCCCCATGTCTTTTGCTTTTATAAACTTCAGGCTTGTACCTATTCCCGCCATCTTGGAGCGTTTCCAATAACATTGGATCGAAGTTTTTGGAGGTTCCTCACTGCGTCTGTGGAGCCATGATAAGAAGGCAAGTGCGTGCTTACAGCCACCTGGAACAATGAGAAGATGCAAAAATTAAGTTACTTTTATTTTGAATGTATGCTTATTTGGCGCCATTGCAGATTAAGGATCAGACATTTTTAAACATTAACTGCATACTTGGATCCATGTTGTCGGAGGGAGGAAACATAGAAACCAGCAAATCATTCTTCAGCCGAGCTGTTGAACTTAAGAATGAGTTTTAGAAACGACCCCTTCTCTTGTGACAAATTTAACCGTGTAAAAATGTGGGGCGTCTGTTTGGCATGTTTCTCGACTATGAACCAATGCCGAAGGGATCAGTAACACTAGTTAATCTTTCATTAAAATAACAGTAGAACAAGGATAGCATTCCCACCTAACACATGTGCTCTAAAGATTGCAATCTAAGTACAGGGTCAGCAGTTGTGTACTATCTGCAGTATCTATGGGTCCTGTACCGTACGCACAGCTTCTGAGAGGCTAACTTGACTCTGTCTTCGATGGCGCCCCAGTACCTGGGCTGGTCACTTAGAGCTACACCGAGCATATCAATGGAAATAATATCATTGCTTCCATTGAAGGAGACTAGTAGATATAAAAATGAGAGTAGAATAGAATACACAAATTAGGAACTAACCTTGGGATGCAGGACAATCTTCACACTTGCATGAATCTACAACCTCCAGTACTTCATTGCAAATCAGTGTTACTGTGTAAGCCTTTGTTCTGATTTTGTGCTCCGGAGTGACTCGAGCTTTCACAGTGCAAATATTGTCAATTCGTTTCACTTGGACATATCCCACTGCACTGTCTCCATAATTTTCCCGTGCTGATCTGTAATATACATAATATTGTTTATCAAAACATTAATCTACCAAACCATAGCATTATCAGCAGGCAGGAGGGAATGTTTTTTTGCAGATTTGACATTTAACATTACAATGAGAACAAATTTATTAACTATTTATATTCATAATTTAAAGGTGGAAACAATTCTACAACCTTTGTATGCGGTTGTAATGTTCAATGTTCTACAGAGCATCTTCTGTCACGGAGGTTAGGAGGCTTGCTGTCTTGTTTCAATTTGATGAAAAGGGGCCAAAATAAACACTATTTGTTCGCATGTTTTTGAAATATTGAAATACATATAGGATTAGTGTGTATACAATATGTTTTTCTTACCTTGTCGCTTTAAAACCTCTAAATTCAGCACTTAGAAAATCACTATTTCCAGCTATAAAAGATGCCATCATTATAGCGTCTATTTTAGGCAAATTGTCCGACTGAGCACGTAAAAAACCGCTGTCAGTCATTATAACTACACAATATTATTAAATTACTATAAGAAAATAACACAAGCGTCTTGAATAAATCAAATATAACCGGTAAAAACTACAAATAATGTTTTGCCTTCTGACAGCGACTCGGCGTTCATAGAAATGATGTTGAATGATGTTGACAGTCGGCGGGCGTGACGTCATGATTCGGTCAACCAATCATGGTCCGTTCGGATATGCCCAATTTTAGGCTGCTTTTAAAATCATTAATTATGAATGAAAATATTAAAATTGGACGTTTTTAGTACGATAATCATAATCAGAAAATTAAACTTTAAATCTTCCACATATTTTTAACGGTATCCATAGTTTGTGAAAATACCCTATTGATTTTAATGAATTTTACGACTGCATTTTAATGATTCCTTCTCGGTGAACATGATACAGATCTGAGGTATTCAAAGCATTTTCGTGTTAAAGGCCTAACCTACAAAGGGTTGTTTGTCATTCATCACGCCCAACGCACCAGGTGAAGTATGGCTTATAACTCAGCGAAAAGTTTCAAGCCCAGACGTGAAAATATGATTTTTTCAGTACATTCATACAACACGTGTCGGGTCTGAGTAAAAAAAGGGAAATGGTTCCCTGTTATTTATTTCCCATTTTAAATAACCCAAGGCTACCTGGACCGATGGGTGAAAAGAAGAGGTTTGCCATCTCAGGAACAGTGGAAGAAAACAACAAAGAAATAATTTTTAGATACCTACTTGTTCGAGTACAAACATACCCATCACAAATCAAGTTTTACACGATCGAGGAAAACAGTTATTTAAACATTTATTGCGGTTATATCTGATATACTTTATTTCAACCGTACGTTTATAAACGTACCTTTTTTGACAAAACTTGTGTACACTTGTGTAATGAGTTCTATGTTTTGCAAATACGTAGTATCTATTACGCGAATTCTACTACTACCGCGAATACCATTATCTGGTCTGCACTGCCAAAATATTATATACGAGTACTATAACCAGAAATATGTAATATGCAAAGGAGAGCGATCCGTCTGATTGACAATCCGTTGTTAACAGACCGATTGCCTTCTCTAATGCATAGACGCAATGTAGGCATGCTGTGTCTGTTCTACAGGTATTTCAATGGAGCCTGCTCCAACGAGCTAGCAGCATTGATTCCTGATGCACCGGTGCACGTGCGCGAAACTCGACGGACACGAACTGAACACCCGTTCACGGTTGACGTTGGCTTCATGAGAACGGGCCGTTTTTACGACTCGTTTTTGTGTAAGTCGGCTCGTATGTGGAACGAGCTACCGGCATCTGTTTTTCCTCCCTCCTATAATCCGCAATCTTCAAGGCCCGCATTAACAAATCCCTTCCTACAGCTCCTACCTTATTCCGCCTCACAACGCCGCCTAACCGGGTGGTGACATAGTTCCCCTGTCTGTACACTGCACAGCCAGGGACACTCTTGTGAGGTGTCTAATAAAAAAAAGAAAAAATGTTTGGAGGTGAAGCACTTTTTTTAGTGCAGTACTCACATTGGCAGCGTCAAATTTCCCCATCCTCGTTTGTTATTTTTTTATTGACTACTTTCCACTATAAACAATACCAAAAATGATGTGCTTTGAGATTTGATTTTAATTCATAAGTTTTACATCGAAAGCTTTTGTTAAATATATTTCAATCGAGCAAAAAACAACCAATGTACCTTTAAACTCTTTCGATCAAAATTGTTCAAAAAAATTTAAATTATTAATTTTAATTTGAAACTTTTGAATTATTCCCTATTTTGTATTATAAATCTAAACCCTAAAAACTATAAAATTTTCTTGTCTTACCTAGTAGATTGTAGCAGGATGTTATAACACTAAGTACTTACACCCAGACAGTCGTCAAACATTGAATGCGTCGACAAGAAATATCTACTTTTCTGTTTGACTACTCTCATAACGAAAACAATTAAAAGGGCAAAAATGAAACTTAAATATTTGATACTCATCATAACTCCGAATGAATAAACATAGTGTTCGTTTTGATACCAGGCAATTTTATGCATAAACTCCGAATGAATAAACAAAGTGTTCGTTTTGATACCAGACAATTTTATGCATAAACTTACGAAGCCTTGAGTCAGCTTTTTTTATGCCCCAGAGCCTTTCTTGATTGAAAATGGGCTTTTCGCACCCAGTTATCGTGGTATGGATAAGTCGAAAAGCCAGCCGATGCATATTAAACTCAACTTTTCCGCCAAAATATAAACAGGCCATATTTTAGGTCTGGGGTTATTTCTCTTTGGTGTGAAGGATCAAATAAATGTTCATTGTACATTAACTACTAGTATCCGCTTACTTGCGTTACGCGGACACTCGTGGTTAGTGTACAATGTAAATAAACGTACATTTTACATTAACCACGAGTGTCCGCCTACTTGCGTCATGCGGACACTCGTGGTTAGTGTACAATGTAAATAAATGTACATTTTACATTTTACATTAACCACGAGTGTCCGCCTACTTGCGTCATGAGGACACTCGTGGTTGGTATGCAATGTAAATAAACGTACATTTTACATTTTACATTAACCACGAGTGTCCGCCTACTTGCGTCATGCGGATACTCGTGGTTAGTGTACAATGTAAATAAATGTACATTTTACATACACCACTTGCGTCATGCGAACAAATGCGATAAAATGCTTTATCAATTTAACTTTACTGGAATGTGCGACAGCCCGGATGAGGAAAGACTTCTATGTTTTATTTTTCTCTTGTAAAATCAGGAACAGAAACTCGGCTTGACTCGGTTGGATCAATCAATCAATGTTTAGCGTTAAAAACAAAAATCAAAATTTGATAGTCTCACGTAAGTTAACTTTTATCCCTGGAATAATGTATTTATATAAATTTTATTTTATTTATTTATTTATTTTACGCCTATTAAGGCTTTTACATACATATATAACAATATTTAAGAAATTATACTCGTAAATAGTGCAGGAAATGACTGTTTAAAACACATATATAAATTAAAATATTGTTGAATTTGATCCACTCAGTATGTAGGCAAAAAATATAAAAATTAAAAATCAAAATATTTTTTTTCTTTCAGCAGACAAAATACTGTTAACGTGCAAAATACTGTAATACTGTCATTTTAAATAGCTTTATCAAAATATTCCCCTAGTTGATGAAAAAAACTTCAATAAGGTATGCTTATATAATGAAATTGATGTACTAAATATATCAACACCATCGGAGTATTTGTTTCCTAGCTGTTGAATCCGTCTCATAGGAGTGTGATATTGGGACGTTGATATAGAATTGCTACAATAATATGTTGGAGAGTGAATACAAATGATTGTTTATCTATATAGGTAACTCCATTAATGGAGGACTGAACGCAGTTGGCGCTAACAAAAAAATGTCCAAAGAAGCGAAGCTAGCAGTCCACAATGGAGTGCTGGTACCTACCCCGATGTACGGAAGTGAGGCATGGAACTGGCATAAAAAGGATGAAAATAGACTGAATGCTGTATAAATGAGATCCCTGAGGTGTATGTGTGGTAAAACCTTGTATGATCGTGTGAGAAATGTGGAGATCCGCAAAGAGTGCAAGGCTGATGTAATTTTAATGAGAAAGATCAAGAAAGGGACGCTTAGATGGTTTGGGCATGTAGAGCGAATGAGCGAAGAAAGGAGTGTAAAGAGAATATACGATGCAAATGTGAATGATGGCAGAAGTTGAGGACGCCCGAGGAAGACATGGCACGACCAAGTGAATCAGATACTTGAGTCGGGCCATGTCAAGAGTCAGAATAATGGAAGAGTATGTATGAGATGATGTATTAATGTGAATAAGGCAACGAGTGTGTGCCAAGACCGAGTTGTTTGGCGGTCCGTCCTCTCTGCCTACCGCTGCGGGGAAACGGCGTGATGGTTAGTTAGTTAGTAAAAAAACTTATCTAGTTAGTAAACTTATCTATAGTAAATAAACCGGTTTAAAACAATGGTATTATTTATAATGTAATATATACCGTCACCAGTTATCGGAAGGTTGAAGGAACCAAAGCGCAAACCAAATACTGAGTTTGATCAGCGTGCTTTTGGAGCGTCAGGACCTTAAGCCTGGAATGGACTGCCACATGATTTAAGAATGATTACAGAGACAGTCCTTTGCACCTTCACAATCCGCGACATTGTAAATAACTAAATTTGTAAAAAATGTTTATATTTTTTGTAAGCTTTTAAGAGTCTTAAGAACAGCTTAAAGAGTCTTTAATTCTCCAGTCTTTTAAAAAATATATCAACTGTACCCTTGCCACTAATCTTCTAATAATTTTTTTATCATTAGTAATGCGGGTTAAAATATCAATATCAATGTCCAGTGTTTTTACTATAGTGTCCTCTGCGTGCAAAGTCGTAAACTTTGTTTTAATAAAAGTGTTTTTATCTGAAATGACTAGCCAAGTAAGTATGTTTTTCTGAATATATTTGTAAATAATAAAATTAGAGAGAGACTAGGAATAAATTTTACAGCGCCGTTGAGGGGATATTTCCTAAAAACGGCGCTATACAAGTTATCCAATTATTATTATTAATATATAGAAGCTAAAATGACAACACCTGATATCCAAATACTCTACTAGCTATTCTCCTGAACAAAAAACATCGTAAACACTGTATAATCATTACATTTGACTCGACTAAACTAAACAACTAGTCGGTACCTACTCAATTATTACGCGCGCAAATTTAGCATATAAACTTTATAATGAAGACATGTGTAGATATTTCGGAAGGTATTAAGTCTGTTCCTCGTTTCGCAGGAAATTATTAACACTATAAGAACAAAGATCTTAGGGTTGTTTAATTCTGTGCGGTACGTACGAGTAGGTACGCACGCTGAATTAGCTAACATAATCATTATTATTTTACCCCGTCAGATGGAGTTATCCTGAACTCAAAATTTGAGGCTGAGGACTATTTTCCCAGAATAATATCCTGGAATATCCTTTGTCTCCAGCCAAGCTGAAAATGAACACGCCTATATATTTCAGCACAAGTATAATGGGAACAACTCCGTACGCCTATGTATGATCAAGAGGGTCATTATCCCTACTTTTCGAAAACCAAAAGCCGAATTTCCGAATGATCAAATTCTCGAAGGTCAAGTTTCCGAAACTTGTTATTCCGAAAGTAGAAAAAGGTTAACGACTTTTAACTCGACAACCAGAGTTATAAAAAATTTTCGACATTTGAACGGATCCCGTTAAACCCCGAATCTCGGTCCGTTTGATCAAATTGTGTTCAGCCGTCAAGTAAAACAGCATGATAGTATTCTATAATTCTTTATAAAAACATTTTTTTTTGCAATAATACGTCTATTTTATTTTACTTAATGGGATATTTCAAATCACCATCGCTCACGAGAGAAACGAAGTTACGTGCTAAAATTTTTTTATTTAGCCGAGAAACTTCGCTGAAAAAAACCATGCGGTTGTAATTACTCTAAATTCGTCAGTTACAAGTAAGCCCGTCTTCCCACTGACTCGATGAAGGTACAAAATCGACAAAAACCGGAGACCGTGCCCAGAAAAGTAAGGTTCACTACGGTTCGCAGAGCAGCCATTGCGGGATTTTTCTGCGCAGGGTCGGCTTTTTGTCGACTTCGTACTGATACCGGGCCAGTGGGACGACGGGCTAAGAATCACAATGTTATTTACGTCATTAGACAACATCGAGCATTGTCACAATAACCTTATTGGAGATTTCAAAATTTATGTGTAATTAAATTGGTGGCTTTTGTTTCTGGATTGTTAATATTGTTAGAGCCTATTCGGTGTGTTTAGTTAGCGAGAAACGTGTATAACTTTAGTCTCATTCCATTCCATTTTGCCAGACATTACGCTAACGTAACTAACTATTGTGTTTGCGCAACTAACTATGAATTACTAATTCAATTAAGAAACTACAACGCTTGCGGCCTCATTGTAAATTATAACATTCTTACTCGAACACAATATTACGTTATTACATAATACTCATAATACATATGTTTCTTCAATAATAAATTGCAAAATTACGTTGTGGCGCCATCTATCTAGAGAGACTTGTTGAGGGAGATCTTTTGACCTCTCTTGACTCTCTATCTCGACCCTTGCCTCGCAGTGGTCGGGGGATTCATACGTCCGTCACTCCTGGACACTTTGACCCCCAGATTCCCACCCACTCCTCATTCCTAATATTCAAATATTTTATATAAAACAGTTAGAAAATCTTACTAAACGTGTTTCAACTATAAAATTAGTTAGCATTAATTAGCATTTTATTTATCTAGATGATGAATTAGTTACATCCTATTTGAGATATAGTAGATTTTCGTAGAAATAATTAAAATAAACCTCCCTGAAAGATCGATTTTCTAGGCCTGCTAAGGCGAAGTCGACCGTAGGTCCGTTCATTACCCCAGGCCGCGCGCCGAATATTGTTTTTACACTACTTCATCACTTAAGCTGTTAAGATTCCCACATTATTTGATAGGGTAAATTCAACCGTAGGTCTGTTCAATACACTAGGGCCGCGCGTCGCAAATTTTTGTGCACGGCTGCTTCACTTACGTCGTTAAGATTCTGGATTTATTTTAGGGTATTGTCTCGTCTTAAGAACCAATGGTTCCTTCATCAAGATACGAAATATTCTAAAATTAAAATGATACACACATTAAATGTATATCTATACACTATACTTATTATGTTCCGTCAATTTTAGTGTACTTTGAATTAAAAGCTAGAGAAATTATACAATGAACGGGATGGATGAGTCATGTATTTTTTTAATTATGTTTTTTGATGTGGTTATACGAGAAAAAAATATGTTATCATTGCAATAGAAATCAATCAGGAATAAATATCAGTTTCAACTAAGGAAAAAGGATAATATTAAAAAAATAAACATCAGTACCGGCATTCCTCTATTTCGTTTTATTCCTTTTCTCCGTTTTGTGAGACATCCATTTTTCTGCTTGAATATTACACAGAAGCTCTTTAATTCAATAAAGGTTGTATAATTTCGATCAAACTAAATACAACTTTCAAATGCATATCCTTTAAACACGAAACCATGAAACTAAATCACGAAAATTTTGGCCTTTATATGCTAGTTATAAAAAAGGCGTTCATAAAAAAACACATTTTTTTCTTTCCTATTTCCGAAACTTTTTGAAATTAAAGAAATCAAGAGTAATACAGACCGGTTTTTTTTACATTTAAGTACATAATAATTTAACTATACCACCAGCTGGTTTCCGTAAATAATCTGAGTAAAACTTTTATTCAATGACAGTTGAGAAATGTTAAACATCTTAAATCTTGACATGAAATTTGGATTTAGAACAATTTATACTAAAACTTGGTATTTCATGAAAATGTGTAAGATAGTCAAAAGTTTCAAAAGACTTCAAGAACGTAAAGTATTTCCAGGCAGAGGTCGTATCCACATCATCACGGAGCATTTCAATGATTTTGGTTTGATTGTTATAATATTGGCGAGTGACAGTGTTCATTCTCCTGTAATTAAGGGAAACTTGACAATAGGATATTTGTATTCAAGACATAATATTAATTAATACTTCTATCAACGATTAAGATAAATGATATTTTATTCTAATTCATACATTAATAAATATGTGGAATTGAAATAGACGCGACTTAGTTAAATAAGTTTATATTTTACATATTCATATTTATTTGTTCAGTCGAAAATATGTGTCTTGGGAAATAATTGTAAACATAAAACATTGCATCTGAATAAGAATTAATAACTTACAAGTAATGAAAGTATTTTTTAAATATCATTTTCACAATTAAAGAAACAAGAGATCTATTATAAGTCTTAACAAGTCTGAAATTATAACTCCCTGTTGAAATTATACAACATCTAATCATAAAAATATTATTGAAAAAACCAAGAGATTATCCAACACACCTAATTTTTGAAGAATTTAAAGTACGTATTAAAATTTAATGATCTTGTCCGAAAAAACATAATAATTCAAATAATAAAAGAAAAACAAAATCATAGCTTTTTACTTGTAAGTCGTACTCGTCAAAAACACATATTTCTAACACAAAAATGTAACACCTCTTTTGCTCAAAATCATTACATACAGGGTGTATCGGCACGTACCTGCTGAGTATGTGCTGAGGAATAGCTGGTCGGATGTCGGGTAGTTGCCGATACACCCTGTATATCTAGTTAAAATACTTCAACAGCCTACTTGAAAATATCAGAACAACCGAAAACGATAAACACCTACTAAAAGCGATTAAAGAGAAGTTCAATGTAAAAATACCAAAATGAAAAATGATCTTCTTAATTAATTATAAATTTTAATTTGTTTATTTACATACATATTTTTTTTTAATTAATATATCCTTAAATCATAAATACAAACACTAAATATTCTTCATCTTGGTGCTCACCACTCTTCTAAAAGCGCCAGCTTCTATTGAAAAGAAACATTAAACAATCAAAAGTAGTGAAACCTAGTTTTATGATTTATTTTAGTAAACATAAATGATTGTACTCTGTAAATTGATTATTTACTCAATAGAGTAAAAAAAAATTTTTTTTTTCAAGTGTTAAAAAAATTCCGATTTTCAAAATCGGGTAGTCACATTACTGACACTTATACACAGCATAATGTTACGCGAATACGATTGAGAAAACTATATTTACCTCATTTTAACGACGACAGTGGTAAAAAGGGTCCACCATTTTCACATTCTCCTTGAAAATACTGCAAAACATTGATAAAAGATCTACTTTGTTTGATTTTCAGTGATTTGCTTTTATATATGTACATAAAAAAAATCATTTTCCACCCCATGCTGACAGCTCCAATTCAGTGTTACAATTTTAGAAATGAGTCGAACGCTCTCGGATAAGAACTTAGTAAATAGTAAAGTTTTTAGCGATAATACCATATTATATGTATAATAAAATTATTATCGAATAAGTGTTTGTTTAATGTTTAATTTTCAACTCTTCCTTTGCAAATTTATCACTGCTATGCGGGTTTTATGAAATAAAGCATTTAATTTTTTGCTTATTTTTACAACTGGCAATACCATAATAGTTATTCAAATCGAAATAAACATACGTTCGCTAAATGTCCATGGGTATATGATAAAGACATTCGACATTCTAATATCTTTTTCGTGTTCATGCAAGGCGTGTGAGAAGGAAGATTTTTGTGAACGGCTTTTAGGACTATCGTCGATGACGTGCGTACGATCTCTCTCTGTGACCAATATACTGTCTCGGAATATTTAGACTTACTTGAATTTTTTTTTAATTAATTATGTAAATACCGCACAGTTGTTCCAACTCTCCCAGCTTACTAGAGAAGGGTACTGTTTTTAGGCTGAAAGGTATCAGAAAGGGAACGAGATAGGGAAGACGAAAATGAAGAAGTACCTTGCTTTTGCCATCTGGTCACCAAACACGGTTATAGCCATTTCAAGCATCTTTTCGATTCGGAATGACGGTCTTTCACCATGGTTCAAATTTAAAATATTCAGTTCAGGTTTTAAATATTGGATTTACTAAAAGTATAGTGCCGCACGTACAGATACTATAATAGATTATTTTATTGTATTTACCGAAAGTATCTGCCGATCTGGCAAGTGCCGCACATACAGATACTATAATATAGAAAGTAAAATATACGAGGATATAGAATATGAATATAGGATACGAGGACCTTACCCTCGACCAGGAGGCCATCTTTTTATTCGTTTGATCTTACTTAATTTTTTCAACATATTTTTTTACCATTAGAAAATTATTACGTTTTTTGAGCATGAAGCTCATTTTAATGTACGTAGGTGCATAATGCGATAAATTTTATAGCGAATGATATACCTTCCTCACTTTACGCTTTTCTACAACCATCATCAATAATTTTTAGACCCTTTTTAGCTGGAATTGTTACTATGAACTCGGTACAGTAGATATAAAGGCACAGATTTAATGGTCGATAGTTACATGATAAATAATAATTTACATGTAAAAAGAAATACGTGTGCCTAAATTATGCTGTTTTTGAAATTTCGCATAGGGCGCGAGGGTGCACCAGGGTCGAAAACTTGGTGTTCACATCACTGTGGCAACTCAAATGAGATTTTGCTAGGAATTTTGTTATATTCCTAAAAATTAAAAACTGCACATGTCTACCCTACCCATGGTTAATTTATTTCATATATCGTATCTATGGAACGTTTTCACTTAAAAAGTCATCTTATGTTTAAATTATTGCAAATTTAATGTACTTCAAATTCAAATTATCATACATTTTTTCGTACACCCCAAAATTTAGGAGATATTTTACGTTATTGGCTTTGATCGTTTTTTTAAGTTGTATCTCAGGAATCGTCATACCTATATAGCTGATCTTGAGCTCAAAATGTAGAAAATTTGCTCTACTTGGAAAGGTTGGAAAGATTTTTTTTGGCAGATTTTTAATTTTTCTAATATACGGCGAGAACGAAAACATGTTCCTAAATTGTTCTGTTTTTGCCGGGTAACGCCGGGTACGGGGGTTTTCCGAGGTCGAAAGCTTAGTTTAAACATCACTGTTCAAAATAAACGATATATCAAAAATTTAAAACTACCCGACCAAAAGGTCGGAATTTTGCTAAATTTACTGGACCAATAGATAAATTTCTTCTTATAAATGTATATATGGGTTTAATTGTTGATAAAAATTTAAAATCGAATAATCACATTACTATATTAAGAGACAAAATAAGAAGGCCTACATTTTCAAAAATTTAAGACAAAGAAACATTTTGGACAAAGTTACACTAAAAACTGTATATTATGCTCTTGTTCAATCAATGCTTTCATATAATGTTGTCTGTTGGGGTTCTTGTAACAAAACTACCCTAGAGCCTTTGAATGTTGCGCAAAAAATAATTTATAGGAGAAATTTTATGTATTCATCAAAGTTATTATATAGTGAAAGCAAAATTATGACAGTAGGGCAGTTGTACATAATAGAGGCTCTCTGTAAATTTTTCAACAACACTATTACTGCCAAAAGATCTCAACAAGTGCGCAATACTAGAATGGGTTCTTCTTTAATGTATCAGCCTGTATATACCAGAACATCCTTCGGACAAAGGAGTTTCTCATATAAAGCTCCGTTGCTATATAATATGCTTGGTGAAAGTGTAAATAAATACTATAGGTACTTTAAATTCATTCAAGAAAATGGTCATAATCTCTGTACTAGCTGAGAGTGATGATTTTGGATCACCCATGTTGTCGCTTATATCATAATTCCGTGTGGAAGCTCTGTTTCGATACAATCCTTCGATACTTATTCAATACTTACTGCATATGTACTTATTTACTTCTAAAATAATTTTTTTCTTACTATTTTTTCCGATTTTATGTCCGGGTTAAATCTTCCCCATAGGAAAAACTAAACCCTCCCACACACCACCGACTCCAGATATTTTCATAGAGGGTTCGGCTCGGTAGAACTCCTAACAGGGCCTATAAATCCTACTGATCCCTCAACATAAATATTTTAAAAATCTTTCGTTATCCTAAATGTATTTAAAATGACTGCATTTTGCATTTTTATACATAAATTTTTTGATAGATCTAATACGCCTAAATTTTTAATGAGATAGCTAGGTATAATGCCAGTAGCCGAAATAACAAATAGTAATATTTTTATAGTCTGAGAATGCCAAATTATTTTTATCTCATTTCCTAAGTCTGTATATTTTCTTATTTTTTCATTAACAGATTTTTTAATAATACAGGAATTTGGAATAGGGACATCAATGATATAAGTTATTTTTTTAATTTTGTCATGTAAAACTATATCGGGTCCATTATGACTAATCGTTCGGTCTTTTAGTATAGTTTTATCATAATATATCATAGAATTTGGTTCATGTTCATAATATGGTATTATATTACGGCAGTCAATCAAGTTATGTTTAATTACCAAATTTTGGTGAATTATTTTTAAAACTTGATTGTGCCTAAATGTATACTCGGACGGTGCTAATATAGAACATCCCGATATAATATGTTCTATAGTTTCCGGAAAAGCCAAACATTTTCTACACAAATCATCAATTTGATTTTTATCTTTGATTATATGCGTCCTATAATTTTTAGTATTAATGACTCTATCCTGAATGGCAAGCATAAATCTTTATTATTTATTATTATTATTTACTTATTATTACCTATTGGTTATTATTTACCTATTTTTATTTAGTTATTTTATTTTTTCTTATAATTTATTATTCATACTATCCATCTGGTAATTGTTAGTATGGTTACCCTATGCTTGTGTCTGATAAGCCAGCACAGGTACCTTGTACTTTAGTTAACAGAAGAATATTATTGTCGTCAACTTACTATAAACGTACTGCCCAATGCTTGTTTTGTTGACATTTTTGTTTTATTTTTCGTACATTTGTTACTAAAATTTAGTTAATTTTTGTCTACCGGTGTCGATACAACCGTGTCATTAACTTTTCTTTTTGGAGTTTAAATTTAATGTTATTATTATATATAAGTTTACATATGTGTATTTTTAAATGATGTAATTGTAAAGCTGCACATCTTGATACAGGAATGCCCTAGTAAAATGTGCAGAGTATGTTTTTTATGTCAAAAACTGTTTTTTGAATAAATACATATATTTTTTTTATTTTTTATATATTTAATAATATTGTTATTGGGTTTATAAAAACAGTTTATTTTTAAACAAGTTCTGCTGTGTAATTATTATTACGCGTTAAATGTATCATCTGTAAGTGGGCTACCCACAGTTTGATAATGCCTTCAGAGGGCGAAACAGCTGTCACGCGTAATAATAATTACACAGCAGAACTTGTTTAAAAATAAACTGTTTTTGTAAACCCAATAACAATATTATTGAATATATAAAAAATTAAAAAATAAAATGGAGTTCTACAAATTAAACTTAATAACAATAAATAAATACATATATATATATTTTTTTTTTAAATCATACAATTATTATATTCCGTGATTTTTCACTGGGTCGCGCTAGTCTATTTTTACAAGTGCAGGTTTTTTTTGTTCAAATAAACATGTTATTATCATACATTAATAACAACATCCCTGGAATTCAGTTTAAATACCGGAAGCAGTGGCGTATACTCATTACTTTATTTATGGGCTAATAAATATTTACCGAGGCTTCTTCGGCACTGCAAACAGTCGGCAGTGGCGTGACGTCTCGCTTCCTTCAGGCTGGAATTTATTCACAGCATCGCATTAGAAATCGCTCGCCGGGTGGCTTGGGGCGATGAAAATATCGAGGGCGTCGGTTTATGACGAGAAACTTTTAACCTAGATTTGTGAAACATGAACAGTGAACACATGTTACGCCAACCAAAAAAACCATTAATTTGTACATGTACATCATGTAACACGTTTAAATCATGTACATTTTGTAAACATCATGTTTTTCCGAGATGAAATTTGAAATACAAGACTTCTTAGGCGAAAATTCAAATGTATCTATTACTATAATATAAATACATAAACTTAAAACAAAGCATTCAAATGAATGTGTAAATCGTGAACGCATGTTACGCAGACAAATTAAACATTCTTTTGTATTTATACTGTTAACATTGCAACGCAAACAAATGATAATGCTTTTGTTTGTATTAAAAAATCGTAAACTTCCAAATACCTGCGATTGTGTGACGTGAACTAGTTGACACGATTGCAGGTATTTGTAACACGTGAACACACTCTTTGTTATTTTATTAAACATGAGCTGAACATATTTTTGTGCAAACATAAATTTCTCCACCCGGGCTAATAAAATACATCGTAATTAGCTTTGTCGAGGAGCATTGTTTATTCAATTGTATTGTGTTTCCTATTGGTGTACCTACTGTTGCAATATATCTCACCAGTATATTGATGCTTTGTGCAACCACTGAGCACAAAATGTCTAGAAGTGTGATCCAAACCAACTTGAAAATGATCTCACAAATTCACATGACACATTTCTACTCCAAGTAAGATAAAATTTGCCTTACTTCGAGCATACAGACACGCCCACAAGATACATATAACGGTTTATCTTTTTAGGGCGTGCAAAGTTGCATAAACCAAAAAAAAATTCCTTTTCGCACATTTTTGACACCTTTTGAGTTTATTATTGACACTCCAATGAACTTCACAATCACGTTAAAATTATAACGAAAATGAATTGTTTCGGTAAACTAAAAATCCTTTTGTTTATGTTCATACACATAAAAATATTTTCGTTAGCGATGAACCTGTGTATTTGATGAATTATGATTAAAATCATGAATAAACGTATATCAAGGCATCATCTGTTTTCTCTTTTCTTCCACTCTGTCACAATTTTAAAGGAGCATTCATACATTTATTATTGTACACATAATCCTTGGCCGTATATCCTGATGTATACAGAAGTTTTCCTGAGAAAGACAAGAGACTTATAGCTTTAGTCCAATAAAAGACGTGGGACATTTCACATATTTCAAGACTAATGGATTAGACCTAACTCTTAGCTGTCTCTTCGCTACTTATAGAAGTCTTTTTAAATACACGTTTATTCTTTGAGCTGCCGTTTTGCTACAGGCGTTTGCAAAATTATGGGTTGTTATTTTTATTTTATTTTATTTTATATTATAGAAACAAACAGTACATGATTTACAGAGATGAAACAATATATAGGAATAAGATATTTCATGTTGGGTACCTATAATATGTTTCCTTGGAATGTCTGCTAAGTGATATGTATGTTTATTTCTTAATTACCAGGTGACGTGTGTAGTTTATAGGTGTGTGTGTTACATGTGTAATGTATGTGTGAGTGTTTTTGTGTGTGTGTGTGTGTGTGTGTGTGTGTGTGTGTGTCTGTATGTATGCGCATTCAATAGTTTAAATTATTGACATGATGCCACGTTTGAATTTGGGCAGTGAATCCGAAAAAATGTCAATGTTAGAGTTAAGACAAATATTATTTAGAGTATGAGGAGCTCGGTCAATTGACGAATTAGATGCTGCATTTGTTTTTTAATAAAGCGTGTGGAATAGCACTGTATGTCGTGTACGTCTTAAAGGTATGAAGTTAATAAGGGACAGAAGTTCAGTGCAGTTAATGGCATTGTTTAAAATTCTGTGCATAAATATTGAGTCAGCTACTGCTCATCTTCGCTGCAAAGTTTCAGATGTATTAAACTTATTAAATTAAAATTATTATATTAAACTACTAGAAAATTAAAAAAAAAAAACCTTACCGAAAATAAGAGTTTAAATATAAAACTACTAATTCTGTCAATAGTAAACCTCGCGTCCAAAAAAAGTATATTTCTACTTTTTAAATCAAAACCAAAATATCCCCGGAAATCACAACTTGTACATAAATATTTACGTACTTAATTTTGAACCATATACTATGATATGGAATATTCTTTTGTTATTAAAATGGAATTATACAATTTGTCCAAAGAAACGTCACTATCTCAATAAAAATAAAAATAAATTAAATTTCTTCAAGCAGGTAAGTAACGTAATATTCAAAAAACGATAACAAGAAACGTAAAATATACACGACGATTTCACATTAATTTGAAGAAATAATCCTTACTAAACCGTTGAATATTAAAGTGGATGGGCAAATTTAGAGAAACGGAAACAGACCGCACAAACAAATTTACAGGCAGACGAAATGCATAACTGTTGAGTTAAAACAGGACTTACAAATAAAATTCTGCACCGCTGTAGTTTTTTTGTTCAAAGATAATGTAAAAACTGTATTGGCTCATAATACTAAATGGTCAATTCAATGTTTTTCTATATTTTTAATTAACAAGTCACAGTAGACAATCAACATTCAATAACTGAATTTTTACTATTGAACTGTTCTCGCTTACGTGTATATAATCTGTAAGTATTATGTAAATATATACGGTTAGTAAATTAACTACTGCTTAAAACTTCAGACGTTTAAATTATTTTTGTGAAATGTCGAAATTAAATCTAGGTGTGGAAACGTCATGATAAATAAAATAAGCCCAACATTACCTCGAACCATTGACTTTGAAGGTACCACAATAATTGATCGTTTTAACGTCACGTCGTTCGTTTTAATGACAGATTAATTAGTATTTAATTCTACGATCATTAATTGCTTATTCGCACACCAGTTTTCAGTATTAATTACATCGAAATATGTCTAATATCGACTATATCATCAACACTAAATGACTAGTCATATTATTTATCAACAGAGTGCATGTCAAAAATTCGCTCCACTTAATAATACAAAATCTAAAGCCTACAAAACCTAATATCCATAAAATTTATCTATAAACATGTCCCCGAAGATCAGTGTAGAGAATAATCGAAGTTTGTGAAATCTTAACGCTCTAATTTTACAGAATTTACAAGTGTTTAATTCAAACTGTGAAGTGTCAGAGTGTTGTTGCCGAAATAATAACCTGTCATTCTAATCACTGTAAACATACCTGTGCGAAAATAAAAACAATTAATACGTATCATCAAAGTTTGTGAAATCTTAACGCTTTAATTAACCAGGTTTACAAGTGTTTAATTCAACTGTGAAGTATCATAGTGTTATTGCCGAAATAATATCCTTTTATTCTAATCGCTGTAAACATACCTGTGCGAAAACAATTTTATATTACTCTTAATTCCCGGTTACCCAAAAGCGGCCGCTAGCCCAGTGGTGAGCGAATCCGCATATAGATCCGAAGGTCCTCAGTTCGATTCCTAGTAATACTAAGTTTTCTTCCTCAATTTTTTTTTTTTTTCCTGCAATATTATTTAAATCATTGTGAAACAAGATATACGAGTTTAGCAGATCATCCAAATCAAGGCGCTGATTTAAAGTACGAATTATCATCAAGTACCCATAATTACTTACTGTGGCAAGTTAGCAATATTGCCTACATGTCAGCTGACAGGCGCAAATCATCGACTTATCAACTAAAGTGGTGAAGCGAATAAAAAAAAAAAAACACAAAAAAATACGAATTGTACAAAACCAATTACTTATATAAAAAAATCCAGTGTTCAAAAAATGAACCGTCCTAAAAAAAGACATCTGAGCACAATGATGCCCCGGATTATTGGAGAAAATAGCGTCTCAATTGAGGATGCAAACGAAACCTCATCGATTGCGTCATCCAAAGGCTCGGATGATACCGAAGTAGAATATCCTTGCACCTCAGGGGTAGATGTGCTTAATGAAGCTCAAACACATCTGACAGCTCTACAAGATGTCTTGGCAGAGAAGCAGTCGAAGGTCTCAAAAGACCAGCAGCTGAGAATTGCCAGAAACGTGTCGGAAGTTTTTAGATCCGTATCTCAGCTGTTGTTGGAGCGCGAGACCATGCGTGCTGATCTGGCTACAGTGACTGCCCAACTGAGAATGACAGAAATCAAAGTACGACACGTGAAGAGCGAAAAAAGACAACTTGAACAAAAAATTATTCAACTAGAGTCTGATCTTGGACCTGTAATGCGGAGAGTAGCGGAGGCAACGGAGGCTAGCCTCTCATTTGCTGACATCGCCCGCAAACAGCCTAATGATGCTCACCAACCCCCTCCACTTACCCAATATGGACATCGTGTCGGAGCACCAAGACCAGGCGTATGCGTATTTCCAACAGATGCAGACGCCACCAAGGATAGCGATGGTACCAAAAAAATTATCCAGGACATGATTCGGCCATCTGAACTAGGCGTTCGGGTCACGGGAATAAAAAAGATAAGAAATAAAGGTATCTTGATAAACACGGCAACCGCAGGTGAGCAACAAAAACTATTAAATGCACCCTGTTTCGACAAATCAAGCACAATTAAGGCCCGACTGCCGACCAAGCGATCTCCGAGACTAATATTTTTTGGGGTACCGAGGGACCTGACTGACGAAGAATTTTTAAGGATCGCCTTAACTGGGGTTCCCAACATTCAAGACATTGAGGGAACTATAGCGTGCTGTAAATTAAGTCACTTAGCTGGTGCTCGCACAGGAAACACTTGTCATCGTATTTATGAAATGCCAGCTATCGTCCGTAAATTACTTATTGAACAGGAGAAAGTATTTGTGAACTGGACTGTTTGCCGCGTCAGAGATTTTATTGGCCTTACTGTCTGCACTAAATGTCATATGATTGGACACTCATACAAATATTGCAGAGATACTAAACCTACATGTGGACACTGTGCACAAGAAAAACACACCCAGGAGTCGTGCCCAAATGCAGCCATCAAACCAGTTTGCGCGACATGCACCAGATTTGGTAAGCCTGCTGACCATTCAACCGGAGATAGGGACAACTGCCCAGCTTACATAGCTGCCCTCAAGAAGGACCTAGCTACAATAGACTATGGAGTGTAATATACAAGAACACAAGTGCCTAACTATCGATGACTATACTCCCATGAAGAACTGTCTGCGAATAATGTATATGAACGCCAGAAGTATACGAAACAAGTTTGACGAAATTGAGGAAAAGGTCAGAAGATTATGCGATATTGTTCATGTTCTTGTCATCACTGAAACGTGGCTTGATGTCGGAGAAGAAAAGTTCTTTTGCTTAAATGGTTTTTACAGTGCTTTTTCTTCTCGCCCAAATGAAGGAGGAGGAGGTGTGGCCATATATGTTCTGGATTCTATGAAGTGCTCTATCATTGAAAATTTTTCCAACGAAAATTCATTTTTAGGTATTAGTGTTTGCAGCAGTAATAGGAAACCAGTCAACATTTATGCCATTTATCGAAAACCTAACCCAAATAACATGCACGATTTCCTAACACATTTTGAAAAAATACTGAACAAAAGCAGACAAGATACATTAATACTCGGAGATTTCAACATCGACACTTCCATAAACACACCTTCTTCTTTAAATTTTATCAACACCTTACTAACATACAATTTCTCAATACAAAATAAATCATATCCCACGAGAGTCACTGATACAAGCAGCACTATTATAGATCACGTTATATCAAACAGACAAAACATTTCAACAACCATATCGAATATAGATGACCCGCTTAGTGACCATAATATACTAATTGTTGACTTTAAGAATAATTTAAAAAAATGGTTTAATAATAGAACTAAACCACGCTTTACTAAACCTATCATCAACAGTATGGCGGTAAAATCTTATATTGCGACTAACAAATTTGCTATCAACTCAACCAAACCCGAAGACGGTTACAAAGATTTTAATGATTATGTCAAAAATGCATTAGAAGCAGGTAAAACTACACCGAACGTAAAAACAGGAAGGCGGCAACATCTTAATACACCTTGGTTTGATTCTAAACTGAATTTTCTAATCAAGGAACGAAACCAGCTTCACAAGCAGTGGAAACAAGACCCAGGTAATATTACTCTTGCAATACGTAAAAATAAACTCAGAAACATAATAACTAATTATAGGAGAAGTCTGAAAAACAAATATTACATCAATAGCTTTCAACAAAGCCTAACTAACCCAAGAAAAACTTGGAAAACCATTAACTCAATTCTGTCTAACCGTGTACATAAACCCACCAACACAATTGAATCTCTCATCGTAAATAATTGTGAAATTAGGGAACCCCGTGAAATAGCGTTGGCATTTAATGAGTTTTTCCTGTCAGTTGGAGAAAAATTGGCAGCTGCCATTCCATCATTCCCGGATGACTGTAATACAATATATGTAGAACCAAAGGCACGACAATCCTTATATATGACTAGGACGAATAAGGATGAGGTAATAAAGGTCATCTCGAAACTTAGGTCGAATGCAGCGGCAGGAATTGATGGAGTAACACCGTGCATTCTTAAAACCTGTAAAGAAGAACTAGCGGGGCACCTAACCCAACTTATCAACTTCTCCATAGGCTCGGGAATATTTCCAAACCAGTTAAAGCTAGCAAAAATTATACCAATTTTTAAAGAAGACTGCAAGAAGTGTATTTCTAACTACCGTCCAATATCGATTTTATCGGTATTTTCAAAGGTGTTTGAGTCAATTATCAAAGATAGACTGATAAAATACATCTCTAGCAATGATATCCTTACACCACAGCAATATGGCTTTCGGAAAAACTCCAATACCCAATGTGCCACTTTCGATTTCATTTCTAACATTCAGCAGTACATAGACCAGGGCGAATATGTGGCAGCTATATTTATAGATCTGAAAAAAGCCTTTGATACGGTAGATCATGAAATACTTCTACAGAAAATGGAACATTTGGGAATAGTAGGTAAATCTTTAAATTTGCTCCGAAGTTACCTAGCTGATAGATTTTGCCTTGTCGATATCGGAGGGAACCTAAGCGGCTTTGGAAAAATCACATGTGGAGTGCCACAGGGCTCTATTCTTGGACCTCTACTTTTCTTACTATACATCAATGATATAACTAAATGTGGCATCTCGGGAAAACTTCAACTTTACGCTGATGATACTGTGATTTACTACCATTGTAAAAATCTGAAGGAACTTGAAGCTCTAATGAATAAAGATCTCGCAAAGCTGGCAAAATGGCTTCGATTAAACAAATTAAGCCTCAATGTTAAAAAAACCCATTACCTTACTTTCGGTAAAAAAGATAACATGGGTATGAATATTATTCTTGGAAATGAAAAGCTACAACATGTTCAAGTAACGAAATATTTGGGGTTACTCATAGACTCTAACCTCTCGTGGAACTCCCATGTTGAGAATGTAAAATCCAAAATTTCCCCTATAACCGGTGTACTTTATCGACTCCAAGGTGTGCTCCCCACATCTTTACTGCGTGCAACTTATTATGCTATGATTCACTCCCACCTGAGTTATCTAGTTAGTATCTGGGGCACCATTACCAAAAAAAAAAGTTCGGAAATACAAGTAATTCAAAATAGAGCCGTACGTAATATATATAATCTGCCATGGGATACACATGTCAAAGATATATACTCACAGACACAAATACTTCCCTTTACAGTCCTTCCAAAGTATAACATCACAACTGCCATTCTACAAATAATTCAACACTCCTCACACACCAACACTAAACCAGTTTTTAATTCTGACATACACCAGCACAAAACACGATCACAAAATCAAATACATTTATCGTCATCTACTTACACGACCAAATTTGGAATTAACTCCTTACAATACATTGCACATAAACAATATAACGCATTACCTAGTAATTTAAAACTTCCGGCAACAAACAAAAAAACACTGGCAAAAGCTCTTAAAAGCTATTTCCTTAACAGTTTCATTAATGACTAACACAATCTTTCTCTAGAACTCCATAATAACATCTGCGTTTATTTATTTTAATGTATTTATTTTAATGTATTTTATTTATTTGCCTTGTCCTTTCTAATGTTGTCTTTCCCGAAATGAGTTTTATAAACTCATTGGGAATAATACATTATTACTTTGTTATCATTTTGTAATGTATTATCTTGTAATAAAAAAAAAAAAAAAAAAAAAAACCCCGATCAATTTCGAATAAATTAAACCACAGTATGTAATGCGAACGTTGCATTCACAATAATCGCTATTAGGTTTGCGAGGGTCGATGGAATTGCATCAGATATTGTTGATTTGTTTAGCAAACTGCCATTAAAGGATGCTTCGGAAAACTAAACCGCCAGCCACCTCATCAGCATGCAAATGATTTCTAAGGACGGATTGTTTCACAGTATTTGAACAATTCATCAAATTTCAAAGATGATTTTCAAGCTCTGTGAAGGTTCTTTTCAAGTTCTGTTCAATAATATCATTATCAGCCAATTGTTCACAAAACTGAAATAATAACATAACTTGAATAGTTCGCAGAACTTGAAAAGTAGCTTAGAAATTGGTGTTTCATAATCATCAAAGGATATTATGAGGAACGGTAGGTATATGTAGATAAATTCTCACTATCAGTCTCTGCAATCCTCTAATTCTGTTATAGTAAGACAACTGTATTTAAATCAGGTTCAGGTATCGAAAACATTGAAAATTATTGTTGCTAATATAAGGATCCCACGAGGACAATACAGAAGACAATACAATAGTGTTCCGTCCCTGCTCCGTGAACAGCCTCGACTGCGCAGGGCAGGACAATGGGACAATACACAAATCTACCGTAGTTCAAACGTGGAACGCTGTCAGAATTGATCCACAACGACGCGCGTTACAAGCGAGTTCGCGAAAAATATTATCTTTCAATAAGTTTTTACCGAGATAATGTTCCATTTACGTGACATTTTTAATCCGAAATATGAGAACCGAACGCCAAAAGCCGAGATACGTACAAGCGAAGCGACTAGCTATTGTTCTGCTGTTTTTTCAAAATGCGTTTACACGCGGACAACGTGGCCGGGCGCGGTGGTGGGGGTAAGACACTATCCTGTGGAGACAGCTTGCCCGTCTATCTCTGGGAGAGTATCTTGGTCTTCCAAGACACTGTCTACTGTTCACAATAGGACAGAGGTTCCGGAGCCGGGTTCAAAACAGTATTATACTGTCCTCGTGTGATCCCGGCGTAAACCAAAATGTGTAATATTATGCTCTTTTGGTATTTCCTAATATTATCAAAAACATGTACAATTTGTAAACTACGCTACAATTTTGCTACGTGGTAGAAAAACTTTCAATCGAGTCATATGAATACTCTGGTAAAATCGTCCAAAAAGGGTTTGCTCGTGTTTTGTTTACCAAAATTAAATAGTGGTAGATAATTAGTATGTATATATTATCCTTGAAATTTACTCCAAATTAACTTTAATGGGCTTTTTCATTGATCCTCTTAAAATTTGGGTGGAAAATATCCATTACATGAACTTCGTTAATGCCTATTTGCATTTATGAAAATTAACGCTCCCACTCGTTATGAGAACACAATGCGGGCTGGTGTTTATTTAGGAGTCTTTTTTATTATGAGAAATATGTTCAAAGCCACGAGTCAAAAATTGTTGCTTATTTCCATAAAATGTGTCTCTACTTGGAGCAACAAGCGAGCCGCAGAATAATAAAGCGCCTTTGTTTCATTCTGTATACAAAAATTATGCAAATCGCGCTTAAATAATATGCTAAAATCATTTTTATGTGCCAAGAGCTGGGATGCTCCTTTGGGTTGACTTCTTGAAAATTTGGGACAATTTTATTGGAAAACTTAAGAAATTCAAAAAATGTCTTAATTTACAACGTTGTTTTGTGTGAAGTTATATTTCCTTGTGGCTTTACTAAAAAAAGAGTTTTTTATTTTTAAAAAACTTATAGACAACCATTGATGTATGGAAAATGGTTGTTTATCAGTTGTCCAATATTAAAAACTTTCTAATAAGGGGAGTGTGTAAGGATTTTGATGTTTGTGCAATGATTTTCACAAGCAACTTAATAACACCCGCCCGCAGTCCCCTCGTACCTCGCAGTAGCATGTCAACTTTAGAAAGAAAAAATTAGAATGTGATTTTTAGAATGTAGTAAGAAATAACACTTGTTTGTAGAATATTTGTGTACAGTTGACATTTGTCACGTGAGAACCGGTTGTTTCTGCAACTCGTTTTTGAGTTCAACAACTCGGCAACTTGGAACTGTGTTTCCGCCCTCCTACAACATGGATCTCTTCACGACCCACGTTCACACCTTCATTTCCATAAACAGACCCTCTGCACAGCATTCTCAGAGATGACTGGGGCTGAAATATTTTTTTTTCTTCTGGCCTTAAAGTAAAAACAAAAAAACAAACAATTTTACTCATTTTTATATTTCATTTCATATTTACTTTTAATTGGAAAATAATATGACTACAGTTTTTATGCCAGCACAACTAGTTGTCAAATCAACTAAATCAAATCAAATATAGGATAATATGGTCCGAGTAACAAAATATAAAATTTTCTGGAAGGGCATAAAAATTTAGTATAGTTTGTTAGTTTAGAGTTAGTAATAATTAAAATAAAATCAATTGTTATCGTCAAGCAAGAATCTTTTTATTTTGATTGTACCTAGGCAGCACCGTGTTTCGATCAAATTTTAAAAAGTGAGGAATGCGATATCTTCCAGTAGTAGTTCAGGTGTGACAGAAAAAACAATTTTGAATCATTTTTATTATTTATGGCAAGATTAGAAACTATAAATAACTAAATCTGTTTGTTTGAAGCAGTGAAATCTCCGGTGAACGGTAAAATTTAGCGTAGACTAACCTCGCTGAAATTTTTAGGTAAATTAAAAATGTTTTACTTCAATTCATCACAATGTGTGTAAAAAAATAAAAATGTAAATTAATTCATTTAAATTAAAACAAAAATTGATTTTACGATGGCACCAGCGAAATTATTCTTTAAGAACTAGATTTTTTTATTATTATGTTATTTTCAGTTATAACATGAGATAATTACAAAACGAAAGCGGTGTTCTGCGTTATGAATTATTTATGGATATTTAGCAGTGGTCTGTGGGGCGTCATAACTCTCGGACTTTTTAACTTCCGGAACTTTAGGGTAGAAGTCGTAGCGGATTGCGTGCTAGTTTCCTCCTAATAAAATGGCCTGATCAACGAGGGTATATTTATTTATGTATATTTACGCTCTTTTAATTATTTCTACAAGGGTTGATTTCAAATAACATTTATATGTGGTTTTTTTCATATTAGCTACACCTGAAGGCTTTAAGATAAAACTATAAACCATAGTTCACAGCGGAAGTAACGTTGAGAACTTAAAACCTTTGCGATGATCAAATGTTTGTTCTATCATCATGAAATTTGAAAAAACGTCCACTTGTTTTTATTTCTGATAAAATACGATGTTACGAGATTTTTTTTCTTCATTTAAATATAGGTCTATTTATGCTAATCAAAAAAGACGGAGAATAGTAGAGAATTTAGAGGTAAATTATACAACTATTCTAATTTGTAAATATCTCCATTTTTTCAATCTTTCTACATCTCTTCTCCGACCCGTTCATTCGTACGTTTTTTTTTAACAAAGCAAGATGACTCAATTAAGACCGCCGACGAATAATTCCTTCGGAGCACATGCCTGAAAACTTTACCTTCAGCCTGAAAGCTGAAGCTCTTACAATGGCAAACCACCCCCGGCCCCGCCCGGTATATTTCATGCTCCAGAGTGTGCCTGGCAAGCTTTCTCAACCCCTGGAAACTTAAACTTACCAACGCTTCATTGCTGGAACTTGTGGATCAGCTTTTGTCTGATCAACCAAGTTTAATATATTTAAGGCATAACTTCTCAACATCTCATGCATACGCACGTTTGTGAAACAATATCCTAAGACAGTTATGCACAACCTTTTTGACGGCATATGTGTTTTTTTTATTTGTTTATAAAAAATTACATCTATTTATATTATAATATTATTATATATATTTTTAAATCTAGTATTTTCTTTTAACAACTTATTTTTATGAAATTAATGACACTTTACAAAAAATCTAAAACTTATTATTTTGTAGTATTTATGCATAACCCATGAAAAGCAGCAAGGCTTTTAGCTTCTTTAACATTTGTCGGTAACTCATTAAAAATCTTAAATCCTTTAAAATAGAGATTATTTTGGGTTCCCGACATGTTTGTTTTTGGAAGTCTAAAATCTCCACATTGTCTCGTGGGGTGGCCATGTATTGCGAAATTAAAATTTAAATTCTTAAACATTTACTTTTTGTAAAATTTTGTTTTAATTTGTTTATCTTTAACCACATAGATATTTGATCCAGGTCATACTATATTTTGAGCAGAACTTCTTCAATATTATTTCCCGTTAAATATAAAAGCGCATCATCTGCAAACAGTATTTTAAGCATTGCACTATATCGATGATATATAATATAAATAGTAATGGTGTTGGTACTTGTTAACATCTTCGTCCTCAATGTCTGGGCTTCTGAGAATATGGGCTACCTTTGATGACATTTCTTCCTTCATATGTGTTCTCCATTACAAAATTACAAAATCCACGTACAATAGAACACTTCAAACTAGCTTTTCTGTAGCTACGTGTATATTTTAACGGCAGGATATGAAATTTTGAAAGTTTTATGTGCTGGTTTGTCAATCATTGTTACTAGAACGAGTCAACTGGTGCCAAGTTTCCAACCCAATAAAGTCTCTGGTGCTGGTTTGTCTATCATTGTTACTAGACCGAGTCAATTGGTGCCAAGTTTCCAACCCAATAAAGTCTCTGGTGCTGGTTTGTCTATCATTGTTACTAGACCGAGTCAATTGGTGCCAAGTTTCCAACCCAATAAAGTCTCTGGTGCTGGTTTGTCTATCATTGTTACTAGACCGAGTCAATTGGTGCCAAGTTTCCAACCCAATAAAGTCTCTGGTGCTGGTTTGTCTATCATTGTTACTAGACCGAGTCAATTGGTGCCAAGTTTCCAACCCAATAAAGTCTCTGGTGATGGTTTGCCTGTCATTATTACTAGACCGAGCCCATTGGTGCCAAGTTTACAATCCCAATATTTTGGTTTTTTGTTGATTCGGTACTATTTTCTTTTCATTAAGTCTAAAATCTCCACAGTTTTCGGTGGGGACATTCTTAAATATGTATTTCGGGAGCATCTTATTTTTCAGCTTAAATATAAATATTAGGGTTTTGCAAATTATTGAAAAAACTATTAATCTTAAATGTCTCACACTTAACATTAATAGTTTTTTCTGCATAATAATTATCTTAAAATACATACTACAATTCAATACTGCTCGCATGCTTCTGTTTTGAATTATTTGCAATTTCTTTATCTGTCTTTGATTGCACAAGAAAAGGACACTAAAGAATATAAGTACCTACTATGAATGCCTTGAAATATTTTTTTTTTTTTAATATTAATATAATGCTTTTTTTAGCTGAATACAAAATATGATCGCTGTGCTGCAGATGAATTATTCGATCAATTTTACTTCGTAGAGAAAATATCACGGTATCTAGGGAGCAAATATCTTAAATAAAATAACGCTAAAAGTATCTCCACTTATCTTTATACAAACATATATAAACACTTTTAAAAAAATTAGGCATTCGCTCTGCTCGGAATACTAGTAAAGATTTACTCAAAATTCCGGTAACGCTGTAACCTAGCGAAATGCTGATATAACATAGTAAAATTGTAATGTAATTGGAATAAACATTTTGTTGTACAATAAAAAAAAATAAAAACGTAACTTTAGGTACTTTCCGACAAGAATTTTCAACATTCTTCCAGATAGCATAAAAAATGCGATTCACCAAAAAAAAATCTTGCATAATTTAAAAATGTTGATGGAAATCAATGATAGGGCTTTAACCAGTGTGCTCACCCAAATTCGAAGTTATTGATTTAACTAAACCATTCAGTGAACATATTTTATTTTATGTATATTTATAGGTATTATGAAATCATTTTGCAAAATTACTTTCTCAGCACAGGCTAGCCTGGTGAGGGGTTTAAAAATAGTTTCTTTGATTTTTTTGTAATATCGCTCAAGTTAACCAACAGTCCGGAGCCAGTGATATAATGGTATCACTCAGCGGGGTATGTTGTAAAAGAAGTGGGGAGGAGACAAGTAGAAAAGAGATTGGGAAGATGAATGTTGAAAAGCACCTATTTTTTCTAATCTGGTCACTAAACACAGATATTGCCATTTCAAGCGACGTTTCGGTTCTGAATAGTGATCGGTCACTGTCTATCACCATCACTGATATGAAATGCTACTAATTTACTTAAAATCTCTTTAAAATTCGTATTATTTTTAAAAATTGGATTTTAGGCCTTTAACGAATGAATTAATAGATTTTTTTAAATTGTTTAGTATTTAATTATTTAAGACAATATTAACGATTCCCAAACAAAAATTTGAAACAGAAAATCAGAAAAATATCCGGTCACATCTAGGACTCGAACCCAGGACCCTTGCCTTGCCGGGGCACAGCTTTACCAACTGAGCTAATGGGACCCTATCTCCTTCGGTTATATTTAGATTTTTACCATGTAAGTATGTGTTTTTCTAAAGACATGAGTGTTAGTTTGCCTGTGAATTGTGTTAACTTTTAATTTCGTTCCACTTCATATGAAAATATATTATAACCAAAAATATTCAATTAAATACAAGTTACACATTCATCAAAATTGAAGAGACAACCTTATTTCGCAAATTTCGTCCGCAGATGTTCGAAACCATTACCAAAAACACGTCAAATAAAATGTGTGTCGAATCTCGAAACGCAATAATCACATAAGGAGATAAATTAATCACTCTGAAATGCTTTCAGGGGTGAAGAATCACATAAATATCGTAAATTAACGACTCGAAATAATTCTATTATAATAATTACTAAGGTAATTTTTCCTCGCGTATACTCGACGCTATCCTTTCAGTCTCAACATTCGTATTAGCTATTTAGTACCTGAAATCCTTGAGTCTGAGCCTCTTCTAACGAAATACCATGTAATAATAATATCCTTGGGTAGAACGTAGCGAATTTATGTTGAATATAGAGTACACCTACTAAGAGTCTACGTAAGTTGAATACGTAAATCTACAACGTTAAATCCGTACAATATTATTACGGAAAGGACTGTTTTACATGATTACATTGCATCCCTCTCAATTACTTAACTGTATTATATACAAGTTAATTATATAAAATCTATTTCATATGAAGCTTAGTTATTACACAAAATATATTTCAGCTCCACCCAGGAGACCGTGAGAAATTGGGAATACTGTGCGGATGTTTTTTTTCATTTAAAGAAAGGAAAGGAAGCCATTCTACAAATAGTCAACACTCCTCACACACCAACACTAAACCAGTCTTTAATTCCGACATACACCAGCACAAAACAGGATCACTAAATCAAATACACTTATCGTCATCTACTTACACGACTTAATTTGGAATGAACTCCTTAACCATACACATACATAATCACATAATCAATACACATAATCAATACAATGCATTACATAGTAACCTAAAACTTCCGGCAACGAACAGAAAAACATTGGCAAAAGCACTTAAATGCTATTTCCTCAGCAGTTTTATTAATGACTGACACATTCTTTCTTTGGAACTCCAAAATAACTTCTGCGTTTATTTATTTTAATGTATTTATGTTGTCTTGTCTTTAATCTAATGTTGTCTTTCCCGAAATTTGTTTTGTAAACTCACTGGGAGTATATATAATAAATTTGTTATAATATATTATATTAGGGCTTAAAAATGTTGGAATTTATAACTAGGCTAACCAGAAATTTTAACAATATAAAGTGTATTAAAATGTTATATTTTGCCTATGTAAGAAGTCAACTTGTGTACAATTCTCCTGTCTGGAACCCACATTATAATATACATGTACAAGCTGTTGAAAGAATACAAAACAAATTCTTACGTTTTATAAATTTTTAAATGGGTATTTCAGCAATTATGTTGAACTACAACACTCTGTTTAATTACATGAATATGCTCAAATTGTCAGACAGAAGAATTTTCACTGATTTGGTATTTCTATATAAAATTCTAAATGATTTAGTTGATAGTCCGGTATTGCTAGAATTGATAAGCTTTTGGATTCCACAACGTAATACTAGAAGTCAGGATTTATTTCAAATTCTGGGACAAACTACCATATCTATTCCTCTTTGCCCAGAATACTAATGGAGGGAAACAATTATACCAAGTCAGTGGACATCTTCAATTTATGTTTAAACAAATATAAAATGTTGTTAATGAAGCAATTCAGTTATGTACAATAAATAATTTATATTTCTTAATATTCTCATGTAAAAGTCCCGAAAAAGGGCGTTAATAAATAAATAAATAATTTTGTAATGTATTATTTTGAATATTTTTTTTTTTAAATTAAAAAAGAAGTTCTGGGTAGGAAAATTAATGAGGGGTAGGTAGGAATCTGGGGGTCAAAGTGTCCTGGAGAAACGGACCTATGAATCCATCCCTCCCACTGCGGTGCAAGGCGAAGAGTCGAGAGAATCCGGCTGGAGAAGTCAAATGGTCTCCCTCAACCAGTATCTTTCGATCCGGCATGCCATACAGTAGGTGACCAAACGTATCCGCCCCCAAGACCTAGACCAACCTCATCTCATGAACCCGGGCACCCCTGTTAAGTCACCAAACGAAGCAAACAACTTCCTACGGCAGGAGCGTTGATTATCCAGTAAATGGTTCCCGGAGCGGCGGTACCCATGCCGGCCTCTCAAACTAAATAGTACTACGCAGCATGCAACAATACATATTTTTCAAAATAGCCTCCGTTGATATTTTGTGTAAATATTCCAGAGAATTCCCGTTTCCCACAAATGTTTCGCTCCGGTCTGGCTGAACATGTCAAAATGTCTCTCTCAACAAATCTCTCGGCCCGCCACGCAAACAGAAGACAAGACTAGACAAACCTCACCCCATGTACCCGGCCACCCCTGCTAAGTCACCAAGATATAAGTATCGAAACACTTGGGGTGACGTATGGCAGAGGTGTTGGTTATCCAATAAATGGTTCCTGGGACGGCGGTTCCTATACCCGCCTCCCAAATTGTATATATATTTTTATAGCTCTTATTTAAAAACGCGTTATTTTTTTTAATTTTTCGAAAACGTTTCTACAGAAGGCTTAAAAATGTTCAAAATTACCTAATCAGTAACCTCGTAATAAAATTCCTAATAATTGCGAGTTTGGGTTTGTTTTCAACAATTAACTAGCTTTTTATTTTCCCATGCCCTCTTATATGTAAATATCTACCCGTCCGAACTAAGCCGTATTTATTATTTTTGCTGTTTTGCATACAAATAATCATTTTAAAAGGTTTGTAACAAACATTTATATTATTGTTTTGAAATTTTTTGGGTTAATTAAATTTCTTTGAGATTGTATAAAACATTTTTTTATTTCTCTCATGAAAACAACAATCCAATGTTTTCAAATATCATTGATGTAGAGGCTTGAACTAAAGTGTTGTCCCACTTCAACTAATTTGCTATTTTCAAACAATTTCCGATACGTTTTAAAAAATTATGTCCGGCAGTATTGTTTTCACATTCCAACGCGTGCGAGTTGTTTTTGACAATATGGGTAAATGAAATGTGTAAAAATAGAAATTATGGAGTGAAAAACTCATTTATTAAATAACTCAATGTTAATTGTTATATGTAAATTCTGGATGACTCACGCTTTTAATCCATCAGTGCGGCACTTAAATTATTAAACAATTTTAAAAAGATAAAACTTTTTTTTTTCTTTTTTTTTATTTAATATATATAAGTGGATACACTGATGTTATATAAGTACATATGGTTACAAAATATATTTATATTCGCAATCTCACCAGAGAAGAAACTGGTTATTGTGCTTGGTGAGCGAGTTACACTAATTATAAGGCAAATAAAATAACATTATGCAATAGGTAAGTATATATATATATATATATTTAATAGGAACAATTGAAACTTCTGGATTATCTATATGTGTAGTTGTACATATATATATATATATGATTCTGTTGCATACTAATTATTGAGTATTAAGGAACATCTAAATACAGTGGAGATGAGTATAGACTGATAATACATATAAATAAAAAGGCAATTATTTAGTTAATTATTTCTGAGAGTGTAACTTCAGTTTTAGTTTAAGTATATTGATATCCTTTCATTTCTTTATCTCAATCGGAAGGTTGTTGAAATACTTTATTCCTAAATAGGTATAGTTATTTTGCATTTGTTTGGTATTACATTTTGAATTTTTTATATTGAATTGATATCTTTTGGATTGGTGAGTTTTTGATTATATTATCTTTATTAAATTTTTCTTGAATATATCCTCTACTCGGGGCATCCCGAAATCTGCAAATAGCGTTTCATTTGGATATGTGAAGGGTTTAAATTTAATTCTTTTAAATTCTGTAAAACTCTTCATAAATATATTATACTTAGTATAAATGTCATTAAGACGTGTAACGTTTAACTTAATTTTTTGTATTAGAATAAAATTATTTGTTTTAGAGACTGAAAACTAAATTACTCACTTGCCACCATCCATTGGGATGGAAGGTCACAAAACTGTCACGGAATGCACTTATTTCTTCTAATACATGCATGGTTCGTCTTATACAAACTATTCGGTTATTCGGACTCTTGACCTTTACATGACCCGACTCAACATTCTTTTTTTTTAACACATTTTTATTTGAGTCATGGAGGAAATATTAAAAACTTTGCCATTATATATAATTTTAATAGTAAGTATTTAAGTAAAAACTATAATTTGTTCCTGATATCCCAACCATTTGATTAATGAGTTTATGGATGAATGTGTATGTGTGTATGTATATCTTGTACATGTGTTTATTTATATATTCCTTATTTTTTAACATCAATGTACAATAACCATAAAAAAACGCAACTTACATTTATATAAGAAAATTAAACCAATACACATAAATAATTGTACCACTTAATCATAACCACGTAAACACCCCAGCACAGGTTCTTCTAGTGAGGTTTTCACGCAACATATAACATAACGCACCACAGTGTCACCTACTCAAACCTACCTTACACCCAGCATAAAACAAACACTATATTAACAACAGTTTTAAATAAATATATTATATACAAATGTAAATAATTTGGTAGACACTGTAATGTATGTATAGAAATAAATAAATTATTGATATTGCTGTTTTTTGCCGAAGGATACCTATCATTGAAATAAATTCTTCAAAAACTCAAATGCGCTTTTTAAAACTCTTTTGGCTGCACGTTTAAAGCAATCGGGTGGTGTCACACCACTCGTCACTAAAATTTTCTCCCTCGCTCATGATAATTAATCTACATATTATACTGATAGTACCGTTGTTGTCCGTTTGTACTGTCGAGTTATCCATTTGGACAATCTTTTGTTTATGGCATTAATTATGTCAACAAAAATCGACAAATATTCACATTTATCTAGAAATATCCACAATAATATAACTTTTAAATACGATAAATATCCATCGTTATTGTGAACATATTATGGGTAATAATAAAACAAATTGTATCATTTTTTTACTAGTATTCTATCATTATTTGCAACATATGTACAATTACTGTAATTTACCACAAATGAACAGGTTGACAGTATATGTGAAACCGCACAAGAGTCCCAACTGCTCCCAACCGTCTGGAGCCAGTGAGACTATGGCATCCCTAATTGGAGTGTGTTGTGAGGTTGAAGTTAGTGGGAAGGGGAAGAAGATGAAAAATAGGAAGGTTGGGAGGTATCTGGCTATTCAAAGCTGATCACCAAACACGGCCAAAGCCATTTCAAGCACCGTTTCAATTCTGAATGATGGTCTTACACCGGGGTGATACTGAGAGTATCTTCAATTTTTTGTTTGTTTTCTATTAATTAATTTGGAAGTAGCTTAACCAAAAGTCGCCCACAAGGTTTAGCAGCAAAAAAACTGATTCTTTTAACGTCATAATTCAGACTTCAAATTTATCTCTTTAAAACATCACTAATGTTCGCATAAATGGCTCAGGCGTATTGATTTTCATCCTACAGGTAAGCGTTAGTCGGTTTACGTAATTTCCCATCCACAATTCGGCCATTAGTACCTGCTGTACAGGATAGCTAAGGGCAAGTATGTACTGTTTTACGAGCTAGCGCGCACCGTGGCGTCAACAATTTGTCTAGACTACCCATTATCACAGATTGTAAAATAATGGTGTCGTCGGCTAAATCACTGCAGGCACCCCAATTCTCCACCTGAAAAAAAGTGATTATGCTTTACACAACAAGCTCAAAATTATTTTTAAATTAGCCATAAAAAGTTTTCTAGTTTAAACTTCTTAACACTGTTTGATGTTAGGCCAATCTAATCTGAACAATAAATGCTAAAAATGTTAAAAAAAAAATATGAAAATTTAAAGCAACAAAAACTGCCAAAAATTTTTTCAGCTTTTCCGGCCAAGATATTTTTTGTCATATTTTTCAAAAAGGCTAAAGACTCAAAAAGTGTTAATCTCGAGCAAAGTCAACTAACTAATAGTTCTACGGGGTGTCCGGGGGCAAAGTGCACAAACTTCGGAAAGTGATTCTACATGATGATAGAAGTAAAAAAGATAACCTTTTTTCTAATACCGTTTTTTTTTGCCATTAAATTATTATTCCATAGAAGAATATTATTTTTTCCATATAAACAATTCAACTTTTGTACCTTAAAACGTTGAAATTTCGAATAAAGTTTTTTTTTTATCTTTTGTACTTGCAGGCTTTTGACGGCCTCCGTGCTCGACTAGCAAGTTGGAGGTCGCGGGTTCGAACCCCGGCGTGTGCTAGTAGAATTTGTGTAATTTCGCAAATTACTCATTAAAAATAATATTTAGTTATTTGCAACACGTTCCATATTGGAACAGAGCGATACTGATAGTATCAGTATCGCCCTGGTGTAAGACCACCATTCAGAATGAAAACGTTGCTTGAAATGGCTTTGGCCGTGTTTGGTGACAGGATCTGAATAACCAGGAACTTCCCCCATCTTCCTCTTCATCTTCTCCTCCCCCTCCCAACTACCTTCAGTCTCACAACATACCCCAATTGTAGATGCCCTAGTGGCACCAGCTCCAGACGGTCGGGAGCAGTTGGGTGGCCTCACATAAAAAATACAAATAAATTGTGTATAATCAATCACCTCTCGAATTTTGTGCTCTTTATACCCGGACACCCTGTATAAACGTTGCAGTGACCTTCACAAGTTATACTTTATATTTGTTACTATGACGTTGTGTGAAGTTAAATCATTAGCTAGAATAGAGGGCGATCTGTGAAATCTATATACTTTATAAAACTTTACTACAATATAGGTACCAAATAATACATTTTTAAAAACATTAATTTCTTTTCGTTAGGGAAACCTTCTTTAATATATTTTTTACGATTTACCCATCAGTTACAAAATTAAGAAAAAAGAATCTTTTTTAGGATTTCTAAATGACGACCACGATGCTCAACTAGAAAATCATTAAAAAGTAGTATTTCATATTAACTTTGTAAACCAAACGCAGACACGGGTTGGGTGAAATTTTCACTTATCTCTAGTTGCGCGAGTCTGGGTAAAATGTTGTACAAATTCTTGAAATGATATTTTATCAAAAACTTCGTAAAATATTTATTTCATAATAACTTTATACATTATTGTATAAGGTTTTTCTTTGTCTTCGATTCAACGAGTCCGAATCAGATAAATACATTTCAGCCTTTTATTTTATTTTTTATTATTATTATGAAGAGAATGGAGTTACTTCAAATGAATCAAACCTCTAAATGAACTTCTTGCAAAATAATGAATTTATGCATGAAAAATGACAATAAGCACAGAATTCATATTTCATCTAATATAATTTTTGACCAAATATATCCTCATACAGTTAGTATTCTAAAAAGTGGTGCAAAAGTCATCACCCCATCGGAAGATGCTCTTGTATTTTGCAAATGGCTTCTTACGACATTGACATTGTGAAGTAAGCAGAAGTAGAATACACGTTTACAAACAATGGATTGCAACAATTGTGTTATAATAATTATGTTTACTTACAAACAAGGTATCTTGTGGTTAGTAAGTCTTGTGAGAAATTTCGCGCCACCTTGTAGATAAAAAAACAAAAAACATGTATTTGCAAATGGTAGGTCGACTACCACAAATTTTCTACTCTATGTCTAAGGCCTTAAGGATACTATATTTGCTTTGTTGATTCGCCACCTATCTGAGTGATAGAAAACTATACGTAAAAGTAAAAATGACAAAATCTACAGCATTTACGCCTCTAGCGCTTTGCTGCAAAGTAGCTATTCAGGTCTTGTACTATTTCTTAATGATATAACAGCCTGCTTCAACAATGTTCAATTTTCACTTTTTGCTCATGAAGTAAAAAAATTCAAATTAATTATACATATTGAGAATTGCCAAGAGTTAACTAAAAAATCTATTTCTAAATATTAAGGACGGGTTGTTTCGGAGAATTTGAACAATTCATCAAATTTCAACGTTCTTTTTCGGGTTCTGTGAAAGTCCTATTCAAGTTCTGGTATTATATCATTATAAGCTAGTTGCTTGACAAAACTGAAATAAATACAGAACTTGAAAAAATCATTCACAGAACTTGAAAATGAGCGTTGAAATTTGATGAATTGTTCAAATTCTCCGAAACAACCTGTCCTAAGACAAGGATAAAATTCAAAATCTTTCTGTCGAAACAAATCTCCAATACTCTAACCTCTAAAGCTCTGAGTTATATTTGATTTGTTTAAAAGTAGAATTTGTACACCACATAAATCACCTCATATACAATAGTATGAAAATTTTATTTATATTTTTGTTGAGAACCATTAAAAACTTTAATTCGCTTCCTATCATGAAATATTTATTTGACTCATTAGTTTGTTTCCAATTAGATTATAACTCCGTCGTTTGATCACCTCACTATAAGATTCAGATTAAAAATGTCAAAAGAATTCAGTGAGAGTTTTTACGATAATTTTGTGTTTAATATTCCCCTATAACAAATAAACTACCCTTTTTCAATAAACACTTACACGCACTTGGGGATCGTAAAGGATATACGACGACCTATGCTTATTTTTAAAGTTGTAAATTCAACCTACTCGACGCACTAGAAATAAGGACATTTTTCAATGAAACATGAAAAGGACAACATTGTTCAGAAACAAATTACGAAGCAAACTCGCCAATTCCTCGCCCACTTAGTTTATATAACGGATATACAAAAGATATCAACATTTTTAACATCATCAACCATATGTGTAAAATATCTACCCTTAAAATTTTTGTCAAGTCAAATTATTATTTCCGATTATTTTAGATAATTATTTTATTAAATCCAAATTAAAATCTATTATAATGTGAAATCCTTACGGGAGTTTAAAATAGTGGAATTAAAAAATAAATAAATTAAAAAAATTTTGTCATATTTTTCCCCGGAAGAAGTGTATTATTTTTTACAACCATTTAAACTTTAGCCTATAATTAAACCCAAAGTGAAAATTTGCGCGGATTAATTAACGGCACTCAGTCTTTATCTGTAGCCCGTAAAGTCTTGCCAGATAAATCTTAGTGCTAGCTTATGTTTCTTTCCGGGCTGGAACCTTAGAGAGAGCGTGTTTAAGGGGACCCCTCACGTAACAGGGCATCGTTTTATGAGCTTATTAAAACTGTCGGGGGCGAGCTTCTCAGCCTCCGTTTCACCCACCCCCATCCCCGACCACGTCTGCTCCCTTGTGACGCATAACGTACATAAAACTTTACAAAACTTGCCGAGTCTTATCGGTGATCAGGGGTGGAGCCCGTCCGCCATCATTTCATACAGCCAAACAACCCCTACTGCAGGGTTAAAGACAGCCTCCAGGTGCATGTTTTAACTATTGAAATAACATTTTTTATTACTGCGAGATTATAAGTTAGTTATTTTTTTTCTGAATTTTTTCCCATTAAAAAAAACAGACGTTCCTAGGTTACGAATAAAGTGAAAATATTTGAAAATCTCCTACTACGAGTACCATAATTATTTGCAGAAAATGTTGCATGTGCAACGGTGAGGAACTTAGCTATCAAAGAATTGAGCTATCAGCGTGCGATGCTAGAGTGAAAACCGGCAGCTACTAAATATAATATTAAATATATATTTATAATATCATTAATTACGGATTTTTAAAAACTTTTAACTTCTAAAAAGTAAGAAATTTTGATGGTTATATCGTTATCTCAATGCTGTGTACCTCGTGCTTTATATGATGTCGTGTGCTCAAAATAGTTAATCATATGCATTACACCTGCGTTCAGTTGTTTCATGATTATATATATAGATAATATAGATTGAATGGATTTGTACCCCTTGGCATTCAAGAAATGAACAAAATAGCCAGGTGTTTATAAAAAGGTGTGAAAAATCTGCTTTTATCAACTTCACACATCTATGGCAATTCTTATAATATGCTTCCACTTTTAAATTATTGAGAATATGTCTCCGATCAAGCAAAATGTACTGAATTAATAAGTAGGTATCGACATTTAAAATGCGACTGAAATAATATGGGTTTAGTATTTTCTTTACCTCTCATTTCCCAGAAATTCTGGCCCAGAATGTTGCTTTATTGAAAAAAAGAAATTGTTCCTTTGAAAAAGAGATTTCCGTAAAGAAACAAGGAATGTATGGTATTTACTACCGATGAATAATTTCTAAATCCTACATTGATTCATTTGGCGATGTCGGGAACTTTTTATTTTTATTTCCCTTCATAAATGAACCGACGAGTAAATTGTTTGTGTCCACTATAATTTTTTGCAAAAGGATGAAAAAACACATTTTTTCACTTTTCAAATTTAAAAAAATGTATGCAAAATTTTATCGTACTACATAATATTTATATCAAATCGTTTAATTGGAAAATTGTGTCCTTATAATAATAAATTATTGACTAATGAAATTCTCATAACGGATAAATTCTTATCAGAATTAGGAGGGAAATTCAAAAAGTTATATTAATGAAAAGACAACAGAGTTGAGAACCTTGTTTCAGATCTAGCCCTTAATTAATTTTTTCCACTTTTATGCAAAGATGTGAACGGTGGATGTATTTTTTTTCATTTTCACTGCCCGCGACAACGCAATTGAGGTTAATTTCTGTAAAAATGGCGCTCCATAAGTTTTCAAAAAAAAAATAATGAGTAAATAGAAAAGAAAATTGGAATGAAGATTTCTTTTTGAGGAAGAATTTGTTTAAAAAATTACATAAAAAATACCATCACTACATATAACTCCATTATTCGCTCCACATTTTAAGTACTTTTCAACGATTATTTTCTTATGTAATGACAAAGAACAAAATAAGTTGAAAATTCTCCAAAATAGACCAATGAGAAAAATACTTAAACGAAATAGATTTTCAAAAGTAACTAAAACATATAATAACGTTAAAGGAATTAAATATGCTAACAGTCAAACAACCTATTACCAAAATACTTATATACAACTATCACTAAAAACGGAAAGCCGCGTCGAAAGGCTCGCCCGCCCGATCGAAACATTTGAATTATTTATTTTTTATCATTATCACTTATTTTTTATTACATATGGAAATCTTAGTTTTTAAACCCACGTTGAAATAAAAATAATAATAAAGCTGATACATAATTCAATAACAAAAAAAACTTTCAAAATTCGTACACAAAAAGCTCCCAGGCTGCTGGACAGCAGACATTCTTTAATGGGATGATCTAGACTACAGTTATTTGTTGGTTTCATTCGTATACTCGATGACGTAAAATTTACCAAATTTTATCCAACTTTAAATCCGGCTGCCTGCGAATGCTCCAGGCTGCTGGTTGGCAGACTTGGTTTTTCAGCTACTAATCGTCCCCTACCGTAAGAAACCATTATCTTTCATGTACCTTATGACGTAATTTTTACGAAAAATTTCGTTCACTATTTTCAAGACTGCGCGAAACCTTTCAAGAGGCGTACCGGAAAAATCATTTTTTTAAGGCTTACTAAATGTCTATTCACACTACAAAGTAGTTTCATCGGTTTACTCGATGACGTAGGGTTTGTTGTATCGGGATCCTAGGATGATTCTTGAATTTCTTTTGTTTACTCGATGTCGTAGGGTTTGTTGTATCGGGATCCTAGGATGATTCTTGAATTTCTTCTGTTTACTCGATGACGTAGGGTTTTTCGTATCGGGATCCTAGGATGATTCTTGAATTTCTTCTGTTTACTCGATGACGTAGGGTTTGTTGTATCGGGATCCTAGGATGATTCTTGAATTTCTTCTGTTTACTCGATGACGTAGGGTTTGTTGTATCGGGATCCTAGGATGATTCTTGAATTTCTTCTGTTTACTCGATGACGTAGGGTTTGTTGTATCGGGATCCTAGGATGATTCTTGAATTTCTTCTGTTTACTCGATGACGTAGGGTTTTTCGTATCGGGATCCTAGGATGATTCTTGAATTTCTTCTGTTTACTCGATGACGTAGGGTTTGTTGTATCGGGATCCTAGGATGATTCTTGAATTTCTTCTGTTTACTCGATGACGTAGGGTTTGTTGTATCGGGATCCTAGGATGATTCTTGAATTTCTTCTGTTTACTCGATGACGTAGGGTTTTTCGTATCGGGATCCTAGGATGATTCTTGAATTTCTTCTGTTTACTCGATGACGTAGGGTTTGTTGTATCGGGATCCTAGGATGATTCTTGAATTTCTTCTGTTTACTCGATGACGTAGGGTTTGTTGTATCGGGATCCTAGGATGATTCTTGAATTTCTTCTGTTTACTCGATGACGTAGGGTTTTTCGTATCGGGATCCTAGGATGATTCTTGAATTTCTTCTGTTTACTCGATGACGTAGGGTTTGTTGTATCGGGATCCTAGGATGATTCTTGAATTTCTTCTGTTTACTCGATGACGTAGGGTTTGTTGTATCGGGATCCTAGGATGATTCTTGAATTTCTTCTGTTTACTCGATGACGTAGGGTTTTTCGTATCGGGATCCTAGGATGATTCTTGAATTTCTTCTGTTTACTCGATGACGTAGGGTTTGTTGTATCGGGATCCTAGGATGATTCTTGAATTTCTTCTGTTTACTCGATGACGTAGGGTTTGTTGTATCGGGATCTTAGGATGATTCTTGAATTTCTTCTTTTTATCGCCAATTGGGTATTTTCACTAACTATAAATACTGTTAAAACTGCGTGTAAGATTTTAAAGTTTATTTTTTTTTTATTTTGATCATTGTCCTAAAAATGTGTAATTTCTTATTTTAATTTACAATTTTTGATTTCAATAACCGCACATTTCTAAATGGTTCCAACTGGCTACAACGTTATTTAGACGTAGAAAACGCCACTGACACGAATTACAACTAATGTCGTTTTGGCGGCAAATAGAAAATGGCGCATTTTAAAATATTATAGATATTTATTCGTAAACATAAAAATAAATTTAAAATACCCTATAATACCCTATTTTTTTTCTAGAATAAAAATAAACAGTGAAAACAATTTTTTTATGTAAATATATTCAAAATATCAATATAAAGTAGTCCAATAGAGACACTTCTTTATTTTTTTTCCATCTTGTATTCTATTAACTAATAATAAATAAATGTCCTCAGTCTTTTTAAACTTAATAAGGATCTAGATGTTGCTTTGCCAATCGCTATTATCGGCATTATCAGATGGGGAAGTGCTAATGACAATATCCTAAAATCCCTCATTAAAACCCAAAAAGTCTAACTGAAAAATTATTCAGAAAGTCTCTGTAAGAACTAGCACTGATGAAATCTTAAACAAACTTAACATCAAGTCACATAAACAACTCTATTCTAAAACAATACCCCTTTACATTTATAAATATGAAACAATGTCAAAAACATATCCAAATACAGACTGAAACTGAAACCATTTAACTGAACAAAAAAAAACACCATATAATATATTTATAATTATTTATGAAAAAATTCTATAATATTACTAATAGTGTTTTTTCATAATTATATTCATAATTACTTATCAATTTTACTAAATTATCGATTCTACTAAATTTTAATAATGTGTCAAATGAATTCTCAGCACAGAAGATCCCAGTGAGGATATCATTATATATTATTAAAAAAAAAAAGATAATAAAACACATAAATATTATTATAAATTAATGACAGGAATAATGTTTTCAATCTCTCCTTTTTCATTTTATTTTTAGAGATGTGTATTTTTACTTCAAACATTTATGCTGTCGGTAATTACAAGGGGAAGACAATGTGGCAAACGAATTTCCGCCTTTGTATAAATATAGTGCAGAATAACTCGCTCTACATACCAAGGCAGTAATTCATTTTCTTTCTCTCCCTTTCCACTTTTAGGTATACAAATATATAGCTTAGTAGGTCTATACAGCATTGGCGTGCACTGCTCTTTTACAATGGATAAGCCGTGATATTTATTGGCCGATTGAAATAGAAATCATCTTAAAAATGCTTGTTATTAAGTCGTCACTCCTGTTGTCCTTATATGTTTACGTTTGTTTTTAACAGAGAATGAAAAAGCCAGCCCCAATAGACTGCACGCCGCTGCTATATAGTACACATTGGGTAAAGACCTATGTTTAGTCCTAATATTTTTCTTATTCTGGGCCTGCTGTTTGTAGTTCTCTCCGTTAAGCTTTTGGTTAGAAGAATATTTTCTTATTTAGCGACAGTCCTTGGTCTGTCATTTCTGCAATCTTTTCGTTTAGAGAAATTTTGGTTCAAAATCAAATAACTTTTACATTTGTTATCTTCTAACAGATAAAATAGAAATACGAAATTATTTTAAACCTACTTTGAGCACGTGACCGCTTTGGTGTAAAAAAAGTGGAGGAGACAAGAATATATTTTTTATTATATTCCACTTTTTAACACTAATCCTTCAACCTCACAACATACCCCTGTCGGGAATGTCATCGACTCGCTGGCTCCGGGTAGCAGGGAGCATTTGGGACTATTATGTCGTGTTCACATTTCAAAAAAATACAAAATCAAATTCTACCACGGATTACCAAATCAAAAAGGAAAAGAAAGGTTTTTTTTAATTTGTATTAATATTAGACCGTTGCAACGTCAGAATGTTCGTCTCTATTGTAATAATGAAATGTAAACATTATTATTTCATGCGCACCGTGTACACTAATTTCGACTAAAATGTTTGTCCGAAGTTATACATTGTCCTCATAACTTCCTTCTTTTTAAAAAAAATCAAATTTCGGTTTTTTTTCTTAGCTTTTTCAGTTTCGGAGAAAAAAATATTCTTGTTGTTGCTCGTCATTACTGGTGGACTTCGACTAATGAGTCACATACGTCTAAAGGTTACAAAAATAATAAAAAAAGGGTTTTCGGGCAATTTTTTATTATTTTTGTTAATTCCAGATTATGTCTGTAAATATTGAGTAGAATAAAATGTGAAGCTTTTCAGACAAAACCTAGAATTTAGTTGAGATATATAATATATTATGTTTATGAATAACTTAGAGAAGGAAAATAAAAGTTTTCTTTGTTTGTCTTTTCTTAAACTCCCTAAGGGTTTGAATTTTAAAAAAAACTCATTGTTGTAAAAATAACAGATTTTGAAGTTTACATTATTTAAGTAACATTTAGTATTATTACTTCAAGCACATCAAGAAGAAAACAAGTCACCGTATTTATGAATATAATAATGATATTATATAGATACTTATTATTCAGAATGCGTTAAATCTTTTAGAAGTGGGAAGTTGCTGTGACTATTTCAGTAAAAATGCAGTAATGGTTAGATTAATTAATTTATTAATTTATCACGAAATTCTAATTAAAAAATGCTTTTTTGTGTGGAGGAATCATCGAAATGCAGAATTTGTTATTTGTGCGCTCACTCTATAAAGAGTGTTCATAATAAAGCCATAAAGTAAATATTCTTATGCGAATATTTTTATATATATCCGAGTTGCATATAAAAATAGAAAGATTGAGATTCTCTCCGGAAAAATTTAAAGCTAACAATATTTTCCCATTGAATCCTGAGAAATATTTTCCGCTACATTATTTCACTTGAAAAACTATATAATAAATATCAAAGAATATCCTACGGACAAAAAGTCATAATACTCGCGTCGGTGGAGGCCCCACTAATCCGACGTTACAAGGATAGGGGTGCCGGGGAGGGGGCGCAGACAGGGGGGCGGTGGGAGGGCAGACTAGAGCGGGAAGGAGTCTCGGGGGTAAATTGGTTAAGGAGGGGGTGGGTTTGGTTAGGGGATGGAGAGGGGAACAGAAGTGGGTCAATACAGAGCAAGTCGCCCGCGCACCGCACCTGTACAACGCAACCTACCCGCGCCGTGCACACCCCTTTCCGTAGGAATACCGTACAATGTGTCCTGTCTTCTTTGTTTTACAAATATTTTCATTAAAGTCGCAAAGTAGACCCACCAAGTCAAAGGACAACGGGAAATACTTTGAAGATTATTGTTTCACTGAAATGTTTTCTGTACTATCATTTTAAGTTCAAAAAATGAATATTTATGATGTAGGTACCTCATCACTACTTAACGTCATTTTGTGACTAAAATTTCTATATAATTCACTCCGTATAGCACCGCAAAGACGGGTTCTGTATTTGGAAAATCCAATTAAACGTGAAGAGTTTCCAGGAATAATCCTTTATCCTAAGAAGGCAGTGTTTGCCTGTGTGTATATTTGAATAAATATTACTCTGTCCGATCTTCAATAAGTCACCAAAATGTATATTGACGATATATTTTTAATTTTTCCTCATTCCCTGACAAAAAGGAGATATATACATTAGTCCTTATAAAAAATAACAAATAGTATCCTCATTAACACAGCAAAACAGTCGTTGGGCAACCAAATTAAACAACAGAAGTTTTAAAGTAGTATCCTTTATCCCGATAAACAGTTTTTTTATTTTTTTATTTTTATTTAATATTTGTATGTTTTTTACAATAAATATACAATTTATACATATTATACAGTGTTATAAAGGTAAATAATAATAGCTTTTCCTCACCATAAAGAGACGAGGCTCTTGTGTTTGGTGAGTGAATCCTAGCTCAATTATATGGAATCATGTAAGTAAGTAAATAATATATTTGCAAAACCAAAGGGATAAGTAAGAAATAGGCAAGATTTATCAATAATACAGTTTCAAGATTTGAAGGAAATAATAATAAGAGTAAGATATGGACTTTTATAGTAGTTTTAGGTAATTTTTTAATTTTATTTTAAATTCCTGAATATCTTCAATATTTTTTAGATATAATGGAAGGATGTTAAAATATGTTATACCTAGATATAGGTATTTTGTGTGTGCTTTGTATTAAGTTTTGGGATTTTGATAGTTTTTTGATATCTTGCTGATGAATTGAATTGTAAGTTATTTAACTGTATTTCTTTATAAATGTGTAGAATTGAATATTTTTTTACATATATTGTCTATTGTGGGTACATTGAATATTGAAAAGAGAATCTCACCGTTGTTTTTTTAATGTATATTTATAGCAATTATGTTTTGTTTCATCATTAAAAACTTTGAAAAACACATCATACAATCATTACATTTTCCTGGCAGAAACTGATGTATCTCCCCTTCAACACATCATTAGCATAGCAAAGACTGTCCGTGGGCAAACAAATTAAATATGAGAGAGTCAAAGAAGAAGCCTTGATCCTGCGGAGCCGTTGTTTGCCCTTGTGTATATTTGAGCAAGATTAAATATGTCATAGTTCCTCATATTTTGCTCAATAATTAATGTCATCCTACCTGAACTCCTCTGAGACTAGTTGGGTAAGGTATCAACCGACAGCCATCACCACGTGTTGCTAATTCCGCTCACTGATGTACACATAATTCCCATCGATGATCACGAAATTAAATGTAGACATACGTAGTTTATAAGATTAGACGCCAAAGTATAATAATTAAGAGTAAATTTAGTTACTTTGTGTAATTTTTTTTTTTAAAAGAAAGTCAAACATTCCCAGGTTACGAATAACCGACAATATCTGAAAAGCTCCTACTACCACCACAGTAAGCTGAAAATGTTGCTTGTGTTGTGATGGAGGACTTAGCCAGCCGAGGAATTGAACACACTACGCCTGGGTGGGACCCAAACGCGATGTCAATTCGGCCACCGACCGTTTGTTTGATTAATAAGGTTATTTTAAACATCACCTTCTTTTACTTAAAATAACTTGAGAGTTATTTTAAGTAAAAGAAGCACCCTTTATTAATTTAAACATATGTAATATTTACGGAGTTTGGAATGAAGTACTCTTGGGGTGAAATTTCACTAAATTGCTCTAATTTATTGTAATTATTTTCATTCAAAAAATGTATACAACACAATCATTGTACCTACAACACGTTCATTATAATTTTGTAATCGACAAAATAATTAATGGCCAAACATCGATTGAATTCTTAAGAAAATTTGAAAACCTGTGGCACAAACTTGCGTCTATGTGGACGAGGAAAAAAATGAAGTAAGACTTCTCTTCAGAAAAAAATACCGAATCAAAAGAGAGCAATGAAAATATTTGACAAATTGCCAGAAGTATAAAATTAGAAGAAAATATAAACAAAGGTAAACTTAAATTACGAAAACATGTGATGGATTTATTCTAAGTTTTCTATGGCGCGAAAGGTCGGAAAAGTGAAAAATTTTACTTATCCCCATGGCGTTTATTTGTTTAAAACGGTCTTAAACAGGCTAAACGGCACAGGCACACCAACGTTGAAGCGGCGTGTAAGAATAAGTAATTAGTAAGACATTAAAAAACGAGCTGATTCAATTACTGTATTCAATTGATAAACGACCGTGTGTGTAAAAACCTTACTAACTGAAACGTAAAGTAGTTCTTGGATAAATACAAGAGATATTTACATTGCTTTTCCAATCAAAAAGGATTGTTTTTCTGTTGCATAAACTTGATATAATAATAATTTATCATCGAATTTCGCAATTTTCTCAAGCTATTTTAAATGTTATTTATATATTTCTGCATTTCAAGGATGTCATAAAAACAAATACTACAGGGTTTTCCAATAAGAAATGTTATTTTGATATTCAATCGTAAAAGATCAATGGTTTCGTTGCTTGTGTGGCACGTAGCGCCGTCTTGTTGAAAGTAAACGTTGTCCAGATCAATATCATCCAATTCCGGCCATAAAAAATAATGAATCATCTCTCGATAGCCCAATCCATTCACCGTAACTGTTGCTCCAGCCTCATTTTCGAAAAAGTAAGGTCCAATGACTCCGCCGGACCATAAACCGCACCAAACAGTCACACGTTGAGGATAGAAAGGCTTTTCAACAATAACTCTTGGGTTTTCCGAGCTCCAGATGCGACAATTTTGCTTGTTGACGAAGTCACCGAGGTGGAAATGGGCCTCATCACTCAAGATGATTTGCGTTTGATTCACTCAAGTAAATTTTAATAATTTTAATGCGTTGTTGAAGCGTTTGTCGTTCCATTTTTATTATTGACGTAGTTTCTACTTGACAAAAGTCAAAAAATGACAGCTTCAAAAGTAACATCTACCGAAATAGCGGGCTATTTAAAATAACACCTCTTATTGGATAACCCTGTATATAAGAAACAACATAAATTATCCATTAGTTATTTGTATTTCAAATATACTGAAATGTTTAAAAATTGCAATATTTTAATTTCAAGCATGAAAAACTTGAAATAAAAGTTTATCACAGACATTTTTAATTAAAACATCAAAAAATTTCAAAGAATTAAAAATTCAGAGAACACAGTCCTTTCATTTCAAGATTTTGCAAGAAATCTGTTTCTTCACTTCTTATTTCGCTCGTACAATTAAAATGATTAAAAATTTTAATAATAATTCCTAGAGAATAACCAAAAACAAAATTGGATATATTTTGTCACAATATAAACGTTGATTTTTTTGACTTTGTATTTATCAACACATGCATAAGGCACTTATGTTATTAAACAACATAATTTTCATGGAAATTTTATTAAGTCAATTAAAAAAAAAATGTCTGACATAACTTTGCTTCTGACAATAACGTGAAACTTTACTCATTACATAGAAATTATACATCATTTGAATAGAAATTATTAACAAAAACATCGCACAGTACAAATGACAAATTACAGCTGTCGTATTACTAATATTGCCTTTTAAAAAATGAATCAATCTGCGCATGCACCAGTCTGCAAAAATGCAGTGTTGTGAGACATTTTATGTTAGTAATAATTAGAAAAAAAATTGTACATTCTTTGTACAATGTGTAAGTAAAACACAGTTGAACGGTTTTGTAGTGGATTTTTTATTAGTAAGGGTGTAAATGAGTTCTGTTTGAACATAGATAAGTATGTACCTATTTAAAATACCATAAATAAATAAATAAGAGGTTAAAAAAACGGATGTACTCAATATGTAGTAACTAATGTATTTTGTATTTTTTTGTGACGCCTATTATCGTCTTTAATTTACTAAAAAATCTTTCCGAGTTAACAGACGGTATCCAATGTTATTACTTTTATCAATATATTGGGCGTAATTTACCACTAGACGATCAGGAGTGATTTTGAACTAATATGTTTTTAAACATTCTACTGCGAGCTTAACGTTAACAAGATACGTACAATATTTTCATAAAGAATTATCCCAGAAAAAATTTTCGTTGACATTTTATTTAAAAATCAAAGCTTAACCTAATATTGTATACCAGAGTGATATGGATCCTATAAGACTTTGTTTGACCAAGACGTCAAAGACTACTACTCTGTGTCTTTTTCTTCTTAATGGGGAAAATATATGATATTAGGTATCCAATCTACACTGTCTTGTCCTTCTTAATGGGGAAAATATATTATATTGGGTATACAATCTACTGTGTCTCGTTCTTCTTAATGGGGAAAATATCTGATATTAGGTATCCACAATCTACACTGTCTTGTTCTTCTTAATGGGGAAAATATATTATATTGGGTATACAATCTACTGTGTCTTGTTCTTCTTAATGGGGAAAATATATGATATTAGGTATCCAATCTACACTGTCTTGTCCTTCTTAATGTGAAAAATATATTATATTGGGTATACAATCTACTGTGTCCTGTTCTTCTTAATGGGGAAAATATATGATATTAGGTATCCAATCTACATTGTCTTGTCCTTCTTAATGTGGAAAATATATTATATTGGGTATACAATCTACTGTGTCTTGTTCTTCTTAATGGGGAAAATATATGATATTAGGTATCCAATTTACACTGTCTTGTCCTTCTTAATGGGGAAAATATATAATATTGGGTATACAATCTACTGTGTCTTGTTCTTCTTAATGGGGAAAATATATGATATTAGGTATCCAATCTACAGTGTCTTGTCCTTCTTAATTTCAATCTGTTCACTCTTATATTTACTTTTCATTTTGTGTTTGGGTCAATTAACATTAAAGATTATCGTTTTTTATGTGAAACCGGAGAAGAGTCCAAACTGCTTTCAACCGTCTGGATCCAGTGAGACTATAGCATCCCCAATCGGAGTATGCTGTGTATCAGAATCAAATGGGGAGAGGAAGCAAGGATGTGAGAAAGAGGAAAATTTAGTACCTGGAGAAGTACCTGACTATTCAGATCTGGTCACCAAACACGGCCAAAGCCATTTCAAGCAATGTTTCAGTGAGATATTTTCACAATCCACGAATAACCTTAAAATGTGTGTAAGACTTAAAGTTTAGTTTTCTGATTACGATTATCGTACTTAAAATATGTAATTTTAATATTTTCATACATAATTATTGATTTCAAAAACAATCTAAAACCGTATATTCCGAAACGGCTCCAATTGGCTACAACGTCATTATGACATAGATAACGCCAATGCCTGGTAAGACGGATGTCATTAACATCGCCCGGCATGACGTCAACGCCGCCGAATTCATGAATAAAAACGAACATTTCGTTTTGGCGGCAAATCGAAATTGGCACATTTCAAATCGTCATAGAAATTTATTCGTCAACATAAAAAATTAAATAAAAATACCTTTACATCGTATTCATTTTTTTCGGGAATAAAAACTACAAAAATACCCTATTTTGAATGGTGGTCTTACACCAGGGCGATTGTGAGAGTATCTTCCAATAAAAAATGTTTATTCTTAGGTTTCTTATTTATTTAATTTATAATAAGTTACACTATTTAGGCCGCTTCTTCTAGCAGTTTTAATTTATTATTATTTAATTTAATCATTATATTATGTGTTGATAGGTATGAAGAACCTCGTGCAGCAGTTCTTTTTAGTAATAATATAAAAGGTAAAACTTTCAATAGCTCACGAATTATAGTTTTTTGCTATTGCTGTCAGCTTGTATCTAAGCGCGTTGCACTCTTCTACCAATGGTTGTCAGTTTGTATCTAACCGGTTTCACTCTTCTACTATGTCTGTCAGCTTGTATCTAAGCGCGTTGCATTCTTCTACCAATGGTTGTCAGCTTGTATCTAAGCGCGTTGCACTCTTCTACCAATGGTTGTCAGCTTGTATCTAAGCGCGTTGCATTCTTCTACCAATGGTTGTCAGCTTGTATCTAAGCGCGTTGCACTCTTCTACCAATTCTTTGTCATCTATTAATTTTTAATTAGGGTTATATTTTTAATTATCTAACGAATTTAGTTTAAGAAAAAACATTATGCATTCAGCATTTAAAAATGAATTTCGTTATTTTACAAAAAGGCCAGATGAAGGCCATTTAATTATTAAATTAATACGTTATTTCATAATTAATATGATAATAAACCTACCCTTCAGTATAGAAGCTAACTTCAACTCCAGTAACTTCAAAACCAACCGATGTTTCTGTTCCGCATTCTTAATATAGCTTTCTGCTTTAGCTATCTCCTTAGTGGCCTCGGCCGCCTTTTCCGTTTGTTCTTTGAGAGCTTTCTCTAATTCCGAGATTCTGTATTTGAACAAGTCTCCATTTTCTTGATGCATATCATGCATTAAACAATATAATGCATTGTATTGCCTGTAACCGTGTGAAACATTTGTCAGAATTAGAATTAAATTTATTTAGTTCATCGATTTAAATCTATTAAAAAAGGCGATAGTTAATAAATTTACTACTTTTCCAAAAATCCGAAAAGCAGTTTGTCCCTTTCTTCATGAATTGCTTTTATTTGTTTATCCCGCTTGCTTGCTTTGTATTTTGTTAAACTCTTAGAAGGCGTTTGTAGATTCTCCTGCTGTTTGGCCTGCATTATACAATATGAAGATATTTCAAGTAAACTATATTTATAAAAAAATCACATTAAAATAATCTTGACTTGTTAAAATTTATTTATTTATGCCATTTAAACGTACAATCAGCAGGAAAGGCTTACCTGTAACTCGGTTTCCTGTAAGATTTCTTTTGCGGTGTTTAACTTGTTCAACTGGCTCTCCAAAGACTGGACGCGTACGCGGTAATTGCGCACCTCCTGATCAAGCCTCTTGCTGAGATCTTCCGTCCCACAGCTGCTTTCTGATACCACCTGGAATATTATTCAATACCATGACATTATCATTTGCTACTCGAATAATCAATATTATTTTTCATATTAATGTTTTTAAGGCGACACAGGACTCTAATAACGGTGGTATGCTCGAGGCTAACATTTTAATTAATTCCGACCCGTGACTATCGTATAATGGTTTTTTTTCAGACCTATACCCACGAATGTAAGTTATGTTAAAGATTAATCAAAGCAGTACCTTACTGTTACCCAAGAATGTAAGTTATGTTAAAGATTATTAAGATCAGTACCTAACGGTTACCTTAGTACCAAACGGTTTAAAAAAAAAATCAACTATAAAATTAGCGGTAAGTATCACATTTTATTTTTCTAGATTATGAATCAGTAACTTCCCTTGGTATTTATTTAAAAATATCTGATATTTCAGTAGTACAATTATTAAAATTAATCCACGTAAACATCGCGGAAAGAGCAATTCTCTTGGTCTGCTAGGGCAAATTCTACCATTAATATTTTTCTAGACGCCTTCTTCACTTACGTCGTAAAGATTCCGACTTTATTTGAGGGTATTATGTCGTTTACATCTTAAGAAAAATGTACCATTTTGGCTTGTGGTGAGCAGGACCTACCATTGAGCGGTCGCCCTGCTCTTTGGCGTGCACCAGCTGCTATTAATTCATCGGAATGTTCTGCAACTAAAATTGTCCACTGAAGTTATCACAACAAAACAGTTGAAATACGAGTACCTTTGCGGTTGCTATGGTTGGACATCTGCAGTCTTTTCAGTAGCATTTTAAAAAATCAACCGGTAAAAATATTTTTTTAACTCTAATACATCTATTTTTTTTGTGAAAATATTTAAAAATATATTTTTAAAACCTTATATATTTTTAGAATTAATTTCGTATAACGACTGTTGAAATGTCATGCAATTTCAGAGAAATGCATAAATGTCGGCGTGAGTGTACGTGATTTCCACCAAAAGTTGAAAGAATGCAGTTTTATTGAAGAGAGTCTATCTGCCGAGTTTCAGTTCAATCGGATGTCGGGAAGTGGGTTAATTTCCACTTCCAACATTTGCCTTAATTAATTTCCGAAAATAAAAGTGATATTCAAATAGATTTATTTAAAATATATTTTCTTCTTCTGATGATAAAGGAGAATTTTGAGTGTGATCAAAAGTGTTTTTTTTTTTGTCCAATGTATAACCCCGAACAATTAAACTAATAAGGGACTGAGTCTTCTCCTTAAAGATCTGTGAATACGTATCCCTAGTTGGTAACTAACTGTGGTAAAAATTATTTTATCCTCTGAAGGGATAAGCCGATAGAAGTGTGTTATAGGAATGTAAGCCGAAATGTACCCGAAGGAAGCACTTTTTTTTACTTCTGAGAAATTGATCAAATATCGTCATTATCAACTTCATTGGCCTGTGGACTAGGAGCCAAAATGTCGTATATAAATTGGCGACATCAGTTTTCTTTAAATTGTTTTTACTTATCGCCGTTATTCATTTAGATATGATAACATGATTAGTTACCCGTCGGCCCAGTCCAGATTTTTCGTCTATGATGTATGTACGATCTCTCTCTGGGACTACTTTAGTTACCAGTTGGCCCAAACCAGACACTTCAAAGGAAATACTCCGGGCATTCTCCTCACTCTGTTCTGTAGTGGTATTCACCGGATCCATCCGGGATTCACTCTGCACCTCACACTTGAAGAGTTTACTCGTGAACTTGGCTTCCTCCATTTTCTGAAAATAAGTATTTGTTCAAAAATTCAATAAGAATCGGTCAGGTGGATCTTCCAGTGACAAAAATTAATTATTTTTATCTTACATGAGAGGATCTCATGACTTTCAAGTTTTTGATGATGGTGTCCCTATTAGTCAATATTTCATTGCAGAGTTCTGTTAGTTGCGTCGGCAGCTCCACTATTTTATTTGGTAACTCATGCTCTGCAAACATACATATGCATTACTCTTATTAAACTCTCTCCAACTGCATCAAGAATACAAGAGTGAAGAAGTTAATGTGTCCAAATTATTTGTGTATAATATAAACAAAAGGGGACCCACTACAGACCCCTGCAGTATACCACGAATAATTTCTCTGAGTATCAGAACATCCTAGTTTGACAGGGGGCTGAATAAAATCCTTCCTAAAATATTACTGTGGACATTCCTTTTCTCTTTGACTCTCTCCAGCTGTAGCAAGAAGATGAGCAATAAATGTGAATGGCGGCGCCTGATTACAATTATATGCTGATGGAAAGTATGATACTGCATTTTTATATTTACGCTGAAAATAATTCCTTATTTTTCCGTATTGCTTTTTACTGGCATCTATCAACACAAAGCATAAACTTCAGAAGAACATAAAAAATTATTTTGTCAACGAACGGCCAATGTCATAGACGTGGCGCATGTTTCTACTGACAAATCAAAGCTTGTAATAATTGTCAAAGCGTGTACCATTCAAATTCTGCATAGTAGAATAAATCGATTCCATTCTTTAAAAAATGTCATTTGAACACAAATTTCAAATCATATTAAAATAAAATATTCCAATATTTTGGTTCCTACCCAAAGCAGAATATCAATTAGTAGATAGTAGACATTAATAATAGAAGAAAAACAATAATTTTACTATATATGCCATAGGCTACGCATAACTGGAGCATTTGGTTCTTCAGAACAGGCAATCTGCCTAGTTAGGAACTAATATCAACCTGACAAGACAATGACACATATTTTAAATATTTAAAGTTTTTCAAAGGCTATTATTTTTAATCCATTGCGATAATTAAGATATTATTCAATATTATCTACTTCCAATTATGTTATTTACTATGTGTTTAATTAAATAAATAAATACTTAAATCTACTTAAGTATTTATTTATTAAGTAATAATACTTTAAACATCTAGGATGTCAATCTACAAGCTCGTATCAAAATAAATAATGCCATACCTAAATTACACTTTATATCGTCTGCAGATGTCAAATGATCTGTTTCCACACATTTCAAAGGGTCCAAATCTTTTTTTGGCTTAAATCTTTTCTACAAAAAAAACAAATTTTTTTAATATCATACGACTGCGAATGAAATTTTTAATAAAATGTGACATATTTATTAACTTCTTTCTTTCAAGGGTTCAGTTTATAAGAATTATTCCAATCGAACGAAGCTATCGAAGTAGCTGTAATCATAACAATACATAATATTTATTAATAATCATTTCAGAGGCAAGGGTACCTCTAGGATGGAGGTCAAAACTTAAAAATAAGTAGGATTCTGTATGTAGAATGCCGAATCTCTGGAATTTCATGAACTTTGGAGCTGTATAGAAAGCTAACGTTCACCGTTGCCTTCTATAGCATTTCTTTCTTATAAATATGTCTTTTTATAATGTCAAAACCGATCGTTTGTAGGTTATTGTCTTAATAACGCAACGAAGGTGATGAAATATAGATAATTAAAGTTCAAGTTAAAGTCCAATAGGAATACGAAAAATGACAGTGCACTTTGCACTGTGGAGCTGAATATATTGACAGCAATACAAGGAGAGAAGTCAAGTGAGGCATGTACATTACGTGCGTGTTGTGGAGAGTCCTGGACAAAAGGTTCTCCTTGAAGATCCTCAGCTCCCGCGACCGGCTGGTGATGGTGCACCAGGGGGGCACATTCGGCAGATAGTTGACGGATGGGGGGAACCAAGTGAGGCGGATACATTACAGGAGTGTTGGGAACAGTCCTGAACAAGGGGTTGCCTTTGGTGTTGGTGCACCTGGGGGGACACTTTGGTCAGATGGTTGACGGAGGGAGGGAGAAAGAGAGAGAGAGTCACATGAGGTGGGTACATTACATGAGTGTTGGGGTCAATCATGGACGAGGGGTTTTTCTTGAAGGTGCGCAGCTCCCGCTGCACGGAGAAAAATTACAGATACAAAATATCACTAATTTATTAAGAATCCCTTCAAATTATTCTTAATCGGCCTACGATCCCATTTTTAACCGTGTTCCTAATAATTTGAAGAGATACTTAACATATCATTGAAGAAGAAGATAATACTAATAAATCTAAACGAAACATGAAACAGAACAAGACACATAAAAATATAAAGATAACGGTCAAACTAGGAATCGAACCCAGGATCTCTTATCTTACCGGGACAGGCGTCCTAAACCACTAGACCTTTGTGACTTTTTTATTAAGCGTCATATTCATTGACATGGAGGACACTTTGGACAGATGGTTGATGGAGGGAGGGCACCAAGTGAGGCGGGTACATTACAGGAGTATTAGTCACAGTCCTGGACGAGGGGATCTCCTTGAAGTTGCGCATTTCCGCGTCCGGCTGGTGATGGTTCACCTTGGTGGCACTTTGAACAGATGGTTAATGAAGGGAGGAAACCAAGTGAGGAGGGTACATTACAGTACCGTAGTACAGCAGTTTTAGCTATAGTCCTGGATGAGGTGCTCTCCTTGAAGTTGAGCAGCTCCCGCGCCCGGCTAGTTTTGGTGCTCCTGGGGGTCAGTTTTGGGAGCATGCTTCCTGAAAGTTCCCACTGAGTTGTTAGTTTCAGGAACACTTTTACGCTTTTCGTTTTAAGGTTTTTTAATTTTGTTTTTCTAGGTTTTAATCAAAATATTTTCAGATGCAGATTCCCAATCCTAAACATTGATTATTAAATAGTTTAGTTTAATGTTAAAAAAAAAAACAATTGCATGGAGTTATATTGATTACAAACAAAAAGACTTGTGTTTAATATACTATCACTAAATCAATCTATCACTTTACAACAAGCCGTTATTTGTTGGGGATATAATATGATACTAGGCTTAATCCATTCAATATTTTACAAAAACTTTTTTTTAATAAATTATTTTTAATATTTTACAAAAATTACCATTTGAAGAATTTCAAATACCAAATAGTGAACAACAAACATTTAAAAAAATCAACCCTTTAAATACTGAAACCAAAACAAAAATAACAATTCATTTTAGGACATCGAACCAGATTTCATTTCACATTCTCGTATTATAAAGACCGAGGAATAAAAATTTTTAATAATCTACCTAAAGACATTAAAAAATAAAATATTCTCATTCAATTCAAATTCAAAACACACATATTATTTACTCTATAAGCTTGTACCACTATTCTATCTCGATCATTTTCCAGTACCACAATATACAACTACCGAAATTAAACTTTCCGCTATTATTTATTTTATTCATTAAGTAAAAAAACTAGCTCCGGAAATTTATCAAGTGAACAATTTCATGCAAATTTATTATGTAAACGTAATTCAATATTTATACTCAGCTTATGTACACGAGCATTGCTTATAATAGAAGCGAAGTATTGCAAATTAACTATCAATGTATTCAATTTCACAGTACAAAGTTAATTAGACACTTTTGGAGCAACGAGAAAAGCGTGACATTGCCCTAACATAATTTTGCGAGTGGTACCTCAACCTCGAGTATGTACGTTAATAATTATTTTGCTTACCACTGGAATTTAGAATATCTTCTGTAAATCTGTCACATGTATGTATTTCAAATTAAAAAAAATATTTGAAATACATACATGTGATAAATGGTATATATATATATATATATATATATACCATTCCATAAAATATTAATAAAAAAACACATAAAACTGCTTACTGCAGCTTAAAGCCAATGAATCCACCTAGAATTCGCCACTTATCCCATATCTTTAGGTTCTATAAATATGTCACATTATGACAAGCGATTTCTCAAAACGTTTTTGCAAAATGGCAAAATATGCCAAAAAATCTTTTTTCAAGTGGGTGATAGATGCAGGAGCAATAAAATTGTTTAACGAACTTTAAAACCCCAAAACTCGACGTCGGTGATACACGACAGCTTAGCCCCTATTGTGACGCGATGTCGTCGACCGAGGAAGCCGTTATTTAAGAATTATATCATATTACATTTTAAAAATCAAGAAAAGAAGACGAAATCGGCGAGAGTGGGTGAAGCGCTGGCTTACGAAAGGAGAGAGTTTTTCATGAGCCGCTGCATGAAGAACTCTAGGACTTAGTTACACCAAATATAGCTAAACAGAATACTCATGTGCACAATAAACAAGAACGGATAGCAATTGCTGACGGTTTTAAGCACAGATGGCAATTTCGTAATTGCTTAGGAGCTATTTATGGGAAACATGTTGTCATTGTGCCTCCTGCTCGTGATACTTACATTTCTCTAAGTATCACGGGTATTTTACTACCGTCTTAATGGCAATAGACGGGTATTATACTACCGTCTTAATGGCAATAGACAGGTATTATACTACCGTCTTAATGGCAATAGACGGGTATTATACTACCGTCTTAATGGCGATAGACGGGTATTATACTACCGTCTTAATGGCAATAGACGGGTATTATACTACCGTCTTAATGGCAATAGACAGGTATTATACTACCGTCTTAATGGCAATAGACGGGTATTATACTACAGTCTTAATGGCAATAGACGGGTATTATACTACAGTCTTAATGGCAATAGCTAATATAAGTTATGAATCTATTCATGTGCATGTTGGAACAAATTGACGTATTTCTGATGGTGGTGTATTACAAAAAATACTCTCGTAACAATGACAGACCTGCGAGCAGACGCGGACTACGAGCAAAATTTCATACCGGTTGAATCGCCGACGAACTAGCTCGGTGGTTTTAAAATTTGCTTACTTAGGATGACACCAGGGCAAAAATATCGTTGAGCCACAAGTATGCGTATTTGCTCGTTCGTCTGTTACACACTTAATAAGAGTTCAACTTCAATATGTGATATATTTATGCTTCCTTATTTTTAGTTTTAAGTTTTTAGTAATTTATTAGTGGCTGGATGTGAATATTATAAATACCTCCCCAACCAATAATTATTTTTAAAAGATTTTGAAGATTGTAGCAGTGCATGATTCGCTAATTTTATTGATTAAATAAGCCTTTCTAAGTGAATTGTGCATTCAAGTTGACTGTCTCAATGGCAGTACATAGATTGTCTTTATTAATATATCCTTAATATTACACTCAATACCTCGAATACACTTCTGTACAATTATTGCTATAAATAAATACGTTATTGGGTTGATAGAATGGTAAATATACAGATTTTTTGGAAAAAATTCGGTTTATGGGAGTCACTCGAATAACCGAAATTGAACTTGATTTAGACTAATTTAGGGCTGGGGAATCCGAATCTGTAAGAATTAGGTGGGGGTCGGCACTATTAACTGAGTTATAGGGTTTTGAAATTTCGTACGCGATACATAGAAACCATTTATTATTTATCAATTATGACATAAGAAAATCAAATTAGTGACTTTTTAATATTTTGACATTTCAGAAGTGCCAACCAAAAAATAAAAAGTGTTGCCATATAATAATAATATCAATGCATGGAAAATTCAGAAAATTAAATATCATTTGCCAGATTTGTAGTTTATTATTTAAAATCTTGTAAATATTAAATTTATATATATATATATATAACCTAACCTAACTGTGATTTTCTATAACAAAAAAAATACCCTTTAATAACGCCCACTCGCGTCCCCTTTAGAGTTATATCCCAGTTTTCAAGTAGTTTGTGGGCTACGCTAGGTTTGTATAGACTTGTTTGTGATTTAATTCTAATACCTTTTTTCCATGTTATTTCCTGTTACAAAAAATTGCCCCTTTAATAACGCCTGCTCGCGTCCCCTTTAGAGTTACATCCCAGTTTTCAAATAGTTTGTGGGCTACGCTAGGTTTGTATAGACTGGTTTGTGATTTAATTCTAATACCTTTTTTCCATGTTATTTCCTGTTACAAAAAATTGCCCCTTTAATAACGCCTGCTCGCGTCCCCTTTAGAGTTACATCCCAGTTTTCAAATAGTTTGTGGGCTACGCTAGGTTTGTATAGACTGGTTTGTGATTTAATTCTAATACCTTTTTTCCATGGTATTTCCTGTTACAAAAAAATGCCCCTTTAATAACGCCTGCTCGCGTCCCCTTTAGAGTTATATCCCAGTTTTCAAGTAGTTTGTGGGCTACGCTAGGTTTGTATAGACTGGTTTGTGATTTAATTCTAATACCTTTTTCCCATGTTCTTCTGCCTACTCTAACCCAAACTAAAAACCTAACCTATTTTGTATAAAAATATTATTATTATATGGCAACACTTTTTATTTTTTGGTTGGCACTTCTGAAATGTCAAAATATTAAAAAGTCACTAATTTGATTTTCTTATGTCATAATTGATAAATAATAAATGGTTTCTATGTATCGCGTACGAAATTTCAAAACCCCATAACTCAGTTAATAGTGCCGACCCCCACCTAATTCTTACAGATTCGGATTCCGCAGCCCTAAATTAGTCTAAATCAAGTTCAATTTCGGTTATTCGAGTGACTCCCATAAACCGAATTTTACCCGATTTTTTATTATTATTAAGCGTATATTCCGTATATTTACCGAAAATAATTTAGAAAACGATTATGAAAATATTTGTAAAATTTTAAATAATATGTCAGTATGTAAATACAAGATGTATTGTAACGTCATCAAAAGTATGCATATTATAAAATCTAATAAATTTATCAGAAAAACATATCATTAAGATAAACATGTGGTTTCCTTACTTCTAGTAATGTTGGTCAGTGAGGACGTCATATTATTTTAGAGCAAAATAAAAATTTATATGACGTATATCAAAATATAAAGGTATTATAAATTAAAAAAATGTATCTACTCTTCAAAATATAACACGTATAAAACAAGACTGAGAAAAATAATTGAAATCTCTCGTAAAAAAAACTTCATTTCAATCTGAAAAAAGAATGTCAGAGTTTATTATTATGTAGCTAAAAATTGTTTAGTTAGCTTAATTAATTTTCTAGGTAAGTACGATCACTAATATTATGTTTAAAATTAACATACATCAGTGCAGGCAGGCAAAAGAGTATTAACAATATCACAATTATCACAAACCAGTTGTGGATAAGAGATCACGCAATAATGCTATTTTTTAATGTTTATAAGAAAAGGTTTTTTATGCATAGCACAAACGATAACAAATTATTATAAGTGAGTATCTGGTAGCGAGACAAATGAAAGATAGTGGTTGTTGTGTCACAGAGTTTATTTGGGGTGAGTCAGTAGCGCAGTTGTAAGATGACTCCGGACCGATGACGATGATGCCAGGTGTAGTGGGTGACGGAGGTGGAGTGGTCGATGCGGTAGTCAGTGGATCGACACCGCGTTGGTGGAGACCGGACTTCAGCACTGGGGATGAAGTAGTATCTTTCGGGTACTCCAGTGTGAATAGCCGAAGGTAGGGTTGACCTGGTGGCAGATGTGCGAGAGATGCAGGCCGGCGACCGGAACGGCGGCGGGGGGAACCGGCCATAGCAGCCGGCTGCTTAGTAGGCAGCGAGCAGTCGCAGGGCCTGCAGGTTTCTCACTGTTGTAACTGCTAACTGATGACTGACTGAATACATCTCGATGTGCCCGTTTTATACCGCCCAGTGTGTAGAAAATATTCAGACTTGTAGGTAGGTGCGCGCCGAATGCTAACATCGTATCTAGGGAGTTCTAGATACGATGCGTTTAGCATTGGCGAACATTCCCGAATATTCTAGTAGCATTTTTTTTCTTACTCGGGAGATATTTACAATTTGTATGCATACTTCAAGCGAGTAATTATTGCCTATAATAATTTGGTATGACTTTATAATTTCATATTACGATACGCAATACATAATTGAAATACGGGGAAACCTACAAATAATAAATAATAAACTTTTTAACTATGTTAATAACCCAGATATTCTCACTAAAAAGTACCTATACCATGAAACAAACTTACTGAAAATCAGAAAACTATTCGAATATAACATATGCCTATTATTACACAAAAACCAAAATAGATTTATACCATTGATTTATTATATTTAGATGGGACATGAAGAGAAAAAAAAACGTTTTCTGACCTCCAACTCTCCCAACGCTCTAACTAAAACTACCAAATCCGGTCTGCGCGCACCTTTTAACGCGTTCTAATAGTGGAACAAGTTTCGACCAGATACTACTACGCAGTGGTACCTCTAATTATAGCTCTATGAGTTATACATAAAATTACAACATTTATGAAAACATCACAAGTGCATGAACACTACACAAGACAAAATTATGAACTTTACGCAAATTCAGTAAAGCCTGAAAATGGTAAAAGAAACATAGGCCATGAGGTGTACACACATACAATCTCTTTCCCGATAGCTTAACAATAGTAAATAGAATGAATATATTTTTATAAAAATTTTATGCTCTGTAGTCAGCAAATTAAAATATACTTAAGTATGTTTGGTAGCAAACAATAATATTTAGTATTTTTAAGTTACGAAAGTGAAAAATGTATATTTAATTTAACTTAAGAAGAAAAAAAAAATCACACGTCGTATTGAATTCCGTCTAGCCTAAACTTTAATATTGGTTAGTATGAGAAGAATAAAAAAATGTTAATATTTTTTTGTAAAAAGTTAAAAACAATCAAATTGTTTATTCAAATGCGATAATCGGGAAAACTTGGTTAAATCGCAATGTGGTATTGCCATTTACCGGTGAAATTGGGTCACTTGTCGTGATGGAGTTTATCCAAATATGATAATCTGGAAAATTTGATTTATCCCTATGTGCTATTCCCTTTTACCAATTAAACCTGTTCACCTGTCACGATCGTGTTTAACCACACCGCCTATATACTAAAAAAAATATTTATCCAATAACATGCGGGAAAACTTGTTTAAATCCCAGTGTGGTATTTCCATTTACCAGTTAAACCCGGTCACATGTCGTGATTATCCACTCTGCCGATACAGCAATAAATTGTTTATCCAAATATGATAAACTGATATCTGGAAAACGTGGTTAAATCCCAATGTTGTATTTCAATTTACCGGTTAAACCTGGCCACCTATGAAGATTATCCACCCTCCGATACAGCATTGCTTGCACACACCGTTACGTGTGAAATAGTGTGGAGCGAAGGCATTCTGTTTTTACGACGCTTCCCCTATAATTCCGCTCCTACATGCCCGAGCAGGAAAACTGCGTTCGATGCATTCGATTTTCATGTTACAGCTTTGCAACAGGAAAATTAAAAAGGTTTTCCAGAGCGGTGTTCTAATTAGTGAACTAGTGTAGCGGGGCTTGCGAGACTCGAGGACGGTTTTATAAAAATATATAGTATCCACGAGTATATGAAATATGTAACACTCTGTTTGAACGCTCGATTTATCTTGTCGTAAAATATGGGGTCTCTACTATCGTATTTTCCAAAATTAAATGTAAATTCGAAGTTTTTTTACAACAAGTTTATTTCAAGTTAAATCATAATAATATTTATGTATTACTCAAAGCAATGGATTGCGATTGCAATGCATTGATCGCAAACATTCAATTTAAGATTCTTGCGTTAGAGTGAGTTGTTTCAAGAGTATTAACTGCCCGGAGCCAGCGGGACTGTGGAATTTCTAATTTGGGAATATTTTGAGGTTGAATTGAGTGGGACAGAGTAGGAAATTGAGATTAGGAATAGCAGTACCTGGCCACTAAATGCAGCTTAATGAATTTTGAGCAACATTTCGTTTCTGAATAGTTGTATTTAACTTAGGAGATATTGATATCATCTAACACTTTGGAAAGTGCGCCAAATATAATTACATATGTTATATATTAACAAAACCTCGAGAAAAAATTGGTTTATTACTTCATTTAGTTTGTCTCTTGTTTGCATGAAAAGATAAAGGAGAATAGTATTTTCTGCCGTATGAAAACCACCTTACAATGTACAAGTATTTTTGCTAAAATCACATAAATAACACGTTATTGTTGGGATAAAATGACAATAGCTCCTCGTGAGGATAACGACATAGCACACAGCGTGTGGCATTTCAAACCTTCTTCCCAAAAGTGATTTCGACCGATAACACCCTTCTCGGATAAATTGGTTTATTTACTAACGGAAAAGGCGAAATGTTATTTTTTCGCAAAGATTTCCTCCGACCGTTCTCCAATCACTCGTTATCCTCTCTTGAAAAAGCCACTGAAATTTATTCCATTTAAAAGTGGTCGCTCACCATTTTTTATGCTCCCAAAGGATTCAAATGCGACATTAATTATTTTGGGGAGTATTTTAATTTTCGGAAAGAGCGTTAATCTATTTTATTGCTAGTGATTTTTGGCCATGCGGCGCTTTCTCGCCCCGATTGAGTCAGCCAGCGCCAGCGTTTCGAATATTTTGTAGGTTTTCATTTTTAGGGCAGGGGCGACATCTAAGACCATTGATTGCAAACATTTTAGGATATGTAGAATTTTAATTTATTTATTTGATTATTTTTTATGAATATTAAGTAAAATAAAAGTAAGGTTATCAATCCATTTACAAAATGTTCTCATCCTGTGTTCAGTATCGGATAAAAAGAAAGTAGTAACTATATTTCATTATAAAGAAGATAAAAATAAGTGCAAAATTAAGGATGATAACAATATATTTTTGGTATAAAAATGCCAAGATTTATTTGAATTTAGAAGGCGATTTCCTTGATCATTCCATTTTCGTTACACTGTTATTAAAAAAATTTAAATTGCTTTTGAATGTTTCTAATCATGTTTCAATATATATTTTCTTAGTGGTATAATATTTTAATCCTCCATTGTAGGTTTTTACAGATTTGATTGTTCCTGTTTTATTGTCTTCAAAGATTCAACAAAGTTTTGCTTGATCGCATAATGAGGGCGCCAGATCGGGGAACCATATTCGACTATGCCATGAACCAGGGTTACACACAATCATTTATTAGAACTTTAAAAAAAAACGTTTTTTTAAATGAAAATTGAGTTCTATAATTTAAACTTGTTTACGATAAATTAGTATACTAAAGTATAAGTGGATAAACAGGTCTTTAAAACACGCGCGATTTTTCGAGCACGACGGCGTAGCCGAGTGCTCGAAATAAAGCAAGTGTTTTAAAGACCAGTTATCCACGAATACTTTACGCTATTTTTTTTTATTGGTACACTTTGAAAACATAAATATTGATATTATCATTAAAAATTTGTAAATAAGAACTATTAATGAATTCGTGATGTGACATCACAATATCTTGTTGTCATGGAAATGAAAAACACAAACATTAATTTGCAATCCGTCACATAAGATTAATAGTTGACATCACAGTTTTTACTAGTTATTGTGTGTTGTAAAATGAGTTCTAACATTCATAATTTAAATACCAAAGCAGAATCGCGGTTAATACCTGAAAAATCCAAAGACGTTTATAAAAAAGAATATGAAAGGTTCATAACATGGATGGAGGAGCAAAACGTAGTAGATGTAGATGAACGAGTTGTGCTTGCTTACCTTCAGAAAATGTCGGAACAGTACAAAGCATCGACTATGTGGGCCATACATTCGAAATTGCAATGTCTGTTGAGGATAAATAAAGGGGTTGATTTAAAATCATTTGTGAAAGTGCATGCATTCATGAAGGCAATTAGCAAGGATGACGTTGCTAAGAAGGCGTATGTATTCAAAGAAGATGATTTGCGGAAGTTTTTCACGGAAGCACCGGACATTACGTACTTATTTTTGAAGGTGGTAGCCATTTGCGGAATCTTTGGCTCTTGCAGAAGATGTGAATTGTGCGATTTACGCTTATATGATATCAAAGAAGAAGGAAGTGTATTGCTTATTACCATCCGACCATCTAAAGCCGCGTCCAAATACGTGGCAAGCCTCTGCAAGCGTCCACAAGCCCCAGCGTCTGGTGCCGCGCGTGTGGCTTGGCTTGCGTAGGCTTGCAAGAGCTTGCGAGAGCTTGCCGCCGATCCGATCGAGGTCGGATATTTTGGCCCAAGCGGCAAGCGCTTGCGGCAAACGCTGGCGTGGCATCCACACGTTAGTACAACTTACGGACTGGCGGAAGGTAGACGTGCTTTTCGTTCCGAACTTGACGTGCTTTTCGTTCCGAACTTTTTATACAAATAAAAATTCCAAACATGAATACCTGGACAAATGACACGACATTATTTTTCTTGGAATGTTACCAAGGGGAGTCGTGCATTTGGAACCCAAACGATGTGGATCATAAAGATAAAAAAAAGTGTCTGATGCGTGGACTCGTTTGAGCCGAACTGTGAATAAGCCCGTAAAGGAAATAAAATCAAAGAAAGAGATTTTGATGACAACTTTTAGGAAACATCTAAAAAAGAAGCAAGATTCCATACGATCTGGCGCTGGTATGGATAATTATTTTTATGCCTCTTTACCTTATTTTTGTTTCAATTTATTTTAGTAAATTTGTAAGAGAAATATCATTTTTTTTCCTTTCAGGCGTTGAAGACATATATGATCCCATTTGGTTCGCGTACAAGACGATGGAACTTTTTTTATTGCCTATATATACCTGTAGAAATACAATAAATACCGAAACGGTGAGTAAAAAAACTTCATATTACTTTAATGGTTTATTTTTAGGTTTAATTTTATTGACATGACATGACATTGTATAAAATTATATTGGTAAAATGTAATTTTATAAATCACGTCCTGAAGAGCGATTCTATATCTTTTGTGAGATAACGGATGTGATCTCCTGTCAGATTTGTGTGATTTTCTATGGCTGTTATTAATAGGAATTAGTGTTTAGAACGATCTAAGCTAAAATATGTGACAGCTCACATACAGTGGCGGCTCGTGACTTTTGGGTGTGCTAGAGTGCTAATATTAAAAAACGGCATTATTGAAGTTGTAGGCGAATTTTCTTTTATTCTTTTCGAAAATCGGTTTTTTGTATGAAGATTTTTCAGGAAATCCGTGTGACACACGGCCAAACTAAAAATTCATAAAAATTTTCATACAAAAAAACTAGCACACAAAAAAGTCATGAGCCGCCACAGCTCACAGCTAAAACCTGACATCGGCCCATAGAAAAATCAAATAACCGCTATAGAAAATCACACAAATCTGAAAGGAGATCGCGTCCGTTATCTCGTTACGATCCCACTAAAGATATAGAATCGCTCTTCAGGTAGTGCTCCTACAAAAATATGAAGTAAATTCTTCCCTAATTTGAATGGCGTTCAACGGCGACCTTCGGGGTATGTTTGGCATGTTTTGTATTGCATTATATTCATCCTGGTTTCTTCGCCATGAACCAAGTCTCATAAGATTGCCATTTTCATCATGTGCATCAAACGTACCTGGGGGAGTATATCTTGCTGAAGAACTTTCACTTTTTCTGAGAAAATTATGTAGGAGTACACAAGTCATCGTGATTTCCGACACAGTATCTGGTTGCAAATTAATTGGTCGTCGGAAAATTCTGAAAACTGAAGTTAAAACCCCAAATGTATTTTCCACGACAACCCGAGACCTAGATAAGCATTGGTTAAATTTCCTTTTTGGTGAACCTATTTCATGATTTCCAGGGTATGGCTTCATTATATGAGTGCTTAGGGCAAAAGCACCGTCGGCTAAAAAGACGTAAGGCACGTCATTATTTGATCCAGGAAGTGGGCAAGATGTGGGGAAATTAGTTTCGTTTCTACAAATTCTTTGCCACAATAATGAATTCTTAAAAACACCACCGTCACTAATTCTCCCTTGACTTCCTATGTCCGCAAATGTAAATTTGTATTTGCTATCGACTAATGCCATAAGAACAATGCTAAACGTTTTCTTGTAGTTGAAATACTCAGTACCACTATAAAATGGACTTTCAATAACTATATGTTTGCCGTCCAACGAACCCACGCAATGTGGAAACTTGCTCCTGTATCCTTCTTCTATTGCCAGCCAACCTTCCGCTGTTGAGGGCATCTGAAATTATAACATATTAGGTATATCAGTAATTAATAAAACAATTAATCTGTAACAAATAACAATTTAATACTGTCGGTTTATATTTTTTCAGCAATCACGACCGGAAATCGACGAGATAGAAATCGAATCCGAAGAGATGGATGGGGACTTATTAGGAGAAGACAACAATCACCCGCTGCCATCGACTTCTTCGGCCACACCTGTTTCTACGCCGAAACCCCCTCGCCGTGGTCCTGACTTTGCTGAGCGACAAATGACCACAGCTTTAGGACAATTGACAAACATTTTAAATAAGCCATCGCCTCCCAAAGACGATGAATGTGACCTCTACGGAAAGTTATTAGCTTTGAAGCTGCGGGAGCTTTCTAACAATGAAAGGAAACTTTTTATGTTAAAAATTGATGGATTGTTTGTGGAAAGACTTCAGCAAAGTGAATTCATAAGAGAAACCTCAATATCTCCTCAATATTCAAATTTTTATAGACCTCCATCGGCATCCAGCGTCCATTTTCCCAGCCGACCTTCATCATCTCAATCTTCCCATTACGAACCCTTGAGCACACCAATTCCAAAACGCCCTTCATCCTCCCAAACTTCTTACGAGCCCTCTATGAGCTTATTGAACCCAAAACCTCGAAGAACCAAAAAATTTGTTCCATTTAACCAGTACCCGATACAACCCGATACTTTCAATCCGCATTCATCCAATCGTCAACCCCAAAACGACTGCAATTCTACCCGTCCAATAGAAATAATATCGGCAGAAATACTTCAGCCCCCTCGAGAGTACATACAAACGCAGATTTATTGAAAGCGTATGAAGATTTCGAATCTTCTAATGACACGAATCAGTAAATTGTTAGTGTCATTAAAATTTTAATTGTTCATTAGTGTCTAATGACACTAATCAGTAAACTTTTTTGTAATTGTAATTTGTAATTGTAATTTGTGATTGTAATTTGTAATTGTAATTTGTGATTGTAATTTGTAATTGTAATTTGTGATTGTAATTTGTAATTGTAATTTGTGATTGTAATTTGTAATTGTAATTTGTAATTGTAATTTGTACTAACAAAAAAGAAATAAAAAATATCATAAAAAATATTATTATTGTTTTCCTTTACCTTTATTTCGTCCTTTAGAACTGCAATAATAGCCTTGCAAACTTCTCGTACGATTGTAGATATGCTTTGGCTCGATACTTTAAATAAATAATGAAGGCTTTTATAACTGTCGCCAGATGCCAGAAATCTTAAAGTTATCGCAAGACGATATTTCGCTGGTATAGCTTCCCTGAAATTGGTATCTTGCTTTGAAATCGCAGGTGAAATTTTGTTCAGCAAGAATTCAAAATCAGCCGAGGTCATGCGACAGAAGTTATCAAACTCCCCAGACGGCTCACAAAGAAGTTCATTAAACCGTTCTTCAATTAGTTCTCTGAAACAAAACAAAAAAAAAATAGCATCTACGAACACAAAACACACAAATAAACAAAATATTAGAATATAAATGAATTACCTGGTACGATTTCTGTGAATTTTAATCATCCACCATCTTCTTCTCTTTCGAATTTTCCGTTTTTTTTCATTTTGTTTCGCTTTATAATAAAAATACGTTAGCGCAAAAATGACAGCTGATGCAGCTGCTTCGACGTCCGCCATCTTTGGGCTCTGCGAATATACTGGCGCGCTTGCAAGTGTGGGGATGCCAGCCATTCGCTTGCCAGAGCTTGCCTGAGCTTGCGACAAGCTGCTTGTCGCAAGCATTTGGACGTAGCATAAAACAGTGAAGGCTCGACGTTTTACTGTTGCCGACAGTGGTGCAATTAATTATGTGCGTTTGATGAAGCAATATTTATCATTGCGACCCCAAAATGTAAGTACAGACAGGGTTTTCTTACGGTATGATAAGGGTAAGTGCACCAATCAAGTGGTTGGTATTAACACATTTGGATCATGTCCCTTACAAATCGCACGCTATCTTAAATTAAACGATCCTGAGAAATATACAGGATATGCGTTTCGACGTACATCCGCTACCATTATGGCAAATAGTGGCATGACAATTGATCAAATCCAACGACAAGTTGGATGGAAATCGGCAGCTGTGGCGACTGGTTACGTGGAAGAGAGCATTAGCAATAAGAAGAATGTTTCAAACATTATTGGAACTGCCATTAATGGAAGTGCAGCCTCATTGACTTCCGAGAATACTATTAATTTGAACAGCATTTCCTCCGATTTAAAAAACGGAGGTATTAATATTTCAAATAATACGAACTGCTCTTTTCACATCCATTTAAATAATTAGAATGTAAACGATGTAAAAAAGAATGTAAACTTTGAATAAAATTTTTGAAACATTTGTAATGTTTTATTTGACGTTTAAAATATTCCTGTCAGATTTATAGTTAAAAGTTGACATTTAGACTTCACATTTTGTTGATTTGTTGATGTTGCCATGGTAACTTTAAAAAACGCGCGTTCCATAAAGTGCGATTTAAACACGCTAGAGCGTACTTTAAATGAGTAAAAAAGGGCACCAATAAAAAAAAATAATTTATAGCTCTCAGGATTTTTTCATTGTTTCGTAATTCTAGTTATAAAACTAAGAAACTTATATTTGCTTTTTTCACTATTTTTTATGACATGGCGTTATTTTTTATATCGTAATTTGGCGTTTTTCAAAGCTATTCAATGGAACTATACATGAATGTAAAAAGTTAGGAATATTTTCAAATTCGTTATTAGTTTCCTAAATCGTAAACTGTTGCTCGTGTTGGTTTTTTAAAGTGATAACTTTAGAATCTTGACAAATCGTTGGTGAATTTGTAATTAATTTCATAATCCTACTTCTAATCTAATCTGCCGCTTTCCGTCCACCCATCAAGCTCCGGGGCGTCGACTTTACCACGAAACTCGTGTGTAATTTTGTACACGGAGTCGCCGCTCTTTTCAGGTATTTTTATTTGAGAATAGTCATTAGTGCCAAAAAAGATTACTTTTCCAATGAAAATTATTACTTTTTCATCACAAATTATTTTGAACACGATAAAAGTGTATTTTTTGGGTTATTAATAGTATTTTTATTAATAAAAATATGTGTATAATAAAAACGTGTGTTACAAGTGGTAAACTGATTTTGTGGCATGGATAACTTTTTTGATTTGAGCTTTTGATTTCGAGTAAATTGAGTTCGAAGCTCTTACTATCTTAAAAACCGTAGCTGGCTCAAAACGTTTTGAACCCTCTAATTGCCGATAAAAAGGTAAAAAAAGCAACTAAAAAAAGACGTTAACTGTGTGACAATGATTTTTCTGATGAAAAATTGAGCACATTGACATTAACATTTGACAATATTTGTCACATGAGAACGGTTTGTTTTTATAAATCGTTCTTGAGTTCAACAGCTCGGCTATTAGCCCAGTCAATCATGACAAAAAGTTCTGCTTTCCCCTAATTTGTGCCAGTTTAATGCGTTCTTTGACTGGGCTCTATGGAAAGATTTGCCTACCTCTGTGTTTCCTGCCTCCTACAGCATGGGTCTCTCCAAGACCCATGTTCACTCCTTCCTTTCTTCAAAAATACTCACAACCAATCCCCAATGATGTCATTATTTTGAGGAAAATTATTTTAAAATAAATATTATTCAGAACACATTTTTATTTTTCCCAGAGGATGTGACAAACCAGCGTTTATTTTTATTTATGACGACCTCTGAATGTCGCGGGTTTAAATCCCGGTGTGCGCGACTAAATTTTATTTTATTTTTTTGTGTTTTTTCAAAATTTATTCATTCAAAAAATAGTATGTTTTTTTTTATTTTTTATAGTGAATACCTCACAAGAGTCCCAACTGCTCCCGTCTGGAGCCAGTGAGACTATGGCATCCCCAATTGGGGGATGTTGTGAGGCTGAAGGTAAGTGGGGAAGGGAAAGAGGAAGGTGGGGACGTACCTGGCTATTCAGATCTAGTCACTAAATACGGCTAAAGCCATTTGGAGCAACGTTTCAATTCTGAATGTAGTGTACTTTCAGCACATTTCAGAGTGGAAAATACTCTCAGTACCGCCCATGTTTACACATTGATCTTACGATCACCATTTATAATTGAAACGTTGCTTGAAACGGCTTTAGCCATGTTTGGTGACCAGATCTATATAGCCAGGTACCCTATGACCTTCCTCTTTCCCATCTCCATCCCCTATCCACTATATTCAGCCTCATAACATACCCCAAATGGGGATGCCATAGACTCGTTGGCTCCAGATGGTTGGGAGCAGTCGGTACACTTACGCGGTATTCAAAAAAATATATTAAAATACATAAAATTAAACAAAAACTAAGATATTAGTAATTGTTAATAGTAATCACGTGTATCTTCTTACAAATTAATTTTTAACATTTAAACTTTATTTCAAATACCTGTTTTTTAATACATAAAATTAATTTCAATGTACATTGATTGATGTAGTTTAAAGAAATAATGTTACATTGTCATTGGAAAATGCAGAAAAACATAAAATATTGATATATCCCTCGGGCCATTTTAAACTGTAGCATACTGTCTGCCCCGTCCACAGTGAATTTGTTTAGTTTTCTCGTTTTTCGCCAATAAACACATGCAGCTTGCGAAGTGTTCCCAGATAGAGCTCGTATCACGTCATCTGGAGCATTTGAAAGGAATGTACGTCGTAACTCCCTGCATTCAAAATTAGAAAAATCTTTACTCCTACTACACTTAAAACAGTATACAATACTATCTTCCAATCCCTATTAGCAATACGGCATCATCATTTGGGGTGGCTGTGTTTAAGCTATCATTGATCTTTTACAAAAAGCACATTTTAATTATCTCTGTTGAACAAATTACTAAAATCTAAATGTTTTTAGAGGGATCCCTACTAATGTACGTTATTTTTATTTATGATTAATAAAAACAGGAGCTTGCCATTAAAATATTTTTTGTAAAACGGTTTGAAAACTTTATATAACGTTTTTCATCTATAAAATTAGCGGTAAATACAAGATTTTATTTTCCAAGACGAAGCATTATTAACTTTTCGATGGATCTCTCTGGAAACCTTTGAGATTTTAGTAAAACGTTCATTAGAAATAATTAAAATGTGAGCGTCGCGCAAACCCCCGTTATTACGTCGTCTTTACATTGTTTTGTGCTTAATTAAAATAAACGGCACGGAAAGATCGATTTTCTTGGCCTGCTAGGGCAAAGTCGACCGTACGCTCGTCTATTACGCCAGTATACAGAATATAATGTCTTAAATATACGTCATCTCCATCTCAAATTGATGCTTTTTTCTTTTACACAAACAACAAAAAACAATTTTTTTTTTAATTTTTATAAAAACTATTTAAAAATTAAAAAATTTCGGTTATATGGAAAAGAAAGTAAGTTCGTAGCGTTCTTGGTTTCCAAGGCAATAGGTATGTATTTGTGTAGGTGGGTAGTAGGTAACTATATTATTTCAACCTAACCTAACCTAACCTCCCCACATCCTGGAATAAAGATTATTCTTATTATTACTGTCTCTGGTCTTGGAAACTCCCGTCATATTTGATGTAGTCATTAATTTTGTCTTTTCCCATTTAAACTGTAGGTACTCGCTAACCGCTGATTCTCGGCCTGTCGGGGTTTCGTTAAATTTTGATAAACGTTATGCTTAACAGATGTTCAAACATGTTCCTGAATGCCAATTTGTGACTTTTCGTCTTTAATGTTTGAACGTCCTTAATTTTTCAATAATTTGTATAAAGCTTGTATTATAATATATATTGGGCAAAGTGATATGGGACTATCAAGTATAAAAAATCGAACAATCTGACATATTGTATTTGTGTTTGAAACCGAGGAGTTAAAGGGTACTAGATACTCTCGTTCCGTTTTGTGAGAGAATGCTTTCGGCCTGATAAAAGTGCAAATCGGCTATTCATTCGCCCGTTTCTCCTGATTTTGCTTCATCAGATTTGCATACCGTTCACTCCCTATTCAACTATATCCGAGGAAACTTTTTTTTAATTAGGCTTGACGATGTATTCACTTTAAAATTACTGGATTTCATGTTTTCACTGCCGGAATTGAAAAACTCTCAACGGGGTATTTTTAAAAGCTACGAATACCGTTAAAAATGTATGGAAGATTTTTGTAGAATATTTTTCTGATTATGTTTATCATACTGAAAATTTGTGATTTTCATTCATAATTATTGATTTCAAAAACGATCTAAAACCGAATAAAGAATAATAGAAGAGTATGTATGAATGTGAATGAGGCAAGAAGTGTGGGCCAAGACCGAGTTGTTTGGCGGTCCGTCCGTTTTAGACTATGAGGAATGTTCGTATGTTGTGAGGCTGAAAGTATGTAGTTGGTGGGAAAGGAGATGGGGCAGAGGAAGGTGGGGAAATACCTGGTTATTCAAATCTGTTCTAAATATTGAAAATATCGATTTAGAAATATCAAACATACTTATTTCGGTTGTCTGGGATGATCTGCGTGATGTAAAATATGCCTGCGTAATGTAATGTAATGCGTAAAATAATTCATGTAAAATGAACTTTTAATTTTCCAAATTATAACTGATTGTGGGAACCAAGCGATTAAGTACTTACTTACAAAAATTGTTTTATTTTAATAATAATTCTGTGTTTGAAATATCTATTTCTTTTGTTAAAGTTTTTGACAGATCTAAATCTGAATCCAGAAAGATGAATTTCTGATAGTTCTAAATAAGCAATCCTGAGGAAGATATTTTATGCCTAAATATTAATTCTAATAATGGTAAATATTCGGAATCGCTGGACAAGGGTTATATGAAATATTTATATATAAAACCTTCTGATTTACCTTAATTAACTATAAAAGGAATCTGACTGCATTTGGGATATTTTTAATTTTAGCATTTTAATTTTTAATTACGTAAATCGAAAATTCACTTTCGTTGTATGGAATGACAGCTGGAATAGTTTCTGTTGATAAAATTTTCTTTTGTTTGTATTCCTGATACGAGTAGCTAGAATTTGAATCATTTCAGAATGCAAATTCTAGTTAGGTACTGTTTTGGCCAAACTCGAAAAATAAAATATTTTTATGTTACTTTGTTTGTTTTTATTTTAAAACTTAAATTATTTATATTTTGGTATTATTATAATTATTGTTTTATTTAACCTAAACTATAGTAACCTAACCTATAATAATCAAACCTAAACTAAACTAACCTATATCCTAACCTAACCCAAAATAATCCAACCTAACCTAACCTATAATAATCCAACCTTACCTAACCTAACCTATATCCTAATAATAATCGAACCTAACCTATAATAATCGAACCTAACCTACAATTATCCAACCTAACCTAACCTTAATCCTAATAATAAACCGACCTAACCTATAATAATCCAACCTAACCTAACCTATAATAATCCAACCTAACCTAACCTATAATAATCCAACCTAACCTAACCTAACCTATAATAATCCAACCTAACCTAACCTATAATAATCCAACCTAACTTAACCTATAAATGTTGGGGAACCTTTAATAACGCCTGCTCGCGTCCCCTTTAGAGTTATATCCCAGTTTTCAAGTAGTTTGTGGGCTACGCTAGGTTTGTATAGACTGGTTTGTGATTTAATTCTAATGCCTATTTTCCATGTTATTTCCGGTAACAAAAAATTGCCCCTTTAATAACGCCTGCTCGCGTCCCCTTTAGAGTTATATCCCAGTTTTCAAGTAGTTTGTGGGCTACGCTAGGTTTGTATAGACTGGTTTGTGATTTAATTCTAATACCTATTTTCCATGTTATTTCCTGTAACAAAAAATTGCCCCTTTAATAACGCCTGCTCGCGTCCCCTTTAGAGTTATATCCCAGTTTTCAAGTAGTTTGTGGGCTACGCTAGGTTTGTATAGACTGGTTTGTGATTTAATTCTAATACCTATTTTCCATGTTATTTCCTGTAACAAAAAATTGCCCCTTTAATAACGCCTGCTCGCGTCCCCTTTAGAGTTATATCCCAGTTTTCAAGTAGTTTGTGGGCTACGCTAGGTTTGTATACCTAATCCAACCTAACCTAACCTAACCTATATCCTAATAATAATCCAACCTAACCTATAATAATCAAACCTAACCTACAATATTCTAACCTAACCTATAATAATCCAACCTAACCTATATCCTAATAATAATCATACCTAACCTATAATAATCCAACCTTACCTATAATATCCAATCTATCCTAACCTAAATCCTAATAATAAACCAACCTAACCTAAAATTATCCAACCTAACCTATAATAACATCACCTTTTTTAATTTTTCTATTTTATAAAACATACCTAAATATCTTTATTTTATTTTTCGAGTTAGGCTAAAATAGTACCTACCTAGTATTTGCACATGGTAAAAAATATAGCCACTCGTATCAGGAATACAAACAAAAGAAAATTTTATCAACAGAAACCATTCCAGCTGTCATCCCATACAACGAGAGTGAATTTTCGATTTACGTAATTAAAAATTAAAATGCTAAAATTAAAAATATCCCAAATGCAGTCAGATTCCTTTTATAGTAAATTAAGGTAAATCAGAAGGTTTTATATATAAATATTTCATACAACCCTTGTCCAGCGATTCCGAATAATTACCCTAATAATAATATTCCGTAATTTTTCGCGGGTCTACCTAACATAATGACATAATTCACATATGTTTCTGAAAATACTCCAATTTATTACGACAATGTCTATGACCCATTGAAATATCCCATTACTCAGGCATTATGAGATTCCCGGACAGTCTCATTCTCAAAGTAAAAATAGACTCGGCTCTGCGTAACCAAATTATATACACCAAAGCATATTTGTTATTAGACTAAGGGTGCTTGTATGAAAGGGTGCGCTGTGCATTTCCATTAAAAAAAGATTACTTGACGTGTTAACTTTAAACATTTAAAAAAATTACTACAACATTGGGTGTAACATATTTATGTTAAACCCAAGGAGGTTAAATATATTATCTTCCAAGGTTAAACCAACGAAATTTAACGTATTTTTGAGTTCACGTCAACATTCAAATTTGTGAACTTTGAAGTTAATTTTATTTTATGAGGACAGCTTATTAACTTACGGGAGAGGGAGAAACTATCAAGAAAAAAACCGCAAGATCCGGGTGAATTATTTTCTTGATCTCACAACATAAGTCACCAAATGGTGATAGACCACCATTCACATTTGATGTTTTGCTTGAGATGGTTTTAACTGTGATCACCTTTGGTGATCAGATCTGAATAGCCATGGTCCTTCCTTCCAGCCTTTCTCTTCCACCTCTTCTACCCCTCCTCACTTTCTTGAGCCTCACAATATATGAACCCCCATTGGTATGCCATAAAAATGCTAATATTAAAAAGTGCTAATTTATTAAGAATTATTCGTAATACTGTTAAATACGGGATTGCAGCCCCTTAACGAATGAATTGATAGGTTTCCTAATAAACTTTTAGGAAATTACGAATGTATTATCACGATTTAGGAACTTTCGTCATTATACATTATCAAGGCAAATGCAGGTGAATGAACACATGTTAGGATACATTGGGAATTTACTAAAAGTTTATCAGAAAACGGCCTGCATTCCTGTTTTTAACCAGATTACCAATAACTTGAAGAGATTTTCAACATCTTCAATATCATATTTCTCAGTTTATCACTGTATCACTTCTACTTACCTACGTAAACACACACTTCACCACAAACTATATATTTGCCCTGATGATGGACAAAATGTTAGCTAAAGATAGAGGAAGTGCAACACGGCATAATAGCCCAAAAATAAATCGCGTTATTCTTCTGCTTTTTACTGACACTTGACATCAGCCGTTGATGACCTAGATTATGTACCTAATGGATTCACTTACCTTTTGAATGTCATGCTCGTAGACACTTACCTCCAATTTAATGTAGTTTTTATTTTCAAAACCATTATTAGCCGAGCTTTAAGCCATGTATATTATCAAAATGTCAAAGTAAAACCAGTTAAGTTTAATTAACGATAAAACAGGTATTCGCGTACACACCGACTCGTTATAAGCGGATAATTCTATACACGTAAAAAACATAATGATTCATTCTAGCAATGTTGTCAGCAGTGACATGGGTTCGTAGATAAAACACGGGTCCCTAATCCAACATCGTTACTGTGTTTATTAAATATCCTTTTAAGTAAATCTACCAACCACGGGCTTTTAATAAAATTGAATAATCCTTCTAATCTAATTTATGTCCTTTCCCTAAATCGTTACGAAAATGGAAGGACAACCTTTTGTATGAAATATTACGTGATTATGACATTATGGAGACATCTTACAATAAACCACATAAGCCCGAGCTGCAAGATAGGTACTGAGAAACCTTGAAGAAAATTTTTATCTAAAATAACAAACATAAAATAACAATTCTAGTAGTTCTGTATTTACAGTAGACCTAGCGTCTAATGAAAATGTTTCTAATTTTCGCTTATTTCATAAGTCAAAAATAAAAATTTGTAAGTAAGTAATTTAATTTTATATTATTGTAGAAAGCAATCACTTTGTGATTTATAAATTAAATTGCAATAATTGTTTGGCTTTTTATATCGGTAAGACATCACGTAATGTTAATATTAGGATAAAGGAGCATCTTCGTTGCCTCAATAATAACGGTTTTTCTGAATTCGCAAATCATTTGATCGATAAAGATCATACATTCTGTCATAGCACCGGTGCTAACATCTTACATAAAAACGGGCATGGTAACAGACTAAACAACTTAGAGGCACTAGAAATTAAAAAAGCTGTAAAAACCAAAAGTCAGATACTTAATAATCAATTAGACATATCAAGTAGTCCAATATTAAGTCTGTTTCCAATAAACTCATAAAAAATTCCCAGTTCTCCTTACCTCCTTACCACCATGCCAGTTGATGCTTTGTTTCTCCCGATTTATTAGTATAACCCATTAGTCTACATAATTATCTGGCGGTTTTTTCCATTACTTGTGCACTTATGTTAATGTATTTTATGACCGTCTTTGTGTTGCTTATATTTGTATCATGTTGTCTCCCTCTATAATATATTTGTATCATGTTGTCTCCCTCTATATTTTGTTATATATATGCACACATTATGTACTTCTTGTTTAGTATTAATTTGTACCCTGATGATGCTTAAGTAAAGCGAAACCGGTCGGTTCTTAAATTAATAAATATCGTGGTTTTAAAACAAAAAAGTATTTTATTTTATTAATTTAATTTTAAACCATATAACATTTTATGTTAAAAAAATCAAATTTTATTTGGGAAACGAACAGTTATACAAATATATTTTAATACAAATCATTTTTACCAAGTTGCGTAAACCAGTAAAGTTTCCACAGAAGATTCATTTTATATATAGGTAGAAAAACATATGAATATAAATTTGGGGATCATATGGTGAGGCACAAAATGAAAGAGGTGTCGTGAAGGTCACTGTGTTTATTGAGTCAGTTGCCGTGACGAGGAGATGATGTAGGACAAATGTAGAATACTCCGGTTGCTGCAGTGATGTGGTCCAGGCGGTAGTTGGCGACGGCGCGCTGAGACCGGACTCGATGACTGTCAGGCACTGGCGATCTGGGGAATCAATACTCCAGTGCTGACGGAAGGGCCGAAGGTGCGGCGGACCTTGTAGGCGGTTGAACGGGAACGGCGTAGACCAGTGAGGATGCTGCGTGTTCTCGTGGTGGTCATGGTGGCGTGGAAGAAGCGCTAGTCAGAGACACTGGAACCAGGGCGCTTGTAATCCGAGTAGCGCTTGCCAGGGACGGCGATCTGGACAAGGCGCTAAGATGATGTCCCGATAGAGTCCATGATGGTACGGGCGAAGCCCGGTAAATTGTCCTTTGCGCTAGTAAGAGGAGCGCGGGTATTCACTCGTTGATTCTCGGCGGACTGATGACTGACTGACTGACTCGCTGCGTCGGGCTTATTTATACTACACGGCCGAAGGCAACAGTAGGTAGTAAATTGCAATTAAATCGAGGCCACTCGCTCGGTCTGTATGTTTCAGGAACCTTCGACAGCGCGGCAATTATGCATAGGCGGTAGACTCGAAACTTCTGGCGAGTTGTCGTAGTGTCCCAGACGGACTGCAGTATTATTGTCGTCGATAGACAAGTAGGTGCTTGTAGTAAGTAGATTGCTTTGTTTACGATGCGATTTCGACTGCAGGTACATAATTCGGGAGTAGGTACTAAGCAGGTCGAGCAAAGTTAGCCATTTAACAAAAGTTTGCCATCTAGTCAAAGTAATGCTCATTTTAATTACAAAATGGAGCAGCAGATTTTATAAACCTGAAACGGAACATGCCAGCAAATTTACAGGCAGATTTTGTTTTTACAGCGCACTTTTGTGATTTTTAACCTCAAGTAATGATGAACTTTGATTATTTATCTTGATTTCGAGGTTGCAAGTTTGGGAAGCAAACAAAGATTGCAACACTTTGCAGCCAAAGATTGTTGGGACGTTGTCTAACAATTAAAAAAAAAACCGTTGTTCAAAAATTCCAAAAAGGGCTGTACTCAACGTTAGAAAGCTTCATTATACAAAAATTTGGTAATAAATTTGGTAATGTTGTTGATATATTTAGAGATTCCGTAGCAGTACTTAAACGAAATCTACATAAACACTTTGCTGAAATGTATGACTTCTCCACTCCATAGTGAAAAACCCATTTTTTAGCTTCTGTTTTTTCACTCTTTTCTTTTATGACTTTTAACTTTAATATATATGTTTTAACTTTACAAATTAATATTGTAATTTAAATAACAATTCGAATATGATTTTAAGTCCCTATAAATGCTGATTAATTTCAATCCATTTATTTTTCTAAGTAAAAAAAAAAAAAAAAAAAAAAAAAAAACTGTTCTCCATAATGGTATTCTGTATTATTTGTAAAACATTTATGTACTACAGATATAATAACTATTTTATTTATATATTTACGTAAACTTTTAAATGTCACATAGTTAATGTAATAACACTAATAACAATGTATGTAAAAGCCCAATGGGCGTTTAAATAAATAAAATAAAAAAATAAAATAAAATAAAAATCATGGTATGCAATAGCGATGAAATTAAAAAAATGATACATTCATTTTGGCTGAGGATTAGGCACTGAAAAACCCTTTTGAAAACTCTTTAATTTTAGTTAATTTGATATTTCACATCTCTGTAGCTCATGATCGAAATTGCTTTTGCGTTGACCTAGAAATTTTAGACAAAATAACACAACAGTATGAGAGTTTTATCAGATTTTCTGCTTTGTGGTTATTATTTTTAGGTTATTCAATATTCTCAGAGGACAATTCTATTCAATTTACTCGAAATAAATGTAATTATCAGATCCTTCTCAAGTACCTATATCTCATGCAATGAATGTTTGTACAAATCTAATCAGAAAATCCAGGAACATACAACTTTTCAAAATCGAGGTGAAAACTTGTTGAGTTTTTACTCAATTTCATTGGGGAATTCGATAAAAGGAGATTTCGTCGCCCTCGTGGAAAAACTCACCAAATGCAATTTTGGTCAAAATCAATTTATTTATACTGGCGATCTTGTGAAATCGAGGTCTATATGGAGAAAAATCGCCATAATTCTATCTATACCTTTTAAGTAACAACTGAAAATTCAAAAAGCCAACATTAGCAATTAGCAAAAAGTACCAAAGTAACTTGGTCACATTATCCTCGCGAAAAATTTCTCCCTGGCGACCCTGGTTGATCTATCAATAGTTTCATTTGAATGCTTTGCTCTGATTAGTTTCCGTTTCCCTGTGTTGTTTCACGTTTAACTGCTAAGATTTCACAAAAATGCTATAATTTTTAATCTCAAAAAGATTAAAAAAAAAATAGAATTACTTCCGGCAGAAAAAGATACTAAAGGAAACTGTTATAATGTTGGTAATTAGACCTATTACACAATGTTTGAAAAAGTTCCAGTAGACAGTATTTAGATTTTTTAAATTATTTTATGTGTACCAATTGTATAAAGAATATTGCGGAGGCACCACGTTACCTCCAGTAAGTCTAACAACATACAGATCTTTTAGGCTCAGAAGCACAACTTGCAGAAATCATGACGCATTTATGGATGGATCTAAGAATGTCGAACTCCAAGACGACTATTTGGAGCATCAAAGGCAGAAAGCGGCTGACAAGGTGAGAAAAAAATCAGATCCTTCGTTCATAAAGACCACTTTCGTCCTTCAAATTCAAAAATGTCACAAAAAAATATGTATGTACATTTTGAGTGGGTATGATGAAGCTAGTGGTAAGGTTATTTGTCATTGTTGAAGTAAAATTAAGACGAGTCAGCTCTGAAATGGGCTCTTCTTTGATGAGATGATATTATTTATAATAGATTTCTGCTATAAAACGGGAAGTAAGAACAAGTCCGTCTACGGAATGAGTAGCCGGTTGGAAATATTAAAAAAGAGCCGCATAATGTGCAATAGATAAAGTTCATAAAAACCAACAAAACTATAAAAAAAAAACGGGAATCATCGAAATTAGATATAATCATAAATGTGAGAACACAAACCGACATGTAATTCACCAAAAATATTACAAAATTACCGCACGGCGAAAAATTAGTATTCCAAAATTTAATAAAGATCTCTAAAAACCATTGGAAATCCGGTTACAAACGGAATTGAAGGCCTTTATCGAATGAATTAACAGGTTTCCGGATACACGTGATCCGACATCGTGATAATATTTTTGAAATGCACTAATAGTGTATCGCCTGATCATGAGTGTGGACGAGGAAAGTGTGAAGGTGCTGAGGGAGATGGGGATGACGGCGCATGTCGGGATAAGGAAGGCCACTTTCACGGTGCGCTCTCCTAACACCGAGGAGCGTAAATAGGAGGAATGACTTAAGGATTAGGCAGTAATGGCTAAAAACTTACAGTTCATTCAAATAAACTTGCACCGCAGTCCAGCAGCGACTGCAGTGCTTAGCAGTAGAGTCACTCGGGACAGTGTGGACGTCGCGCTGATCCAAGAACCCTGGACTTATAGGGGGAAGGTCAGAGGACTAAACATGAACCAAGGTCTAATCTATTATAACGAGTCGGGGGACAGACCCAGGGCCTGTATTCCCATCAGAGGGATACCTGGCACACTGCTACCCGAACACTGCAGTAGGGACTTAGTGGCTGTGAGGCCACAGGTCACGCTGGACCAAAGAAGCAGGGAAGTAGTTGTGGCATCAGCATACATGCCCTATGACTCTGTGGAACCACCACCCTCAAGGGAAATAACGAGACTCGTCCAGGACTGCAGGGAGAAGGGTAGGGAACTGATACTCGGAGCAGATGCTAACTCGCACCACACTGTGTGGGGGAGTACGGACATCAACAAACGAGGACAGGACCTCCTGGAATACCTGATGACAGTGAACCTTGAGATTCTTAATAGAGGTAGGGAACCCACCTTCGTTATAAGTAACAGACAGGAGGTGATAGACCTGACCCTAGGAACATTAAGAGTCTCAGGATGGAGAGTATCGGACGAACCATCCCTGTCGGACCACCGACACATAGAATTTAAACTAGAGGGAGAAACAAGCAAAACGGGGACCGATACATATAGGAACCCAAAAGTAACTGACTGGACTAGATACTCGGAGGAACTAAATATAGGAATGACAAGATTCCCAGCTAAATACGGCTGCCCCGAAGAAATTGAGGACGCAGTAGAAGTACTAAGGGACTCAATGATAAGGGCATATGAAAATAGCTGCCCTCTGAAGACAAGTACCAGGGACAAAACACCATGGTGGAGCAGAAGACTGCAGGAGCTACGGAAAATAGTAAGGCAAGCTTTCAACAAGGCCAAAAAGTCAGGAAACTGGGATGCCCACAAGCAATACAAGCAATGGAATCGCATTTAATTATATATTACTCGGGAACCAACTTCTATACAACACACAACCAACACATACTTATGATTCAATTAAATTATGATACCGGAAATGATTCCGGCATAGATCTTAACATGAATGTCATTGATGATATGAACAATCTAAATAACTATAAATGGTGTGCTTACGGCGTTAAAATTATACACCAAAATATAAGAAGCATTTCTAATATTGACGATTTTTTAATTTTTCTGGATCAATTCAATAACCAATTCGACGTTATTATTTTATCGGAATGCTGGCTTAGTAAAGATTACAGCTCAAAAGTTATTCACAATTACTCTGAACACCACACAAACATATATCTTAATAAGTCTAGCGGGATCGTTGTATACATCAGAGACGGACTTCAATCTCAAGTTGATGAAATTTTCTTATCACAAGCCAACTGCCTGAAAATTGTATTGAATAATAATCTATGTATTTTTGCAATATACAGATCACCCTCTTTTCAAAATATTGACACTTTTCTGAATTCACTCCAATCAATTATCAACAGCTCAAAAAATATAGAACGGCAAATAATTATAGGCGACCTCAACATCAATACAATTACCGAATACCACCGCCAATCCAACGATTACCTATGTTTGCTAACTGAAAATGGGTTCATTCAGACAATTATTAGCCCTACTCGTGAGCAGGGCATGAGTAAATCTTGTCTTGACCACATCAACGTCAAAAAAATTAACCATGTTGACTCATTTGTCATTCACTCTACAATCTCAGATCACTATACAACAGCACTCTGCCTTAAAAACAAACCTCCTAATCCTGCTAAAATTAAACATGTTGCAAGAATAAACTATAATAACTTAATTGAAGACTTGAGCTCAGAAAACTGGCAAAATGTTCTAGACCAAACTGATGCCGACTCATCGATGAATGAATTTATCACTAAATTACATTCATATATTTCTAAACATACAAGCAATAAACTTATACCACATAAACAAATAAAACTTACGCCACGGATCACCCCTGGCCTTATCAAATCGATTGACATTAGGAACCAACTTCATAAAAAGGCGAATAGGTGCCCTGAAAATATTATAGTACAAGCTCATTACAAAAATTATAGGAACTTTTGCAAAAAACTAATAAAATCGGCCAAAGAAAATTATTATAAAAAAATAATTTACGAAAATAACTGTACTCCAAAACGTTTATGGGAAGCATTTCGCAATATAACTAAAACAAAAATAAATAAATCTTCCGATATTAAATCACTGAACATCAATAACGCGAACACCTCAGACCCAAAAATCATTGCGAATTTTGCCAATAATTATTTTACGTCAGTGGGAAAAAAATTAGCCTAATTATTAAATTATTATTAATTAAAAAATTAATTAATTAATTAAATTATTATTAGTGCGAAAAAAATTCTCAACAATCTTAATACAACAGAATCCGATCTCGCTAAGTTAAAAATCTCTAATTTCGGTCATAAATTAGACAACATCCAAACAACTTCAAACGAAGTCATAAATATAATTGACGAACTTAAGTCATCGAATGCTTGTGGTCCTGATAACGTTTACTAAATCCTTCATAGCAACTCCAATCGCGTATATTTCCAATCTAAGCTTCAATTCAGGAAAATTTCCAAATCATTTAAAACACTCTATTGTTATACTGCTTCGCAAAAATGGAGATAAATCGCAGATACACAATTACCGGCCAATTTCTTTGCTCAATTCAATCTCGAAAATTATTGAGAAAATTGTAAAGAATCGTCTAAGTCATTACCTTGAAAAAAACAATATCCTTTCCAATAGACAGTATGGCTTCAGACCAGGATTGAGCACTGAAAATGCCATTACAAACCTGACGAAAATCATCTCCAACAATATAGATAGAGGAAGAAAATGCATTGCGCTCTTCTTGGATCTAGCCAAAGCGTTCGATACTATCTCACACAAAATTCTCTTGAAAAAACTACAGCGCATCGGCATTCAGGGTCAGCTACTTAAGTGGTTAGGTAGTTATATAGAAAATAGGAGCCAAAGAGTGAATATTAACGATACTCTAAGCGATCCGGCTGATATAAACTTTGGTGTACCTCAAGGAAGCACTCTAGGACCACTTTTATTCAATATCTATATAAATGAATTATGTAACAGTTCATTTGCCGATCATATTATCACCTTTGCCGACGACACAGTATTATTATTTGAAGGCAAAAATTGGAATGAAGTTCATAGTAATCCAGAAATTGGTATTAACATGGTAAAACAATGGCTAGATAATAATCTTCTCACTCTCAATACTGACAAAACTAAATTCATTTGCTTCAGTGCAACTCAAGCGGGACAACCAAGAGAAACTCAAAGAATTATTATACACCATTGCAATGACCCAAACACTTGCAATTGCAATACCTTAGTTAGAGTATGTGGATAGCATAAAATATCTAGGAATTATTGTAGACAAGAATCTGAGATGGAATGAACATATCTATTCAATCTCCACAAAGGTCAGAAAACTCACGCATCTTTTCATGGCGATTAGAAATATTCTATGCGCAAAAGATCTAAAACTAATGTACTATGCCATGTGCAACTCTTTACTTGAATATGCATCTTTAGGATGGGGAGGATGTACCAAATCAATTCTGGACCCCTTAGCCAAAGCACAGAAATCACTACTAAGGGTCATACTTAAAAAACCATTTAGATACCCCAGTAATGATTTATTCAAAGAGATAGGAGTTCTGGATGTGAGGCAACTATTTATAAGAAAAGTTATATTATACACACAAAAATATCGTCACCTCTTCCCCTCCGTAGAACATTATCACAACACCCGACATGCAGGGAGGAATCCAATAGTTCCACTTGCTACTATGACATCCCTTGCTCAAAGACAATATTCTTACCTAGGTCCAAAAATGTTCAACCTTATACCCGGTTCTTGGAAATTGAAAAGTGGAAGCGTCCTGCGTAAATTAGTCAATGATTGGATTCTAAACTTAGGGAGAGTCGAAAGTGAACGTATGCTGTATAACTGTTAAACAAAATCACCAAACTTTCCTGATCACTAGACCAAAATTCCTACCACACTTCATTGAGTTCTGATATTGCTCCGCAATGTTTCGACATCCATTCTGATGTTTTTATACCTTCTGATGTTTTTCAACCTAAGATTTATGGTTATGCGCCCCTGAAGCCTGTCTGCTCATTAGGTACATCACTACTGTAAAGCGTATCACATTTGTACGTCGCACACTAACTCTGTGTGAAACTTGGTACCTAGTACGGTAATGATTTATAATAAATACATAACACAATATGGCGCACGAAGTAATGCACCAATTTCACCAAAGTAGCACTAAATCAGGTACTATGTATTTATATTCATAGTTTATGTTTCATAGTTTATATTTCTATCCATATATATAGTTATTGTTTTTACATTTTAGCAGTAGTTCAAGAAATGAGCGCGGTGTATATTCGTATTGTCGTATAATATAATTTGTTCTGAATTCATGTTTTAATTCAGTGAAAACAATCATGCACATAATTTATTACACATTCTAGTTACAACGCTTACCTCATACTCTGTAAATTTTAATATTTTATGTTACCAGGTTAATTCGGTAAATCCGATTATAATATATGCTACCAGATTAATTTTTTCTACATCTCACAAAACAATGTATGTGTACTTATATTTATTATATACATTTTCTTTATTACACAACTTAGTTTCAGAGAAAAATGAAACTTTTTTTTTTTGGTTTTTGTTATGTAATTATGTACATTTCAGTAATAATATGAACTAAACATGTCAATTTGTCTGTCCTAGAACGGGAAACTTTCCTAGTTGGACAGGCAAAGCATCCAATATGTAATATGTACTTTCTTTTGATAAATAAATAAATAAATAAATACCAGAAAGAGTACAAAGTGGCAATCCAGAAAGCCAAAACATGCTCCTGGGAGAAATACTGTGGGGAGGTGGAAACCATCCCACAGACTGCAAGAATCCAAAAAATTCTTGCAAAAGACCCAGGGGCAGCAAAAGGCCCATTCAAAAAAGCTGATGGAGGATATACCAACAGTTGGGAGGAGGAGTTGGAGGTACTGCTGGGGAAACATTTTCCCGGCTACAAAAAGTTAGAAGCAGATGATACCGGTACACCACCAGCCCGAGTTACACGGGAAGGTAAGGACTGGGACACTGCGGCTAAAATAGTTACTCCCTTCAGAGTTAAATGGGCAATCAGAGGGTTTGACCCTTTTAAAAGCGCAGGAGAGGATGGAATCTTTCCGGCACTTCTACAGAGGGGCCTAGATACAATCCTACTTCCGGTGACGAAGATCCTGAGGGCATGCTGTGCCCTCGGATACATCCCCATACCATGGCGGAAGACAAGGGTAGTGTTCATACCCAAACCGGGGAGAGCTGACTACGACCAACCAGGTGCATTCCGCCCAATTAGCCTCACATCATTTCTTTTGAAGACAATGGAGAGGCTAATGGACAGGCACATAAGGGACGGGGCACTGAAAGAGAAGCCCCTCCACGAGTTACAGTTTGCTAACCAAGCAAGTAAGTCAGTCGACGCGGCACTGCACAGGTTGGTGTACAAACTGAAGCAGGCACAAGCGACTGGGGAACTGGCGGTAGGGCTATTCCTGGATATAGAGGGAGCATTTAACTGCACCACTATTAAATCCATTGATGAAGCGGCAGAAAGACATGGACTCGACAAAACCACCAGAAGGTGGCTGAGGAACATGCTCTCAGGCCGGATACTTACGGTGACAAGGGGTGAGGTAAGCATCAAAGTGCTGGTGACACGAGGGTGTCCACAGGGAGGGGTCTTATCACCCTTGCTGTGGAGCCTGGTGGTGGACAACCTCATCCGGAAACTCAACAACATGGGCCTATATACGCAAGGGTATGCGGATGACATTGCAACCATAATAAGGTGTTGGGATGCAGACACAACCCGAGGCCTTATACAGTCAACACTGGCAACAGTGGAAGAATGGTGTGAAGAAACAGGACTGTCAGTCAACCCAGACAAGACAGAACTAGTAATCTTTACGCGTAAAAGGAAACTAGAAGGATGGAGCAATCCAACCTTCTATGGAAAGGAATTAGAACCCTCTGACACGGTTAAGTACCTCGGAGTCATCATAGATGCCAAACTGAGCTGGAAAAACCAGGTGGAAACTGTAGGCAGAAAGGCCTGTGCTCTGATGTGGGCAACTAGGCGAATCTGCGGCAAAACGTGGGGTCTCAAACCTAAAATGATGCAATGGCTTTACACAGCCGTTGTAAAACCAAGGATCATGCACGCAGCCCTGGTCTGGTGGAGGAGAACAACACTGAAAACAGTGATGGTCACACTCAATCACATACAGGGACTTGCATGCAGAAGTATCACAGGAGCCATGAGAACCACTCCAATACTAGCCATGGGAGTGCTGCTGAACCTACCCCCACTAAACATAGAAATAGAGGGGGCGGCGATGGCGGCAGCCTACAGGTTACATTGCAATGGCCAATGGAGAGGAGAGTTGCCCAGAAACAGTCACACGGAGATAGGAATAAGACTGAGGGCAATTAGTACGACGGCTGGGATGAAGCAGGACGGCAAGCAAGCCGAATACTTCTTCGGACAGCTGTTTAAAGTGACGTACCCCACAAGGGAGGAATGGGACTCAGTCCCAAGTCCAAACTCCAAACAGGAACTAATCTGGTTCACAGACGGGTCCAAGATGGAGGAAGGAACAGGGGCCGGGGTCTGTCTACAGGGATCTAAGAGGGAACTCAGTATACCTCTAGGAATGCACTGCACTGTGTTTCAGGCTGAGATGAAAGCCATCTTAGCCTGCGCACAGGAGAATATGAGTATCGGGTACAGAAATAAGAACATAAACATATGTTCGGATAGCCAGGCGGCCTTAATGGCACTGGAAAGTAACCGATGCGACTCCAGACTGGTGATGGAATGCAGGACTATCCTAATAGAACTGGCGACCATCAATAAAGTAACCCTGCTCTGGGTACCAGGACATAAAGGTATTGAGGGCAACGAGCGGGCTGACGAACTAGCAAGGAAAGGGGCGAAAGCACCACTTGCGGGATCTGAGCCGGCCGTAGGAGTAGCAGCTTGCCACACCAAACTACATATCAAGAGGTGGGTCAAATCCCAACACTGGAAAGAATGGAAGAAGGCACCCGGAATGAGGCAATCTAAAGTACTCATAAACGGACCGGACCCTAACCGAACCAGGCAACTACTCGATATGGGCAGAAACTCACTGAGGGAACTGGTAGGACTATTAACGGGACACTGCCATCTCAGGAGACACATGCAACTGTTGGGAGTGGAAAACACCAACATCTGTAGGAAATGTGAAGAGAAGGAAGAGACTCCAATTCACCTATGGTGCCAATGTCCCGCTCTGCTGGGAATAAGGCTCAGATACCTGGGAAGACACAGTTTGGAACCAGAAGACATCGCCACATATCCAATGACAGCCCTGGTGAACTTCATAAAAGGGACCGGGTTACTGGCAAGGGAATGAGGTAAAATGGGAGATAGTACAATGGGCCTATGGCCTAAGTGCTCGCGGGGAACGTAAGTAAACCGCCTCCGACTTTTAAAAAATAAATATATAATAGTTTATCAGGGAGCCTGTCAATTAATTCTCCAAAGGCCTGCAATCAATTAGATTACCAATAATTTTAAGAGATTCTAAATAAATTAAAAATACTCATTTTTTCCGTGCATGAAAATTTGAAACCATATATGAATCCTATAATTTCTATACCCGCTATATCCGATTTTTTGACAAAATGATCTGAGTATGACATCTTGTTCACATTTTTGCGAGCAACAAGGGGAGCCTAAAATTGAGTTTCAAAACCCTCCTTATCACGACCAAAAACCATGTTAAAACTGCGAGTGAGAAACCAAATCCGCTATATCATACGGAAAGTTACTATCAAAACGCGCTATATCGGATTCAACCAATCACAAGCAGTTATTTTGCCAAAATACAATATGGCCGCCGCTCTGGCGCCACGCTCGTGTGTCAAAATGATCTACGCGTGTGTTTCTAAACCCGCCATGTCAGCTCAGTTGACTTTCAAAAGCCTCTATATCACGAATATATATGAAGTGAGTATCAAAATCCGCTTTATCCATTTTATTTATCGAAATTACTTAATTATTGCTAGACATATACAGAAAAATAAATGCTTTTCGAAATTTTATTACTCCAATTCATTATAAAAAAAATTGTAATGCAATTACTTATGTACGCTAGAAATGTGACAGTTTTTTGCGGTTTTCTCCAAATCAATGAAAGTTGATAGCGGGTATAGAAATTACACGACTCATATGCCTACTTACTGTTTATAAAGGCGATAACAAGTGAAATACAGTTTATTATATTAAAAATGAGCTTATTGTGAGTCCATCTATGTGAATACTATATTTGCGTTAACTCTGGCGACGATACCTATAAATAACAGGTAGAATACACACCTACAAGTGTTCCCTTCATGGTAGTTTTTATATAGCATTTCTAGCGTTCATATTTTAACAATAATATTTCCCTGTAAATCTGATTTTCCAATACAGTACCGGTGAGGGTTCATCAATTTCAATTAATTCATTGATTGTAACATCTGAACCCACTCCGGAAACCATTCAACTATTGACGTACGGGACCCAGCGCCAATTGTAAATGGGCATTAAGCAGATGGCGTGGTTTTCGTCCAGAGTTACCATAGGTAAACTGACACCGAATGGGTGAACTTATAATTAAAGCTGAGTTTGTGAATACGCCAAGCTTTGCACCCTCTCTCTGAAAGGAACAAATTCATTAGTTTACTCGTATTCATGGACGCACTCAACTCGACCAAAGGGGATAGGTTACGATAAAATGCAGGTTTTCCACAAAGATTTGTGGGGCTTTCATGGTGATGATAAAAGAGTGTATTTTGAAATTAACGACCAACCAAAGGAAGGAAGACAAGAATAGTACGTACTTCAGAGTAAGATACTTTGTATATTTCAGATGTGAGTAGGACTGTTTATATTGATTTCAATGCCCAATTTGTAAGTAACTACCTAATCAATTCGTTATTTAATTCATTGGAATTACTTTTGGAGGTTATACCAATCAATGTAATATTTAATCATTGAAGAAGAAGAAAATATTAATAAATCTAAGTTAAACATGAAACCGAATAAGATACAGAAAATAAAAAAGGTAACGGTCTTACCGGGACAACGCCCTTAACCACTCGGCCATTGAGACTTACTGACTCTTCGTGAATGGTCATAGAGCTAATATTTCACGAGAAAAATTATGTGACTCTAATTATAATTAATATACATTATTTATTGTACATAACTGAATTGCTTCATTAACAACATTTTATATTTATGTAAAGATATTTTGGAGGACTGTGATTATCACCAATTTAAATGGGATGTTGGCTGAATGATTCTGTGGTTCTCCAATCCGCAGAATCCAAGGTTGCGTGATTACTCTCGTTGTGTAATAATGAGAATTCGGATATTTCCAATTTAGTTTTTATTTTAACAAAAACTCACGTTACAATAATTTTATGAACAAACAGATCGCGTACGCTAGAGGTGATTTAGGGCTAACCAAAGATATTAGAAGAACGAGATGTGCTATGCGCAGTTCGTACTGAGTGGAATTGTTTTGCCGAGTGTCGCCGGTTTTGTTCACCAATACTACTGCACACCTTCGCTTACGCTAAGGCATCGCTAAGGTATCCGCACTAATACATAGAACAGATTTCTGTGCGTACACGTCCCGATACCGTTCAAAGTACCCTAATTAGGTAGTACTCCGGCTACGGTCCGGCGGCCAACATAGCATATCTCGTTCTTCTAATATCTTTGGGGCTAACCCTACGTCTAGACCGCTGGAAACAGAATAAAATATTTTCCGCGCGAGGTATCGCGCGCAGGCTTACAGTGATGCCAGCCTCACAAGAATGTGGGTAAAAATAATGTTGTCATTATTTTCGCAAGATGTAAACTCCCTATAATTTACCCTACAATATATTGAAGATTTCCACTGACTTGGTATAATTTTTTCCCTACATTAGTATTCTGGACAAAGAGGAATACATATGGTAGTTATTCCCAGAATTTCTGCACTGAAATAAATGCTGACTTCTAGTATTACGTTGTGGAATCCGAAAGCTTATCAATTCTAGCAATACCGGACTATCAACTAATTCATTTTGAATTTTAAATAGAAATTATTATAAATAATTTTATATTTATTGTTTAAAAAAGCTCATAATTTGCCATATCAAGTACTAACCGTTAGATAGTGTTGCCTCTTTGCGACGATATTTTTTTATGAAAAATTATTATGGGTTTTCAATGATTTTTAATTAATCAATGCATTTTGAGGTCGCATGCTTTAAAAATGTAACCAAATATTTTCCTACGTGTGTACTAGTACCAACCTAAATTGTACTTTTCCATTTTACTCGTATTTCATATTATTTTCTTCTTGGAATGAATGTCTTTGTTATTCTATGTCTGGATGTTGCATGTTAACTGTTTACGGTTCATTTGTTTACCTAGAAAATTGTGTAATTTCCCAAGAGGGATATTATTTTCATTTTGCCCTGTAGTCGCTGTACAATATCCTTTTACTTTCGAAACGGAAACTATGTACGTTATCATATACTTCCACAAATTAACAAATAAATATACCTACCTACTTCTTTTCACATTATTTGGAATATAAAGTACCTACGTTCCTAGTTTCTACCCATTGAATACGTTTGACGAAAATTAATCTGTTTCGTTTATTCTCGATGTTACATTTTCCAAATTAGAATTGTCAACCTTGTTTAATGTGTAAACTCTCCCTTTGCAATAAGAATTTAAAAAAACGTAGTAAACACTATTTTATTTTTAATCTATTTATTTCGCTTGATGCTTCTGTGTTTTCCCGATGGTGACATGTTTAGTAGCGAATGAACGACTTGCATGCACTTTACTATTACTACTGTGTTTTTTATAATAACTTATGAATTCACAAAAAATCTTAGGATCTTTTATCACACACGTTTAATAAGTTTTTCTTAAATCCTTTTAGGAAAAATCTTCATGCAACTGGCTCCTTGTGGTATTGAATATCTTCTGATGTGAACAATTAATGTTTTTAGAGAAATAAATATGCATATATATATTTTTTATGTATTTATTTTTAAGAATGTGGACCTATTTGATACAAAGTAATAATTCCTTTATATTCCATTTTAACATTTTTTAACAATAATAATAAATTTTGATGATTTGCATAGCGCCGTTGCTATGAAAAAGATGAAATTATGTAGGTAATTTAAATTCCTTGAAAAGCTGTGCTTGTGTGTTTTAGCGGAGTTATTTATTCAGTCATTAAGAATTTTTTTCAACTTTAAGTATGCTTTTTTTAGTTCCGTTTCGAATTCTATGAAGTTATTATTGACCAATATCATGTAATCTGGTAAATAAGTATTGGTATTAAAGAATTTTATTCTTAGCCATTTGTAATAAGTTCTTTTGACCAAAAGTTTTTTTACATATCGGAATCTGATGCATGTATTTTAACATATACGTAGGACTCGATTGCGTGTATTTTTACATATCGGAATCTGTTGCATGTATTTTAACATATAGGACTCGGTTGCATGTATTTTTACATATCGGAATCTGTTGCATGTATTTTAACATATAGGACTCGGTTGCATGTATTTTTACATATCGGAATCTGTTGCATGTATTTTAACATATACGCAGGACTCGGTTGCGTGTATTTTTACATATCGGAAGCTGTTGCATGTATTTTAACATATACGTAGGACTCGGTTGCGTGTATTTTTACATATCGGAATCTGTTGCATGTATTTTAACATATAGGACTCGGTTGAATGTATTTTTACATATCGGAATCGGTTGCGTGTAGTTTTACATGTTGGAATCTCGTTGCATGTATTTTTACATATCGGAATCTGTTGCATGTATTTTAACATATACGCAGGACTCGGTTGCGTGTATTTTTACATATCGGAAGCTGTTGCATGTATTTTAACATATACGTAGGACTCGGTTGCGTGTATTTTTACATATCGGAATCTGTTGCATGTATTTTAACATATAGGACTCGGTTGAATGTATTTTTACATATCGGAATCGGTTGCGTGTAGTTTTACATGTTGGAATCTCGTTGCATGCATTTTTGCTCTTAGATTTATTGTATCTCTAAATGGAGCGTTTTTTCTTAATTATCTTAATTATTAGTTATTGTCCAATGTAAAGGGAGTGTGAGTTTTATAAGTACCAATAAATTCTAAGTTTGAAAAATTATCATTATTTAATACGCTCTATTTCTCTAAGGAAAACGCTTACATTGTTCGATGTTAAAAGTATCATCCTACAAATAATATTCAGATTTATGCAATGTTTTGTTGTGCATAATAACAAAACTTGCATATTTTACGAGAGTATTTTGTAACTTGCAACTTGCATATTTTATGTTCTGCAGTTTTGTGTATTGTGAATAAAACGGTTCCCCTCTATAATGTACTGGCATTTTCGTAGTTGGTTTGTATTTTCAAGAAAATGCATTTGAATAAAGTTACTTATTTGATTAAATATTAATTTTATATTGATTACTGAGTTTGTTATTTAAAATTATTAATTTGAAAAAATATTTTGACATGTTCCCTATTTCTAACAATACAACGAAATAGTACCTTCCAAACACGACATACACGTAATTCGTAACTAATAAAAACTTCTGGGTTCTGTCAAACTTTATAGTATCAAAGTTATGTTCAAGAAAATTGAAAAAAAAATGTCTCAAGAGTCGACCTGACTTTTTGTTTATTTAATGTATCAGGTGCGAAATGTTTTATTTTCTTTTTGTACTGTGCATCTAGGTACAAATATTTTTACTTGACGAATAATTCCTTCTCTATCGAAAAAAATGTATATTTTTCTTCTAAAATATTTATGTCTACCATTTCTGAAAAAAAAATCAAGTTTTCTACCTGACAATGTATGTACCTATATGTTGCCTTGACAAACAGATACGGAATAAAAAAGTCCCATCAACAAACTTTCCGAGACTTTTAAACTCGAGTTAGAGCGAGGCTACAGAATAGATAGTTTTATATTCTAGATTGGACAGAACATTGTTTAGAAGGAATTTTGAGTTCTGGCGTAACTTTTGTCTAGAGAGATTTGTATTTAAATTATGCGTAAAAGAAAGGAAAATAAATTTATGGTTAATATTTGGTCATAATAAATACAACAAACAAAGAAAATCATTACTTTCACCTTTAATAACTTATAGGTTATTTAATACTTATATAGGTATTGAGGGCAACGAGCGGGCTGACGAACTAGCAAGGAAAGGGGCGAAAGCACTACTTGTAGAATCCGAGCCGGCCGTAGGAGTAGCAGCTTGCCACACAAAATTACATATTTATAGGTGGGTCAAATTCCAGCACCGCACAGAATGGGAGAGGGCACTTGGAGTGAGACAATCCAAAGTACTCATAAAAGGACCAGACCCTAGACGAACCAAGAAACTACTCGATATGAACAGAAACTCGCTGAGGGATCTGGTAGGACTACTGACGGGACACTGCCATCTCAGGAGACACATGCAGATATTGGGAGTGGAAAACACCAATAGATGCAGGAAATGTGAAGAGACTCCAATTCACTTATGGTGCCAATGTATTGCCCTGGTGGGAACTAGGCTCAGATACCTGGGAAGACATACAACAGAACCAGAAGACATAGCCACAAACCCAATGACAACCCTGGTGAACTTTACTAAAGGGACTAGGTTGTTTTTAAAGGATTAAGGTAAAATTGGAGATAGCACAATGGGCCTATGGCCTAAGTGCTCACGCGAACTACGTGTAAACCGTCTCTGCTTTAAAATTTTAAAAAATAATTACTTATAGCCAAAAGGCGTGTTGGGGCGTATATAAGTAGAAGTATGTCCATATTCTACACTCAAAAAATATTCAGAAAATAGGATTACCCGTATCACTTGTACAAAATCAGATATAACGAAGATAATATGTTAACATAGACAAATTGGTAGACTAGCGGTTAGTCCATTGGGGAAAGGTAAACAAACCAAGTGGACGGAGCGTCTTTCATGACCGTATCTCTTTCTGTGATTTGTTAATAAATTAATACGACAGTATACAGGCAGCTCGCATTGTAATATCACTATTAGTCCACGAAGATAAAACCTGCTTACGAAATTCTAGTCCTTTTACAAAATTGCGGGACGCGTAAAAAGCGACAAACCTAAATCGTGGAAACAAAAATTCGTGCTTATTTACAAAATTTAACATTTTGTTACACTATTTAATAAGACACTTTTGGAAATGTGTTATAATTTACCCACTTTACTTATGTTTAGCGTCGCTGCGCTTGGCGGTTCGATAAATGAACATTCAGATCCTGCGCAGAAAAGTCCCACAATGAACTGCGCTGCAAACCGATGCCTGACTTTGCTTCTCTGCGCAGGGTCTGGTTATTTCATTGTGCGGTCTTCTGCGGTCAACTTACGAATGATGTGGCAGTTTATTCAAAGTATTCTCAAATCCTCAAAGTATCAAAAATATGGTCATGAGGTTTGCCTACACACCTAGATTACATGTTAGGGCAATACTACTAATTATGCCTATGTGTGTTGCCAACCTCCCGCTTTGACACAAGTAAGTAAATAGTGTTATAGATAACCTTCCGCAATACGGGGAGCCAGTAAGCCATAAGCAAAAGGGATAAATTTGAAAATAGAATATTTAACGCTTCTCTGCTTTCTACCTCCTTCATTATCTCAGTTTATAATAACATTATTGAGGAGAAAAAGTGACTAGAAAACAAGTTTCTTGAAACTTTTTTTGTTTTCCGATGAAAGTTTACAAATTTTTCTGTTCAAAGCTATTCTGTTTTGAAATCCACAGTCAATTTTCATTTACATACCATGATAATATTTGGTGAAGCATCTCACCTACATTGCTATATATTATTGCACAAGTTTATACCTATGCATTTTCCCTGAAATCCCTGAATTATCTGAACACAAGTCATCAAGTATCAAGCAAATAAATTTTAATTGCAACCGACATTTAATACTCACGTAATGAAGAATAATTGAATGTTTTGGGGTTTCCCGAAGCATTATTCATATTCCATTAATCATAATTGGTAAGTTTGCTTCAATAATTTTACTTGTATTGAATAAATTAAATGATTACCATCACAAATGAAGAACACATAAACATATCGTCAAGCAACATAAAATTAATTAAATATATTTTATTATTTAGCTAAATATTTCACTTTCTTAACTGACTGATATACTCGTATTTAAATTATTTGCACAAGAAGAAATTGCAATGCGTATTGCGTAATCCCAAAGACCTAACCTCCAACATAAACATAAAATGGTTACTCGCGGTTATATATTGTTCTCTTGGGCTGGATTTTTATTGAAATAAAACAATATTTTTTGTTTAAAACCACGAATTTTTATTAATTTTAAGACCGACCGGTTTCGGATTTTTATTCCTTGTGCACCCTTTTTTTAATTTTACGGTTTTGCAAACTGCGAACAGCCACCAGCGAACACGCGAAAAATGCGAAATGCGTATAGTGAACAGCGGATATTGTACAGCGAAGGCGGGCAATTCCATGCGATTGCGAATATGTGATTCTGGCTAATGTGCCTCTATTAGGTAGGCCAGAAAAACTCCAAAAGGTCCCAACCAGAGCTACGCAAATATGTGAGTGCGGTTCGCAGTGTCGCATACTTGACGATATCTGGCGATGTTCCCGAAAGGAGTTTCACCAAATTCACGTTCAAATATAGGTTTGGGTCCGAGACAACAATTACAAAACCTTTGCACACGTACGTTTATTCTCTCTTCTGTCTTCGGGCTATCAGGAAGGAGATTGTATGGGCTCATGACGTAAACCACTTTCAGTCCTTACTGAATTTGTGTATAATTTATCATGTTGTCTTGTGTAATATTGTAATGTAATTGCGATGTTTTTTTTTATAAATGTTGTATTCGTGTGAATAAATCCGTTTTGGATTATGTAGATCTATAGGCATATGTCACATTCGTACAGTTTTCTGATTTTCAGGTGTTCGATTATTGGTATTCTTTTTTGGTAACCCATCAGGGTTACAGTTAAAAAGTTTTGAATTACTTTATTTTGTATTATTTGTAAGTCGTTTAAATATGTGATGTGTATTTCCCCATATTTATAAAATATAATTTAGATTGGACTGGATTAAGGGGGAAGTATCATAAATAGCGCTAAACATCACTTTGTATTTACCTAGTAAAAGGAATACCACTAATAATTTATCTAAAAATTCTATAGGGGTAGTTAGAAAAATGTCTTATGTTACCAGTGAATTAACTTTTTTTATCATAAACTTTTTTATTTTATATGAAATACACATTGCAACTTTACGTAAAACTTCAAAAATGCCTTCGCTGGAAGCAGAATAGCTCTTATCAGAGAGATTTTTTTTTTAAATCCATCGGTCATCTCAAAGTAAATATGATACAGGTCATTTTAAATAAATAAAAAACACTTTAACATATATGGATTTTTGTTGTGATTCAATTAAACTTCCCGAATATTTCAATTATTTTCCGTCATACAAAATCCTATGGATGAAATCATTGTCCATGGCTTGACCGAACACCGCAACACCGCTAGTCACTGTCAGTCTCGAGGTGAATTCGGAAGTGAGAGCACGCTTATTTTGTTTATTCTCCAGTCCTCGGCCAACTTTCAAATTTCTAATAGGAATCCAGAGGAGATTGGTGCTATAGCCAAGGGGTAAGTGGAAATTAAATATTATTTATTTTGTAATATATAATTTGAAACTTGTTTCACGGTCTCAACTTTTTTTCACCTTTTTCAGGTACCAATACGTAAATAATAAAGGGGCACATAAATGGGAAATAATAAAGGGACTCGCGCGTACAGCGCCGAAAGAGACCGCTCCACTGGAGGAAAAGAAGAATAAGGTTTGTCAAAATACATCATTCCGATGGACACGTTTTCTACAATTTTTTACCGGCTTCTATCGAAGTCGGTAAAACGGAGTAGGTGGTGGCTTGAACTCGGATCTAATTTCAAAATGCATTATTTCGGCATCAATCATAAATTTCTCCAGTTCTCTACCGATTTAGTTCAAAATCGGGATTAGGGAGTTTGGATGTGCACTGTACTCGGATCTAATGTCAAAATGCATAATTTCAGCATCCATCTTGGATTTCTTCAGTTCTCTACCGATTTAGTTCAAAATCGGGATTAGGGAGTTTAGATGTGCATTGAACTCGGATCTAATGTCAAAATGCATAATTTCAGCATCCATCTTGGATTTCTTCAGTTCTCTGCCGATTTAGTTCAAAATCGGGATTTGGGAGTTTGGATGTGCATTGAACTCGGATCTAACGTCAAAAAACTTAATGTTGGCATCCATTTTGAATTTTTCGAGTTTTCTACTGATTTGGTTCAAAATCGGGATTAAGGAGTTTGGATGTGCATTGAACTCGGATCTAACGTCATAACTTCAGCATCCAGCTTGAATTTCTTGAGTTTTCTGCCGATTTGGTGCAAAATCTGGATTACGGAGCTTGGAGATGGACTTTGCGAGACTAGTGTGAAGGTGCTTTCAACGATTCTACCGATTCCTTTCAAACTGTCGCTAAGATTGGGAACAATGTCTATCAGTTTTTGTTGTTTGTTTTTGGGGTGTTCTGCCGTGTTGCGCTAACTCCTTCTTTAGACGACGTTTCGGACAGCGTTGCAGTGTCCATCATCAGGGCAGATCCGGTAGATCCGAAGATGTGATCTACCGGATCTGCCCTGATGATGGACACTGCAACGCTATCCGAAACGTCGGCTAAAGAAGGAGTTAGCGCAACACGGCATAACACCCCAAAAACAAACAACAAAAATGCTTTTAGCCGTGAAAATCTAAAAACTTACCTAATGTCTATCAGATCCATTGATAAATGCACTGAATTTCGTTGATGGCTAATTCCTGGTAGTAGTATTATAAATAAATTATTTAAAAAAATATATAAATATATATATTAGAGAGAGAGAAAATAAATATAAAATAATATATTACCGGTAACATGCATAGTAAGAATTATAGCGTATTTTATACAATGTACAAAAAACTTTTTTAATAACCTTAACCACAAAGAAAGCCAAAGTTTTGGCACTTTTCGAGGATATTATGCTAAAAACATGAAAAAAGTATTGTTAACCAAGACATTTAGATAATTTTATATCAATTTTTATCAACTTCTTTATATCTATCTTAGACTGTGTTTTTTTCTTAGTTTATGTACTTCATTCTACTTTTTTGTATATCTAAGTTAATATTGTAAAATATATTCTTTCCCGAGTACGAAAAAAACATTGAAATAAATTTTCAAATTACATTCATGATTTACAAATAAACTTTTTTCCATTTCTATCGCACTAAATATATAATCAAAAAATATTTGTCGTAACTTAATTTTACGTTTTCCCTTTTTTCACACCCATTGCTTTCTGGTAATATTATATTAAAAAAACAGTTATTGTCATTACACAAACCATACAATCAAATTTATGAACCAAAAATCTTTTCCAAGTCAAAACACGATTAGATTCTATGTGACTTTGAGTAAAAAACTGAGACGTCAAAAAAGGTCCAGGGCGTAAAAGATGTGACTGTATATCCATTATTTTGCTAGTATGATTTTTATTCTGTCAAGTTGTATCCATTATTTAGTAAATAAATATACATTTTATAAGGCACGTGTATTTTTATTTCGTATTTTATCAAAACCGTGTCAATCATCCCACTATCTACTCAAAAGACGTAGGTGTTGGTTTTGAAACCGCAGCTGTTCTAGCGGCCGACCGATTCATTTACAAGTAGCAATAATACCTAACTGTACTGAAGTCGAGATTTGATACCGTCCCCTTAATCTATAGTTTAATCCCCTCTTTAGTAGTGCTGGTAGAAGATGACCTATTCTACCTAATTTAAAATTCTACCAATTGCATTATAAAATTAAGTTAAATAGGCGGTTGTCATTCAGTTAATAGTGTAACTTTCACTTTGACCTTGCCTTTTGTTGAGTACTGTATTTTTTTGAAGATCTCAGTTGACCTTTTTAATTAACTTAAGATATCTTTCCTTTCAACTCGCGTTAAAAAAGAGGACTTCTCGCCTTTTAATTTGAAGGGTCATTTCGTTCTTATCTATGTTGCTTTGTAATTAAGTATGTATTAAAACGTTTGAAGGAAAAAATACATTTTTGCTCCCCATGTTTTTACCCTAGAACCTTATTTCCTCCAATTCTATAACACTTAACCTTCGTCGAGTCAAATACGCCAAAACACAATTACTATCGTATTTTATCGTACTAAATATTGATGTACCTTGTTTCAATTTTCAATAATTATTTTTTTGCATTAATAATATTTTTTGCAATAGTCACTAGTATAATAACAACTAGTCCGCTGTAAGTATTTAACATTATTTTTGAACGCTTTTCCAAATCGACGAAGGTTTATTATAATAATAACTATTATTATTTATTCATTCCGGAATATGGGTAAGTAAATGTGATCCACACATCCCTTGCGAATCTTAATGTGAAACCATTATTTTATATTTTATTTAATATGAATCGGTTTACATTATGAATACCAAAAAATATGCTTTGTTAAATTTCATATCGTGTCTCTTGAGTAGAATTGAAATAAAATTGTTATTTTCTTCATAAAAAAATACCATAAACTACCAAATAATGTATTTTTTCATTAGAATTTCAAAAATATATCGTAAGAAACAATTTTAAAGAAATATAATTTTATTGCTAAGATTATCTGTGACAGTTTCACTTGATTATTTTTTTTTCTTTCTTTCCAAGCGATTTGTATACCTATTACCTATATTCGGGCTGACATAAGACACTCTAAGAATGTAGACAATATTGGCTTGTGTTTTCCTCTTAAATTAATTAGTTAATTTTTATAAATTTATTTATTTATTTATTCAAACGCCATAAAACGGCTTTTACAATACAGTGATAATCGAATTAGGAACATGCGTACAGTGTTTACCAAAACAGGATAATAATTGCAATAGATTAAAGAACAATTAATGTGTACCCTAAAACACTATTGCAAGTGATACAGTTATTAATATAAGTGCAGTTAGACAATGCATAATTCAAAAGAAATATATACCAGTGTAACAATAGTTGGTAGTGATTTTATTGTTACCCACAAATTTAATTGTACTTGGAATAGCTGAGTAGGCATCGCAACTTGGCATTAAAAAATCAGGGCTGTCAGCGATTCAATGATACTTATGGATAAGAAATAAAAAATTTAATAAAATAATACATATGTTAGCTTACACTATAAGATATCTGAAGTAAAAAGTTTATGATATAGGAGCCATGCAGAAGAATATTATCATTCCTGACATTGACTATTGTGTTTGAGGTGTGTTATTATAGCTTTAGAACACATATACTACTTCTGAGAAATCATTGCCAACTGCATGCAATCTAGGTATAAGCGAGTATCTAAATGACTCCGTCCTGATATTTTTGTTGCAATTAAAAAGAGTTTTGGATCGACTAGTTCTTATATGTATATGGAAGGTAATTAGACGTAATAAATCGGGGCTGTCTATAACACCGTTAACAATTTTCTAAAATCAAGTCGGAAACAAGTCTTCTATCTGAGAGAGATAAAATGAACTGACTTGCTTTACAGACATCATGCTTACGTTGTACATGGGATTTTCGAGCACGACCGACATAATTACGCGTAAGACCCGGTTCAACTGGCCAGGATTTGGAGTGCATGGTGGAAAATGAAAACATTTTATTCATACCTTGTATACCTTAAGCACTACGTTAACCCATATAGCGGAGGTAGAAAAGCGATGCCCCGGGGAACAGGGGTGTTATTTGAACCTAATTAAACGGGTGGGGCTACCGGAACCTTAAATTAATTAAAGTTATTATACAAGATATTAATTGCACTAGGTAGGTGCTCATCGCAGCATTCTGTAATAGGAGTTTATACTAACCTAAATATAATAGTGCTAGTAGTTCTGTGAACAGCAGACCTCACGTCCAAAAAATTCATGTTTCTTACTTTTTCTCTATAATAAATCACAAGGAAAATTTCCTCGGAAATCAAGAGATTTGCATGTAAGTACTTAAATTCCCACCTACTTAATTATAAAACATATATTTTGTGAAACTTTTTTTTATTTCGAATAAGGAATTATAAAATTTGTACAAGGAAATCTCAATGACAATTCTTTTTTCAAATATTCTTCATAATATTATTGATTTATTTATTTATATATACGTCTAAAAAGGCTTTTACCTATTGAAAAAATGCAAATAAGAAAGTCCAAATAAACACGACGATATCACATTTAAAAACAAAATCTTTTACTGAACCATGGTCAAAGTTAGCCACCTTTTCAAAGTTAGCCATCTAAAGTTCCAATCAAATATCAAAGCATGGTAACTCTACATGTTTACTACATTATAATGAACTAGCAGTTAAAAACCCACTCCGCGGGTTTTTTGCTGCTAGGCCCTGCGGCACTTGGTTGGACTTCGCCCAGTTTTAGTGATTCTAACAACAGTTACATTTAATAGGTAAATATTAAGTCATTCACAGAGAGAGGGTGAGTAAATATTGTAAATAGATACAATATAGCGCCCCTGAGGTGATATCTCACAAAAGCGGCGCTATACAAATTGTCCAATAAATAAATAAATATAATGTTTACATTTTATTGCGTACATATACATTGATATACAACGGAAATAGATAAAATAATATAATCTTATTAAACTTTATTTCATTAAAACACAAATAACTTTGTTTACATCACTTTATTATATATAACGTAGTTCACCTCATCACGAGTAAGAAATATAGATTACAATTGGAAAGAAGAAGTGGAAGGAGGGGGGAGGGGTTAGAGTGGGCGGGGTTTATTAGAATTAGGAAATACAATATCGTTAGACGGGAAAGACCAGTTGAGTGGGAAAATATTTGAAAAGAGAGTTTATTAAAAAAATATTCTTGTTAATTATATTTGCTTTTATATTAACAGGTTTTCTTATTTCTAGCGTCTAGCGTCTGGACGATCTAGGCCCTCTGATTGGTCGAATTCAAATCGTATGTTTCCGGTAAATCCCGAATAGGGGGTCTGCAGGCAAAATTCGACCACTCTGCCCCTCTGGCGGTATAAGAACGAAGCAAATGACTGGCGCAAATATTTAAATATGCAGCTAACAACATGCATAGTTACGCAAAATTACTTGACCATTAACAAGCGTTTAATAAGAAGAGTTCTTCTGGAAGCTTATCACTTTGTGATGGGATCATTTATTTTGTTAAAACATAAATAACTTTGTTTACATCACTTAATTACACGCAACCTCTACATGTTTCGTGAACGAAGTTCACCTCATCAGGAGTAAGTATACATTGAAGTCAAAAATTAAATATAGATTACAATTGGAAAGAAGAAATGGAAGGAGGGGGGAAGAAGGGTAAGAGTGGGTGGAGTTTATCAGAATTAGGAATTACAATATCGTTAGACGGGAAAGACCAGTTGAGTGGGAAAATATTTAAAAGAGGGTTTATATTTTTTTTTGCTTATTAATTATATGACATGTATATTATGACATGTTTTCTTATTTCTAAAATTTCAAACTTAAATATTTGCGATGCTTTATATCCTGTGTTAAGTATTTTAAGACCTGAATTTTTATTAAAAGTGCGATCATTATTCAAGAGATGATCAAACTTAGATTCACTATTTCCATTTAGGGCTCCGAGATGTTCTTTAGTTCTGACTTTAAAATTTCTATTGGTTCTACCTTTGTAAAAGAAATTACAACCAACCCAATTCCTAACCCGCGGAGCGGGTTTTTAACTGCTAGTGTGGATATAATATGTGAAGGTACATAATCTGTATGAAAATGTTTGACGAATAACAATTAGAATAGCAATTGGTATAATATTAACAACTTATTAAATTTTGTTAACTGTTTTTTGTTTTTGTTTTTTCTTAGTCCTCAATTCCTCGCTAGGGGGTCATGCTGAGGCAAACTAGAGTTATTTTATTAGGTGCATCTTCTTTGTCGTTTTTAGTGGTGTTTTTAAGATAGATACCTAAATAAAAACAAACAGATATATTAAGTATCTCGTTAGGTACTTAATATACATTTTTCCACACAACTATTAACTGCCCGTTGGCCGTTGATGGTTGTGTAATGAATACCATTTGAAAATATCTGCTTACCTTTTTCGGTTCCACCATAAATAAACCACTCATTAGATCGATATCTTCGGACTTTTTGTATGAAACAAATTAGTCCTAAAAAACCGTAGATATGCCAATACATACACAGAAAATTCTCATTCGGAGCTTACTTATTATTAGAGACCGGATTATATGCAACAAAAATAGCCCAAAATATGCATGCAAATATGCAACAAAAATAGCTAAAATATGCACGAAAATCCATAAAAAGGGTCAAAATATGCAACATGAAATAATACAGGAAGTCGTATTTTTACATATTTTTTTTTATTTTAGTAAGCTTTCTCAAGGATAACAATTATATTTTCGAAAATATCAATTATAAAATGTATTTAACAATAAAATTTAGAATTTACCTTTAAAAACGTATATGACTAAGTACTGTTCTAAATGTTCTGTAGACTAATTGTGTCTACGATCGCTTAATATATTTTTCTATACGGAAAAGGAACGTTCTACGTCTACTGATGTGGCTGGACAGAATTTAAATTAGGGTGCGATTTTTGAACTTATTGTTCCGGGCAAAATTTCACCTGCCGCGTTGATGAAGTTATCAATTTGGCACAAAGGTTCAAACCCTGGGTTATTATTCAGTATGTTTTCAAATTTTTCTTTGAGTTTACTCGGGAATAGCTTTGGCAACGAGGAATTCATAAGGCGAATTTCCTTCATAACCTGAATAGATGCATTCAACGCCAATCCATGAGTTTCAAGCGTTTTTATACTTGCAAGTATGTAGGCAAAATGAGTGGTAATCAAAGCTAGGTTTTTTTAATACTGGCATCGTCAAACGATTCTTTGCACTGGAAAACTGCCAAAGCCTCTGCACTATCGAAGTCATTGATAACACCCTTGATGGCTTCAAAATGTTCATGGTAAAACATCGCAGCTTCGATCCATGTACCCCAACGTGTTATTACTGGCTCAGGAGGTAAAGGGATATTTGGCAGTTTTTCTTTGTAGGCCTTTATACGAGCAGGCGCCTTAAGAAACACTTTCTTTGCTGATAAAATCAGGTTATTTACATTCGCAAACGTGGATCTCACTTCTTCGGCGAGTCTGTGAATTCCGTGAGCAAAACACGTCACATGAATCAAATTGGGATAAAATACTTGGAGGGCTTTGCCTGCTTTGATCATATAGGGGGCAGCATCTGAGAGCAACACATACACATTTTCATCCGCAGAAGATTCAGGAAATATTTTTTTTATACCCTCATTCACAAATCTGGCGATCGTAGAATGATTTGCCTTTTCAAGTTCTCTGCAGGCCACCAAATAGGAAGGTGAAGGTTCAAGTTTTAATGCACCAACAATCAAATTTGCAATGTAACGGCCGCAAGTGTCGGTGGTTTCGTCAGCTGAAATCCATATGATGTTATCCTTGAGTTCATTGCGTATTTCTTCCAGCACATGTAGATAAATTGATGGTATGTAATTTTTACGTAAAGTAGATCCATCCGGTATATTTTGATTTATGCAATATTTTCTGAGAAAATCCTTCAAGGCAGGATTTGTCAGTTTGTATGGAGGGATATTGCTTGCAAGAAATGCTTCACATAGATCCATGCTTAAGTGATTTTGTTGTTTACCTTTGGAGGTTACTTCACTGTTACTGCTACTTGCCACTGTAAAAACTTGTTATCGTGGGCCCTTCTTCTGCACTCCTGCGATATGAACACTGGTTTTGACATGCTGGTCTATTTGGAACTTTTTTGTGCTAGAAATGTTTTTCTCGCAAACTCGGCAGTATAAGACTTTTCCTTCGTATGTAAATATTCCATGATATTCAGCTATACACGTATGGGCACTTTTTTATCAGGGGGCATGGTTCAATTTCACAATGTACAACTTCCGACCAGTCAAAAACAAAATTCGCAATTCACTGAATTACCATAAAAATATACAAAATCACCCCTCATACGAATGAATGAATTGTTTTCGGCAATTAGCCGAATTAAGCAGTAGGCGCAAGCGGAGGCGAAGATGAGAGAGGTTCCCCCGGCTCCGGCCGCCGGCCGTAGCGATCAGTTATCAGTTCTTCGCTCGTGAGGCTATGTGAGGCATCTGAACGATACGCATAGTGTCGCTATGTGAGGCATCTGAACGATATCAAGCGTAAATATGCAAGATCTCAAATTATTTGCTAAAATATGCAACTACCGCTGAAAAGGGTCTAAATATGCATTTGCATATGCAAATATGCAAATGCATATAATCCGGTCTCTACTTATTATACTATGTACACCAATGAAAAACTCTGAAAGTTTATTCCATAGACTTTGAGTTTTTCCTTCGTGGATATAGTTAGGGAATTATATGACGTCATAATATTTCGGTTCCAATTTTTTAACCTACTTTTTAAGCATTTTAATATATGTTTTGATCAAAATACAATTTAAAAAGCGCAAAATACCGCCACCGAATACTAAATAAATACAATTTGCCACTATTGAAAGTAATGTCAAAGTCAACGTGCATCATTTGCTTCCTATAGCGGCTGTTGAAGTGAGTTGTTGAAATTGACACGATTTCAGTGGAGTTGGACGTATTATTAATATTATAGGGTATTTGGTAATATGTATACTTAGAAAATATTCGAAGACTGTGCACTTATTCTTCTAAGTTGTGAATCAATTTCATACATTTAAAAACTAGTTGATTCGTCTTCTCCTTTGTCTTTATTTTTCTAACCTAATATCACCATAACATATCCCGGGCAGCAATCTGCAATAACGTTAATGAATAATAGCATATTAAATCAAATATTAACAATAATATGCTATCTGTTGAAATAACCGGTCGGTGGCCGAGTTGACATCGCGCGTGGGTCCCACCCAGGCGTAGTGTGTTCAATTCCTTGGCTGGCTAAGTCCTCCATCACAACACCAGCAACATTTTCCGCTTACTGTGGTGGTAGTAGGAGATTTTCAAATATGTTCAGGTTATTCGTAACCCGGGAATGTTTGTCTTACATTAAAAAAAAAGGCAATGATAAATTCCATCGAACGGAATTACAATTGTATTAACAGTGGGAGGAAAAAATATTACATTCGCAGACGATACAGTAGCTATATTTGAAGCAGTAAACAATAATCTTCAGTGGAAATATCACATCGAAAACCTTTCAATAAGGGTAAGAAAATTGATACATATAGTCTTTGCAATACGAAATATAATTAAACAACAAGACCTAAGAAAAATATATTTCGGATTGTGCAACCCCATCTTAACATATGGTTGGGGAGCGTCAGGTAGAACAATTTTAGATCCGCTTGTGAAGGCCCAGAAATCCGTTATTAGAGTCATTTTGAGTAAACCCTATAGGTACTCTAGCGATCAGCTCTACATAAAATTTAATGTACTTGATGTTCATAAAAATTACATAAAAAAGGTTATTATTCACGTACACAAAAATCTAGAAAATCTTGATAAAATTGATCATAAATATATCACAAAAAGTCACACCCGAAAGGATCTGTGGTCCCAGGGAGCAATACGGCAAAGTATCAAAAGTCGTATACATATCTGGGACCGAAATTATATAATAAAATCCCCAATAATTAAATATTAAAACATGCAAAATGTGCTTCATCGGTTCAATAATAACTAAATGGTTGATTAGCTAGGGGAGGATGGAGTTTGAAAAACTGTCAAATAATGACACTTAAAATTTTACATGCTTACCTATTAATGGCTCATTTAGTAAATACTTAATATATATTCAATTTTGTTTAAAAAATAAATTAAATTAAATTTAAAAAAAAAAAACAACACTTTAATTTTACAGAATAAATTTTTAACAATTTTACCAGAATTTGGTTCCTTAGAACGGGCAATCTGCCTAGCTAGGAACTAATATCGACCTACAACTCATAATAACACTTGTACTTATTTTTTATATACTTATACAGTTATTACAGTATTATTATCTTGTCATTTTTGCTATATACATTTATCTAATGTAATCTAATAAATAAATAAATTAAATTAAATTTAAATGTCTGAATTAAAACACATCTTTTCACACTTTTTCATAGAATAATATTTTTTTAGATTTATCTTTTTTCACCGAAAAACGGGCTCTATTGGAAGTATTAAGAATTTGTATCAGATTACGTCACAAATATATAGGATTGTGTGCTGTGCTGTATATATTATGTAGCTATACATTTCATACAGTGATATCCTGGCGAAACGTCACCGAGAAACAGAATTTAGTCTCACGTACACCTACTTATTATTTTTAGCATAAGTGTAAATTCCAACTATACGTTGTTCGCATTCGTATAATCGAAATGTTTCACGGTGTGTTCTTTTTATTACAATTAAAATTAACCTTAAATTTTATTATTTTAAATGTGTTTCTTAACAGATGCATTAATTGTACCTACCTACTTAAAAATGGATGTTTGCTCAAGTATTTTGACTTAAATTCCTTATAACTTTAAAGACGGAACGAAGGGCAATTATCTCTAATGCGCTTTACCCCAACTCACCTTACGATATTTCAACTTTGAGAATCGGGTTAGTGTAATTAAATCTTCTCAAAATGGAAGGAACAAATTGGACCAATGCGAGTGAATAGTTCCTACGTCAGCCCATCACATATGTATTACTGTCACGTGTGCTGTGTTCCCATTTATCAATAGTCTGAAGCGGACGTAATTTTGAATGAAAAGAGAAGAACACAATGGCGACACAACACATCGAAATATATTGTTTCGAACAGAGATAAAGCTCTTTCTGAGTTCTAAACAACAACTATAATTAAATTATATTAATCTAGATTAGTAGATACCCACTTGCGTTGGTCAAAGGCATAGATAAAATCGGTGGCTAATTTATGGGTGAAGAAGGGCAGATTTTGCAAGGTCGTACTAGTAAAGAAATTAGGCGGAGTAAAATATTGAAAACGATGTTGCACAATAGTCCTAACTGCCCGGAGTCAATAACCGGAGGAACTACGGCATCCCAATTCGTAATTGCGGTTAAAAACGGGATTTCAAGCCTTACGAATGAATTAACACGTTTCCTGATTAACTTTTAGTAAATTACGAATACATTATCATGATGTCGGAACACGTGTTCTTGAAAATCCGAATATTTTTGCAAAACAACAAATCAAGGCAAATCGATGAAACATTCTTAAATAATTTAATTACCAATAATTTAAAAATATTCTTAATAAATTAGCATTAGTCATTTTTCTCCGTGCACTCACACAGAATGTTATTATTTGCAAACTATTTTTTTAATTAACTCAAACCGGATCGACCGCGGGCAATTAACCGATTACCCGCAAGACCTTAGTTATAAGGCCAAAAAATTTCGTATTTTCCACGAAATAATTAACAAATTTTCTTTTACATAGACCCAAAATCTTAACAAATTTTCGCTTATGTATACATAAACCCGATCCCGCTAATAAAGGCTACTTTTTCTAATAGGTACAAAAATTAGAATAGAACCCAATATAAATCAATTTCCATTTGCTAAGTACAAATATTGGCCAAAATGAAATAATAATACCAAGTTAAATAAAGCTGTACAAATATTTGTTTCACAAGAGATGAAATTTCCCGTTAGTCTTCAGAAAGCGAAGACTTGCAAATCTTCATATTAAATCATTTATTATTCAAAGAGAATCTGTCTGAATTTACAGAAGCGATTTGGTTTGATTTAATGGCAACACAATAAGTATTTAATAAAATGTCTGAGCATTATATTTATTTTAATACATAAAATTGAATACCCGACGTGGCTTTAAAAATAGTGTAATCTACCATATAGAACCTTCGTTCGAACCATCTATATTATTATTTAATTTATTTTTAATATAGGATGTAGGACTAATACAACTGGGATTTAGGCAAACTTTATCGCAGGTAATCTCGGTTACAGTCCGTCATCATAATCAACTTTGTAAATTTTGTCAAACAGGTACCTTTTCTGAAAACATTAAATAATATGTTGGTAATGGTAAGCACTTATAGCACGCGCAATTAGAATTGATCCAAACAACAAAACAACCGACATTTGGGAATGTGTACATCGGTGAATAATATACGTAGGTATTCACTTCCCGAAGGTGGTGTTATTGAGAAACGTCACTGAGAAACAACATTTTTGTCTTTCTTACGACTAATTTGTGTTTGTACATTGATTGAATTTGAATAATATACTTTTTTATAATTATTATTCGAAAAAAATTGTTATATGTATATTAATAATTGTTATATTGTATTAAAAATTAGCTTTTTTCATTTTCGCTGGAATTTCCTTTTCTGACGTCGAAGAACATGTTTGAAAAATGTTGTATGTGGGTCATTCCGCCGTTTCGTTCAAATCGCATGTTCTTGCAAAAAAGTCATATGAAAAATAATGTTTTTCAAGAAAGTTTTATTGGAAAATGTAGTTATTTAAAAAAGGAAAAAGTAGTATTTACCGGATTAGGCATTTGTTACTTAATAACTTTATGGTATACAAAAAACATGCTAAAATCTCATTACCTTCCCCGTGTAAATGAGGGACCGGTAAATTGATCAATAAATAAGAACATTTTACACTAGTAAAATCACTACATTCATTAATCGACCTGAATGTACAACTAATTTTGCATATTTATTGGTGTTTAATTTATTTTTAAAGTTACTGTATCATAGAAAGAATTGAGATTTTGTTTTTGTCCAGAAAAAATCGCTGTCGTCTTCCGCCAAAGCGGTAATTAAAATTGTGACCGTGTTTGTCACTGTTCGTCAGCTGTACCCCACCCCGCGCCTCCGTTACTAATCAGTGTACCGCTATATCTGGACGGGGGAGGACGTGCGTCGCTGAATAAAGAAATATCTGCGATCTCCGTGCTCGAAAACGACTTTGTCACCGACCAGGCATCATTACCTTCCAGCATTTTTTAAAGTAAGTACATGTTTTAAAAATTCGAATCATGAACCTATAAACTATAATTAGTCGGACTATTTTTTATTGAAACATAAAGATTTGTAATGTCATTATTAAGCGAGTTATTAAGGAAAGATTGTCAAAACCTCATTACCCTCCGTCTCATTACCTTCCGTATCGTAAAATTTTTTGCCGGATGGTAATTTAGAGGTGTGGAGGGTAGTGATAAATTTGTAAGGGTTATTTTTACGTGCATCTGGGACCATGTTTGGGGGTTCATAAAAGTTAATATTATCAATAAAAGCAGTTTCTTGCGTTCTAGCGTCGGACTTAAAGGAACAATCAAAGTACATCAGGTGATTTGGTCTTCGTCGTTGCCATACAGTGTTGTTTTAAGAAGCCTCAGCTGTTTCAGTTGCCAACACAGCAATCTGTTATGTAAGCACAGCAAACATCTGGGAGTACTGAATGTAGAAAATGACGAAGCCTGTATAGATGTCACAGTTGACATGAATATTGAAAACTTAAGCCTACAAATTGACTCGCCTACTATTTTCAATAATATTGATGACAATATGCTATTGAGCGAATTCGACGGCTCCATGTTTTTGGACGATACTATTGCTTCAACGCCAGAGCCTGCTAAAACTATAGAAAAGAAATGTAAAGTGAAAATACTCTCAAACGTCCCGTTCGACTATCAGCATTATTCCCTTTATAAAAATAGTACGCAAGAATTCAATCCTTTCGATCAATGTGAGTTCGAGAAGTTCATCCGATCCCTAAGAGTAGAATATCCTGATTTCGATGAATCAAAACAGCAGTCCCCCAAAACTGTGGAACTCCCACACATGGACATTGACGAGGAAACCAACAAAGAGGATAAGGAGGCGCCATTCAAATACTACTTAGATGACTGGATAATGGTTCAATATAAAATAACTAACACGACACATCATTTCATTGGGAAAATTATTGGAAAACATGAGTACACACTAGAGTACAAAGTAATTTTTTTGAAAAAAGCTCAAGCAAATTCCAAAAAATTTGTCTGGCCAACAATTAGTGACGACGATTTCATTTTGGAATCACAAATTCTTCAGCGCTTGCAAGATCCAGATGAGAATGAAAGAGGACAATTCACTTTCAAAAATTTGCCGAACTTTGATTTGAAATAGTTTTCCAGCAAAAACTTACACAAGAATGATCTCAAGTTCCTTAAATATTATGTTCCTATTTAGATGTAAGACCTTTATCTTGTACTTATTAGTTACATATGTTGTGTTTGTTTTAAGTATCTCTGATTTTATTATAAACTGCATTTCAATTGACTTCTAATTTTTTCTTATTTTTAATTATTATTTTTATTATTTCTATTTTTCAAATATTACAATGTTTGCTTAGGAATGTGAAAATTTTGTATTTCTTGTGTACAAACCTACTTATAAAACGTAATTATAAAGAATTTGACTATTCCTTATAATTTCTGGGTAAGTAGTATAATAGGAAAATTTTAGTTGTGTTGGGTTTGATGTTCCAGCTGCCTTTTCTTAATTTGTATTTTGATATTTTTTTCCATTATTTTTTAACAATTCATACAGATATTGCAAAAGCATAAGTAAGCAGAACTGATTACGTATGAAAAAATGTATTTCTTGTCTCCAATGTTCAAAAGTCTGAATAAAGCATTTAGTTTTTCACTATAATAGGTTTTTCTTCTTTTTCCTAATCCGCTCACCACGTCAAATGATACTTAGCATGATTTGAAATCTATTTTATTATTCAATTTCTATTCAAATTTCATTATTCACAGACATTTTAAGAACCTTAAACATGTTCACTACCATCTATTAATATTTCATTACCAAACTTCATTACCATCCAAATTTTTAAATTACCATCCAACAGTTTTTCATTACCATCCACACCTTCATTACCTTCCATCAATTTTCTTCAAATCCAAGTGTCGCACAAAGGTGCCCTTTTCACTTTTATACATCTGATAGGTAAGGGAACCCATTTCTATAAAAATATATAGTAAAAAGGCAAAAAAAAAAAAATCCGCGGAAACAGGCAAATTTGAACGAAACGGCGGAATGACTCATGTAAGCAACGTATATTTATGAGTGCTGTGTTCCTGTCAACTCGAACTTCGCGACATATAAAAAACAATCTTTACTATGGATACCTATTTGAGAGTTCATATTTAGTGAGAAACTAGCGCAGACCCGTGAAGAATTTTATAATTCAGACTTTGAAAAGGACAATGAAAATCATTTTTTGTCAAAAAAATAATAATAAATAGGTACTTAGACTTAGGTACTTTATCGCTTTATTGAATGTGTTTTTCACAGAACCGATTTTAGTATTTTTTTTATTTTTTTTTGTATTAGGCAATTCACCCTAAAGAGAGTGCTATGTGAAATAATTAGTATTTTTAATAATACCTTATCTGCGTGCATTTATTAATTTCACACATTTTTACGCTCTGTGCTGTACGTACCTAAGTTTTACAAAACCTCGATGGTGAGTGGTTCATTTATGCCTCGATGGTAGACGTAAAACTAATAAGAACCAGAAATTGCAAAATTCTCGGATGATTGGATTATTTCCAAACTTGAGATAATTTACATTTACGTGAGAACACAGTAAGTACGTTTTTCAGAAAAATAAATTACTGCCTCACTTTTCTCTTACTCTCTTACTCTTACAAACTCACTTTTTGGCTGTCTAGTTTATTCGAATAATAATATTAGTTCACTCTTCATTTTGTGATCATAAGAACAATGTTAAATGTTACTTGTTTTATTTTCTTTAGTAATTGGTTTATTGTATCTATATTTATTCATAATCATCTTTACTGTAATATTCGTTTAAATTTGTTTTAATATATTATGTATATAACCATAAATATTATAGTATTTACCTATCTCATCCTGTTTTACTCGTAGATCTGAAAGATCTCATCCAGAAATATATTTTGGAAAAAAAACCTGAGAACAGGCATACCTACTTACGTCACGAGGAAAAGAATTTTCAAAAGTCCCATTCTGATGTACTTTTACTATGATAGGTTGATAAAGAAAATGAAAAGTCTTGTATATCAGAATGTGACTTTTGCAAATTCCTAGCTGCCTTTTTGCTTATAACGCCAGCACAGTAGGTAGGTACAATATATTCTATTCGCCTACGTCAGATCAAAAAAGTTTACTTTAGACTAGCAAATTTTCACACCATTTTTCCGTATTATGTTTTGCCGCATCGTCAAGGGGTGGCGCTGTGCGAGGTAGAATTTTCTTAATTCTGGTACGAAGCGAGTTTAATAGGTAAAAGCGCAATCTCCTCTCTTATCACTACCATTTGGTTTGCTTCTGAGAACTGGACATTGATAATTATTTCTCGAACCCGCAATTGAGTGCGGTGAAATTAGTTACTATAGCTTATTTGGTACTAAAGAATTATGAATCGTCTGAATTACGTACGTTGACTTCTTTAGTTAATAATTACGCCGCCAGTGGCGCTACGACATTCAGTCTTTTTCTTTACAGAGTAAGATTAGATTACAGGTTTTTTATGTTTTCGATTATTCCTTGAATATTATTTGCCGTTCCTCGAATTTTCACTTGCAGTCGTAAAGAAAAAATAACTTAATTTCAATGACTTGTTTTATACAAAGAAGTTTATTATTGCGCACAATCAAAATAGTGGTGTCCTGTCAAATTAAGTTTGTAAACAAAACCGAACGTCAAAGTTGTAAAACTTCGTTCCAATAAGTAGTGAAAATGATTTCGGATATGCTTGATGATTTCTTTGAGGACAATCAGGATAGCAATATTGAAAATGTATGTTATAATCATGTACGTCATATCAAATTTCTACCTAAGTACATATTTCTAGAAAATATTTTTTATCTTTCGGTAACGTACCCTACTATAGTAAATATTTTTCAGATGGTTCCTGACAATCAAAATGTTGCCAAAATTCTTCAGAAATGTTCACACTTAATCAAAGGTAAATATTTTTTACATCGGTACCTTCCAATGAGTAAAACAAGTTTATATTACTTTTGAAAACTTTTCTTCTGTTATAGAAGTACAACCACAAGACCAACACTGTAACATTCTGAAACAGTATTTTGGACACACTGTGTTCCGACCTTTACAATGGCAGATAATCCAGTCTATTTTGGAAGAGAAAAGGGACAACTGCGTTATAATGGCCACTGGCTATGGAAAATCTCTCTGCTACCAATATCCCGCTGTGTTTACTCAGGGTTTGTCAGTTGTCATCTCGCCTCTTATCTCACTCATGGAAGATCAAGTGATTTGCCTGAAGGTTTGTCAATATCTTTTGAAGCTTTTGTTTTCAACCCATAAATACATAGTCTGGAATGTATGCGTGTTTTCAGTAATACGTCCGTAAAGACCAACAATGCGTTTTTAGTTTCTATATCGTTTAGAGGGTGTCCGGGGGTAAAGTGTGCTAACTTCAGGAGGTAATCCAATGGTTTAAAGAGACCGGTGGCTTCACCCGGAAGTGTAGATCAGGGCGACGTCGCTGCACATCCGAAAGAGACGATCGCTTTATTATCTCATAAGATTTTGCAATAGGTGCCATTTTTGTGACGCCAAGTGTAGTTTGTATTTTGTGATAGTTTGTTGTCCCTCTTGAACATATTTACAAAAGGTTCTTCTGCTGTATTGGACTTACACCGAAGTTATAACCTACTATAAAACAAATAAGTCCAAAATAAATAAGTATCCGATTTTTCACAGAAACAGCGCTATGTAAATCAGCCAAATGTTATTATTATTAAATGAGAGTAAAGTCTTGTCTTCCGAGTAAAGTTTTTTTGGTAAAAAAATATCCAAAGGGTTAAGTTTGTTTTTTTACATTGTAATTACATTTATTTCAGAATCAAAATATTCCAGCCTGCTTTCTTGGATCGGCTCAAAATAAGAAAACGGAAGTGATTAATCGGTTAATGAACAATCACTATCGCGTAGTGTACTTGACTCCTGAGTACGCCACTGGTGAAATGGGTAATTTTTATTCTTCCTCATTCTTTTAAAAATGTTCATGTTATTTTATGTGATTGAAAATTGAAAACTACAGATGATCAATTTTACTTCAGTCTCGAAGTAAACCTGTGTATTTACTTTCCGTTGGTGTAGATCAGAGATGGGCAAACTTTTTAAGGAAAGGGCCAGATAAAATAAAAAATTATCTAGGCGGGCCGGAAAAAAAATTTAATAAAATAATTTTTTATAAGTGATATAAGTACTTTATTTTTTAATTTTTACATCATGCATAATATTGATTACATTATATGCTAAAATGGTAAAAAAGTAACAAAAATTGATTATTCTTTAGAAGAGTATGAAGGCGTATGTGACAGATGAAACTGTGGCTGAGCTTCTAAAAGTTTATCATAATCTGGTAAAAACTGGGATGAGCTGATTCGCAGTAGTGAAGCTAAATGGTCGTCAGTCAATCGGTTTTTAACACTGTTTTTGCGAAGCTTCATAGTAGAAAACACCTGTTCACAGATATAGGAAGATGCAAACATCGCAATTATCTTCTTAACGTGAGATTTCAGGTTTGGGAAACTTGATTTTGACAGGGCCTTGTAGAACTCAATTTTGGAAACGTTGAGAAACAGTTGCTTCAATTCAGTGTTACATTGCAACTCAATCAATTCGAACTGCAATTCTGGTTTCACTGATTCACAATCCATATTAAATGACATGCTAAAAATGTCCAGGTCCTGTTCTATAACTTTGAAGTCTTGGAATCTTCGTTCAAATTCTTCATAAAGATATTTCACGCTTTTCTCATAGTTCTTAAGTTGGTCCTCCCTAACTGCAATAGTTTTTAGTCTTGGAAAATGGGTAAAGTCTTGCTTGACTAGTTGTTTAGAAAATAGATTCAATTGCATTTTGAAACTCCTGATACGACCCCAAATATTATTGATTAATTGATTTCTTCCCTGGAGTTTAAGGTTCAATTTATTGATGTGACTGAGAAGATCTGTAAAAAATGCAAAGTCTGAAAGCCATACAATATCTTTCATATGTTCACATTAGTCCATTCCTTTTTCTTCCATGAAAGAGATTATTTCGTCTTTTAAATCCCAAACTCGTTCAAAAACTCGTCCTGCACTGAGCCACCTTACTTTAGTGTAGTAAAGTACATCAGAATACTCAGACTGCAATGAGTCAAGAAACTTTCGAAATTGTCTATGATTGCGTGCTCGTGAACGAATGCTATTAACAAGCTTAATAACAACATCAAGCACATGTTTCATGTCTAGAGCAGATTTACACAGAGCTTCTTGAGTATGATACAATGAAGAAACACAGCTTCGTTTCCAGGAAATGATTCCTTAAACATGCCTACGAAACCAGATTTCGTCCCTGTCATATTCGGTGCTCCATCAGTAGTGATGTTACAAATTTTGGTCAAAGGTACTTTCAAAGACGTGATAGTTTCTTGAAATTCTTGAAAAATGTCTCATCCTTTGGTTGTTCCCTTTAATGAACGCATGCAAGCTAATTCTTCAGTAACACAAAAGTTGTCATCAAAACCTCTTATAAATATCAGTAACTGAGCTGTGTCAATTATGTCCGTACTTTCATCCAACGCAAAATAACAGAATTTAAACTCGCTTATCTTTAACTCTAGTTGTGAGACAAACTGCTTATCAATTACTTCAATTCTAGAAGAAATTGTTTTTCGAGACAAACTTGCTGTCTCAAAATCCTTTGTTTTGTCAGGACACAAAATGTCACATACTTGGATTATACAAGTTTTTAGAAATTCACCATCAGAAAATGCTTTGTTACTTTTTGCAATATTGTATGCTACAACGTAACTGGCATGTGTAGCTAGCTTTTGAGAACAGCTTTGTTTTTTAAAAATATTTTGCTGACCTGACAGTTTCTTACGTAGAGCTTCTGCTTTTTGCTTCCATTCCCCTTCGGTCATAGTTTCATAAGTGGCGTTGTTATGTTTTGTCATGAAGTGTTGTGAGAGTTTGAATTCCTTAAATACCGCTACAGCTTCATTGCATATGAGGCACACAGGTTTATCCTTAATATGTGTAAACAAGTATTTCCAAGTCCACTCATCTTTAAAAATACGACATTCTGAATCAACTTTACGTTTTTTACTTGCCATTGTAACGATCAAAAATGTCAAAAACACTACCAAAAAAGCACAACCATAGAAACACAAGCCAGGCATACAGCCGCAGAGGTGACTTGACACTGACTACGCACGCGACGTCGCGTCGTGACTGTCCGAACTACACTGATGAACATTGAACGATTGAACACTGACCTTGACAACAGAGGAAATGAAAATGGTAGCGCCCGATTCGTCCCGAACTTAGCCGAGCAACACACGCATTGCACTTCACATCGCCATGCTACCGATCTGCAAAGCGCGAGGTTGTGTGCAAACTAATATTAGATGCAATAATACTGTACTTAAAACACAATGAGAAGGAAACCGTTAAGTATTCTATTCTATCTACGTAGAAAATACATTTTGTTCAATTGGTAAATTGTGGTAGGGTTATTCAAAACAATGTCGCGGGCCGGATTGACTAGCCTGGCGGGCCGGACTTGGCCCGCGGGCCGTACTTTTCCCATCACTGGTGTAGATGATTTCAGTAGATAAGAGCAGGATAACAGCCTTCAATATAAAAATTAAATGGGTATTTAACCGCCAAAATGTTCCTAAACAAATCAGTACTCAATACCCCTGACCACACACCGTGCTCCTAACTTTCGATTCAGTTCCTAACTAACTAACTAACCATCACGCCGGACAGACCGCCAACTTGGTCTTGGTACACACTCCTTGCCTCATTCACATTCATACATCGTATACATACATACTCTTCTATTATTCTGACTCTTGACATGGCCCGACTCAAGTATCTGATTCACTTGGTCGTGCCATGTCTTCCTCGGGCGTCGCCGACTTCTGCTACCATTCACATTTGCATCGTATATTCTCCTTACACTACTTTCTTCTGTCATTCGCTCTACATGCCCAAACCATCGTCCCTTTCTTGATCTTACTCATTACACTTACATCAGCCTTGCACTCTTTGCAGATCTCCACATTACTCACACGATCATACATGGTTTTACCACACATACGCCTCAGGGATCTCATTTCTACAGCATTCAGTCTACTTTCATCCTTTCTCTGCCAGTTCCATGCCTCACTTCCGTACATCAGGGTAGGTACCAGCACTCCATTGTGGACTGCTAGCTTCGCTTCTTTGGATATTTTTTTGTTAGCGCCAACTGCGTTCAGTCCTCCATTAATGGAGTTACCTGCATTTACCCTACTTTCAATATCTCTGTCAGCCTTCCCATCTCTCGTAAACATACTTCCTAAATACACAAACTCATCTACCTCTTCCAAGTATTCCTCATTCACAACTATATTGCACACTGTTTTCGTACTCTCTCTTTCAAACACCTTTACTTTAGACTTACTTACATTCATTATTAACTCATTCTTCATGCATACTTCGTTCATCCTAGACACGAGAGACTGTAGATCATCCATACTATTAGTAATCAGCATACAACAGGCAACATACTTTCAGATTACTCAAATTCGTGCCAAATCCCACCTCTTTCAATTCTTGCATACAATTATCATTGAATAACCACGGGACATTACGCAAGCCTTGTTTAACACCTTTTGTGATATCAAACCACCCCGTAAAACCACCGTTCACCCTAACACATGCAACGCTTCCCTCATACAGAGACGCAAGATTGCCTAAGTCAGATTAGTATTCACTCCATACTTGGACAATACCTTCTACCGTTGCCAACCAAAAAATAAATTTTCTTTCAGTCATAAGGTGCATCAAACGGGTATTCTTTATATTTCCTGTAAATAGGGGTACCGGGTTTCTAGTCGGCGAGCTGCTATTTTCATAGCCTGGCCCAGTTGCTGCGAAATATGAAGAAGCAGTCCAGGTAGAGCAAAGCGGTCGGAGTAGATGTTGCGAGTTTGAGGTTTGGAAAAGTGACATTTATTTATTTATTTATTTATTGTTTGTTTGTAAATATTACATAATACAATTAATGAACTTAAAATGTCCAACTAGGCGATTGCCCGTTTTAGGACATTCCAATATGATAATGTTTTTACATGTAAATTAAGTAAATTATAGTGTTGACTATTCTGTTGTTAAAATAATACATATGTATATTCATATTCTAGAATACTTTCAGTTATACCATGACATATTTTACTATTGTTTAGCTGACATAATAAACTAAAGAAATATTAATAGATAAAAACAAGAAAATGAATTTGAAAATGAAACTGAATTGAAGAAATTCTGTTGGTAAAGTAATACAAATGTATATTCATAATCTAGTATACTTTCAGTTATACCACGACATTTTTTTTTTTTACTATTGTTTAGCTGATATAATAAACTAAAGAAATATTAATAGATAAAACAAGGAAATGAAAAATAAAAAAATAAATAAAAAATGAAAGTAAAGAAGGAACTTTTCCTTTAAGGAAAAATATCACGAAGAATTGAGCAATTTTCGAACTTTCATTATGTAAAAATACAGTTCCTGTAATGCTAATATAATACCAATATAAATTAAAATGTAAAGAAGAATGTAAAGAAAAACAAAATTTACAATTCAATTATTGTTTTTTAGCATATTCTCGCATTCAGCTCTCCCCAAGACCAGAAGCCAATTGTTTACCTGCATACGCAGAATATTAGTACTCTTTGCCTTCCATGCATCAGGTATGAGATTGAGCAGTTTAGGGCCTAAGTATGAGAATTGTCTCTGTGCTAAAGATGAGGAAGTGGTGGGCGGAACTGTTGGGTTTTTTTTTTGCATGTCGTGTATTATGACAGTGGTTTACGGAAGCTAAGTAGTGCCTCTGTTTTTGAGTATGTAATATGATTTTCCTCATGTATAATTGTCTTACATCAAGAACACGAAACTCTGCGAACAATGAATCGCTGGGGTACCTGAAAGGTTTTTTCAGTATGACTCTTATAAGCGATTTCTGGGATTTAGCTAAGGGATCGAGTATGGTTTTAGCACAACCTCCCCAACCTAAGGAAGCATAGTCTAATATGGAATTGCACATTGCAAAGTAAATTCGTTTCAAATCATTTAGACATAGAATATTTCTTATTGCTATAAACAGATGTGTAAGTTTCCTGACCTTTGTGGAAGTAAAAGCTATGTTTTGTCCCATCTCAGAAATTTATCAATGATAATTCCTAGGTATCTTATATTGTCCACACATTCTAGGGTATTGCATTTACATGTAATAATGTCGTAACAATGGTGTATTCTAATGTTAATAATTTCTTGTGGTTGACCCGCTTGAGTTGAACTGAAGCAGATGAATTTCGTTTTATCCGAGTTTAGAGTGAGGAGATTACTATCTAGCCACTGTTTAACTTTGTTTATGCCAAATTCAGCTTTACTGCAAGACTCATTCCAGGTTTTGCCTTCGAATAAAAGTACTGTATCGTCAGCAAATGTAATAATGTGGTCTGCAAATGAAGTATTACATAAGTCATTTATATAAACATTAAACAATATGGGACGTAGTGTACTTCCTTGCGGTACGCCATATTTAATATTGGCTGGATCACTTAGAGTACCGTTAATATCCACTCTTTGGCTCCTGTTTTCTAGGTAACTAACCAACCACTTGAAAATTTGACCCTGTATCCCAATTCGCTGTAGTTTATTCAGCAGAATTTTGTGCGAGATAGTGTCGAACGCTTTAGCTAGATCTAAAAAAAGTGCAATGCATTTACTACCTTTATCTAGATTATTAGAGATGATTTTTGTCAAATTAGCGATGGCGTTTTCAGTGCTTAAACCTTTGCGAAAGCCGAATTGTCTACTAGAAAGGATGTTGTTATTTTCGAGATAATGGATGAGACGGTTCTTTACAATTTTCTCCATAATTTTAGAGACAGAGTTGAGCAAGGAAACAGGCCGGTAATTATGTATCAGTGATTTGTCCCCACTTTTATGCAGTAAAATGACGATTGACTGCTTTAAATGGTTAGGGAATTTCCCTGATTTAAAACTTAGATTCGCAATGAACGCAATCGGTATGGCTATGTATACTTTAATGATTTTTAGAAGATTTGATGAAATCTTATCGGGACCACATGCTTTTGATGACTTAAGGTCGTCAATTATCTTCATGACTTCGTTAGTTGAAGTTGTGATTGAGTCTATTTTGTGACCGATCCTAGGGATAGTTAAATTGGCGCGAGCGGTTTCTGATTTCTTACACTTATCGAGAATTTTTTTTCGCAAGTGTGTCACCCACAGATGAAAAGTAACTGTTTGCAAAGTTTGCCATATCTTTGGGGACTTCAGAGTTTGATGTGTTAATGTATAGCGATTTTATTTCAGAAGATTTATTGATTTTGGATTTGGTTATGTTGCGAAAGGTATCCCAAAAACGTTTTGGATTGCAGTTGTTATCGTAAATGAGTTTTTTATAATAATTTTCTTTCGCCGATGTAATTAATTTCTTACACAAATTCCTATACTTTTTATAATAACATTGTAATACCAAATTCTCAGGATATGTTTTTGCCTTTTCATGAAGATGATTTCTTCTGTGAATCGATTTAACTAGCCCCAGGGTGATCCATGGTGTGAATTTAATTTGTTTATTAGATACGGTTATATTACTTGTGTGTTTTGATATATACTCGTGTAGTTTGATAATAAATTCTTTCATTGCTAGTCAGTATCTGATTTATCTAGAACATTTAGCCAGTTTTCTGCGCTCAAGTCCTCAATTAAATTGTTGAAATTAGTTTTAGCAACGTATTTAATTTTCGAAGAAGAGGGAGGCTTGTTTTTAAGACAAAGAGATGTTGTATAGTGGTCTGAAATAGTTGAGTGTATAACAAAAGTGTCAATAAAGTTAATATTTTTTACATTAATGTGATCAAGACAGGATTTACTCGAGCCCTGTTCACGAGTAAAGCTGTTAATAGTTTGTGTGAAACTATTTTCAGCGAGTAGACATAGATAATCGATTGATTGACGGTGGTAGTCAGGGATAGTGTTAATGTTTAAATCTCCCATTATAATTTGCTGTTCAAATTTTTTCGCATTGTTTAAAATTGCTTGCAATGAAAAAAGGAAGGGGTCAATATTGATGAAGGAAGGAGATCTGTAAATGGCAAATATGCATATGTTATTATTCAATACTATTTGCATACAGTTTGATTGTGCTAAAGTAATTTCCTCTACATGAGCTTTAATTCCGTCCTTGATGTAGATAACAATTCCACTAGATTTGTTGAGGTTGGTTGTGGTGTGATATTCAGAGTAATTGTGGATTGATTTTACGGTGTAGTATTTATTTAACCAGCATTCGGTTAATATTATAACATCGAAAGATGAATTAAATAGATCAAGAAAAATTGTAAAGTCGTCGAGATTTGATATGCTTCTAATATTCTGGTGTATGATTTTTAGACTATATGAGTCCCAGTTATAGTTGTTTAAATTCTCCAGGTCTCGAATTATATTCATATTGATGCTAATTACAGAATCATTGTAATTATCCGAAGGTAACTGAAACATAATTATGATTAAATTTACTATGATGTGTGGTGGTGAACCCGTAGTTCTTTTGCGAAAAGTCAGCAAACAAAAGTTAAAAACGAAAGTGTAAATTACTGTCTTGTTAATCAGTGTTTTATTAATATATTGTATAGTAGATTGTGAGTTCTGATAATTCGAGTATGATGCGTATTTTACTTCGAGATGAAAGTTGATTCCACTAGTTATATTAGATATAAAAGATGATGGTGTTGTTATGAGATAGCTTTTTGCAAAATATTTATCGGAAAGCCCGATACCGTGAGCAAATTAGAGTGCGCACACCAGTGCCGCCCCTTGTTAATCCCGAAGTGCATATACGTGCAGTTTCTTATGTTCTAATGTAAACAACTTTTTCCTGGCAGTTTTATTGAGTTCAGAATAAATTGTACAATTTGAAATGGAGGGCTATGTGTAGGTGGATTGAGAGATATTTTTGCTCTCAGTGTGTGCTTTAAGCTCATTGGCTGGCGGTGACCGGCCAGTGTGGTCATGCGTCGTAAATACTGGGTCTGCAGTGCATGCCCCATTCAGACTTGTGCAACCGGGAGGGGTTGCGATGTAAAAATTGGTTTTCTTCTGCTGCCATGGTCAAAAAACTGCTTCGCGGTTTTTGGGCTGCATTCGCATTCAATACAAAAAGAATAATGAAATCAACCAGTGAAAAATATTATGGCTTAAAAAATATTTATTCATACAGAAATAGATCAACAAACGCCGGTTCTGAATATATTAATTTTCTCTACATAGAATTAATAAATGGTTATTTAACAATGAATAAAATACGATCTCTTCAAAACGCCCTGTTTGATTGGTATCACCAAATACCCTATACATAATATTAATAATACCACCAACTCCTGACGTTTCCCATACATTCTGATGGCAGCCTGCTACACTAGTGCCACCTAGCGGCTTGAGTTGTGCGCCTTGGTTTTCTCTTATACATTTGAATGAATTTTATTTGAAATTTAGTTTTTTTTTTACGTTAATAAATTATAAAGTCTAAATATTTTTTTTAAATTATATGTCCTACATACGACCATACTGCTTTTTTTTGGCTCACACCTTCAAAAAATATTAAACCGGTTATTAACCCTGTCTTTGATGGTTTAGAAAGGTAATAAAATACTTAATATAATTGTGAGAAATTTTGCAATGTGAATTGAAAATATTGTAATTTATTAATATTACTAGCTGCACCCCGCCACGCCTTGCTGAGGCTCAGTCTGTCTGTGCAGATAGAGAAACAACAGCGCGTATTGATTTCAGGTCCAACAGATGGTGCTGTTTTTCAAAAAAGCATGATTGTAGAATAAATTTTTCAAAAACTTTGATAATTATTTTAATTTTTAAAACTAACTATTAAAAATATACAGGTATGTACTTAAGTTGTCTAGCTCATTGGTGGCACTTTTCAGGAAGTGAGGATGGATCATGGATGGATGGCTTATGGTACTGCTACTTAAAGCTTCATTGCAGTCCATCTTTCTGTTACATGTGTCGTTTATGGGAAGATGAGAGAGGTACAACCCATCTATTAGCAGTACACTCAACAATGTTGTGTTTTACTGATCTAGCACTTTATCCCAACACGAGGCTTGTTTTTACTCAATGTGTTTGTTTTAATCTTCAAGAATCATATAAGTGACATCCGCGTAAAAGGATAGCCGCCGGTGGCTCACATATGCGACAGTTGCGAGCACCGTTGAAATGTAAAGGGGAATTTAAAGGAAATGTTCTATAAAAAGGATTTGCATTATTTTGTCCCTCTTCTACCAGAAATCTCTAACAAATTCGATAAAAATTAACCTTTTATATTCAGGTGAAGATCTGCTGACACGCCTCCACCAAGCCACAAAAATATGTCTCCTGGCAATAGACGAGGCACATTGTGTGTCCCAGTGGGGCCACGCTTTCCGCCCCCAGTACAGGGACCTTGGGAAACTCCGCAAGCTGCTGCCGTCCATTCCAATACTAGCTGTCACTGCAACTGCAACCAATGCAGTCACTAACGATATCATTGAGTCATTGGGACTAAGGTGGGACTTAGAAATATGAGAAGGAATAGTCTATTTGATTACATAAGTTCACCAAAATCTTATTAGGTTTCTGAAGATTTTATTATGAAACAATTTTTTTGCGCTGTTTTGAGCGAAGAATTTGACCTCAGGGGTGCTTAACAATTTTAGCAGTGACATAACTATAGCATTTACATGGGGGGTTCCACCCTGGAGGGTGGGGGAAAGGGTGAAAAGGGTCGGGTGTGGGGAGTGGTTTGAAAATTTATTAGAAAGTTTTTTGGGAACTCTATTTACCACAGCTTATTATTTAGTTTTTTTTACATGTAATGCGAAATACTGATGGGGGGAGTTTAAACCCTGTAAACCCTCCCCCCTTGCACACATCCTTGAATTTTAGGCATGATTTTATCAGTTTTCTGAATACATAATAAGCTTTTTGTGATTTACCACACTGACATTTAAATTGCAACAAAAGAGTCGAAACTATTAAAAAATTTTGATTTCGCCCAAACAAAAAGTAATAATGAACAAAACCTTCACCATTGTTGATACAATCCATCGTAATTTGTACAAGTTTGCTTTTGCACAATACAATACAACAAATTCCACATTTCCTTAGCAAACACTGTAGAGCTTCCAAAAAGCATGTCATGCAGCATGCAGCTATTGAGCTATAAGTACATTAGCAAAAGCATGTCATGCAGCTATTAAGCTATTAGTACATTAGCACATAGACAACAATGGTACTGACCAAAAATAAATGATGTAGGAAAACCTTATATTTTCTAACAGTTTTTAAGGGACCCAATGACTAGACCGGCTCAGAGATTTTGATGTTCCACTTTGACCCCCACCATATGAATGGAAAAGAATTATATTTCCTTACATTTTTCTCTATAATAGTATAAATATAACTGTTCTATAGTTTTTTTTTTCTCTATTTCCAGAAGTCCTCAAGTTCTGTGTTCAGGATTCGACAGACCAAATTTGTTCTTTGAAGTCAGAGATAAGTCACCCAGTACGTACACGGATTTAAGTTCTGTCATCAATGAAAACGCTGCGTTCAATCTAAGAAATAGTTCAATGATTATTTACTGTCTAACAAAACTAAACACAGAAAAGATAGCATCAATTTTAAAAGGTAAAATTAGATTTTTTCAATGAAATAACAACTAAATAACCATGATGCGTTTACCCCAGGGTAGGCAGAGAGAATGGACCACCAGATATCTCGGCCTTGGCACACACTCCTTACTTCATTCTCATTCAAACATCATCTCATACATACTCTTCTGTTATTCTGATTCTTGATATGGCCTGACACAAGTATGTGATTCACTCGATTATACCATGTCCTCAGGCATTCTACATTAACACACTTTAATCGGGAAGGGTATTTCTACCCGTTTGGTCGATTGATGCTTAACGTCGGGAAGGGTATTTCTACCTTCTGCGCCCGCCTCATTACAATGGCAGAAAAGAATAAATTATCCGATGTTTTTATATGAATATTATATACCAATCTCTTTGTAAAGGTCCCAACTATATGTACATAATTATCAAATTCCAATGCAAGTCTTTTTTTTGTATTTATCTTGGAGTCTTTTGTGTACATCGATATTTCAACTAAAATTACCTATATTATTGAACACCTGACACTTGATTGGTATTGCGTTTGAAGATCAACGAAATAAGTAATTTAGATAACATATTCTGTTATTCTAATAATTCAATTCCTGAAACGAGGGTTTTTATGACCAGAAACCCGAAACAAATCTCTCTATCTCTGTTCCGCACCCACTCAACTCCTAGGTGCGAGCGAGCGGAGAGTGTCGGGCGCATTTAACAAAAGCAGGTATCGGCAAACACAGTTAGGCGGACACAGTTAGCTCAGGCATTCTACATTAATTACAAACAACTCGGCCTTGGCACACACTCCTTACTTCACTCCCATTCAAACATCATCTCACACACTCCTTTGTTATTCTAATTCTTGACATGGCCTGACAAAAGTATGTGATTCACTTGATCATACCATGACCTCAGGCACCGCCTTCTACATTAATCAAATGTACTATAAAAAAGGACATTAATTAAATATACTATAAATAAGAAAATTAATTATTTAAATCTTTAGATACTTATAATATATATGTTGTACATTGTATTTAAATTCACCACTCTAAAAAAAAACCTATATTTTAGGCATGTTAAAACGAAGACGGCAATCTCCACCATTGTTCTAAAAGTTAGATATGGCGATGGATGAAGATTCAAAAATACCATTGGCAGCTGCAAAGCTGACAGGAGCAAAAATGGCAGCATCCCATACATTTTTGAATTATTGTATTTAGTTCCGCAACAACAATGGCAATCTCCTTCAGGTTACAGAACAAAAACGGCAGTAATTGTTTGGGCCAATCGGAGATCCAAAAATATAATATTCTACATGGCCGCCCTATACAAAGTGTGAACCTAAAAAAATGGCGTCTTCAGTTCCTAACAATACCGTCAAAACCCGTATGTGTTTGCAACAAAACTGGCAATATTTAATCTCTGCACAACAAAAACGGCACACTCCATACAATAATTGAAAATAACTAAATAGTTTACCAATCAATCACAATAAAAAATGGAGGGGAACTTATGGAAACACTTACTAACATATTTATATTTTAATAATAATAATTATTGGATTATTTGTATGGCGCCGTTTTCGTGAAAAAATCACCTCATAGTGTGGTAAAAATACTAAAAAAAAACATTTTTTGCTTATTACTCTAAACGAAAAGTAGTGAAGAATGCCGTCTTTGTTTTAACATTCCTCATTTATACTAATTACATTAAGTCTTAGGCAGTCAATAAAGAATCGACGAAAACCGAGTGCGGTATACCGAGAGCCCATCGATCCATATATTTGTATTGGGGCCTGCAAACAATGCCAACAGGTCACAGAGCGAACGGGAGCGATTCGATGTTCTTCCTGTATACAGCTTACTCACTACCATATGTACTTACAGTACCAGGATTCAGTGGGCGCTCGATATTTATTATCATTGTTATCAATAACATTTGTTATTGTTAACGTTTTTATTCGCGACCACCATTCGGCCGTATTCTCAGACATCTGTCTGCAATACCGACAACAGATATCTGCAATACCGACAGGTTACTGAGATACAAACTACCACAAACTACATAGCTTTTCTGTCATGTGCAGAGACCATGCAACATTTACCGCTTCCTTACAGCACTTGGTTTTTGGCGATTCCTTACCGTCCCGTGGAAGGACAGCCTAAATGTAATATTTTCTGACTTTTTAGGAATTGGTTTTAATTGTGAATTCTATCATGCTGGTCTGCCCCTTGAAACCAGAAAGAAAATCCATGAACAATTTATTAACAATGAAATTCAAATAATCGTTGCAACAATCGCTTTTGGAATGGGCATAAACAAGCCAGATGTAAGGTAAGAAAAATCTATTTAAATTTACCCAGCTTAACATGTGTTTTAAATCACCCTTTTGTCTAAAACAATATTGCATCTAATCTTTTTTTTCTTCGGTGAAAAGCTTGTATCAATCACAATGCATTGCTAGCTGAAAATAGTTGCATTAATCTACAAATTTCAGACATAAAAATCTGTGCATGTAACAAGACCTCGGAGCTCAACATTCAAGAGCTTTGCTACTTCAGAATGGGGATGTTCGATTTATTGTTAGGATATTATCCCGTAAAATGCATAACATTCTGAAATATTGTTGCAATAAATTGTTTCTATGAGATTAATTCATCTGCTTATTTTTCAAAACTTCCTGTTTAATTTCTAGATGTGTGATTCACTATGGTACATCATCTGAAATGGAAAAATATTACCAAGAGGCCGGGAGGGCAGGCCGTGATGGCCTCCCAGCCCTCTGTGTCCTTTATCATTCCCCAAAGGACCTTGATGTCCATAAGTAAGTCATATGTATTATTTTTCTTATATAGTGCCTAGGTTGGGCGACGCAGCCAGAATCCTGGATTTAGACAATCTACAATCATTATCATGGCCTGGATATTCCTACAATCTTTAGCCCCACGTCGTGGCAATCTTAACACCTAATGGGTGGGGGAAGGGTAATTCTACCTTTTACGAAGGTCCTAATTTAATAGCGGGAAAGCGTATCTGATATTTTTTATATGAATAGTCAATTTCTTCGTAAAGGTCCCAACTATTTGTATAAAAGATGTTATGCACATCTTCCTCCTCTTGTCTTTCGGTGGAAAAGTATTTTACATTAAACCGCTAGACCGGGTAATAAATCCTTAAGGTACGCATACACTATGACACTAGAGACTCTACACTCAAACTAGAAATGTAGACACTAGTATATGAGCCGTCCTTACCATCATGTTCGAGTGTCCGAGTTGCAGTGTTGCTACATTTGTATCGGGGGTGTCTACACTACACTTGCCTACACTAAGTGTTGAAAAGTCAATTATGGACAGACAGACTATTCGTAGCAGTTGACGCAGAGTTGCGCTTCTTATTAAATGACGTTGACGTAAAAATAACAAGACTTGGATCAAGGACTGGATAAAAAGGAGAGAAAAACATGCGGCTTCAAATAAACTTCTAATGGAACTGAGAAGTAGATTTTTTTTTATTTATTTTTTTTATATTAACTCCACACAGGAGGCCCTGAAGAAAATAATTTCCCTCAGGGCCTATGTCATCTTTGGGGATGCTGTGTGGAGGGTCTTTTTGTGAAGAGGAAGGAGTGAACATGGGTCTTGAAGAGTCCCATGTTGTAGGAGGGAGGAAACACAGAGGCCGGCAGTTCGTTCCACAGCCGAGCTGTTGAACTTAAGAACAAATCGTAGAAGCGACCCGTTCTCATGTGACAAGTGTCAACTGTGTACAAATGTTGGGCACGCGTTTGGCGTGTATCCCGACTACGCACCGGTGCCGAAGGGGTCAATGACGCTAGTTCCTCAGAGCATCTTCCATTGTAATACCGATAGAACAAGGACAGCATACCTACCTGACGCCTGTGCTCTAAAGATTGCAGTCCGTTTGTTAAGATTGGGGAATCTATCAAACGGACCGCCCGTTTTTGCACAGAGTCTAGGGTTTTTTTCAGGTATTTAGGGGCTCCGGACCAGAGATGGCTGCCAAATTCGACAGTAGGGCGCACTTGCGATTTGTACAGGGTCAGCAGTTGTGTATTTTGTGTATTGGCTAAATAAACACTTATATTTATTTTTGTGTTTCGCAGTTGCTTTAATAAATTTCAGTCTTTCAAAAAGTGCCCACGTGCAAATATAATTGTCACCTGTACCTTGTCATTCATTCATTATTTAATTGCGTCCTCAAATAATGTATAATTTTACTCTGTATTGTTGCAGTATTTTAAAAGACTACTGCCAAACTCCCAATCGCTTTTTTATTTTTTTTAACCTGTATATAGAAAGGATTCAATATTTTGCAGAGCTCTGGAAGCCCTTCCACATTTTCAATTAAATGTTTAGCATCATCTTTGCTCCATGGATGCGACACGATCCAGCAAGTCTATCTAAAAGTGTTCTGCTTTTCAAAAGTCGATACATCAAGGGCGACACTCTGACTGCACTCTGACATCGGTGGTCCGAATCTCTTTCGAACAGCGGTATACGCACTCAGACACCCAGTGTATACTCTCAGTATCGAGTGTCTAGTGTCGTAGTGTATGTGAAATATTACATTTGTGATTGGAGATGCGGAATAGATAAAATAGATATGATAAACTTAAATTAATTATGTATATCATTACTATTTCAAAGCACGTCCCTTACTTAACACCAGTCTATTTTCTAGGTACTTCAGAGATTTTTCCCAGCTCTCCCCGGAATTAAAAGCTCACAAAGATGCTCTGAGCATTGTCATGCAGCGTTATGTTTCTACGAGTGGATGCAGACGGCATTACATAATATCATACTTTGAGGGTAATAAAGAACCACCGACAAAAGCCGAGCCAAATTGTTGCGATAATTGTAACTTAAAGTAAGACCGCTCTTCTTTGAAATTTTTTTCATCTTTTAATGAATAAATAGCGCAGACCGATGAAAAATCATGGGATATTATAATTCCAATTTTAAAAAAGATAAAATCATTTTTTGTTAAAATATTATTTTATGGGGAGTAGGTACCTACTTTATCGCTTGTCTGAATCCTTGACACAATCAGTTCGAATTTAGAAAATGACACTTAAACTCGAAGCAAATTTGAGTTCATTGAACCAGATTTCACGGCAACACACAGAACATAATTTTCTTGGAACTTTGCCATGTATTTTTTTATACTACCACGCTGGAATCTCATCCTCCATATTATAACATAAGGATAACGGATATCTCTTCTTTCTTCCATCCCTGCATTCCTTAACATTATCTTTGCGGGTGTCGCATAAGTGATCCATTGGCGGCCATACCTGTATGTGGAACTCCATACTAGTTAGTGACTGAATTAGCAAATGCAAGTTCTCAGTGGTAAGAGCATAATACCATGTTTATTAATTTAAGGAGACAAAGAGAGGGGGTGGTGTGTGTTGAAAAGCAAATGCCTCCGATTAAAGATGAGCCTACGCCACAGGTATGTTCCGTCCAAACACAGCCGCAATGTGATAACGAAGCACTAGCAAAGGTAGGAATATTACTAGCTTATAAAATTGCATTAAATCTCAAACAATGCACAATCTTTACAAACTCTCTAAAATGGTTTTATTTCAGGAACTACAAAATCTAAAAAATTCTTTAGAAAGTATTAAAAAAATGATGCCTCAAACTGTCTCCATAGATGATGCTTTAAAGGAGCTGTCGGTGTTGACAACTTCTCCAACCTTTTATGGAAACAATAATGGTCAGACTATTTTCCACTTCTACCAAATTATCTGCTATTATCGTCTTTCCTTGCTAATTAAAAAATAATTGTGTATTTCTGAATAATTTAGATTATCTCTAGGTCTCTATTTTATCACAATCATGCATACGTGGATATGTAAGCAAAGACTTCATGACAAAATAATAAATAATGAGCTTGATATTGTGGCAATATTTTTTATTAATTTGATCACTTATAAATGGCAGATAATCTCGAAAGCTCGATACAGATGGCACTTGTGTGGTCGTCGGCCATTTGCATTCTTTGACAGCTATGAGATATGGTAAGAATAGTTTTAAGGATTTACAGACATTCTTTTAAATAGTGGTTGGAGTATAAAGGAGTTAATAAAAAATAATTCAGAAATAGAAATGCTAAAGAAAATGGGTAAAAGGAAGACTTAGTTTGTTTATAAAGTCAACCTATTTCAAATTGCTTTCCTATGAACGAACGAATCTTCACATACTTTTAACAGAGTAAGATGAGAAATAAGTTTTGCTGTTTTATTTTAGATTGGCTTATTACAGAAATAACAATTTTCAAATGATTTTCTCAGAGCCAGAATGTTGAAAAGTGAGATTAACTCAAGTATTGAAAGTGGTGTACCAATTAGTGTTTATTTGTATTTATATTAAAATATCATTTTGCTCAAATTAGACTGTACTTAGGATTAAAACAGGTTCCAGAGTCATCACATAGTCTGATAGAACAAAATGTTTATTGCAAATATCACAATTTTTTATAAGCTTATTTTTATGAATTAAGGCACAATCCACTTTTTTTCTTAACTGTTGGTAATTTGGAAACCTATGTCCAGACGTTCTTGATGAGCACAAAGGCATAATACAATATTGAGACATTTTAATTACAATTATTGATAAACTGGAAAGAAAACTCTCATCAGTGCGTAGGAATAAACAAGGATTGGCATGATCGCCTACTACACCAGCGCCAACGGGTGATTCGAGCGTTTCAGATTACCTGCCATTAATAATCTTCATCCGAATTTAGCTGTTATCTCTTATTCTTTTTTCAGTCAATGAAGAATCTTTACATAATATTGAACAACTTGGCCAGTCTTGTGTTGATATTGTCCAAAACACTGTTGAGACAAATTTGCCGCAAGAACCAACTGTCTTATTTGATGCACTGAGAAAATGTCCACTGCGTTATATAAAGGACACAGAATTTCTTTCTGTATCCATGTTTGAAGATGGGATGGCACTTCATGAAATAGCTAACATGAGGTAATATTTATATTTTTGATACTAACAATTTGTGGTGGAATTTCACATACTTTTAACAGAGATTAGCATGGTTTAAGGAAAAACTGTACCAGCCTGAAGATGACCATGATAGGCTGAAACCGGTAACAAACAAAAATTAAATTTAAAAGGAGGATAAAAGTTTTAATATTGTTTCAATAAATCATTAACTTGAGGTAAATTTATTTTGAATTGGAAGTGTTTCACCTTTTCTGTATCTTTAATTACCTATTTTTGTGTCTTTTGATTATTTAATTGTTTTTCCCATTTCAGAAATTTGTCAGAAGACATAATCCTTGAACACTTAATTTCTGGTGTAGAAGCTACTTCGCAAATTGATATCCGTCGACTCTTATCAGCTTCTATTCTATCCAGTATTATTCAAGCCACTCAATCACCGACTATTAATTACGGTAAAATTTACTTTCCATAGCAAAATTTAAATGTACACTTTTTAATTTTATTTTTCTGATAATGTCCCATTTTCTTTCCACAATAATTGTCTCTAATATGGGTACATTTCTTTTACAGATTTGAAAAAACTGAGTGAGATTAAACTTATTTGTGCAGAAAACGTTTCAATAGACGAAGTTAAAATTGCCGTGGCATTTTTGAATGTCAGAATTCATTTAAGAAACATTCCTTACAAAGATGACTATGCTATTACCACTATCAACAACAATTTACAGTTTGTTTCTGCATTGGTGACACCCTCCAATAATTGGATACCAAATTTATCAAAGTATTCATCCTCATTTGTTAACGACTACGAAAAAACTCTTGTTAAAAATGATCCAGACGAAAAACCAAAAAATAACATTAATCCTTGTGCATTCAAGTATAGACCAAGTTCTGAAGTAGAAAATATTTTCAATAGGTACCAAAAAAACATAATCATAAAAAAAGATCCTGATGAATACCCAAAAGCTAATACTCTCGATACCTGGGTATTTAACAATAAACCTAGCTCTCAAGAAGAAAACATTTTAAATTACTTAGAAAAAAGTACAGTCATAAAGAAAGATCCGGATGAGGACCCGAAAGCTAACAGTTTCGATACTTGTGTATTTAAGTATAGACCAAACTCACAAGTAAAAAATAACTTCTCTGATAACTCATTTATAATTGACATAAAGAAAGAACCTGATGAAGAATCAAAAGAAAACACACTCGATACCGATACTTGTGTATTTAAATATAGTCCAAGCTCTCAGGTAAAAAATATTTTACAAAATAGAACCCCTCAAAAGTTTCAAGACTTAGAAGATATTAATAATGTTTCTGGTTGTATAAAATTAAAGCCAGTTCCGCTGATAGAATTGTTGGATATAAAAATTCCTACTCTGGCACTTGTAGAAACAGACACAGTTGATATAATATCTGATAAATTGAACATACAAAAGGGAGAATGTATAAATGCATTCATGAGAGTAAATAATAATAATAACCAATTTAGCATTTTGAATGAGGAAAAATGCAATGAAGGTGATTTTATATCTAATAATCTTGACGAAATAGAACCTAATGTACACTCTTCTACTTCAAAAGAAACAATTATTAAATGTGAGTGGGAAAATGATAGTATGTTTTCAAATAATAGTTTTGATCAACTCGATCAAGTTGTGATTGAAGCTTTGTCCCAGGGTTCAATTCATGCAATGAATAGCCAACCTGAGAAGGTATTGGAATCTCAATTAATTGCAGAAGATATTGGGAAAACCCAGAAACGAGCCATTTCAAAAAGAGTTTTGCCGGATTGGATGAATTCTAACACAGTTTTAAAAAATAAAATAAAGAAAAAGAAGACTGTCTATATAGATTAAGCTGTTACCTATTTAAAAATACTATGTCTCCCTGACTTTAAATTTTGTCTGCTGTGTTATAAGACAATGAATAAATTATAAAATAATGTTCCTAGGTAGAGCTCGTACCCACGTCATCAAGGAACATTTGAATGGAACGTACGTCGTAACTTGCTTCTTATTATATTGGTGTGTCACAGTGACTATTGATGGGACCTTTACAATATAATATATTTATATTAATAATCTAGTATCAATAAGTACTTACGCGGATGATTCAGATACACAATACTTTATTTGTATGCATACATTAATAAATACTTGGAATCGAAATAAAAAATTAAATTAGTATAAGAATTTTATTTATTTATATGGACATATTTACTTATGTCGAAAATGTACTTCTGAAGAAATTATTATTAATTTGCATGTACATATATAGAAACACAAAATTGCAGCAAAATAGAATTTAATTAGTAACATTCCACAAATATCAAAAACAAAAAAATCATTGAATTTTCACACAAAGAAAACAACAGATAATATATGTATATGAATATTATATTTTTTCAAGTGTTCTAAAAATTCGAATATTTAAAATTAGGTGGTCCCCTTATTACTTTGACATTTGAATTTGAAACGTTACAATCCCAGACCAGAACTTGTAGAACTTTATAACATTACATCATATTGTTTTTATGGTAAAATTATTAATGAATAAATATGTTATTTGTGAAATATCCTCATCCTGTACTAATTCATTACCATTACGAGCGTTTTATGAAATAAAGCATTTAAATTATTTTGCTTGTTTTTATAACTGGCAATACCATAATAGTTATACCATTCGAAAGAAACATACGTTTGCGAAATATTCATAGAAATATGATTAAAGACATTCGACATTCTGGTATATTCGGTTTTTTCTCACTCATAAGACGTATGAGTGGGATAAATTTTATGAACGGCTTTTAGGACAATCATCGGTGACGTGCATACAATCTTTCCCTGGGACTATACACCTGGGTATAATGATGAACATGATCGATAACATATTTATAAATTAATAATGATGTTTCCAATTTTTTTTTTTTTCATCTTATTTTGTTATTTATTATTTATTATTTTGTTATTTATTTATAGTTATTTCAAACTGGATTGGGCCTCCTCACATCACTATTAAATTAGATACTACTATTTTATAATGCTGTATTTTTAGAAATTAGTACTATAATGCTGACTTTTTTCAATACATATTATGTACATTTTTAATAATATACATATGTTATGCTAATGTATATAATACTTTTATTTTTCAAATCCAATGACCATCACAAATAGTCCATAAGAATATTTGGATATGGGACTCTACTACATAAAATCTGAGGTGATTACTGCAACTAGGTAACTGAAATCAGTTTTTTTCGAGTTACAAGAAAATCGTACCTATAGAAAATAAAGATATGGTTATGTGTAACTCGAAGAAGCTGATTTGGAGTAATCTAGTTGTGGTAATTAGTTATTACCCTGCGATATTATGTTCTCAATGGTTTATTAAAGCATAATGGTGTTTTACAATAAAATTTTAATTTAAAAATGTAAGATATATTAAAATTAAAATGAAATTTTAAAATTTTACTTTTTGCATTCACTGAGAAACAGATTACACCTGTTTCGTTCATTAAAATGAAATCCCTCTTCTGCAATGATAATATCAGCTTAAAACTAAGGCAGAGAATGCTAAAATGTTATGTGTGGTCGGTCTTGTTGTATGGATGTGAAACATGGACCTTGAAAGTAAATACCATGAACAGGTTAGAGGCTTTTGAAATGTGGCTTCACCGGAGAATACTCAAAGTCCCATGGACCGACATGATCACCAACACAGAAATTCTCAGGCGGGCTAGAGCAGAGAGAGAACTGCTTAGATTAATAAAAATCAGAAAAATTTCATATCTGGGTCATGTACTTCGAGGGGAGAAGTATCACTTGCTCCAGTTAATATTGAAAGGCAAGATAGAGGGTCGCAGAGGGCCTGGTAGGAGACAAATGTCTTGGCTGCGAAATATACGAGAGTGGACCGGCATTAGAAGTGTGGAGGAGCTATTCCGGGCAGCGCAAGACAAAGAGACATTTTCTAGAGTGATCGCCAACGTCGGGGGGACCTGATACGGCACATAAAGAAGAAGAAGAAGATATATAGTTTTTGCTACGAAGTAGATATATTATATTTAGGTTATTGTAATAAATTTACTTTTATTTAATTCTGAATGGAGTGTATGGTAAGTAAATAAAGTTTTAATTAAAAAAAATATAAATTGTAAAAAGTTTATCAAATAAATGCACAATTTTAACAGTAAACACAATTAGTCTTTATTTTGGTATATGTAGTCAATTTGCAAGTGTGATACATATTTATAGCAGTTCAACAATAGTAAGACGGTGTAATAAACTTTAATAACCGCTTTTATGGGTTCACTGGGAAACACTTTACAACTGTCTCGGTCCTCCCAAAGGAATGGGTTCCCTTCACCCTGCGGTTTACCTAAAGCGTTGCAATGAGTATTCTCCCTCCGGGTTAGCTGAACTCCTAAGCAGATGGTTAACAAAACGTCTCTTGGGTCAGACTTGCCAGAAGTAACTGATGGCGCTTAAGGCATAGGGAATTTACCTCTGGGTTAGATAATAAACTTAAGCCGCCAATTTTTGCATTCACTGAGAAACAGATTACACCTGTTTCGGTCCTCCCAGAGGAAATGTTATCGGTCCCCTTCACCCGGTGGTTTACCAAAAGGGTTCCAATGAATATTCTCCGTTCAGGTTAGCTGAATTAAGCAGAAAAGCAGCTAAAACATGACCCTTTATAGGTTATCACATCTGTGGCATTCCTTCCGGGGATGGTCCTGAGTGGCGGCAGTCCAAAAGTTAACCAATGGCACTCTCACACTAGTTAGTCAGAGCCGAAGCAATGCGGTAATGAGAAAGAATTATTTTTTTTTTACATTAACTCCACACAGGGGTCTTTGTGAACATGTTGTAGGAGGGAGGAGACACAGAAACCGGAAAATCATTACACAGCCGAACTGTTGAACTCAAGAACGAGTCGTAGAAGTTAACCCGTTCTCAAGTGACAAACGTCAACCGTGTACATATCCTGGGCGTGTTTCCCAATTATGCACCGGTGGCGAAGGGATCAATGACGCTAGATCCTTGAAGCATCTTCCATTATAATACCTTTAGAACAAGGACGGCATACCTACATGACGCCTGTGTTCTAAAGATTGCAATCCACTTATTAAGATGGGGGACGGACCGCCCGTTTCTGCTCAGAGTTAAGAGTTTTTTCAGGTGTTTTGGGGCTCCAGACCTGAGGTGACTACCAAATTCAACAGTGGGGTGTACTTGCGATTTGTACAGGGTCAGCAGTTATGTACCATTAAAGTATCTGCTGGCCCTGTACAGTACACCTAGCTTATATATTTTATTTAAATAATTTGTGTTGTCTCACAATTATTTAATTTAAAATAATATATAGTATATTTGCTATATGTTCCAGAGAGGCAAGTGTCTCAGTGTCACCCTGGTAAAATAGTTTTATCCGTGTTTAGTGACGAGATCTGAATGGCCAAGTGTTCCTCAACATTTCTCTCCCATCTCCCTCCCTTCCCATACCCCAATATTGTGGATTCCATAATCTCACTGGCTCCAGACGGTTGGGAGCAGTTGGGACTCGTTGTGGGGTATTGACAAAAAAAGGGTAAATAAATATAACTAAAAAAAGCTTGTGTACCGAATGGATAAAAAAAAAAATATAATCATTTTGTTTATGTTAAGAAGCTGAAGAATGAAAATAACACTATCGAAATGATGAGCGTCTCTACGAAACCAGTATTTATGAACATTTTTGCGATCGGGCGTGCACAAATACATTCAAATGTGTGCTCTTTAAAAATTATTTGCCCAAGATGAAGTGTAAGTGGTTTATTTATGGATGGAGCTAAAGTCATTACCCTATCAGAAGACGCTTTCATTTTTTCAAATGGCGTCTTTTGTCATCATTCATCAGTGTTTCAAACATTCAAAAGTAAAATCGAATGCAATCGATCGTAATTGGCTCTGCCACACGTACACTTCGGAGGGGTGGTACCATGCGCCGCGCAGAAAAGTCTCCCAATGGACTGCGCTGTAAACTGTTACCTTACCATAAATCAACTATCTACCTTACTTTCGTACTTTAGTGGCGCGTGGTACCGCCCATAAATAAACCGCCGGTCCGAAGTGTACGTGTGGCAGTGCTTTACATAAATAAATGGCGCCTTTTCTGTAGGTTGTGTAGGTACCTGTTCAAAATTTTAGAAAACTGTCATTACAACCAGCCCCTTTAAAATGTATTATTATGTTTATCAACTTGCACTTGTTTGTCCAATCAGAATGCTCAAATTATCGGAGTGCCAACTTTGCAAACCTTGCGATCATAGACAAACCCCGCGTTCAAAATCGTCTATGGTTATTATTGGACAAAATTCAAAATTATTTTCATCTGTGTTTGGATATCTTCCATGTTTGATTTTATGTCAGTCGCACAAGGCTTTTGACATTTGCTTTATAATTTTATGTGATTACTCTTGTAATCCTGTTATTTTTGTCAAATTTTTATTCGTTTTCACAAGATGAGTTCAGTAAGTATCTTATTCATTCTTATTTCTGAACGTGGATAACATTTCCTGCACAATAATTAACGTTATTTCCATTGTTTATAGATGTCGAACGTCGAAAATCTTTCGCCTCAAATCATCAGGAGAGTGGCCAGAGAAATGCAGGAATTATCCGAGAAACCACTAGAAGGAATAAAAGTCATCGTTAATGAATGCGATATAACAGATATTCAAGCGTACATTGACGGACCAGGTATTTACCAACCCAAGTTGAATTCTCGAGTCGCGTTCTCGCTTCTCGCATTTCTTCCTAAGATTATAGACTTCTTATAATATGCAACTCTGTATGTTCGGAATTATTCTCCTCTGAACTGAAACTTGATCTTAATATTTATTACGATTGTATTTTCCCTTATGATGAGACTTACACTAGCATAGTAAGCATTATAATCTAATACAATATCTACCAAAGACTTGCCAAACAACAGACCTTATCTCACTTTAGTTATATTATTGTGCAATCATAATGTTGATACAGTATCTATGTAACAATATTTATTTCTTTAGCTGGCACTCCATATTCCGGTGGGGTTTTCAAAATCAAATTAGCGCTCTGCAAGGACTTTCCCGCTTCACCACCGAAAGCATACTTCATCACCAAAATATTCCACCCTAATGTTTCAAGTAACGGAGAAATCTGCGTTAACACCCTGAAGAAGGATTGGAAATCAGATCTCGGCATTAAACATATATTGCTAGTAAGTTAAACAACAAGCGCCCTTGAGGTGATTTTTCACAAAAACGGCGCTCTACAAATTATCCAATTATTATTATTATTATTATTATTATTACAGACAACTTTTTCCATCCCAATTTCAGCAAGTAATGTAAGTAATTATCTTTAAGAGACAATTCTGAAATCGTAGATATGCAACAGATGCAGAATATGACAGGCAATATAAAATCATGGATCTCATTTATCGAACGCCCAATTAAAAAAATAGGTGCAATTAGCAGTCATAAATATTAATGTACCTTAGCACCCCCTTCTGTATACTGTGGTTTCAGCATTCTCTGGTACAACTTACCACTCCACCACACTTGTGTCTGAATTTTTTTAGCAAGCCCACTCTTTACTCACTCAAGACCATTTAACTAAAAACGTCTCTTGGACCTAATAATGTTCCATATCATTTTATCGGAGCAAATTAAACTAATTTCCCGTGTAAAAGTAATAACAAAGGCTAAAATAATAATATTGGTATGATTCTACAAGATTTGTAGAATCTATTTAACCAGCTGATAATCCGCCTGGTTCCTAACCATATTTCCCAAAAACTCATTTGCGAACCCCCCGTTCCTTTAATGTTCACCTTTTATAATAAACTTATATATTTCAATGTGGGAGGCGGGTATGGGTACCACCGCCCCAGGAACCATTTATTGGATAACCAACACCCCTGCCATAGGTCACCCCAAGTGGTTCGCTACGTTTGGTGACTTAGCAGGGGTACCCGGTAGTGGTGAGTCCTATGAGTACTTTTCGTTACTGGGTACAATGAGTACAGAACTTTATTGAAAAGATTTTCCCCACAACCAAAAAAATCATATAATAATATTTCGAAATCCTCATCATAACAAATACCTACCCATCAAAAATACCTATTAAAAATACCCATCAAAAATACCTACTAAAAATACCTATTCAAAATACCCATCAAAAATACCTGGTAAAAGTACCTATTAAAAATATTTAGTCCCGGTATAAAATACTTATGACTATTTTGGAGATTTGTCCCAAGTACAAAGTATCGCATGGAAATACCCGGTACTTTTACTGGGTACGATAAATACGCCTCACCTCTAGTACCTGGGTTCATGGGGTGAGGTTTGTCTAGGTCTTGGCAGCAGATGGGTTTTCCCACCTACTGTGCGACGAATCGGGAAAGTATGGTTGAGAGAGACTTTTTAACCTTTCCATATGGACTTTCTCGACCCATCGCCTTGCACCAGTGGGAGAGATAGATTCATACTTCCGTCACTCCTGGACACTTTGACCCCCAGATTCCTACCCACCCCTCATACCTTTTTCCTTCCCAAAACTTCCTTTCCATAAAAAGATCCTCCACACAGCATCCCCAAAGATGACATAGGCCCTGTGGGAATATCAGGGCCTCCTGTTTGTAGCTAATGTAAATATATATATACATGTATGTACACATAATGATATTCTAGTGCATTATTAGTATGACTTACTCATTTTCAGACTGTAAAGTGTCTTCTAATAGTGCCTAATGCAGAATCGGCACTCAACGAAGAAGCTGGCAAATTACTCCTTGAACATTACGATGATTACTCACAAAGGGCGAAAATGATGACCGAAATCCATGCGCAGGTAGTTCAGCACATTCAAAATAATTATGTTAATTACAATATTATTATCTCAAATTTATAAACTAGTAGTTTTGTGAACAGCAAACCTCGCGTCAAAAAAATTTCTTATTTTCTAAGTTTTTAATTTCTAATTTTTTAAATTAATAAGTTTTTAATTTTCTATTAATCAAAACTATAATTTAAAGGCCCTATACACCTTCCTGCAATCGGAGGCAATTTAGGGGGAGTGGTGGTGGGGGTAAAATTGGCATCTTCTCTGTGCACCCTCCCCTGCCGCAGTGAGGAACCGATCGTGCAGCAATCCATTCGTTGATGAAGTTGGCACCAACACTCAATTTCACTACTGGTGAAAAACTTACAACTGGGTGACTAAACACTAGCCGACCTGATATCAGTCCCTATTTCTATTTATAGGAAGCGATTTAGGATGCTCCCCACTACTGCCCCGATATTGCTTCCGATTGCAGGAAGGTGTGCAAGAGCTTTTACTCTGAAATCATAATGGTTATATGTAGGCAATGACATTACAATACATTGACACAGACTCGTTATGATCTCACAAAATTAAAATAAATTGTACCAAATACCAAACATTCTTGTGTTTCCAGTAAATTCTTAATTTAAACGTTGTTAATGTATGATAAAGACGGACATTCAAAGAGTATGTATGTATGAACGAAAACGATATAAGATCAGGCGGTATCTTCGTATTTAATAGGTGCAACGAATACTACATTCTACAACACGGGTGTGACTGAGATGACAAGATATGCTTGTTCACTTACACTAAGACGAATAGGGAACACTGTCAGTAGATTGACCTTATATGTTGCTACCATCGCTATTTCGCTTTCTGTAATTACGCTTAAAATATTCTGGAAATAATTGTACTGTTTATAATAATTTGGGGATCTGGTAGGGAGACGGATGAAAGAAATATGTGTGTGAGGTCCTAATACATATTGGCTTTATTGAAGTCATCGATTACACAGTCGAAATAGAGATCCCACCGTGATGTGAATCCTTGGTACATGATCACGGCGATGAAGTCGGTGTCTCGACGCAGCGTCGGTGGAGACCGGACTTGCAGGTGGTCATCACTGGTGAAGACCATGGATCTTCCTGCTACTCCACTGTGAAGTAAGCCATAGGCACGGTGGACCTGGTTGGTTGATGATGGGCTCGAACCGTGAGCGAGGACAGGTACGCTTGTTACATGTGAGCGGGGAGTGCGGTGCGTTCATGGTATGCATGCAAGGGGCGGGGACGGAGCGGTCGTCTGTTGTAGCTGGACACTTGAATGGGACTGATCTATATTATATAGGTACCACTCATTCGAGAACAAATCGCAAATAGGTAGGTTGGTGGCTTCGCCATTATTCTAGATAGGTAGATGCAGCGTTCATTCGCCATCTTACTCGTAGATTCCAATGTGATGTGCATTGCACATATTGAATTTTTAGAACCTAGTAGCTGCCGCTATAATAATAAGCAATTTGCATTTATTTACAAGTGAAATGTTATTCCTTGGCTTATATTTGCCGTATAATGGAAACACTTTCTAATTACACACGAGGGCATTTTGGCAATTTCTGCAACTATGCAATTTGCTTAGAGATAGTGCACAACCTCGCACAATGCTTGACAGTTTAGTAATCATAAATAAACCACTCACCGATTGATAACTCCGTGCTTTTTGTACGATACAAATTGGTCCTCTATTTAACAATATATAAGTCAATATTTAGACACATTTTATAATATCGATTCTTCTTCGTCACACACCATTGATGAGGATAGAGGAAACTCAAAAAAGGTGCCACGTTAGACTATATAATTCTCATTCGGAGCCTACCCCATTCTCTAGCCTGAAATATTATTTTAAATAGTAAAAGATTTTGAAAGTCAAAATGTTCCCTCACGACAAGGTTCTACTGTCCAGAGAAAAAGAGCTTTAAAGTATCTTCTTCACAGCTCATTTTCTTAGGACAGCACTTTTTTAGATGGAAACATTGTCATGTTGAAAAACAATCCAGCTGTCGTGAAAATTACTAGAAATTTGAGTGAAAATTTTCAAATATAACATTTCTCCATTTATAATAGAAAACTAAAAACTTACAAAAGTTACATGGTAAGTATTTTTATTTCAGCAAGACAATAAATTATACAGGGTTTTCCAATAAGAGGTGTTATTTTGATATTTAATTGTAAAAGATCAATGGTTTCGTTGCTTGTGTGGCACGTAGCGCCGTCTTGTTGAAAGTAAACGTTGTCCAGATCAATACCATCCAATTCCGGTCATAAACAATCATTAATCATCTCTCGATAGTGCAATTCATTCACCGTAACTGTTGCTCCAGCCTCATTTTCGAAAAAGTAAGGTCCAATGACTCCGCCGGACCATAAACCACATCAAACAGTCACAAGTTAAGAGGCTTTTCAACAATAACTCTTGGGTTTTCCGAGCCCCAGATGCGACAATTTTGCTTGTTGACGAAGCCACCGAGGTGAAAATGGGCCTCATCACTCGAGATGATTTGCATTTGATTCACTCAAGTGAATTTTAATAATTTCAATGCGTTGTTGAAGCATGTATCGTTCCATTTTTATTAATGGCGTAGTTTCTACTTGTCAAATGTCAAAAAATGACAGCTTCAAAAGTAACATCTATCGAAATAGCGGGCTATTCAAAATAACACCTTTTATTGGAAAACCCTTGTATATAACAGGTAAAATCATTAATGAATAAGGTAAAACGATGGAATTATACCTTGCATGATATAATACGCACAATCCTGGCGGGAACACGAATACGGTCTGAAAAAGAAAACATATTCAATTCTGTGGTCAAGTTAAGTTAAGGCTGTTACAAATTAGAAACAAAACAGAGAGATTTGTATCTGGTGTTTTGGTTACAATCATGAGTCCTATTTTGTGTTCGTGGTGTCATGAAGATTAAGCTTTGGTAATGCGCAATTTCTCAACAAACCACTCGGCCTTTTGCCTCGAATTGAGAAATAAGAGCCACAAACTGACGGACATCTCGCTAATATTGGCATTTAATATATTCCAATATGTTCCACGACCATTCCCGAAACAGACTCTCCTTGCAAATTAAGTAGGTCTGAAACTTATCTGTCTAATTGAATTGAAATCTGTACAGCCTTTAAACACTACACTAAACTTTAAGAATGGCCATTTTCAGCAGATAAGATATAAAAAAAATTTAAGTCGGCGTCGGGACCACAAAAAAAATGCACAAGTAACGACAAGAATAAAAACAAAAGATTTCAAACTACCATAGATATTCCACTCAGCCAGCAATCACCTATCAACAGTGTTTTTTCATAGACATTCAGAGTTTTTCATTGGTGGATGTGCTTGGTCGATTGTGTGACGTCACAAGTCATGGAGATTACCGTGTCTTTTCTTCAATTCCAATTTTCGATCGGAGTTATACCCCCTCTGTTAGTACTAAAACCACTAAATCGAAAGTACTACTAAATATTATCATGTCTTTCGCTTGCCACTTCTGAGATCTCTACAGCATATCTATAGTTTGTCATTATATGTAGGTACTTAAAAAAACCTACCTATTTAATTATAAACCATATGTAGCGTCGATATTAATCCATTGAATAATTAATAATAAAACGCTCGACCTACTTAGGTACGTACTTGCTAATTGCTACTTAGGTACGTATTTGCAGCCGAAATCAAAACAAAGCAACCTACCTGTTTCAAGATCTACTTGCCTACTCGCGACAATACTAACGCGCACTCAGTCCGGGATACTACGAGAACTCGCCAGAAGATTCGAGTCTACGGCCTATGCATAATCGCCGCAATGTCGAAGGTTCCCGAAACACACAGTCTGTGCGAGTGCCTAGAATTTAGTTGCCATCCATCTACCTACTGCCGCCGTCGGCCGAGTAGTATAAATAAGCCCGACGCAGCGAGCCAGTCAGTCAGTCATAATTTTGCCACCAGTCTACAAGGTTCAACGAGTGATCACCCGCGTTCTTCTTACTAGCGCGAGGGACACGTACCCGGCATCGCCCCTATCATCATGGACTCTATCGGGACATCATCTTAGCGCCTCGGCCGTGTCCATGGCCAGCGCTTAAACGGATTACAAGCGCCCTGGTTCCAGCGTCTCTGACCAGCGCTTCTTCCACGCAACCATGACCACCACGAGGACACGCAGCATCCTCACTGGTCTACATCGTTCCCGTTCAACCGCCTATAAGGTCCGTCGCACCTTCGGCCGTCTCGTCAGCACTGGAGTGCCTGAAGACCTACGTTCTTCGCCAGTGCCTGACCTCCATCGAGTCCCGGTCACCAGCGCCCGGCGTCGACTCACTGACCCGCGCTTGACCTGCCAACACATCACAGCAGCAACCGGAGTATTCTACATCTGTCCTTCATCATCTCCTTGTCACGGCTACTGACTCACCAATAAAACACATGTGACCTTCAACACCTTCTTTCATTTCGTGCCTCTCTCCTGATCCCCAAACATATGTTTTATGTAACATTTTTTTATTTCAATAAAATATAATTTTTCCCTAGAAATATCACTATCTCGAAGACAATTCTTTTTTCAAACATTCAGGCAGGTAGGTACCATCACATCATATTATATGACGATTTCACATTTTAAAAACAATCTTTACTAAACCATAGGCAAAGTCAGCCACAAAATCAAAGTTAGTGATCTAGTCAAAGTAAGACTTGTTTGAATAATAAAGAAGGTGCAGCAGATTTTCGAAAACAGAAACGGAACACAAACAAATTCACAGACAGATGAAATGCCAAACGGTCGACTTAAAACAGAACTTTGCTACACTCAATCAATAAAAAGGCATGTTTAGCAGGCTGGTTTGATAACTGATAATTCTATAGCAAAAAATGTATTCTGTTTGACAGTGCAGATAATCAAATTCAAGAGGCCGCCAGCAAGCGGAGCAGGTTACATGCACCTACTAATTATTGAACTCCTGTTTCAGGCTCCAAAAGTGTCAAAAGCCTACCTGGAGATGTCCGAAGGAGGCCCCTGCGCCAAGAAACACGCCGGGGATAAGAAACTTACTGCAGAGAAAAAGAAAATTCTAAAAGACAAGAAGAGAGTCCTAAAGAGATTATGAACTATGAAGGGTGTAGTGTATTGACATTTTAATTGTGTTTCCATTAAGTTTTTTAGAACAATTAGAATATTAATTTTTATATAGTCATCTCTTAACAAATGTCTATTTATGTATTTGTATATTATCAATGAATGTGTAACTATTTACTGATTAGTTGCAATCAATAATATTACAAACAGGATTAATACATTTTGAGTTTTCATGTTTACAAGCTGCATGGATGCACGGGGTGGGTGCATCAACTCTCAGAATAATATTAGGGTGTGATGATAAACTTGTTGGTGTTGTAAATTGTATTCTTTGAAAGTTTTTACTGTCTTTTTGAAACTGAAGTGTTAAATCTTAACGTGTCAGTAAACATAATTTATCCTAGAAATCTAATTAGTATTAGGTATTTATCCTTTAAAGTAAAGAGACCATCAATTTACAGAATATATTATACACAATAGTTGTGTCATGTTTAGAAGTATCATGTAAAATTGGAGTTTTATATAATGGTTTGTCAAGTTAATTCAATTTATGTATAATCTGTAAAATAAACTGCTTTCATTTGTGCAAAAGTTTGTTTGAATTTCAATGCATCAAACTTATTTTACTATGCGACCAGAAGGACGGAAATAGTTTGGGGTGACCCAATTGATGGCATTGTCGGTTGAATTGGTGGCACTAACCAGACTGAATGATGAAGATTATGAAAAACCATGAGATGGACAAAGAATCAGATGCCAAGAGCAGGTAAAATATATTTTTAAATTCAATGTTTTTATTTTAATGCAGTACTCTCACTAAAAACCGGGCAAGTATCCAAGTGGCGGATTATAATAGTGCATACATACAATATGCTAAAAATAAAAACCAATATTTCATTAACCCTAGATAGCTAACCTTCTGATGTACTCTATTTAAGCTAACCAACGACGGGTATTTGATTATTATATTTTTTTGGATGATATAATTATAAAAATCGTCTCCTGTTTTGTAGTTTTATTCTTAGATATGATTGTAAATAAACATGCATTTTGGAATTTTACCTGGTTTGTTTATTGATGAAATTGTTTATTATCTTTCTTAGACCTCCAATGAAATAGGAACAGTTTTTATTAACCACTTTGGCATGCAAAATCAATAAGTAAATTAAAATAAAACTATCATTTTTGTGGCTTCATACGGCACGTAAAAACATAAAAAAGTAATTAAAACGTCAGGTAAATCATTTTTCTTGGCGCAAGTAACACAAAAATCAACTTTATGTTCACCGCATATTGCAACATTACAGTTGGCGCACATACTTTTGGTCATACGCTTTTTCTTATTATGGCACTTTCCACACGTTTTCCTTTTGCGGTTTTCTCGACTTGAAGATGTTGATGGCTCCTTCTCGTTTTCATTCCTTTGAAGAGGAGATCTTGATTTGTAGATAGTAGCATTGAAAGAACGCCTCTGATCTTCTCTTTCACTTGGGTAGGCATCGTTGTTTTTGCCAATCTTACCTTTAGCCAGGGCTCTACATGTTATAGCAGGTGACTTGTTCGTGAAGGGCGTGTTCTTATCATTGCTCTGAATATTAACTGTATAACAGTGTTGATATGGCGACAAGATCGACCCAAGCCTGGGAAACGGTCACCGCTGCCATTAAAGACCTCAAGGACCAGATTAGTGGCCTAAAAACCATCATAACAGAGCTACATAACAAGGTTAGTGATCAATCGAACCTTATTGTTGCACAAAATACTACCGTCGCCAAATTGTCGGCGAAGATAGTTGCACTGGAAGCCGCTAGCGCCTACGGCACGAGGGAGCACGCAACCAGTGGGCCGTCTACCTCTGGTAATTCTACGGAAGGATCAATCCCGATCAATTCTTCATCTAGTGGGCCATCGGCCTTGGACGAATCGGCCGAAGGTATAAACTCATCAGCATCTCCGACAAATGAGGAATATCTCGGGAAATCTAACCCGGACGAAAACATTAAGAAAAGGAAACCAAGAAAAAATAAAGCTAAGCCACTGAATGAACCAATAAATTCTAAACACGTTGATGATCAGAGTGAGTGGCAGGTGCAAGCACGAAAGCCGCGACATCGTACATCCCTCATAATAACGGGCACTAAAAAAGAAACGACGTTGCGAGCAATAGAGCGAAAGCATTATATCCACGCTTGGCGCTTTAGCCTAGATACCGATAGCACACACGTGCACGCATTTCTCAAAACCATTGAACCGGACTCCGAATTTGATATTGTCTCATTGAAGGCAAAAGGGAACTACACCTCCTTCAAAATAGGTGTCCCGGAAGAAAAGAAAGATACATTCCTAGACGCTGCCAACTGGCCAGCAGGTATCGCTGTGTCTAAATTTAAATTCATATCACCATCAAATAAAGAAGGTGGCCCACAATCAGGTAAATCTTTACCTACCTAAAAATGGCAAAACTAGCGTTGAAATACCAAAATGTGTGGGGTCTAAATACGAAAATAGGTGAATTTTCGAACAACGTTATTTCACAAAATTCTGAAGTTATTGCTCTAACTGAAACATGGTTGCAAACCTCTGTATTCGATGCAGAACTGTTGTCCACAAGCCAGTACACAGTACATCGCCGGGACCGAGAGGGGCAACGAGGGGGAGGGGTACTGCTCGCAGTACATAAACCATTAAATTCAATAAGAGTAAGAGAGCTAGAAACAGATGGTGAACACCTCTGGGTAAAAGTCTGTAAAGATAACTTTACTGTGTTTATATGTGAAGAGTACTTCTACTGCACAGATGACAGCGAAAATAGACGTATTTTCTATGAACATTTAGACAATAAAGCCAATATATTATTGAATAAGAACATAATAATTTTGGGTGATTTCAACTTAAATAATAAACCCGAAGACGTCTTAACTGATTTTTCGTATTTCACAAACTCAAATGGACTGACACAGTACAATAAAGTGAAGAACAGTAGCGACAACATTCTCGATCTTATCCTTAGCAACATAAGTGCGTGTGACGTGATGAGAAGCGAGGAACCACTGGTGAATGAAGACCAGCATCACCCGACGCTGGACATTTCCGCGCGACTATCAAGAGCGGTTCGGTGCAAACGAAGACCCCGCCAAAACGTTCGCCGCGCCCCCCGCGGGCCCCCGCCTTCGCTCCACAATTATAATTTCTACAAATTTAATTATAAGCGAGCAAACATAGAACTGTGCAATAATATTCTTTCACATTTTGATTGGACATTTTTGTACACTATAAAATCTGTAGACGAAGCAGTGAAATATTTAAACAATGTACTGTTTAGTATTTTTGAATTATGTATACCCAATAACAAACCCAATATCACAAACGATGTATATCCGATATGGTTCAATAAGAGCATTATAGATAAAATGAAAAAAAAGGAATCGCTCCGAAAAAGATATCTATTGCACAAAAAGCAATCCGATTATCTGATATTTTCAGCGAGTAGATCCGAGCTAAAATCTGAAATAAATTTTGCTAAAAAACAATACATGAAAAATGTTCAGAATGGGATCAAAGACGACATAAAGTTTTTCTGGAACTACATTAGGTCACAAAAAGTTAACCCAACCTCACCAACATGCTTGATTGAGGAAGGCATAACTTTTACTAACCCTGACATAATTGTAAATAAGTTTGCTGACTATTTTCATTCCGTCTATAGTCAAGTAACCCCGAAACTTGAAACCAATTTCCCAACAGCATCACCTTGGAACGTTGGAGATATCTCACTCGGATTGACCAATATCCAGGAAATAGAAACTTGTATCCGGAATCTCCGACCTGATAAGGCTACTGGTCCGGACGGTATTCCTCCTTCAATAATTATAAAAATCTCTCCAAATATCTGTGTACCCCTTGCGTACATATTTAATCTCTGCATCATGTCTTCCACATTTCCACAGTGTTGGAAACTAACGAGGGTCAGCCCCATTCACAAAGCTGATGAAAAGACTGACGTCAGAAATTATAGACCAGTTGCAGTACTGTCAACAATTCCAAAAATTTTTGAAATGATTATCTGTGATAAAATCAGTCCACAAATCACGCCTTTCTTAAGAGGTAATCAACATGGCTTCTTACCGAAGAAATCAACGGTAACCAACTTACTCTCTTTCTCTCGACGGGTAGCACAAGGCCTAGACTGTAGGCATCAGACGGACGTAATCTACACGGACTTCGCAAAGGCATTTGACCGAGTAGATCACGATATTCTAATAAAAAAGATGCATAAAATAGGTTTTAATCAACCCTTACTGACATTTTTTGCGTCATATTTAAAAGATAGAAATCAGTATGTAAATATAAATGGATACGACTCCTATAAGTTCGCAGCTCTGTCAGGAATTCCTCAAGGATCGAATCTCGGTCCCATGTTATTCCTTATTCTGATAGATGACATTCAGGATTGCATACGTCACAGCTCATGCCTACTATTCGCGGATGACATGAAACTGATGAAGGAAATCGAATCAGATTATGATTATTCGAAACTGCAGGCCGACCTCGATTCAATCATGATATGGTCGGTAGAAAATAAACTTAACTTCAATATTAAAAAATGCGTTGTTATGACTTATAGTCGTTCACAAAATCCGCTATTCTGCCAGTATAGAATGAATGGTGAAATACTTACACGCGTAAACATCATCAAGGACCTTGGGGTGATCTTTGATCCCAAGCTGACATGACATGACTGACTGACAAGCTTGCTCCAAAACTCTTGGTTTTGTAATTAGAACTTGCAAACAATTCAATAACATAGAAGCAATGACCGCCATGTTCAACGGAGTGGTCAGAAGCAAGCTGGAGTACGCCAGTACTGTCTGGATACCTTATCAACTTAAATACATAAATATGATTGAACAAATTCAAAAAAAATTCCTAAGGTATGTTTACATGCGATCATACGGAATATATCCGAAATTCATGCATCACGTGGAACTGCTTAAGGAGACAAATTACCAAAGCCTGGAGGCCAGGCGTAATGCCGGACTCATGGTATTTGAATTAAAGTTACTAAAAAACCTTATCGATTGTCCATATCTCCTGTCATGCTGTGGCTTATTCGTTCCTGATAAATACTGTCGAAATCGTAGCCACGACCTATTCTGCATACCGCAGGGTCGGACGGATGTCATTGCCCAACATAGCATGACAAGAGGTATGACCTTGCTAAATGCCCTACCAGCGGATATAGATGTGTTTAATATCACTATACCATGTTTTAAAAAATATATGTACATGTACTGTTAGTTATAATAAAATTGTACCATAATTGGACTTACCTGTCTGTCGTACAATAAAAAATAAAAAAAAAAAATGTTGAAGATGTAATTTTTTCATAAAATCTATGCATGAGGTTAGTTTTTGTCCTGCTGTCAGTAAATTATGACATTGTATCACGTAGATATTGATTGACGCAATATTGATCATCCCGTAAAAGACACACATTGGCCATCTACTGGTTTTTCGGCTACTTGACATTAGAGCACATCTGATCGAAACTATCGACACCACCTTTAGTTGAATTATAAAACTCAATCATATGTGGTTTCTTGGAGTTCTTATTGACGGTGCCTTCTTCGTCACAGGACGACAACAAATAAATTACCTTCGATGGCTTTGGTTTGAAGGAAAGCAGAGTAAGTGGACCGTCATAGCAAAAGATTGAGCTACCAACCGGCCTCGATTTGCTATTTTTCAGTTCCTCTGGAATCTCTCTTTTATTCCCTCGAAGTGTACCAACTATTGTCAAGTTGTAAGGTTCGAGTTGCAGGCTTTTGGCTAAAGGAACTGACGTAAACCAATTATTGGTAGTAACATTTCTATTGGTACCGTAAATTGTGCGTGTCAATTCTTTTACAAAATATTCACCTAACGGTAGGCCTCCAGTATTAGTCCCTTTTCCCAAGTAAGGTATAGCATCGATCATGATATAGGTCCCACTATCGCACATCATCTTAATTTTAATTTCGTATTTAGCAGGTTTATTTGGAATGTACATACGAAATCTGCATCTGCCTCGAAAACCCAGTAATTGTTCGTCTATTGTAACATTTCTCCCTGGAGTGTAGTTATTGCGATATAAGCATATCCCAAATTACTCTAATGGGTGTAAATACATCGCCTTGGGTTCTTTGCAGTCGTAAACCTCTGTCATCAAACCGTAAACATCTTACGAGCAAATCAAATCTTTCGCGGCTCATTGCAGCGACATATCTAGAACCGCAATTATTTGAATTAAATATCTCGTCTGACGTCAAATGGTTATCTTTCAGAGCAGCACTTAGAATTAGAACCCCAACAAGCGCCTTTATTTCCAAAATATTTGTGTCGGCCTGAGTTGAGGTCACAATCTTGTACATGGGTCTTCTTACAGATATTTCGACATTTGTCCATTTCACAATTTCTTCAAATATTTCCTTGGTAAAAAAACTTTTCGCAACAAGACACTTCCCCCGTTAATCCCCGACAGAAACGAGTAGGTCCCCTTGAAGTTCGCACAATGTTCCTCGCCAAAGTTCTAGTCGAAGTGCTCGCTTTAGTTGTGGCCCAAATGTAACGATTTTTACCTCGCACATTCCTTTGAGGATGTTGTATGATGCTGCTCTGCCTGAACAGGTCTGACCTGCTCTGAGGACCAGTATTTGAGCTGACTGGTGAATCACGGTCCACGTCTGAAGACAAGTTAGGTAGTGGGCTTACATACCTTTCCTCGGAATCTGATGGTTCATAATTTTTATCACTCTACACATCATCCTCCGACACCAAGTCTTCGGTCTCACTAGCAGAACTATCATCCAGGGCATCGCTATTTAGTTCTTGATGTAGTAGATTAATTATTTCATCTTCTTTTAACGCAGACATGGTGTAAATTTAAAAATAATTACAAATTTAGAGTAAAATATTCACGCGCACTCGAATTAAAATACTGACATTAAAGCTAACCATCCGTCGAAAAGACAGGCAAAGGTCAAGTACCTCAAAATCTGTTACGCTTGCCTGTTCACTGCGAGCGCCACTGCAACGGGCTCACCAGCGACTGAGTTGGCTAGCCGAGACAACACATTCGGACGCGGCGTTAAAAAGAGACAGCGATATTTCTTAACGCTGCCCTTCGAATCGACAGAGGTTAGCTATCTAGGGTTAAAAACATCAACCCATAAAAAAAAAGTTTTTTTACTATAAGGGGCCGTTCAAGTATTACGTAAGCAGATTTATTACAATTATTTACCCTCTCTTCCCCCTTGTCACCAAAAGTAAGCAAAGCTCTTACCCCCCCCCCCCCTCCCATGCTTACGTAAAAATTGGTACTTATATGCATTTTTCTGTTAATGTATTCTGTTTTTTAAGCGAGTACCTAAACGTAATAATTATTTGTGGGAATCCCCGAATATGTATTCGGTTTTTAAACATAGAAAATGTGTGGGTTGCCAATGTGTAAAAAAAAAAAAAAACTATTGCAGTGCTGACGTAATCACTATCTCGACCCCCCACCCCCTCATGTCATCAAAAATAAGCAAAGCAAAGACCCCCCTGCCCCCCTATAGTGCTTACATAATACTTGAACGGCCCCTAATATGTACTTCTATTTTGAAATGTCTTAAAACTTAAAAAAAAAAATAGTTCGGCTGAGGATTGAACCTTCCTTCCCAGGGATTGGAGTCGACTGCGCTACCAACCTTGTCAGATGCCGATCATGTGGGACCCGACATGTATTTCACATGTTAAGTGCTGTAATATTGTCCGATTTTAGAGAAATGCGTATATGTCCACGTGTGTGTACGTGATTGATACCAAAAGTTGATAGAACGCATTGTCATCGACAGCGAGTCTATCTGTCAAGTTTCAGCTTGATCGAATGTCAGGAAGTGGGTTAATTTTCACTTCCAAGATTTGCTTTCATTCTTTATCAAAAATGAAAGTGAAATTCAAATAGGCATATTTCAAAAAAACACCACTATCAATTATTTGAAATTTATCAATTTTTTAGAGTTAAGGAGTCATGTTGTAACACAAAAAAGATGGCTCTAGATAATGAAAGGTAGAAAATATAATATATTTAATTAATTATCGATCTAAAATCAAAAGCAAGTTCTGTATAACAAAATATAGGTTTGGAAGTTAAACAGTTTTAAAGAATACGAACTATGCAAGATTGTATAAAAAGATTATATTATTCATTTAATATCTCAAGGGTGGTACAAAACTCAAAGAAACCTCGATTAGTTAAATTACAAAACTTCACCCCTGTACGAGACAATTTACCGTCCGTACAATAACTGTATATACGTAGGAGGCTAGGTACACTTGTCAACGTTTCAGCTTGGTGGATGTAGTGGAGGCTTGTAGTGAAGTTTAAAGCCAAGTTCAGAGAGGAATTTATTTCCAAATCTGAGCTGACGAAAAGAATTTATTACTGGCAAAAACTGAATTTAATACTGAATAAAACACTTGAAAATATTTCTTGGAGACTTGGAGATGGTTCTTCAGGAGAGAGGATTCTCTCTCAGAGGTAGTTGTTGAACTGACTTTGTATGGAATTCAGTTCTCTATTTATAGAACAAATTCAAATCGGGCCCTCTCGGAGGAGATTTTCCTCTTTAGTGAGGAGTAAATTGGTTAGGTATTTTTCCTCTCCGTAGTTAGTTTGCTGAGAGGAAAGTAATATTTTGATGTGATACCTTCAACCAAGTCAGTTCAATTTACCAAAACCATCACCCTAAGTCTCGTTTATTTATTTTATAATAAATTATACAAATTTTCATATTGGGTTTGAAGTTAGATATCTTTGGTTTGAACATTTCCCAAAGAGTAACAAATATATTTAGGTGTGATTTTTCATGTTATTATGTTAGCATATAATCATTTCTTGATGTTGATATTTATTCCGTGGTTATATTCTTGATTATTTTCCCGTAAATTGAGTCTGATGTTATCACAAATATTCACTTTTGAATTTGTAATCATCGATTGATTAAAAACTCAATGGAATATGCTGTGCTGTGATTGGTTGGAGGCGGCGGCCACCATGGAATTCTTTCTGGTGAGTAGTGGAGGGGGTCAACGTAAATACTGAGTCGGTTCCTTAGCGGTGGTCATTTCGTTGACTGGTGGCTCTGAGTGAGGTGGCGGATGGTTATTTTCAGATGTGTTTCAGGTTCTGCTGCTATATCGCTATGTAATTCTCTTGATTAATCACATATAGCATATCATTTGATAGAGTAATTGTGATGTAAAGATTTTTAATTGTGTCGGCGACACGGTATCAAGCGGTTTCGGGGTTTGAGTGTTCTTGCAGTTTTTACGTAAATATGAATTTCATTGAAAAATCCTGGATATCTGGATACGTATGATACAACCCCTTAAAAAGTAGTCTTGTAAGATGGTCAAGTAATTAATGACTTTAATAGGGCGCCAGATTATTTAAACATAATGAACATATTAATTCAAGAAAGTTACATGGTAAACCAATAGAAAGAAAATTAAACGATTACTTCTTTACGTGTTCATAACTTCGATCGTTGGCCTGGTCTCTCGTGCCCGTAAATGTTCACCGTTGCTCTGTTGGATTGGAACTCATAAGAGAGTGAAACGCAGCTCGATCACCTTAAATTTCCAATCGATTTTCGTAAAGGGGAAACTGAGACATGCTGTTCAATATTAAGGTTTGCGAAAAGACTCCATTGAGAGCGGGAGCACACAGAGAGCGGTCAGGAGTTCCGAGTTCCGCGTTCGGCGTTCATTAGAATGTACTGATACTATAACAACAACGTACACAGCGGGCAGTCAGACCGCGGCGGTCAAAACGGAACGTCGCGTTCTAAGAGTTCTTTTCCCGCCGAGGCAGAGAACACCAGAACGCCGCGATGTCTGAGGTTACAAACACGGAAAAGTTAATTGAATTGGTTAGGGAAAGGAGATTGTTATTACTATACTTAAGAGGAGTTTAATAATTAATACTATTCATGTAAAAGAAAAGGAGGAACGAGTAAAAAAATATGAGTTACTTAAGTTCGAACACTATTAAAAATTTATTTAAAAAAATGTATAAAGTTGGGTTAGTCTTAATCTAGGCTTAATAATAGTCTTAAATTATAATTCTTATCTGGAACTGCAGATCTCCACGTTCGCACTTATCACCGATACACAAGCGGCAACTTGGGTTGGATCCGAAGGGCGGAATTAGTTCAGCCTGGGCCAAGGCTCCGAAGGGCGGAGTCGGCAGGCAGCGATTCCTGAGAGGGCAGCTTCCTGGGCGGAAGAGCCTCGGCGACCGCTCCAGGGGGGAGGGCAGGACGTTTCTCGGCGGAGGCGAGACGGTAACTCCTGCGAGGGCAGCTTCCTGGTCAGAAGAGCCTCGGCGCCCGCTCCAAGGGGGAGGGCAAGATGATGACTCCCGAGATGATGACTGTCGAGTGCGGAATGGGAACTGTCGAGTGCTGAATGGGAACTGTCGAGTGCTGACTGGGAACGCCTCACGGGGCGGCGAGATGATCACTCTCTGACTGGGGACTGTTAACTGTCGGTTGCGGAATCTGTCTTCAGCTGCGCGATCCGGCGACCGTAGCGCGCCTGTGGTGGGGTGCTGGAACTAAAGTGGTTCCGCTTTACACCACTTTGGTACGTTGTCTGAGTCCGTGGCGCTGGCATCGCCATCCTCACCGCTAGAGTTATTATTATTTTAAAAATATGATAAAATTACATTTGTACAAAAGACCTTCAAACAATTACAATATAGTCTAGCCTTGGGCGAAGGTTTTTATTTCCGGGTCGCAGACTTAACAATACACCCATTTCAGATTTACGACTTTATGGGTGTATTTCTAAGTTGGCTTTCTAAATTTTTATTGCGGTTGCCGGCCAGGCTATTCAGTAAATATTTAAGGTCTAATAATGCGGACTGCCGCCTCAATCTGCGTGTAAAACTACAGAGACAAATGCTGGCGCATGTGTTCACTTTGGTCTTTCTGTGAATTCAAGTCACGTAGATACCTAGGGACATATCAAGTTTATTATACGATTTAAGTGATGTAAATTATAAAAACCGCGACAAAAAATCCGAAGCTTGGTTTGAAATTACTACTAGTAAATTTAAATTTTAAGTAAATTTTATTATTAGTAAATTCGCCTTGTTCTTCTCGCGTTGTGTTGATTGGGTGCACCCAATACTTCCTTTTCTTTTTAGAAGCTGCTAAGCTCCACAAGAGCAATAATTCTTCATCATGATGAACTTTCTAGTGACATGTTGCATATGCAAAGACCCAAACGAAACTAGAACGCGAGAATTTGAACGCTGCTTGTGTGCTTTGGAACTCTTGAGCGGTCAACGGTCACTAGAACGCAGAACTCTGACCGCTCTCTGTGTGCTCCCGCTCTTAGTGTTTAATTTATTTTAAAAAAAGACATAGCATATCAGAAAGACATGCGACAGTCCTCTGTGGTCGAGGGGTAAGGCTCTCGACAAACATGCGGGAGGTCGCGATTAAAATCCCGGCAGGTGCAAATAAATTTTATTTGATTAATTTGTGTTATTTCACAAATTACTCATTTAAAAAATATATAGTATATTTGTGGCACGTTCCAAAGCGGAAGATACTCTCTATATCGCCCCGGTGTAAGACCACCATTCAGAATTGAAAAATTGCTTGAAATGGCTTTGACTGTGTTTGGTGACCAGATTTTCAGCCAGGTCCCTCCCCATCTTCCTATTCCCCACCTCCTTCCCCTCCCTACTACACTTCAACCTCACAACAATCACAATTGCCACAATCTCACTGAAAATAAAAAAATAATTTAATTGCTTGAGTACACTGAAAAACAGGAAATGTTCAAAAACATCGATATCTATAAAGAAAATATTGAAAGTATCCAGAAGAAATTTCTGCGTTACCTCAACCACAGAATGAGCGCACCTAAACGAGGGTACACAAATATGCTCTCGAAATATAACGTCTCCACTCTTACTAACCGGCGAACTTACCTTGACCTAATGACCTTGTACAAAATCTGTAACAACTTTATCGACTGTCCTGGCTTACTCAATCTAATAAACTTTAAAATACCACTCAGAACGACGAGGCTTAACGACTTATTCCATATTGGCCGGACGCGCACAAATGCTGGTGTCAGAGATCCAATCAGAAGAATGTGCGAATTGTATAATAAAAACCAAAACCTGAAGGATTCCGACATATTTTTTGATACCTATAGTACTTTTGGTAGGAAATTGAAGTCTGTTTTACTATAAAAAAAAAAGAAAATGTGTACTTACTTCATTCACTATACTCTTTAAGTACTTTTTTATGATTTATCTCTAAACTTGTATAAAAAATATTTGTACACTTTTATTTGATACTGAGCATTATCCATATACAAAATAATTTTACCTTATTTACATGTAAAAAATATTTAAAATTGTTATCTACCAGTCAATCAGTGAGAAATAGTTAGGATGCAGGCGAATTCTCAAGTTATTGTTTTACAAAATTATCTTTTAATTACTGTCTGTATCTGTGTTTTCTCCTTAAATAAATAAATAAACATCGTTAATGAACCCTGGTGACTGGGAAAATGGTCAGCTCTAGCAAGCTACGTGGCGGTATTAACTGAGTGTGTAAGAGCAAGATAACTCAACCCGTTGGTGTGCAAACCTTGGCGACCGAGTCTGAGCACGCGGCAGACTACTGAATTTGAAATACGAATACCGAAGGATTATAGAGCTTCAAGGTACTCATCCTAATAACTTTAACACTGCACAGCAAGTACCTGACAAAAAGCATCATACTATCAAGTGATACAGTACCCATATTAATAACTAATAATGCACTGCATGTGCCTAATAAAATACATCATACTGTCAAGTGATTCTACAATACTCATACTAATAACCTTAACACTGCACTGCAAATACCTGACTCTTGACCCAACGCCTTGCACCACAGTGGGAGGTACTCCTGGAAACACCGACCCCCAATTACTACCCATTCCTTGTACCCTTTTCCTTCCCAGAAATTCCTCTCCTTCCTTTACTTCATAAGACCCTCCACCCTGCATTGAAATTCCCAAAGATGAGATCCCCGAAGATGTGTGGGTGATCTTAAAAAAATCTATTAGTTGGTGCATTCAAATAATTTAATTTCCCCAGATAAGGGATGAAGTATTAAATTTGCTTTGGTTTACGTTTATCCTAGAGAGGGTTGATATTCCTGTTTCGGTGACTTTGCTGTTGCTAGAACCGTCAATTTTTCAGAGGAACAGTTTTGTTTTAGAATATTTATCAAATATTAGAAAAAATGTAAAAAAGTAACTATATATTTTGAAATTTTCGAGGAACCGGTTCTTTATTCTTAGAATTTCTTTAGCCACACCCAATAGTATTTTCTTTCTGCAAAGATAGTGTAAAAAAATATTTTATCTATTTTAACTTGGAAATTTATTGGTTTAATTTTACAAAATAAATAACATTTCATATAAGATACTTCAATGATTTGTTAGACAATGTTTTTAACGGAAAATTTATAGGGATAGACTCCCTAAAGCCAATAAGATTATGTGACTTTCTATAAAGTACCTACTTAAACAATATAATTATATCAGATATGATGGCTACCTATCTTCAAAATTTATTTGTTTGCTAATTTATTAAGGTGATAATTCACCATCCTCTTCATAGCTTATCCATGGAATAACATATATTAATTAATAAATAAACAAATAAATACTCTCATAAAGTAGAAAACTCAGCTAACTTATTAAATATATAGCCACTATTCATAGGTTCGAGTACCGAATAGTAAACTCGGGCTTTATAAATAAATAAATCGAAAATATACACTATCCTTTGTATAAGCTATAAAGATGATTGAAAAAAATACCCCCTCAATTTTATAAAATTTTCTAATCTGTAGAATAATTTTTTTTATCAAATTATGATACAACACTAATATTTTAAGCAATATTTTCTTATCTTCACATTTATATTATTTGAACCATTAAATATGACGCCTATTTCCTTATTTCTACATTTTTATGGAGATTTTAAATAAATTACTCCTTTCCCAGAATTATGTTCCAACAATATATTTATTCTGAGATAAAAAAATTTTTAGTAACAGCATACAAAGTAACAAATTTAGTAGCAGCATACAAAGTAACATATTTAAAGTGTTGTCACAACCATAAATATACATTCACTCGTGATATTTCATAAAAAGTTGTCTTTGATTTCATTGTTATCTTCTGTAGAATATAGGCAAGGTATCAAAATTTAAGGTATATTATACACAAATATTGAACACAGTATAGTCTCTATAATCCGCACCATCGGGTGATGGGGCAGGGTGGGTGTAGGAACACACGGGGCAACGATCAGCCAATCAGTGAAGTGACTTCCTTTCCCTTACCACCCGAGTTTTACCATCTGAGTTTTGTTTGCAATGGTGTACAAAAAAATACAAAAATTAATCCTATTAAAAGAAAACCCAAGACGTGAATCATTGAGGAATAAAGCATGCAGAAGGTGCTCGTCAGAAAACAATTTCAGATATTTTTTTTAAATAAGAATTAACATATAGATACCTACTATGCCTCATAACATGTTTGTATTATAAATAAAAAATGTTTATAGTACAATATATGCAAAAAGTTTGTTTTATTTCAGATTCCAGTAATCCAAAAATTAGTTAAACTTAATTGTTCAGATTATTGGGACTATACTTTATAATGTTGTGTAAGTTTGTTACAATGATAAATAATCCAGATTTCTGTTGAATTTTGGAACTTGCCCAATTACAAGACAATACTAACTTATTGTCTACATTTCAATCAAAAAGTATTCATAATTTTGCAACCTCAATAACGTATGAAGATCAATATAATACCTAACAATGCATAAAGGATATTATAGTACTTATAAACATTATTAACACATAATAATATAATCTATTCAAACACATCCCAAACCAAGAAGAAAGAATTGTAGTTAGTGGGCTGGCAAGTTGTTTGCAAATGTTTATTAAAAATTGGTTTATTCCAGTGGCGGCTCATGACTTTTTGGTGTACTAGAGTGCTAATATTACAAAAAATGGCATTATTGATGATGCTGTGGGTGAAAACGATTTTTTATTTTTTTTCGAAAATTCAATTTTTGCATGAAGATTTTCAGGAAATTTCAGTTTGGCCGTGCGCCGCACGGTTTCCTGAAAATCTTCATACAAAAAATCGTTTTCAGCTGCAACAACATCAATAATGCCATTTTTTAATATTAGCACTCATCCAAGTCACGAGCCGCCACTGGTTTATTCTCTTATTTCACATTAGACCCCAACTTTGTTATATCCCAGAAATCCCATCACCAAATTAAAGTACTTGACAAAAATAGATTTATTTTCAACAAAAATCGGTTTCAAACCATTTTATGTAAACAATTTCGTTGCATTACATACAGCCCAGCAACAAATTATAAATAAAAATCCCAAAATTTAACCAGTCGTAACAGTAACGTTTGAAGAATAAATATAATAGTTTTTCAACTAAGTTTTCATTGCAAATTATTAATAGCTATTTATCGTTGATAAATACTTTATAAACATAACTACTTAACCATCAGACTGCGTTTAAATGTATGACTGATGTCACCTTCACACATAATCTTTTTTTATCTCGTCTCGCTGACTACTTAATACTTTTTAAAACTATAATTAAACATATTTCACATGATCATAATTTGTATAAATCTTGCTCAAATAACGCATCCATATCTTGAGTATTCATAACTCAAAATAATTGTTTTGGGACAATGTGAATACATATATATAAATGGAATGAAATATTACCGAGCAGGTAAAACACGGGCCGCACTGTACTGAGAGATACTTATGTGTGTTTGAATTTTGTATCCGATTATTTGATCTATGCATCGATAACATGACCTTTTTTTAATAAGGATTTGTTCATGAACTTATTTGTACGCAATGTTACAAATATTTTTCTTTTTAAACATTGAGAATTAAGATGAGATATTTTTTCCTTTGAACAATGATATTAAACAATTGAATTGACACTATTCGTGAAAGGCAAGCGTGATGAAATAACCTTGGTCACTTCCCGCGGCCTGAGGGTTAAGTTTAATGCATGAATTATATTGGACCCTTATTGAATAAATACAAAAATTATTTTCCTTAAAAAGGAAATTTTTGGATATTATTTAAATCAATATGCACATTATACATAGCTGGGATCCCATCTGCTCTATTCTATTTCATAGAAGAGGAGGCTTTCTATGGAATAGAAATCCAAAGATGAATCGACTTCTACTTTTGTTCTATAAATAGATCATAGATTCTTGTAGAATAGATAAGGTGGGGAACCCAGCATTATGTCACGAACTCTATCATTATAGCATTAAATTATATAATACATATTCTACTGCTTATTCAGAACATTATTTCAGCTTAGGAATAAATTTGTGTTATCTGAAAATAGTTCTATGTAAAAATACTTTCTTTAATCTATTGAATAAAAACATGGTAAAGAGATGTCCCTACCTGATTTACTTTGACCAGTGATTCCTGACATTACTTGGAGAAAAAAATGAAATTTTGAACTCCAGCGACATTTTTGCTGTTTTTTTCTTAGAAAAAAGGTTTTTTTTTTAAGTAACCACCCCCCAACCCTAACTGTCCAATACCCACTGATTTAAGTTTTTAGTTTCACATACATTTCTTACTCCAACTAAAATCCTGGTTATTAAATCAGGTACATCTCAAACGGCTGCATAGCCTTATTCATACAAAACTTAAATTTGGTGTTGAGGCCAAAATACTTGACCAAACTGAATAATATTTTTTTTAAATCAAATCAAAAGGTATTGCAAATATTGAGTATCTATTTGCTACTTTGTTTATTTGGGTTTTAAATTATAAAATATATGCCATTGGGGAAATGAATTTTCAAAATTTTAGAGGAAACTCGGATTATTTTTTGTGAGTTAACGGTAATTATTATATAAATAATCTTACCCAATCTACTGTAAATAAAACATCATAAGGGAGTTTTTTGGGTACAAATTTTAAATTTTTATGACAAATTTGTGTTTGTAATTTAAATTTAAGCCCATTATAATGCTTTTTTTTTAAATAATTTATACATTTTTGTTTAGATAGTAGGTAGAGCAATATAAGGTTATTTTAATTGTTATCATTTACATAATTGCCAAAGTTGCCTCTAAAATTCTGAGAAATCGATTTCTTTAATGGCCAATATTTTCTAATTCGATGCATAAATAAATAAAGTAGCATATATCTGTACTGGATATTTGCAACATATTTTTATTACGAAAGAATTATTCAGTTTGGTCAAGTATTTTGGCCTCAAAAAAATTTTTTAATTTTGTACGAAAAAGGCAGTTGCATATTGATTGATCTGTAGCTTTTTATTATTATGTTTTATAATTTTAATCAGTTATACGGTACTACATTTTCTAATAAGAAAAGTAGAAACAGAATGACATGTAACTTTGCTAATACATATGTACATACTTTAGTTTGCAATTTGAGTTTGAAAGTTTCAAGGTTCAATCCTTGAGCTTTTACATGTAGGCATATATACACGACCAGTGTTATTATGTCAATTATTACAACTTTATTCATGATTTTGAACATTTTAATACGGCAGTGTGACACCACACTGTGACTTGTTAATAATTAATACGTACAAAGCAATTTGTACTATTACGGCTCTGTTAAACTCTTCCGGCGAGTCTGGATTCAGAAGTAGGCATCTAGTGCGATTAACGAGGTTTGTACATAGGGTGAGCATCAGTCACGTGTATTGTTCTTTGGCCAAGGAAAGGCTGTAGCTTTTAGGTGTTGATTATTACTATATCATCGTGCAATAATGGCGCTCAAGGCAGGTTGCAAATAAACATTAGATTTTGGCCTAGCAGGAATAATTTATTAGGGTAAAACTGTACTTGTACCGTTACGGCTACCTCTTCCGGAAAGTCTAGAGTCAGAAGTCCACACATAGCGCAATTAGCGAGGTTTGTACATAGGGCAAGCTTCTTCCAGCAGGGCTCATTACCCAAGGGTAGGCTGTAGCTTTCCAGGAGTTGCTATATAACACAAGGCAGATAGCAACTAAACATTAGGTATTGTCCTAGCAGGAACAATTATTTCTTAGGGTAAAACAATCATGGCATAATAAATTACGTTATCAGAAATCTAGATGCGAAGAAAGGTAGTCACAATTTTTCTGCCTTGATGAGGTGCACACCACTGGCGAACATACAGTTTTCTCCTTTCATAGGCACATACATGTATAGAAGCGTTTCTTTATACATATTTACTTTTGACATTTATAAATTTAGTGTCAAAGAATAAAATAGTATTTTACATGTATAAATGACTATATTAGAATGGGAATTTACAAAGTCATCTTCTTACCAAACCTATTCTCATAAGACAGAAATGTAGAATGTATTGTATAGTCTTCATTTGTAAAAATATTATGCTTACATAATATATTATACTAAATATGCTATCTTTTAATCATGCTTGCTTAAATTTTGCTAATATTATTCAAACAATAAAATCAAAAGTAGTTTTGGGCATTTTTACAGGATGGCGTTCGGCAAACATTCACAATTGAGTGACAGGTCATATTAAATGTAGGATAAATACCTGGACTACAGTTCATCGACTCTTTTAGGTCATAAATTATGTAATGCTAATAAATATTGTTTTTATAAGGACACTGTAGGTATAAATATCTTCATATTTTACAAATAATAGGTACTTTGAATTCAATATAGATAATAAGTACATACAATAGATTTTTTTAAATGGCATAGCCTAAGCCTAAGTAATCACACAAATTTCAACTTATAAAGGAAAAAAATTACACAAAATGTCTTTGCTGTTTGTTTACACTAAACAATAGGCTCTCCCACACGTATGCTTTGGAATGAGCATTCCGCGCGCTGCTCCAGACTCTGTGCAGAAAAGAAAAGTCCACTGAAGTAAGGTAACGGTTTTCAACATAGTCCATTGTGGGACTTTTCTGTGTAGGGGCTGTAGCGGCGCCCGGATCGCTCGTTCCAAAGCATGCATGTAAGGCCCGCTATTAAATGTATAATAACAATATGACTGTCATAAGAAGCATAATAAATTAAATAAGATCAATAAATAAAACATTAAAACTACAGTTCTGTATGGCTAAAAAGAACGGTGATCTTTGCTATCAGTCAGCACATCCATATCGTCCCGGCACTTTGGGACATACAGGGTTGCGCAAGTGTGCTCCCAGATGTCTTGAGGGTAATTCTCCCCCGTTATCCAGATGTCTGTTTCTAAATCGTAACACTCTATGGCAGCCGTGGCACGATCGAACATTGCATCACTGTGGAAACCTCCGATGAGGTAGATTTTAGATTCCACACTTACGATTCCTGCGTGATATCTCGGTGTAGGAACTCTGGTCACCACTTCCCACCTGTCTAATGCGGCATCATAAACGTCTATACTGTCTGCTAATATTCTGTTGGTTGTGTCGGCATCTTCATACCACCCACCTGCAACATAGATCTTATCTCCGATGGCAAGCATGGCGTGGTCAGCGCGTGGTGTTAGCAAGCTCTGGCGTGGCTCCCAGGTGTCGGAGTTGGCATCATAGCAGCGGACAGAAGATAGAACCTGGTAACAATGCAGGCCCCCGGATATGAGCAGGGAGGAGCTGGGAGGGGGCATGGCGCAGCCGGCATGTTGGGAGCGTCCTCCTCCCAGGGGACGGATGCTCCTCCAGGTGTCTGTGGCCGGATCGTATCTCTCGCAAGCACTCTCTTCTTCCCCGCCTTCTTCTTCTACTTCACTCACACCCCCGATTGCATAAAGATGATCCAGCACCTAAAATATTAAATAAACAAAAGTTCACCCAATGTAACGAAAATATACTTAACCACTCGAGCGATGGCATATTTATGAAAAAAAAGGCCTTGAGCGATAGAGGTTTCCAGCATTCGGTTTTGAGTTTACCCGCGCTCATTAAAAAAAATCATACCTCCAAATATTAATACGGGAACATATAAACTGCTTACAGTGGTAGCCAATGGATTCACACATATATCATCGTTTATCCCATATTTTTATGTTTTATAAGTAAAATATTAAAAAAATAATTTTTAAGTCATTAAAAATAAACTGGCAAAAACCGTCTACCTAAATTTAGGCAGCCATAGCTAAAGGCCTACAGCGATAAGACCTAAATATGGGTAGCCATCGTTCAACTGGCTAAATACATCCTCAAAAACTAAACAGTTTATTTATATATTGAATTTATGAGATTCATAACATGGAACATCAGAAACGATTTTCTGTTAAATTATCACCGGTCATTTTGAAATACTAATAAAGCAATAACATAGTCTTCTTGAAAGATGAGTAAAATTGTTATAAGGCAAAGAAAAAATATAATTTTTACCACATTCAGTGAAAATCTACATCTTTCTCTTTGCATGGGAGCCATTGTAGTCCATTTATTATATCTCGGGCTGTATCTGAACCCAAAAGGGTGAATATTTTCTTGTAGAGATTGGTTGAAACAACCTCCCACCACATATAACTCATTATCCAGCGCCGCTGTTCCAAAGTTACATTGTTCCACGTGTGGAATGGTTGTAAGTCTTTTCCATTTCCCTTTACTGGGCAGGAAGTATGTTATCTCATTAGTGATTCCTCCAATACCAAAACCTCCGACTTTAACTACTGCCAATTCCATTCCTCTGGAATTAACCAGCACATTACTCTCCGATGATGGTGCAGCGCGAGTCTTCTTTAAGCTGACTTGATGGCAAGCATCCCTCAATATATGGCAATACAACTGCTGGTCTTGTCTGGTCCCGCCAGAGAAAGATTTCTGCAGAATAGACTCAATTTCCCACTTGGACATTTCCGAGAAGTGGACTCTCCTTAAGAACCTCATGGCGTGAGATAGTCTCTGCTTATATCTGAAAATTAAACATAAAGTTTAGGTTTTAGAATCCCAGACACAAACAGAACAATTGTCATAACATATGCCCTCTTTTCTATTATTATCATCATTATATATTTACATAAAGAAATCATCCTCTATTTGGGCTAGCTGTAATAATTACATTTGAGCAAACATTCAGCCCCAATATAAAAATACACATCGCACGCATAGATAAAGAGAATAAACAATTAAAACAATTGGTTATAATAAAAATTCATGTACTACATACCCAATACTGTCATGATATCGAAGCCAACGGAGCACGATTCTCAATACTTCTGTTTCGGGACAATCTACAGGAAAATCACATTCCAATAAATGTTCTAGCTGCAGTGGTGACAGTCTGTAGAACTCATTAGAATTAGAAAACTCCCGCAAATGACCACTAATGAATCTGTAAACCTTCAATCTGAGTTGATTCAAGGAATACGTTTCAGCTATGGTCACAATATCTACGCAGTTCTCTAGGTCCAATTGAGCTTGCAAATAATTGGAGCATGCTTCTACAACGGCTACAACTTGCACGTGACTGGCTGCGGATAGGACATCTTGAATATTTGCTAGGTTTAGTCCAAGGCGTGAAGTATAGGCATAGTCTAGAAGTAGTCGCATTCCTTCCGCGGTGACTCCATTGAGCTTGATTTCACTCTGTTTGGATTCCAGCATCGCATCCGTAAACATGGCACGGAAATAATCACTGCACGATGCCAGGACTGCTCGGTGGGCCTACAATAAAACACAAAAATGAACAATTACTTGAATGTTAAATTTTTTTACTTACAAGTGTAAAATAAATTGGTTCTGGCAAGAATACTTTTATGCAATATTCTCTGACAGTATGCATGTTCAGTATTAGTGAGGGTCTTCAATTAATAGGTATGTTTCACTGACAATTAAAAAGGGCAGATGCTGTGGAGCGGGTAAAAGATTCTTCTTACCTGGAAAGCATTTCCCTGTGCGTATAATGTTACATCTAGTAAATGTCCCTTCGATCTTAGACTATTGAGACCTGAGAGCAGTGTATCGGAATGTGACGGGGAGTCAAAATATACCGTGTTTAATGGCTTCTCATTGTAATCCAAACCTGGTACTAGGGTCATCTTTACTGATTTTAAGCAGTCATTTCATTGAGAGTACCTAGAAATTAACAGAGAAACTAATGAACAAATAAAACATTAAAATCAATTCGTATATCAGAATAATTTAAAGCATCAGCAAATAAGGTCTATATTAGAATGATGTAAGAATAAGTATTTCTTGACAATGATTTCCGTGGGAAAAAAATATCTGCTGTGAAAAAATGTTGAAAAGCAGCTGAGAAGTAGATCAGACCGAGTTTTACTATTGCAAACCGATGAAGACATGTTATTATTTGAAAAGCTTTTTATAATAATTCTAAATCATTTTAACAAGCAAAACAACTTCAGGGTATAAAATAAATGTCAAAACTAAACAAAGGAATTAAGTTTTCTAATGATTTAAAGAAATACAATGAGCGCAAGCTGTATTAATTATACATTTTAAAATTGTCCATGTTATGGCCGTGGTTTTCCGTTAATTTTATATTGTAATCATTTGTATCAACATATTAAGCATAATATTTTGAGAAAAGTGAAAGGATATTAGGTCAAGTACCTTTATATGATTTGGTGTTAATTTATAAAGTAGTACATTCGACTTAAAACTTTTATGTTAAACGAATCAAACTATTATAATAATCACAGCCCATTCACATCAACAAGAAAACAAAAATAAAGCACGACACGACCTGACAGAATACTTCCCGGATAATAACATTAGGTAAAAATATGCAATATGACAATGTAAGACCATAGACAGCAGAGCAGCCATAGATTCATAGAGCTAACAAATTATTATATATGGAAAATAATGTTTTCGCAGCTACCAGTACTTACCTACGGAACAAAAAACTTTATCGATTCTTACAGTGGGTTGCCATATTAATAGGGACAATTCCAATATTTCCTGATTTTTATGTTTACATTATCTCTACTTCTAAATAACTTGGATATGATGGCCATTCCTTCGTTATTTTTGTTGCTAGTATCACCACTGACACTTTTAAGAAGTGGCAACACTCGCAAAGTGCAACATCCCTCGAAAATTTAAGGTTTTTTGCACGTGGCCAGCATTTTTGTGAAAATGCGTGATTGAAATTCTGGTAAATAAATATTCATTATAATTATATTTACGAGTTTTAACAGTTTAGCTATACAAATATGTAAGTAATTATTAATTATCTATTAATTTCTGTAAATTTTTTTTCATATCTTATTTCAGTGAATAGTTTTTCCATATTGAGTCCAATGTTCTGTTTTTTCAGTATGGCTAGGTCTTCAGACACGTCCCCAAGAAAATTTCCGGAAGTGAAGACACTATTGTTAAACACTCAACATTCCCAAAGGGATATAGCAGCCATTACAGGTATTTTAAAGTCTGTGGTTAACAGGATAAATTAGAAAATCAATCAAAACCTGCCCCTTGAATTGGATCACATTGGGAAATGTGGCAGAAAACGAATCACTACACCTCTTACTGGCCGCGAAATCAAAGACGTCTGTCTCCAAAACCGCAAAAAGAGTGTGGCTCGTCTGACCTTGATGATCAACGAAGAAGATATCGAAGTCTCCCAAAGGAGAGTCCAGAGGATATTGGCTGAGGAGAACCTCATTGGTCATCGGCCAGCTAAAAAATCTCGCCTCACAGTAGATATGAGGAAAAAACTACTGGAATCGGCCAACTCGCACCAAAACATGACTATAGCGAACTGGAATATGGTAATTAACATTTTTGTGGTTATCAAGCTTTCAAAAAATTCCATTAGTTTGATTATGGCCCTTTTTTAAGGTGTGCTTCTCTGACGAGTCCATATTCCAAATTTTGTTGAATTAATCATCGTTCGTCCAACGACGCCCAGGAGAGAATTTTATCCGGACTGCCTAGTAGAGACTATCAAACACCCTACCAGTATCATGATGTGGTCAGTCATCTCTTCAGAAGGGATGGGGCGCCTCCACATCATGCAAGAGACTATGAGGCAGGATCAGTACAGACAAATACTGGAAAATCGATTACTCCTCAAGTCGGAGAATGGTTCCCTGGTGGCCAGGAATACGTCTTTATGCACAACTCCGCACCCTGTCATAAAGGCAGGACTGTCACTACATTCCTGGCTGAAAAAAATGTGCAGGTTTTACCTTGGCCGGGGACTTCCCCTAACATGAACCCTATTAAAAACCTGTAGGAGCTCACCAAGAGGGAGATTGCCAAGGAGGTGGTCACAACGAAGCAGCAGCTCATCGAAACCCTCATCCGGGTGTGGCATCATTCTCCTGACCTAAAGATTACTGCAAAATTGTACATTGAGAGTATACCACGGCGTGTACAAGCTGTTATTGCGGCTAAAGGCGAAATTACGAAATATTGACTTTTTGTTGGATATTGTTTAAAAATAATACAAAAAATAAAATAATGGTAGATTAAGGACAAATGTGGTGTTTAATTTTTCAAAATTCAATGTCCTTTTAAATAAATAATAATAACCGCACCTAAAATCATAAACATCTGTGTTTTATGAACACAAAGTGTAAAAAACACATTTTCCATAGGTGTCCCTATTAATATGGCAACCCACTGTATATTTGTTAAATGCTTCAAAATCTCCAACATATTGAATTGCTTGTGGCCAGATGCTGTAAAATATGTATTATAGTAATATTCACACTGTTTTATTAAGGAATCCGAAGGTCTCTAAGGCAAACCTGCAGCGAACGTATTTTATAAATATTATTTTGAACGTTAAAGATAAGTTTAGTTACAAATGAAATCGTCGAAGGAGTTTAAAAACGATTAACCCGGAATTTTCAAAGTAAATTTTAAATTAATGATTTTAGAATAATTAATATAAACATGTTTTTTTCTTTTTACTTACTTATATGAATAATATGTACGAAAATATTTGAGGGAAAAAACTTTTGGGTGACCTGATGATTTGTATTAATTATTTTGTAGAAATGTCTCCCATTTTTCAGGCAAATCTAAAAAATTAAAAAATATTTCCAGTTCAAGTAAGTACTAGTCAAAGTTAATAAATTATTTTTGGTATTGTTACGGTAAGTTGTCTTCACTGCGTTCATCGGCCTTATGATTCAGTCTGACCACTATAACAGTGATCAGTGTCAATTTTTACGTGGTGGTGTGTGTGTGTGCACATTGCTCCATTTCTGGATCCGCGGTATCTTTCGGTCATTTATCTAGTCTCGGAACCATCGCCGGTTGGTGGATAATTTGATGTTTATTATATTTAAGAAGATTCTGGTTATAAATATGTAACAATAACTGCCGTCTGCGCGATATGCTAATATCAGTGTTATGTGTTAAAATTTATAATATACAATTTTCATGAAAAAACAATCTCAATAAGAGATCAATGACGTCCAGACGAGCGATAACCTTGGATATGATCACCAGGAAAAGAAATGTGTACTAGTCAAAGCACATTCATGGTTTTGTCTATTGTATTGAGTAAAAGTGCATCGAGTGAAGTTCTTACTGTTATACAGAAGTGAAGTGCTTTGTTATGTCTGGAACCAGAAGTATTGACAAGGAGCGAAAGTCTCCTAGGGAGAGTGGTGAGGACTCTGAAGATGAATGTGAAATCCTCGAGGAGAGTCCTTGTGGGAGGTGGCTGAAACGCCGAGAGGAGGTAAGAAATACTATTCAAATCCATGTCTGCTTTCACATACGTACCTATATTATGTCAACTGATAATTTATTGATGTTCCTATCAATATGACACTTGTCAACACCGCTTGTCTGTTGGTTTCCCATGATACTATGTAAATTATTCAATATTATTTTTGCTTCAATGAACAGGAGAATCAGAATCGTTCAATTTGTTGTATTTTGAAATGATAACTTTTTAGAGACAAATTATTGTAAAAAATGTTCAGTGTCGTTTATAATAACAATCCGTGGAATTAATGCATCAGTCAATTACTGCATCATTTTATTCTTTTTTATACATTTTTGCTGACAAAATGATAACAATTGACTGAAATATCCCATCTTAACTACATATTTTCACTTAACCTAACCCATTTTCTATCCTCGTCATGACCATCATACCCGAAAACATTATTTTGGCTTATTTTTCTCCAGTAAACACAAATAGGTAAAAAAAATACATTCTAGGAAGATACAATACAATATTTTTGTGTTATTCAGTTCATGTAAATGGTTTCAAAGATTTATTGTAATGTGACATTTTGCCAAACTGATCAAATGTTAAAATTCTAAAAATGTGTACCTATGTAGGGTACAATTTCTAGGTAAAACGATTTTTGGAAACACGTAATATTAAACATGCGAAATGTTTTACATCTATCAATAATTGACTCAACGTAGCGAAGTTCTCTTTTAACTCAACCTTTTTGCATTTCGTCCGTCTGTAAATTTATCTGTACGTTCCGTTTCAAGATGGTGATGGTAAAAGATTTTTTTTCATATGTGAAATCATCGTTTTTATTCGGACTTTCTTAATTGCATTCTTTCAATATAATGGTAGGTACCTACCACCCGAAGAAAGTTTGAAAAGTAATTATTGTCATTGAGATGATGACATTTCTTTGTACAAATTGTATAAATCATTATTTGAAATAAAAAAGTTATATTAAATTTATGGTTTATAATTAAGTAGGTAGGTCAGATATTTAAGTACTTACTTACAAATCTTATGATTTCAAAAGAAATTTTGGTTCTGATTTATTAAATAACAGAAAATTAGAAACATGATTTTGGACACGAGATTCTACTAACTATACACAGAACTAGGTCCAAGTGTTAATAGATACACATCTATAATATTTTTACCTGATTCTATGAAAGGTGAATAATAAAAAAAAACCCTTATCCTGGCAACTCTATACAGTGAGTTAAAATTTCACTATTATGACATACAGTCAAAAAATATTACGGTTTCGAAATAGGTATGCTTAATTTTTTTTGTTAAATAATTGTATATCTGCATTATTTATAGTTCCCGAGGGATACAAAACAAAATAACTTTAGTAATTTATTTATTTCAAGACGCTTGCGCCATGCCTCTGCTGTGGATTTGGATCTGTAGAAATAGTCTCTTCTTCTAGTGGAATAGTTTGTCATCTGTACCGGTCTACTTGCTACTTGCCCACTGCACGCTTCAGTAATCTCATAGTCGCTCTAGGAAGCCTGTACTTTGAGCACTTGTGAATTTGGACGCGGAACCGATTTCAACATCACAAGAACCTCCATAATAAATATTATCTAAATCACTCATTACCTTGGTGGCGAGTTGTCGCTATCTGCTCGATGCCCGCTGAATTGACCCAATGTCGTTTGTGAAATATTACATCTGTAATTTTTTGCAGTACAACTGTTTTGTGGATAGGTACTACGAAAAAGAAATAAAAATAAAATTTGCGAGAGGTCCTTTCCACGAATCAATCAAATATGTCCTGTAAATTCAGAAGAGCCGTTGCTTCAAACCTACTCTCTTTGATTATGATGGTATATTATGTGGTGGTTGGTAGTCGATATATCAATTCCGGAGTAAATTCAATGTCCGTTGAATCAACCAGATCTCAGAGACGTCCTTTCCTTTTTGTAAATCAATCTTATCTGCACTAGATATCTAGTATACTCAAGGCTGGGGTTTTTCATTGTTTCCAATTTTTTTAGATGGTGATCAATCAACTTACCAACTCTGGAGCAGACTCGAATGTCTAATGCTACGTATACATCCGCGAGCCGAACTGAACCTCAACTTATGGGAAAGAAATGAAACAACTGCATATGGCGCGAAACGCCACTTGCAGTTGATTCGTTCCTTTCCTGTAATTCGTACCCTGATGATTCAACTCAATCTCGTTTGGAAATTGGGAGACGTCCTTTCTATGAATCAATCATATCTGAAATGACAAGTCTAATATAGGTACCCAAGAAGCACTTTGGTTTCAAAACTTTTAACTGTCTTTCTCAGGGCCAATGTATTAACACCGAAGCAGACCAAATTTCATTAAATCGATCCAACTTGTTTGGGGAATTGGAAGACGTCCTTTTCGCAAATCAATCAAATAAATTACACAATTTAGGCGATGATTTCAAACTGTTTTGTTGAGTTTGTGGTATTATTTATGTAAAGTTACTTGTTAAAGTGTACTTATTGACTCCACAGATGACTGCAACCTGCTACAAGAAGATGTCAGCAAAATTAAACAATATTGCGATATCAATCAACTTTATCTAAATACAGAAAAGTGTAACGTTATTACATTCACACGTAAAAAACAGCCGATTAATTATACTTACAAATTAAACCATGTACCCCTACAACGAGTAGAATCAATCAGAGATCTTGGAGTACTGCTAGATTCTAAAATGTTATTTAAGGACCATATTGAACATATTTTAGAAAAAAGCTTATAAACAATTAGGATTTATTACACGCATTACAAAGCCTTTCACTATAGCACACACACACTTATTCTGCTATATATGTCGAATGTAAGGTCACAACTCGAGTTTGCCTAAGTCATTTGGAATCCTCAATATCAAACATACATTGATTACGTATTGAAAATATCCAATCGAAATTTATTAAACACCTATCGTATCGCTTTAGCGATCATCGGTTTGACCCTACCACTTTCTATAAACGTAGACAAATTTCTGATGCCCTATTCTTATACAAAATCGTAAACAGTCTTGTTGATTCATCATATCTGCTAGAAAAGATTGCATTTCGTTGCCCTGAACACAACACCAGATCGAACGACTTATTTAGAACACCACACTGTAAAGCCAAATATGCGCAAAACTCTTTAATAGGACGTATCTGTAAAACTCACAATGCCACTAGACATTTTCAAGTGTAACTTGAAAACATATAAAATGTAACTTACTAAACTGATAACTTAATTTTTTATTTTGTGAAATAATCCTATCATCTTTGTTTATTTTATTGTTTTTATTATAATCATGCGAAAACTGTATTACTACTAACAACTGTCTCTAATTGTTTTTATAACATTTTGTAATTCCTTATAATGTTTATTGTTTATATTTCTTTGTCATTTATAAATATATTGCATAGGTGCAAATATTGAATCAACGACTAGAATGGAACATTATTGGTCTAATATTGTAAATAATTGCTGTTTATGCTAAATATATAAATGACTGTTTGTTTGTTGTGCTGTATGATCCATATAATTTATTAATCAACGCAGATCAACGTGCCATCGCCCAGAAACAACTATTTCGCGTTGCGGCGATGAACCTACCCGACTTTCCGACTCAAATGCAATTATATTTATTTGACTTGACAGTATGTAGTCCACTGAAAAGACCAATGACGGCATAACTCATCACGATCACGTTCGTGGAATTGAGAGATAATTTCCACGAATCAATCAAAAGTACCCAGTGTCTCACTGTTGTGTAATTCCGACGTGCACAAGGTCGTTGATTTCTAATTATTTTGATCTCGTTCTTTGCTCCTTCAGAGAATTGAGAGACACGGATCGTTCGTATCCATCAGATGATAAACTGTTCTAGAGCCCTTGTTGGCTAAATGTATGAATAATTGATTTAAATTTTATCGATATCCTGCCTAATCTCTCTCAACCAGATCTCATTCGCAATTGAAATGGAGATATCTTTCCGTAAATAATCAAATCCGATTTGATTATACGCATAAAATTTATGTAAAACGTAGCGTTGTTAAATAATGCTGTCGTTTTCCATTACTTTTTCCAATTTTGCTGTAGACGTGAACAATTTTATGCGGTTTATTCCCGGCACTAGACAATCTAGACATTCCCCAAGGGCTGGCTGCACGTACTTCTGAGGATCTTCCTTCTTCCCCTGCAGGCTCACCGCCAGTACCTAAGCAGTACCTACCCACGCCCGCACTCGCCGATTATATAGGTATTACATCTGCACGTACTGTTCAAGGAGAATCTATTTATATATCCGTCTGGTCTGCGCACCTACTACCTACTTCTACTACATCTCGTTGCCTGCATACGTATACCTACACACCATAGGTACGCAATATTCGCGCGGACGTGTGCGTGTCGCGGACGGCGGACGGGAAAAGCACGACCGGATTTTTCCCGTGTGCGTGACCCGCGATTATGATTCGGAGGTAACTTCTGCCTTCAGATTAACCACCGGTGCATAAAACCAATCATCTTCAGTTGTAGATACAAAGTTTTCTTTTTTCAAATTTCTCGATGTTTGCCGAACCAAAATATCGCCTGCCCGCCACGTTATGATTAACATACGGGTAGCATGACTCGTCACTACAATTGGAATGTTAATATTCATTCCTAAGAAGGTATTTTTTCTAGATAATTCACTATGTTGAAAGAGAATGTAGTCTGAATTTCAAACATGCACTATTTTTGGTCAATTTGCAATATTTAACAGATTCCTCTCACCCGGGAATTTGTAATTTCACACACCTTTTAGAAATGACGTTTAGGTATTTGGATTATTATCAGGCCGCCCATAGCATGAAGCCAATTAGGGAATAACGATATAGCAGGAAATCGATTTCATCTAAAGTTCTTCCGACACTGCCGACTGCAGTTTGTTCGCCCTTAGCCCCTGGCCCCTGGCCCTGGGGTGATGTAAGAGGCAAGAGAAGAGTCAGATGTAATAACTGAGAGCCAGATCACATAACCTGCCGCTTCCACGAAAGATTGCCATCGCTGGCACTCCTGGCACTCGGCAGAGATGCCCAAAACAAACGTAGCTTATGACTGGCGCCATACATGCGATTCGGCCATCTCATTGTTGCGTATGCCAAAGTTTCAGCGGGTGATTAATTTTTCTTTTAACGCTTTATATTTGTTTCCGTTTTTTTACTCTGCTTATTTTAAAACACTTTCTCACGTCTTATTTATTTCCCGTCTGTGTGTGTTTTTTTACACGGTTCGCTTCGAGTAAATTCCCGATGAAATTGTTCTAAAAATTTAACTCGTCTGGACCTAATTTGTCTGGTAAAAGATATATAGCTCAAGGATAAAGTAATTAAACCATTGTAATATATTTGTGGTTTTCAGGAATATTATAAAGAGTATTCTAGAAGCTTTGAGATTTAGCTTTGTTGTTTTATTGTGCTTTATTAAATATCGGTTAGGTACATTCAAATATAACATTATCTAAAAGATTGCTGTTCTGTATGCCTAAAACGATAGTGTTGATGCGGATGTCGGTAATTGAATTAATAATATATTGTATTCAAGAAAAATGATTGATGGACCATTCCTCAGTAGTCAGTACCTACATATTGATCCTCCAAACATGTCACGTTTAACGTCACTGTGATCCTGCGGCACCAATACGAAATAAAGCCCGTGTTCCAACCTCGATTAGTACTAAGTAAATTGAAATATTTTCCCTGAACATAAAACAAACGAACACACGCCATTCCGTAGAGCTAACTTAAAAATAATTAAATTACCTACATTAGTATAGAACTGTACACTAGTACAGAGGTATTTTATAAGCAGCAACTCTATTAGGCGTTAATTAACTATGGCCTGATTCTGTTCTTATTTGATTAGTGCCCGAAAGTATGAGAAATGAATTTCAATTCTATATTTTATTACCGCTGGCGCTGGTTAAAAATACGCTAGCAATAATTGATTTGTACTTTATGGGTTCATTTACCCACCCTTTTATCGTTCGATTATATTTATTTATATACAGTGTTATCTGAGTGTTGCGTATTATATTGTCGTGTAACTCATTTCTCGCATTTACATACATTATGTTGGTTTACCTACATAATTTATTTTATAATATGACTGATGGACAGGTCGAACAATTTTCTAATAATTGTCGAATAATTATTCCCACCTTATAAATTACATCGCATGCCGGTATTGTTCTAGCTTGAGGTACCTACTTTCGAATGCATGAATGATTGTCTTAGTGCCCATTGCCCACGCGCCTACAATAATATATTTATTTATGATGAAACACTCCAGTCGTAAGACCAAAGGCCATAAATAGTCGGTTTTAACCTTTACGTACCTGAAGGTAAAAATCACCTACGATCCAAAGGGGGGGTACTAGAAATGCACCTTTTACGACCGCACTCTCGGCTTGTTTTGTGGCGAGGAAATACTAAAAATGGAATTGCAATCGGGGGGTGGGGGGGGGGGGGGGGGGAGAGTTAGTTATCGATATTATTTAATATAAAAAAAATAGAAACGGGATTTAAAAAAAAAATGAATGCAAAGCTTTCGTTTGGGATAAGCGTATCACCCCCCTTCCTAACAGGGGTGTTTTGTAGCTTTAGCTATGTAAAGTGACCAGATTTTAATAACCAGAATCTTCACAATGCTCCCCCAAAATGGGATAAAGTTCCCCTGGTTCTGGGCAGTTGATACTAATGCGGTATCCCGAATTTTATCAAATTTTAATCCGACAGATAAATAATGTGAGTAAGGTGATGTTATCTCCCTCTGGTGCAATGTACAATAATCATACTGTTTTTACTTGTCTAAAATTATTCTATTATTTTTTTTTTTTTTCAAATATTTATACACGCCAAGTTACGAACTCTAGATTTCTGGGACCAGCGTCAAGGAAGTAAGGAACCACGGTGGTATATAATTGTATCACCTCATTTTCAAAATATTTAATTTGAAGACATTTTCATGCCATATTTATTCCGTTTTTAAATAGCTTTTTTCTTAGAATCGATGCACAATAGTCAGTGTGTAAAGAAACGATGTATCTTCATTAAACGTCTGGCTTTGTGATTAAGAAATAAATAACGCACGTACGTGATGAATGAACGAGATGGTAAAATTATCTAGTAATGGAATACCAGAGGCCGTGACTCACTCACACCTGAGTGATTCGCATATCAATTCCGTAACTTCGGCGGTGGATCGAATTACCGGCGTTCCTGCCCTCCCTGCCACAATCCACCGACACACTTCACTCATTACCGTTGTGCAATGGTTTACATTACGGTTGGTTTCATCGGCATCCTTGTGGTATTTGCACTCTATTTCATTTTTTTAATCCTGCAAGTAGAAGTAGGTACCACCTACCTACTGTCGTTTTTTTTTAAATCGGGTTGCATCAAACAGGTATAGCTAAATCTCAGCTCTGGCGGCTATATCCCGGATGAAACTACCTTATTCCACGTATGCATACGCGAGAGGAACTGACGAACTGAACCTCAACTTATGGGAAAGGAACGAAGCAAGCGCAAATGGCGCGAAACGCCGCTTGCAGTTGCTTCGTTCCGATTACTGAATGTAATTCGTGGCTCGGTTCGCGTTTCGGTTCGCAAATATATACGTACCATTAGATTAATTTATTTGTATGGAGAATACAGTCAACCAAATCTAAAAACATAGGTATGTATATAAAATAAGGAACTTTTTCCACTTTATTTGCATTATTCGTATTATTTAGAACCCTGCTCCATGTCAATATCGTAATAGGTATTATTATCCCAGGTCTTATATTTTAGGGTCGAATTAACAATCTACAAATAAAGACGTATTTTATGTTTCATGTATTGTCTCTTCAAATTATAAACTCACGATATTATGTTTTTTTAGTAGTACCTGCCTATTTAAGAATCCTGTATATTGTACGAAGATTTTTTTAAGGAAATATTATACAGATGAAAAAGTTAAGTTTGAGTACAAGTTCTCTGCAGTGGCGTGCAGATTTTTTAATCGTGGTAGGCAGTATGAAAAACAGTTAATTATTTGATATATATTGTACAAATACGTAGTTGGTAGGTTTGTTTAAATTTAGCTAAACACGGACATTTCCTTCACTACCACAAGTTTCACAGGTTAAATAATATCCATATTTTTTAAAGAATGACAAGCGTTTTCAATCTGACAAGTGGATGGAAGAAAGTGAAGTACTAATTATTAGAGGTAGGTACCTACCAACAGATGCCACTGATTGCCATTGAAGCTGGTCCAATAAGCACTGCCTAAACACTAACAAAATAACTAACACAAACGCGTCATCACTTGAATGCACACACAGCTCACAGCACACATGTACATAATATTCTGCGTAGTTTTTAGACATAGAATAATTTTCTGTGACGTTGGCGGCACTTGTACCCGTAGTTAATGCGTTTTAGCAGGGCGGTCGGTGGGGCGCGCGTAGCTGAAATTCGCAGCGGAACTTCGCTCGTATTTTTGAAACTGTAGATTTAATTTTTGCAATAAATCAATGAGTTTTAATATTATTTATGTTTTTATTCTACGCGAATGCGGTAGGGTAGGCAGTGCTTATGTGCCTATAAGGAATGCACGCCCCTGGGTCCCTGGTGGTATCGTGTTAAACTCTATGTGTTTCGTAATATATATCTGTTGGGAAGGTCATCAGCTGTTTTATTCATTGTTCGATTCGCCATCTCCGTAATGACTTGTTTTGTCCCCGCTTACAATATGGAATTATGATTCCTTTTTAAGTGCTGTGATCTATTTTGCTGTAGTTTTCTAATCGTAAATACCAATAATCTATTAAAATAAAACAAACGACGTTTTTATGCACACATATATATCATTTAAAACTTTTGTTGGCAATATTTCTTTTCACTGCTGGATAATGATTTTTTTCTCTCTATCCCTTTCATGTTTGTTGACTGAGCGTACCGGAGTTCTGATTTAACTTGACCGTTTGTCATTTCATCTGTCTGTAAATTGTTTTCTGTGTTTGGTTTCCGGTTCGAGATGATGGTCGTGTTATATACTACGTTTTTATTGGTTCCATGATAACTCCACTCAATGAAAATTCAACACACCTTTAAAAAATGATACAAAGTCATTAAAAGCGATGAAAAAACTAACCTATAAACCTAATCTGCATTACTTATTTAACATATTTTTTGTTTACCCTTTTTATCCCGCCGAGTTCGTACGAGCGTTGTTCCACTACATGCTGTCAAATCGGAATAATAAATATTATAATACCTACCTGCCTAAAGAAAGTTTGAAAAAATAATTCAAATTGTATAATTCCTTGTTTGAAATTTAAAAAAAATGTTACCTATAATATTTATGGTAGGTATGTATTTACATACGGTGACCGGATAAATCATCACAATGATAATTCATCACATCTTTAAAAAGGTATATAAATTCATGGAAAGTGATAAAACAAAAACTTTAGTAACTGGGTTAAGTAGGTTAGGTTAGGTTAAAAAAAAATTTTTTTTCATCGTTTCTAATGACTTTATATCACTTTTTAAAAGTGTGTCAAATTGTCACTGTGTTGAGTTATCATGGAACCTTTACATACTCAGATCTGGTCACTAAATTTAGCTAAAATCATTTCATAATTCAATGTAAAAACATAATACATCAATCATAATAAAAGTTAAACTGAAGATAGTATTGTTTGCCATTTGTTTGTCTTCCCCTTTGATATTACATCATCAGCCAGTTAGGAAACTCAGAGTTCGATTTTAACTTAGACAGCCGAACACGTACATACGTATAGTGAAATATCAGAGGGTTTGGGCATGTAGAGCGAATGAACGAAGAAAGGAGTGTAAGGAGAATATATGACGAGACGATGTATGAATGTGAATCAGGCAAGGAGTGTGTGCCAAGACCGAGTTGTTTAGCGGTCCGTCCTCTTTGCCTACGCCTGCGGGAAAACGGCGTGATGGTTAAGTAGTTAGTATTAGTATTAGGTATATTAGAAGATGAAAAAAAAACACTAAATTGAAAAATTAATAATGCAGGTTAATCATGGTACCTATCTAGAAGAGTGTCTGTGGTCACAATTATTGATTATCACAATCAATAAACTGTCACGATTAATATTGTAACAGTTATGTCAACAACTTGGTCTTGATCGATCCCACTTTAAGTTGTCTGTTCGCAATACCTATTTTTTTAAATATTACCATTATCGTATTATGTTTCCTCCTTTCTCGATAACCAAAAGGTGAAGGCGCTGACATAATCTATTTCTGATACTAGTTAATATGAGTAATTGACTCAACTTGTAATACATAGTAATCCTAATCATGCCAATAACAAAATCACCAATGGATGTTTTTTGTTTGTTTTTATTTAGCAAGGAAAAGGCTTGGTTTATACGTGAGTCACAATTCTTTCCAGCATAATGTAATGACCTCCAGTCTGAGTGACTAAACCAGGCAAGTCAACCTGCGGCCCAATTGAAGATTTTTTACGGCCCAAAATGGAAGCTTTATATGTTTTTCGGATTTTGGTATTCTTACAAAAAAGTTCTCATAAATTTATCACATTTATATTATATTTTGTGAAATTAGAACTTACTTGTTATTGGACCTCGGACTCTCGGTGTGGGTTTTGTTTTTTTCCCTGAAAAGTGCCAGGCGCATGGCCGCAATAGGAATTTATTTTCGCAATCAATTTCACCCTTTATTTTTTTTTCGCACATTTCTCGGTATATCGAATGCAACTGACCTGATTTTAATAAGTGGAAGTAGAGTACAAAGGACATGCATAGGCGCGTGAGATAAGATAATGGAGAGCGAGAGAGCGAGCACGTCGGTTAAACACACGTGCCTTTTTTAAAATTTATAACGCGCCAAGTGCAAACAGTATTAAAACGAGAATAATAATTCCGTGAAGATATAAAACGCATCACTGGAGATGTCAAGCAATAAATCAAAACCCCCATCGAGAGTCCGATCCCTAATTTTTACGCTTTATGCTTATGCCGACTCACACAATAGTGAGAGTAAGACGGCTATTGTCTGAGCATTGACCAATTTGCAACTGTTTGTATTGTTTACTCGTGTTAGAAGTGTTGTCATTCCTACCGACGAAATTTCGTTAGATATACCGCTTTCGGCAAAAATCTACCGATATTTATAGAAAATTTGTAATAATCAAACGAAATTTGTTCGAAAACCTATCGATATTCACAAAATGTATCGAAGTTTTTGAAACCTCTTAGATCTTGGGATTTTATTCTTCGGAAATTCTCTAGCTACACACCGCCCCAGGATTTTATTTTATTTTTTTTATTAATTTTTATTTAAGGTCATTAAAAAAATCATGTGTGCTACTCGACTCACTAGACAATATCTGTTCTGAGCCGGGTGATATATTATAGGGAAATCGTTACTAATTCTCTGTGTGGCCCACCCAAGCTTTGTAATATCTTTTTGGCCCACCAAACGATTTGGATTGGGTACTCCTGGATTAAACCTTTATACAACCGCCACCTATACAAATTATTCAACCATTCTGTAGCTTTTTTTATTATTCAAAACACACAGGCAAACGCTGAAAAAATCTGATGAAGCTACGCCATGACTTGGCAAAAGTTAAAAAATTCTCTAAATGTTCAGAAAATCAGAAAAGTTGCTCATATTTAAATTTTCAATACGAAATACCTCAATATGTTCCTTATTACCTCATTTCAGTTCTTTACATTTATACAGTACTATTGGACCCCGCGATGCTTCGCTATCGGTAATGTTTTTCTCGGGCGTCTCCAAATTCTTCCACAATTTACTATAATTGGATATAAGATGTACATCGGTACGAAAAAAGTCTGACCTTAGTAATTTCTGGTGTTTTTTTTAAAATTCAGAATCCCGTTGTTGAAATTGTCCATAAAATCGTTTAATGTAATATTTTATAGAGCCGCAGATTAATAATATATTATTTATACTGGCTCACATCAAATTAACACAAACAGGAGAGAGGGTTCATTAAAAACTAACCCTTTTAAAGCTGTATTTAAATGCTTGTTCGTAAATACGTCACAATAATTTTATGTGAGGCAGAGAAAATAGGAAGTAGCATTTGTATGTAAATCCATTTGCAGACTCTTAAGATTAAGTAAGCCTTTGTTGAGAAACTCGGTTGTTATTTTGCCGGGCAGAAATGAACAATGTTGCATGCATTGTTGTAACACAGCATTATATTAGTAGGTCCTTTGGTTTATCCCTCTGAATGTAACTTTGAAAGTTGGACGGCATTAGGCCCCATTCGAAAGGGAGTAAAAACCCGAGCCCAGACTCGTAGGAGTTGGCGCTCGGCCATTCTCATCTCACGAGCGCTAATTCTGCTGCAAGAAGCGACGCTCACAGTCTGACGTTTTCTGTTTTGGGTATACTCGACGAATACGTTTTTATCGTTCATTCCAGTGCCAAGAGGATCAATTTCCATATTTGTTTCGTGAATAATTTTAAGACGTCTGTCGTTGATCAACGATGGTAGCTAACTGCGTACCTACTTGCCCGTATACATATTATGATCCCAGCATCTCGATTCTGGATTGTTTAGTACCATTGTGGTAGCACTAAACATTCCAGCACCTGAGCAGAAACCGCTCTGCAAAATTCACACTCACTTCTGTCTGGTTTCATACAAAACGTGGATAGCAGAAATTGTATGTATATGTATATATTTTTTTAAGGATATACAAACATTGCGGGGTTACGAATAACCTTGCAATATTTTTAAATCTATTACCATCACAGTAAGCGGAAAATGTTGTTTGTGTCGTGTTGGGGGACTTAGCAAGCCGATGAACTGAACTCACGACTCTTGGGAGGGACCCAGACGCGATGCTAAGTCAGCCACTGAATGGTATTATCCAAAATATTATTTTTATGTACGTTTCTTTCTTTTTACTCTAAGTAAGTCAGAAGTCACTAGCCCCCTAGAGGCATGTTTCAAACACCAATGCCTTCAATCTCCAGTCCTTATTCTGTTGTGCATTAGTCGAGGGTCCATCACATCGTTTCCAAGAGGCGTATCCATGTACCTTTGAAAGCCTGAGTTCCCAGTAGGTTTCAAGTACCTAAGCGCAGTCTATCTTATAAAAATCTTTCAATTTTTTCGTATCAGCGCCGGGCCTATAATAGTTTACACCATCGGTACAAGTAAGTACTAAAGGAGCTTTCACGGAAGTGGACAATAATTGGGTCCATTTTGAATTCATCTAAATTTTTACAGTAGAAAGACACCAATGAAGCAATATTATGGTTGATCAACCCTTTTGGAATTTCGGAAGTTGCTTGATGTATGAGATATACTCGTATACGCAGATTCCGAAAAATGCGCATTGACAGTGGCGGTTGCCTCGCTCCATCAGAAGTCTAAAGTTATGGCCAAATGCCCTTTCTATATCGGTCGTAAACGCTGCATGTGAACGCATTTTACCGAAGTCAATAAACTTTGTACGAAATATCGCAATAAATTTAATGAAACATGCGTATAGGAAACGAAACGACTAAGCAAACTACATTTTCGCTAATTAGAAAGTACATTGGATTTTGTTCAAACGTCAAAATAATAAAAAATAAATAATTACCTTCCGGCTTTTATGCTTTTATTTACGTTCAAATGGAGCTTAAATATTTGTTACGAATTTCGTATTTCGAACTAAGGTAAATAGTAATAATATTTGGCTGATTTATATAGCGCCGATTTTGTGAAAACCCACCTCAAGGGTGCTGTACAAATATATATTATTTATTTATTTATTTATTGGTAAAGGTAAGAGACAAACAGCTTATACATAAAAAATAAATATAAATATATACATGTTAAATACAGTCAAGCCAAAAAAGTCTCCTATATTAAAATTAGTTGGAGATGGAGTTTTATTGCATAAAAAAATATATATATATTTTAGGTGAGGAGGGGAGGAATAGGAATTTAGGATGAGGATAGGAGATGCTCTGGATACATTCCATACTATTGTATTAATTTTCGATCGTACGAGTTACTTCTAATCGATATTTGTGAAGTGTATTGCTAAAAATGTCTATGTTTTGAAATTTAGTATTATATTGGGCACATATACGTGGAATTGGTGAATTTTTTCTAAAGTTAGTTCTACATGTAGGTAAATGAAACAAATGGGATTGCCGTGTTGATCTTGTTGGAATATGAATATTTATTAAATTCATTAGCTCTGGTGAGTCGAGGCCATTGTTAAGAATTTTAAATAATAAGATTTGGTCAAAAATCAAACGTCGCGTATGAAGTGAGTTGAAGTTGTGGTAATTAATAGAATCGGCGTAATTTGAGAAATGTAAGTTTTTTTTATAATTAATGTGTTTAAAAAATTTTTTTTGAATTCTTTCGATTCTTTCAATGTGAGCTTGGTAAAAAGGAGTCCAGATCGGTGTGCAGTGTTCTAGGTGGGGACGGATGAACGCTGTGTAAAGGGAATATAGAGTCTTAAGGTTGCGGAAAGGTTTCGTTAAACGTATTATAAATCCTAGCATTTTGTTGGCTTTGTTGATGATTGCATCAGTGTGTTGAATGAAGTTTAATTTCACATCCAGTATTACCCCAAGGTCTCTGATAAAATCTACTTCTTTGATTTGTGTCCCGTTTAATGTATAATCAAAGGAAATTTTATTGTTGTTACGTGTAAATGATAATTTATTGCACTTTGAGGTATTTACTACAAGTTTATTTGATTCACAGTAGTTAAAAAGACGATTGAGATCCTCTTGAAGTTTAATGCAATCTTCGATTGATTTGATAACTAAGTAGATTTTTTTATCGTCTGCATATGCTAGGTAATTGGCGTGTAAAAAACATTTGTGAATATCATAAATATACACATTAAATAATAATGGCCCTAAATGAGAACCTTGAGGTACACCGGAGGGCACGGAAAAGAAACTGGACTTAGTTCCCGCAACTGATACACATTGAAGTCTGCTCTGAAGGTATGAAGTGAGCCACTGAAGTAAGTCACCATGGATGCCTATTTGACTTAATTTTTTAATTAAAATGAAATGGTTTACTTTATCGAAGGCCTTAGAGTAATCAGTGTAGATTACATCTACTTGGTTTCTATTGTCCATATTGCTCGTTAAATATTCCGTGAAATTTACCAAATTTGTTAGTACCGATCTTTTTTGTAGAAATCCGTGTTGTTGGTTTTGTATATTGCGAACAATTGTTGTATAAATTTGATCGTAGACAATTTTTTCAAAGAGTTTACTAAATACAGTTAAAATTGAGATTGGGCGGTAGTTTACAATGTTGCTTTTAGAACCTGTTTTATGAATAGGGATTATAGTTGCTTCTTTAAACTTTGTAGGAAATTTTCCTGCTTTTAGTGACATTCTAAATATATTAGTTAGGGGGTATGAAAGATTTTTTGCACATTTTGAAACAAAGAATGGCGATATACCATCACTGCCAGCACCCTTACTAATGTCTAAATTCTTCAGGTATTTATTGATCAAAAAATTGTTTATTTGTACGTACCCAATCGGGTTATGAATATTCATATAGGTAAAACTATCGACTATACTGGGATCATTCGTGTCCTTATCATTAACATAGGTGGACTGAAAGTGTTTAGAGAATAGTTGACACACTTGTTGAGCACCGGTGCCTGACTCATCTTTAAGGTGCATGATTTGTGGGATGCCATTTGTTTTACTTTTGCTTTTAGCATAGTTCCAAAGTTGTTTATTATTTATAAGAATATTAGATTCAACTGAACTTATGTACTGAATAAAGCAATGCTTCTGTAAGTTTTTTTGTTGGGTACGTTTGATTGAAAACTCTATGTAGTCTACTGGATTATTATTGGATTTCCATTTTTTATGGAGTTTTTGTTTATCTTTAATGATTTTAATTAGAGAAGCTGAATACCAGTTTGGAAATTTTCTCTTTTTGATGATACGTTTAGGGACAAACCGGTTGATGGTACTGTTTAAAATGTTGTAGAAAGAATCGACTACTACGTCAATATCCAAATTTTCCTGAGTAAATGACCAGTCTGTCATTGACAGATGTTGGTTGATTAACTCGTAATTGGCTTTTGTAAACTGATAAATTTCTTTAGGTGGGACGTGAATAATAGGAAGTATATCGATTTTGAGCATAATTTTGAGTGATGGGTGGTGCGAGTCTTCGCTGACAAGAGGATCGCATGCACGAGATACTTGGCATTCCTCATTACAGATAACTAAATCCAGGATTCTGTTATTTGCATTTTTTATGTAATTATATTGTTTTAATTCAGAATAATGGATTGTGTCAGCAAGTGAGGAACTAATTGTGTTCAAGTTTTCAGGTGTCAAGTGTGAATCATTGTTATGTATATTCCATGTTACGGTGGGCATATTAAAATCTCCAATTACAAGTAAAATGTCATCGGGATGTTGATCTTTTACGTTAGCAAGTAAGCAAAGGAATGAATTGAGTGCAGTTTCATACCCTTGTCCCTGTGGGAGATAAACACAGGCTACATGGATAGTACGTTTGGAGGTATAGTTAGAAGGAGGAATAGTTACCCAGATACATTCAGCATTGCAGACCAATTCTTCGCGAGGATAAGCGTTAAGATTGTTATGTGTTATGATCATCACTCCACCACCTCGACGAGAATCTTCTTGGTTGTTTATGCTATTAATTGTAATGTTATTTGATCTATCCCGTCTGAAAACGCTGTAAAATTCTGTTGGTGCCAGTTCCGGATCTAAAATAGAATTAATTAGCCAAGTTTCAGAAATACCGAATATGTAACAATCGTCATTCAATAAAATATTATTGTGAAATATGTCTGTTTTAGTGCGTAGTCCTCTACAGTTTTGATACATAATAGTAATCATCGTGAGTTATGTAAGTTTTTCTATAAGTGTAAATAATTTTGGTAAAGATAAGAGATAAAAAAAAATAATCATAATAAATGCAGAGTTTTATGAAGGACGCGCATGATGTTATACTATACTGGTGAAATAGTGAAATATAAATGTGAGCAGCAAGTACGGAGAGCATGTTAGGAAAGAGGGGGGGATTGAGAGTGGAATGGGGGAATGGTGTAAGGTTGTGGATAAATAATACGTCGATTACTCGACGAATTATAGAATTACAAAACATATGATTATAAACAATATAAGAAGATAACAATATATAAGGAAATAGAAAAAACTAATTTAAAAAAAAAAAAAAACATATAAATTACTATATTCAACGGAAGGTTAAATCAAAATAAAAATGATAAAAATGCAAGAAGTGCGCGATGATCTTAATAGTACGGTTGTAAATTTAAAGAAATATTTTTAGCATAAACAAAATATTAATTTATAAGATATGTACGATATATAATCATGTCTAAAATTACATCATAGATACCTAAGTGAATTGTTGGTATATGTGAGTCGTGAGTTACTTGTGAAATACACGTAAATATTATACATATACATACACATACACACATATGTATATATATTTTTTAATCATTGGTGAAATATAATAATATTTTTAATATACGCAATGTTCAATACGTCATATACCTACATACATTTTTCAAATCAATTACAAATAACAACGACATCTATGAAGTAATAGAAGGTGACAATATGATTAAAAAAATTATAATGGTACAGGTATATAAAACTTCAAATCAAAAAAAAGTTAGAGCAAATAAAGGCAAACTAAATTTATCAATAAAAACTGTTTACGTGCGTAAAATAGAGTTGAAAGATAGACTTACATTTATATAATAACATCATAATATGAAAAATAGAGTAAAATAGAGTAGAAAGATAGACTTACATTCATATAATAATATCACAATACGAATGTAAATCTTTATAATATCATATTGTAAACGAAATGTAGGTACCGAGACGCTAAGAAGTCTGTGTGTATAGTTCGCGGTGTAGTTCACTTATTAATAAAAGTAGATAAATTAATATAGGCTTTGTGTCTCTGTTGCGCAGAGTAAATAATAAACAGGTAAGAGATACGTACATACTACATATACATATATTTATGAACATATTTTTAAAATTATTTTTTATTTTTATGGATAGTGAAATATAATAATATTTCTGGTATGTGCAATGTTCAATACGTCACATACCTATTTAAATTTTTCAAAGCAATTACAAATTAATAATATGAACAGCTTGATTATGGCTTGTAAGTATACGAATAAAATAAAGTAGAGACCGTATCAATAGTATAAGGATTATTGTTAGTAGGCATTCTTGAAATATAGACAATATCTATTTGTAGCATTGTAGATAGATATGTACATGAGAGATATATAATGTTAAAGTATTATTAACATGATATACATGGAAAACATAAGATAAACATGAATAATAAACAGTAATAATAGTATCACTGCATTTTGAGCATAGGTACATGAGATAAAGGCACACAATATCGTCGAAATTGTAAATAAAGGTCGTGAAGTACACACGCTGCCAGTAGCCTAATTGTAAGTAGGTATCAACAACTGTAAGATGCGCGGTATTGCGATAATTTGCCTGCACGAGTATTATAATACGGGCGTTTCTAAATGTGTATAATATTTTAGCAGGCTGAATTGAATAATAATAATTACTTAATTGTATGTAAACCTTATATATTATATAAACCTTATATCTAGTGACTTACGATTAAGGTTTATATCTTCTTGATGTAACTGGTAACACACACGGTTTTCCAATAAGAGGTGTTATTTTGATATTCAATCGTTGGTTTCGTTGCTTGTGTGGCACGTAGCGCCGTCTTGTTGAAAGTAAACGTTGTCCAGATCAATACCATCCAATTCCGGCCATAAAAAATCATTAATCATCTCTCGATAGCGCAATCCATTCACCGTAACTGTTGCTCCAGCCTCATTTTCGAAAAAGTAACGTCCAATGACTCCGCCGGACCATAAACCGCACCAAACAGTCACACGTTGAGGATAGAGAGCTTTTCAACAATAACTCTTGGGTTTTCCGAGCCCCAGATGCGACAATTTTGCTTGTTGACGAAGCCACCGAGGTGGAAATGGGACTCATCACTCAAGATGATTTGCATTTGATTCACTCAAGTGAATTTTAATAATTTCAATGCGTTGTTGAAGCGTGTATCGTTCCATTTTTATTAATGGCGTAGTTTCTACTTGTCAAATGTCAAAAAATGACAGCTTCAAAAGTAACATCTACCGAAATAGCGGGTTATTCAAAATAACACCTCTTATTGGAAAACCCTGTAGAAGAAAGTTATTGCTGTAAGTCGAACCAGTTTGTTGATTTTATACCTTTGTATTATATTCTACATATTTTATACAGATATGTTATATTCTCTGTTTTGTTGTTATTTCAGCAAGAAGAAGATGAAGTAAGTTCTCAAATATATCAACATTATTTATGTTGATATATTTATGTTGATTATTTATGTTGATAATAAATTTGCAAAAATGGGTTAGCTGCATTGATGTATTGTCGTATTTGGTCTATGGTTAGCTGGTTTATAAAGAAGTATAGATATCATAAATGAACGAATAAAATTAATCGTCGATCTTTACCGCATCAAGATGATTCATCGCTCAACATTTAACAGATTGAGGCGTTAGGTTCCCACCCACATTGTCCAATAGTAGGTAAATCAATAGCACTTTGACTTTATCATGAGTAGTTGTAGAGAATTGTCTCTGAAGAGAATTTATTTCTGGACATCAGCAGTAAAATTAGAGTATAAATAGTCAGGAAAAAATAACAATGTTCGAATGGAATGACGAGTTTATGGAAATGAGTGCCTAAAAAAGTGAGTTTTACAAATCAAACTTACACAATAATATAACAGAATTCCTTAGAAATTCTTGCACAAGTCGGCGGCAGAATAATTTCTCTCGTTTGTAATTTATTTCCTCGTCCCTTTGAATCTGCCGTGAGATCGGCCGTGGCAATTGGGTATGTCGCCGTGAGATCGGCCGATGCAATTGGGTATGTCGATTTATTATGAAATTTAATATTTTGATAAGACAATCATATTATTTTTCCCAGTCTTGTTATCTGAGTTGTCATGCAGTATTTCCCCCATGTGCATGATAAAGAGACAAGATATTTTTTTTTATCTGAGTACCGCACAAGAATCTTAATTGCTCTTAACCGTCTGGAGCCATTGAGACTATGGCATCCTCAATTGAAGGAGATGGTGAAGTTCATAGCTATTCAGATGTGGTCACTAAACACGGCTAAAGTCATTTCAAGCAATGTTTCTATTCTGAATGTTGTTCTTTCACCAGGACGCTACTGAAAATTGCTGCCACCCTGGAACGTGCCACAAATATTATGTATATTATTTTAAATGAATACATTGGGAAAAAACACAAATTAATATAATTAAATTTATTATGCACGCCGGGATCTCTCATACACGGAGACCGTACAAAAAACCAACGATACAAATCAATCTTATCAGACGCCACAGTAATTACACCTTATTAATAAAATGATCATCCATTGTAGTCTGAGCCCCTGTGAATGTTGTGAGATGAGTCAGTGCAAGTTCACTTCGTTGTATTAACCTGTTTCTTAGAAACTGGGAAAAATATCCATATAGGTTCTGATCCCGTTTTATTTCTAACAGCATGTCTATTACGAATTTTAATATATTAACTACAATATTTCCAAAGAATTTTAATACATTAGTTACACTATCTCCAAACAATTTTAATACATAAATTACAATATTTCCAAAGAATTTCAATACATTAGTTACAATATCTACAAAGAATTTTAATACATCAATTACAATATTCCCAAAGAATTTTAATACATTATTTTCAATATCTCCAAAGAATTTTACTAGATTAATTAATATATTTCCAAAGAATTTTAATACATTGGTTACAATATCTCCAATGAATTTCAATACATTAGTTAAAACTGCAAAGAATCATTCGCCACCAAAAATAAGTCAATAAGCGTTACTGCTAAGATAATAAGGACCTTTTCTCCCTTGAGTCCGATTCATTGGCAAATCTAGAGAGAGTCGATCTCCGACTTGCTTATAAGTACGTACAAGGTATACGAAATAAGCCCTGAGTAAGATATTTTTATAAAATAGTGGACCCCGCAACGCTTCGCTATTGCTAATGTCTTTTTCGGGCGTCTCAGACTTCTTACACCATTCACTACCATATACCACAATGATACTGTTAACTACATACTCGTATATCGACTTTAATTCGACGCCGTATCTTATTCAAGTGCAGAGATATTGGGTTAAGAATTCTCGGGGCGTCCCCGACCTCTTTTACCATTCAAATCACTCTATAAACACTCCTGGCACTAATAAAAACAAACGTTGAAATTTTCAGCGAAATCGGATGAAATTATACGTTATGTATATACTTGCTCCTGATGAGGTGAACTTTGTTCATGAAACATGTAGAGGTTATATATATTAAAGTGATGTAAACAAAGTTATTTCTGTTTTAATATAATAGTATATTTTCTGTTGGTTTGAGTTATATGTTGTGTTTCTTTTAAGAAAATGTTGAATATGGCAGGAGCGAGGTAAGATTCATGTTTTTAAGCAAAAGTGGATTTAATTTTTGGCACTTGTAAATGATTGAAATATTAAAAATCATATTGAAATATGATTTATATATTAAGGTTTTGTTGATTGGTACTTGCTTATTGTAGGTAAGGCCGGGTTCCCACTATGCCGGACCGGCAGATCTGCCGGAAACCGGACACCGGATAAGAGTGTTCACATTACACCGGAGCCGGAGAGATAATGGGAGGACATCGCTTCAGGATTCGAAAGAAAAGCCAACTTTCCTCACTGTGTTGGAGCAGTAGATGGCAAACATATTAGAATTTTGAAACCAGCCGAGGGTGGTTCTATGTTCTTTAATTACAAGGAATATTATTATTTTGTATTAATGGAAGTTGTTGATTCAGAGTACCGATTTATTTTTATTAGTGTGGGCTCATATCGCAAGGAATGCGATTCTACTATATTAAAGGATAGTAAATTTTGGCAAAAGATCAATGATGGTACTTTAAATGTACCAAAGCCTAGACCGCTTCATGAAAACTTGCACGAGGAATTACCGTTTAAACTAATAATAATAATAATATTTGGCTGATTTATAAGCGCCGTTTTCGTGAGAAATCACCTCAAAGGCGCTGTACAAATATATTTCTTAAATAGTTAATACTAGAACTACTGACTTATCTCTAAGACTTATATCTAGTGACTTACGACTAAGGCCTATAACTACTATATTAACGACATATATACGAGTATTTACATATTTAGCAACTTACAACTAAAATTAATATTAACAATCTAATCTTACTAACGCCAGAAGAAGAAGGAAGTTCTATTATATTAGGGTGTTTTTTATTGTTAACTGGATATATATGTTAAATGAATGAAATTAATGAATAAAATCAATCGTCAATCTTAAACGCATTTAGATGATTCATCTGCCAACAATTAAACCGATTGACTTGTTATGTTCCCGCTGATATTGTCCATTGTCCATTGGTAGGCAAGTCAATAGAAAAATTGAATGAACGGAATCGCTAGATAATATAACAATTACAGTATAAAAAAATGAAAAAAAGAAATATTTGGATAGAATGACGGATTTATGGAAATGAGTAATCTCCTTATGGAGGTACACATTTGAATACTGATAAAAAGATTTAAACGAGCAGGGCGAACACGTCTACTTTCTTCAAAAAATGCGAGCCGATGACGAGAGGGGAGCCCGGAGCACGGGCGTGGCGAGCGGGGACAGCCGGATACCGGCACAAACTCGTTCACATTACTCCGGTCCGGTGGTTCTACCGGCACTTTCGCAGTGACAAAACGCTCGGTAAAAATGCCGGGCTCGGCAAAAATGCCGGACCCGGGATAATGTGAATAGCTACATATAAATTGTACAGCCACTAGCCCTTCCGGCAGTTTTACCGGCCCGGCAGATCTGCCGGTCCGGCATAGTGGGAACCAGGCCTTAGTTGTTATATTATGTGGTGAGGTTTGTCCGGGTTTAGGCGACTTGGTGGGTCGGCCAGATCAGGAGAGACTGTTTGAGGGAGATCTTTTTACCTCTTCAACAGGTCTTTCTCCAAACATTGCCTTGCACCGCAGTGGGAGAAATAAATTCATACTATAAATTTTGATGACGACAATTATTTAATTGGTCACGAGTATCCTGGATGTTAAATCTTCGAAGTTTTAGTCTTCAGTTGTTAATGACGACAATTATTTAATCGATCACGAGTAGCCTGGATGTTAAATCTTCGAAGTTTTAGTCTTCAGTTGTCGATGACGACAATCATTTTTAATCCTCTAGATTTTCTGTACTTATTTCTTCATCACGTGAGGATTATCACGTTTTTTCACAGGTTTGATCGTGGTAGATTTTTGCTGTTGGTTTTTGTTTTTTTACACTTCTCACGATCCTGCATAATATTATAGTTTTACGTAAACTTTTACTCGTACGACTTTTGTTAATGTGAGGTTTATTTCCCTGTTGCCCATTAATTTGACTTGGTTTGAGTTACGAATGGGCTATTTATGCAGATAAGCTAATTAATATATCCATACTTCCACGTTAATGGAACTCTTAACATGGGTAATCAACTATTTCAGGTCCGCAGCATAGCGTTCAGATTAGGGCTTGCAAACCCCGCACCTTGGGATTGCGGGATGGAATTTAGATATTCGCGGGGTCCCGCAAGATTTTCGGTATTAAATTAAAATTTTGCCAACATTTTATTATTATTATTTGGTATCAATTATCTTTGATTCTAGTATATTATGAAAAATACATTGAAAGGGTTAATATAGGAAGTCATTTA